>BSBM01000882.1:1300000-1950000 GCA_027924585.1 Larix kaempferi | reverse complement strand
AGGGACTGTACCTGAATAAATGGACACCGGATTTTGATCCTACACAAGATGTGCCCTCGGCTGTCTCGGTTTGGGTTCAGCTTCCACATTTTCCCTTGCACTGCTGGAACCCCAAATCCCTAGAGGCCATTGGAAATAAGCTTGGAAAATACATAGACCGAGCAGAGAGGAAAGATCAGTACACATGTGCTCGAATTTGTGTAGAGGTGGATTTGGAAGTCAGACTCCCTGAAGCTATAAAGCTCACGGTGGCAGATTGGTCATACATTCAAGAGATGGATTATGAGAAACTTCCATTCAAATGCCTGTTTTTCCATGGATATGGCCACTTCACCAGGTACTGCAAAAAGAAAGGAGAGGAGGAGACTGAGAAAGCTAAGGGAGAGCAATGGGTCTTGGTTCAGAAATCAATAGCTAATAAACAAACTACCAGAACTAAAGGTAAAGGAGCGCTAGCTGGGAGTGCAGCCCCTTCCTCTGGACAGGCCCATGGAGAAGGGAGCTCAGCCCCCCCATTAATAGAGACAATTTCCAACCCCTTCGAGTATCTTAGCATCTCGGAAGTCATCTTGTCATAGCTATGGATGAGGTTGAGTATCCGGCCACAAAAAAGGATGAAGTCAAAATTCTGGAAGATATAGGCAATTTACAAGCCGGATCCCCAACAGGAGTCACTAGCCCCCTCTCCTATGTTGAAATGATAAGGAAGAAGTCCCCAGAGACCTTAGGATCCTCGGAAGATGAGACCTTCGAGAAGCCCTCGAAAAGAGTCAAATGAAAAACTCATAGGGAAACAAGGGCAGAAGAAGCTGAAAGGAAAAAAATGAAAGGCAGTCAGGCTATGATTGAGATGTCCATAGCCAGAAATACAAGAAACAGGCCTCCCAAGGGAGGAACTGCTCCTTCACCAGCCAGCAAGTAATGCGACTTGTCTCTTGGAACTATCAAGGCCTGGGGAATCCGTTGAAAGCCGAAGTGGTAAATAATTTGTTGAAATCTGAAACCCTTGAAATCCTCCTTCTCCAAGAGACTAAAATAGAGGGGGCTGCCCTGCTGGAAAACAACAATTCGAATTGGAAAATAAATGCTGGGAAAGTTGTCAGTGCCCGGGGCTCCTCCGAAGGGTTGGCTACTCTTTGGGAGGATAAAATATTTCATCTCATTATCTCCTTTGAGACGCAGCACTGGATTTACACCGAGCTTCGTCATGACACTAGTAAGTTAACCATTTCTCTAGTCAATCTCTATGTTCTTGTCCTCTCTGGTGAAAAGAAAGAATGTTGGCAATCTTTGTCCGACTTTCTAAAGATGTGCCCTCCCAAGAATTTAATTTTGGCTGGAGACTTCAATTTAGTTTTCGAACCCAAGGAGAAACGTGGAGGCAATGTCAGCAGAGACTATTTTCTCCCATTGGTGGAAGATATCATACAGCAGTGGGACTTGATGGACTTTAAGCCTAAGAAAAGGCTTTATACTTGGACTAACAACAGAGTTGGAAGACATCATATTGCCGCTCGGTTGGACAGATTCTTACTGCAGAGTACATTTCTACTGGAGAATAAGATCATCTCTACGAGAGTTTTGGAAAAACTGAATTCTGATCATAAGCCCATTGTTTTACAGCTTGAGGATGAAGAAAAATTGGGTCCCATCCCCTTCCGGTTCAGTCCATTATGGGATGATAGAGAAGGTTTTATGGACACCGTCTTAAAATCCTGGACCACTCCTATCATAGGCTCACCCAGCTATGTTTGGGAATAGAATTAAAAGCTACTAAACTGGATTTGAAACAATGGATAAAAAAGCATTCTACCTCCCCTACTAGTTGCAGAAAGCAATCCACTTTTCACCTGACTAACATGCAAATGAGCAAGCTTCCCAGCTTAACACATTACGCTCTTACAGGAAGGAGGAAGAGCATTGGAGGCTTAAATCCAGAAGCCTCTGGCTCAAGTATCACGATAGAAACACAACCTTTTTCCATAAGCAATTTAAAGCCAGACTCTCTCGAAATCATGTTGAAGAAATAACTACTCCTAACGGGACTATCCACAATAAAATTGATCATCTTAAAGAGGCTACCACTACGCATTTTCACCAGCTCTACATGGAAGAAGGAATGGATTCTGGGAAATATTTCACAGAATTTCTTTCTAACATACCAAGACTGGTTGAAGAGGAGGATAATGCTGGTCTATTACATCCTTTCACTGAAATTGAGATCATCAACGTAATCTGGTCGATGGAGCCAGACAAAGCCCCTGGGCCCGACGAGTTCTCCATCCATTTTTATAGAATTTGTTGGGATATTATTAAGATTGACCTAATACGTATGATCAAAGGCTTTCACCATAAAGCCAAGGTACTAACTCCACCTTTTTATCCTTAATCCCCAAGGAGACAAACCTTGGGACCTTTGACCGCTTTAGACCAATTTCGTTGTGCAATGCTTCTTACAAGATTCTGTCCAAACTTCTGGCAAACCGCATCAAGCCTCTGCTGGATAAACTTATCTCCCCCAATCAAGGAGGGTTTGTCAAAGGAAGACACATCATGGATAATGTGATTCTCGTGCAGGAAACCATCCACTCCAGTTTTCAGAGACAAGAGCAAGAGATGCTCACAAAGCTTGATATGGCCAATGCCTTCGATCGGGTAAGACATTCCTTTCTTTTTCAAGTTCTTCTTTCCTTTGGTTTTAGTACTGAATTTGTTAGGTTAATCAAAGCTAGTATAGAAAGGCCTTGGATTGCCCCTCTGGTCAATGGCAGGCCAGCTAAATATTTCCAAGCCTTGAGGGGTATTAGGCAGGGCTACCCCCTGTCCCCTTTCTTGTATATTTTGATGGTCGTTTCACTGAGCCAAAAATTGACAGCCGAGAAGCTTGTTGGGATGGTTCCAGGTATTCATGTGGTGAAAGAGTTGGAACCTCTAAACCATGCCTTGTTCGCTGATGATTCCCTTCTTTTGGGTGGTGCCTCAATAAAAATTGCTAGGGCCTTCAATGTTGTAATCCATAGCTTTTGCAGAGTTTCTGGAGCTTTGGTTAATAAGCGTAAAAGTGCAGTGTATGGTTGGAGGGTTGATCAGCCAACCATCCTTCAGATAGCACATTCCTTAGGATTCCAGGGGCACGCTGAGTGGCACTCCTTTAAATATCTTGGCCTGCCTTTAACTCTGGGTACTGCAAAGGCTTCTCAATGGATTGAAATAATTAGTAAAATCAAGGCTAAATTGGCTTCCTGGGGTGGTCATTGGCTCACCACTGTGGGTAAGCTTACTCTCATTAAATCAGTCCTCTCATCCCTATCCATTTATCAGGCCTCTTTTATTTTGGCTCCTAAAATGATTATAGAGTAGATGTCCCAACTTATACGTAAGTTCCTGTGGCAAGGAGGTAAGGGGAATCAAAAAACGTTTCATTTGGTTAGGTGGGACATTGTGAAAAGGCCTTTCTCAGCCGGTGGTCTTCAGATAAGATATCCAAGCTTGGAAAATATCGCTCTGGGAGGGAATATTTTGTGGAAGATCTTCTCAAATCCAAGCCATCCTATTAGTCAAGTTCTTACTAAAAAATACCTGAATGGCCTCTCTCTTAATAGTATGGATATTGGAGCCATTAGCAAAGGAACCACGATTTGTAAGCTTTGTAGCAGTGGCTGGAATTTCTTCAAAACCCACTTGTATCGCATCCCTGGCAATGGGAAGAATATCAAGCTCTTGGATGACAAAATCATGGGGAATACTATGCTCAGGCAAGCTGATGAATTCACTAAATTGCGTGTTTGGTTAACTCAATAGGGCATCCAAACGTTGGCAGACATTTCGATTTGGGATCCTGGTGGGAATTGGAATGCATGGCAAATAACACAACCTCCAGCTCGGATGCTAGAGCAAGAGAAAGCCCTGCTGTCGGCACTCTCTGGTTTAGCCTCAGTCCACCTGCGAGCTTGTGATAAGTGGGGTTGGGGCTCTGCAGGAGTTTATACAGCATCTCACGGGTACTCAATTCATCAAATGCATTTCGATCAGATTCATACTCGTGTTTTGTGGAAACATGTTTGGGATCACTACAGCATCCCAAAGATAAAAAAATTTTGCTGGACTCTCTTGCACGACAGAGTTTTGACAGGGGAGAATCTTTCTAAGCATGGTATTAATGGGCCACACAGATGCCCTGTCTGCTGTTTGGCTTAGGAGTCAATCGACCACTTGTTTATAGATTGTTCTTACACACAGGAAGTTTGGAAGTTAGCTGTGTAGGGTCTCAATGTTATGTTGCCAACGTAGATCTCTATTGTCGCAATGTTCTCCACCTGGAATGACCGGTATCCCCATGTGATTAAGACCAATTCTCTTTGGGCCAAAATCTGGCAGGCTCTTCCAAAACACATTTACTGGGAAGTGTGGCTTGCCCGGAATGAAGGAATTTTTAAAAATAGCCTGTGCTCCCCTTCCATCGTGGTGGCTAAATCTAGGCTCTGCTGGTTGAAACTTTGGAAAACCGACCTCCCAAACAAGCTAAACTTCTATTGTTGGAAGAGAATAGCTGTCTTGGAACTCCGATGCACTGTACTTGGAGTAAGATCTCTTCTCGGCCTATCAACAATCCAAGGTGGAGAATCCAGAGCAGTGAGGCTGAATTTCAGGTGTGGTGGCAGAATCAAGGTAAAGCCATGATCTTCTTTGACGATGCAGCTAAAGGTAATCCTAGTCTAGCTGAGGCATCATCTACGGTCCAGATGGCCATGGTAAAGATACCTTCAGTTGGGGACTCAGGAAGAGTACCAATAACCAGGCAGAAATATTGGGCTTGTTCAAAGCTTGTCAGCTCGCTCAAGGTTATGTTGGTCATGAAATTCAAATATTCAGAGACTCGGAAGTCATTATCAAAATTCTCAACACGGAAGATAATTTTAATAACTCGATGCTAAATAAGACCTTGCAAAGGGCGCGTAGAATGCTGCAAAATTTCAAATCTACCTCCTTATTTCATATTCTTCAGAGTCTTAATCAGGAAGTGGATGTTAAGGCAAATAAGGGCTGTTGTTTAGCTCAAGCTGAGCTGAAAAAGAATGTCAATTCTTCTCTTTGGTCCCCTATCCTGTAGGATGACAACCTTCTGTTTTGTAATAGCAGGATTGGTTTAATTCATACATGTGGACTGCCGACAATGTAATGGAGGTTATTAGGATATGGCCCAACCGTGCTCCACCCAATAAAATCTAACCGTTTTCGTTAAAATATATATATATATATATATATATATATATATAAATAATAAACATTTCATATTCAACATTAACACTTATTAACAATCTAAGATATAGAATTTGTTTTAGGAGACAACTCTTTATTAGAGTTATGTTCGGGTACACAGGGTACTCCCAAAAGACTGAACACCTAGAGAAACCACTTCACACAAATAGATCACAGATCGAAACACCAATGTTTTGACGTGGTTTAAACCCTCATGAGGGAAACACTCCACGGCCTCGGCCAAATAGCTTCTATGGGACAATTTATTATGCAAAAAAAGAAACTTACAAATGAGCTTCTCATAATCGATCAACTTTCCAATGACCCTCCATGCTCTTTAAATAGAGATCATGGACCAATCGGGTGTTAAGCCATGGATCAAGGGTAGGTATGATCTAAGAGAAGTTGATTCACCGGATCACTCTATGTCAGGAACATATCTTGACCGTCGGATTGAGTATTTACAAATGCATACTAATGCATACTAAAGAAACACACTTTTCCTAATGGATATATTACACAAGTTGATCTTAACTAACTCCTAAGTGTCTAAATATCCTAACATCCCCCCTTAAGAACAAATTGGGATAGGATTGCAGGATTTACAAAAGTGACACTATTAGGAGAAGGAAGGAGGCATTAGAGCCTATCCCCCCTTAATGACAAGTTCCCGAACTCCTAACATAGATCGAATTTTAGAAAACTTCGCTTCTGTAAGAGACTTGGTGAAGATGTCTGCAACTTGATCATCTGTAAGACAAAAGAGCACTTCAAGAACACGATCATGAACAAGATTTTTGATGAAGTGCATATGTAGCTCAATGTGTTTGTTGCGTTGATGTAGGACTGGATCTTTGGCAATGTAACGTCCCCAGCTTGACCCTATTGCATTAATATTGTAAAAGATGTAAATATTGTTATTTAGTCATGGTGAGGAGCTCAAGGCCAAGGCCCTGCCATTGATTTATCGTTTTATGTATCGGCAATTAGAATAGATGCATAGAGTTCTTGTGCTAGAGGTGCACAATGTAAAATCAGACATCATGTAAATATGCAATTTTAATGAAAAACCCACAACCAGCTACGTAATGCAACAAAGAGATGGGGGCATGATATTTACAAGGAATAGGGAGGGAAAATAACCAAACCCTTGAGCCATGGTGTTAAGCCATTTCATTGAGGAAACCCATGAACTCTCAACTACCCATTTGGTCTCATGCACCCAATCATTTAATTCTTCCAAGAATTGGTTGAGACAATTAATGCCTTGGGATGGGAGAGGTATGGCTGCCAATTTTCGTGTATGGGCAAGACAACAACCTGGGAAATCGAGTTTTGGTTTGCTGGGCAAGAAAACCCCCACGAAATTGGCCCAAAGCCATTCTTCACCCATGGCATTCTTCCTCTCACGCAGTCTGAGCTTGTTGGGGTTTTATCCTTCACGTTTTTCCCCATTTCCTGCATTATTCCATGCCTGCAAACTCGTTTTTGGTTAGCTCAGTGGCTGGGAGAAGAGAGCCACGATTTTTGGGGTTATG
This sequence comes from Larix kaempferi, assembly GCA_027924585.1. Classification (NCBI taxonomy): domain Eukaryota; kingdom Viridiplantae; phylum Streptophyta; class Pinopsida; order Pinales; family Pinaceae; genus Larix; species Larix kaempferi. The sequence goes on along the minus strand of BSBM01000882.1, from coordinate 1,943,203 downwards.
GAGGTCGTTTCTGCCCACGAGCATTTTTCTGAAAACGATTCTGCTCTCCTGGGATTGATTTCCCATTTTCTCCTTTTCGTTTTTGGTTGCCCACGTTTTTCTGGAACTGGTAGAAACCCATTGTTGGTAGCTTCACTGTATAAGCGTTTTTCTCATGCCCATCACTTACACTTTTGCTGTTATATGCATCCATCTCCTAGCAGCCTCAGAAACCCAACTGTTGGTTGGCATGGCTGATTCTGGTGTATCTATGGTTATGTGAGACCCTGTTGTTCCCTAGTTCCTTGTGGAGATCATGCCCAGCTCGGGGGTGGCAGTGGTGCTGAGAGATTAAGGAGCACACTGCCCTATGGTTGGGTGGAATGTTGCAGAAGCGTAGCTGGTTGCTCAGGGATTACTTGGGTTAAGATAAGTATTCTCATGTGCTAATTTGATATTGTTTAGATTGATGAATGGCATGAATATACTGAATGTATAATGGATGTGTAATTGATTATTTCCACTGTTTTTTTTCTTATAATTATACATCCCATATCTCTTTTAAATTATTTGAATGCTTTGTTAACAGTTTATGGGGCTAGATGCCCGGTTTTAGCCTCACGATCCTCTCCATCTAGCTGGTATGATGGGAGGGGACGTGACAGGCAAGCTTGATGGCACGTTGATTGTCGTACCAAAGTGGAGTAGGCTGCTGCTGCTCGAATCCAAACTCTGAAAGGATCTGTCGAAGCCATAAAGCTTCCTGAATGGCATTAAATGCGGCTTGATATTATGCCTCTGTTGAAGAAAGAGCAAGAGCTTGTTGTTTCTTACAAGCCCAAGTGATAGGTCCAGATCCCAGACTGAAAACATAACCTACAGTAGACTTTCGATCATCAGGGTCGCCGGCCCAATCTGAATTAGTGAAACCAACCAACAAAGGTTTCCCCCTTGTACTGTAATGAATCCCAAACTGAATTGTACCTCGAATATATCGAAGTATTCTTTTAGTTTCTTTCCAGTGACTTTCATGATGTGTTTGCATATAATGGGCAACATGACCAACGACAAAGGAAAGGTCAAGACGGGAATGAGTCAAGTATAAGAGACTACCAACAAGCTGACGATACAAGGTGGCATCTACTTCAGGTGAACTACAAGTGGCAGAAAGTTTGACTCTAGACTAGAAGGGAGAAGGGGCTGGTGTACAATCTTCCATGTGAAAGTGACGAAAAAGGTCACAAGCATACTTAGACTGAGAAAGAAAGATTCCTTCTTTGGTTTGCAGGACTTGGAGACCAAGAAAATAATGCAAATGTCCTAAGTCTGACATTTCAAAATTTTGCTTAAGACTGGATTTCACATGGGTTATAAGCTTAGGGTCACTACCAGTAAGAATAAGGTCATCAACATATCGAACAAGTATGATGAGATGGTTTCCTACTTTCTTGGTATAGACATTGGGGTCAGAATGGCATCTAGAAAAACCAGTGTCAAGGAGAAAGCTATCCATTTTGGCATACCAAGCTCTATGAGCTTGCTTAAGGCCATATAAGGATTTCTTAAGGCGACAGACAAGGTTAGCATTATTCTGAACATATCCAGGAGGTTGTTCCATGTAAATTTCCTCCTGTAAATCACCATGTAAGAAGGCAGACTTGACATCCATTTGATGGACTTTCCAGTTATGTAAGGCTGCAAGGGAAAGAACAAGGCGGATGGAGTTCATTTTTGCGACAGGAGCAAAGGTTTCATTGTAGTCAATTCCTTCAACTTGGGAAAAACCTTTGGCAACTAACCTTTCCTTAAGTCTGTCAATACTTCCATCTGATGCATACTTAGTTCTGTAGACCCATTTACATCTTACAAGTTTTCTTCCTTTTGGAAGAGGTACAAGATCCCAAGTATCGTTCACCATTAAGGAACGATATTCTTCATCCATAGCTGCATCCCAATCTAGATTTCCTGAAGCTTCTACAAAAGTTTTTGGATCATGATTCTCGGAAACTTGAGCCAAAAGAGAAGAGGCTCACTGAAACTGAGAACGTGTTCTACGTTGATCTCTAGGATCACCAGCAAGATCACCAACTGCTTCACATGTTGAATGGACCCATCGAGGAAGTACTTGTGCTGGTGCAACTGGAGGAACATGAGAAGGCAGAGGTGGATTTTCATCCTCATTTTCATCATCAGAAACTGGAGTTGGAAACATGTCAAGGAAGTTGGAAGAAGAAGAAGAAGGCACAATCATCGAATCAAGCTCGTAGGCCAAAGATGGCACAATTGCTGAGTTAGGCTAGCAGGCCAAGAGATTTTCATCAAATTTAACATCTCTTCTAATGATTACATCATGAGAATGTGGTTGAAGAAGTCTATAACCTTTTACATCTTCAGAATATCCAACAAATATGCACTTTTCACTTTTAGGCTGCAATGCTTTCCGTTTTTCATCTGGAATGTGAGCCCATGCTTCACTACCAAACACACGGAAGTGACTTACATCTGGTTTAATTTTACTCCATGCTTCTTCAGGTGTGATACCTTGTAATGCTTTAGTGGGGGTGCGATTAACTATGTAATTTGCACAATTAATGGCTTCATCCCAAAATTGAAGACTTAGTCCTTTAGATTGGATCATACAATTAGCCATTTCTTTTAAAGTGCAGTTCTTCCGTTCAGCTACACCATTTTGTTGTGGTGTACATGGAACAGTGTGTTGTTTTTGGATTTCTTGTTCAGTGCAGAAAGTAGTGAACTTTTTGTTAACATATTCTACTCCATTGTCAGATCTTAACTTAATAATTTGATGACCAGATTGTTTTTCAACAAGGGCCTTGTAGTCCAAGAACATGTTAAATACTTCGCTCTTAAGTTTTAGGAAATAAACCCAAGTGTGTCTGGTGTAATCATCAATGAAAGTTAAGAAATATTTGAAAGCAGAAAATGAAGCAAATGGAAGAGGACCACACGAGTCACTATGCACAAGCTCCAAGGGAACCGAGGCGTGCCAAGAGGCACGTTTGTCAAAACTGTCCCTATGATGTTTTCCGAGTACACAACTGGAACAAACACCATCCCTGCAAGATACCATCGGAAGACCTGTCACCATATTGTCTTTACATAGTTGTTGCAATGAGCGATAATTTAAGTGACCAAATCGCTCATGCCAAAGTTTGCTCAAGTTATCACTATGAGCAACAAAAACTGAAGGAAAAGGTGATGACCCAAAGTTTTTAAACTTGTACAACCTGGTAATACCATCAACAATTCCAGTAGCTAAGACCTGTTGAGGATCTTTAAAATCCTTGATTACAACTTGGTGAGGTGTAAATGTCACAGTTTTACCTTCACCAGAATGAGTGATTTGATACACTGATAACAAATTGCAGGAAATTCTTGGAACACATAGTACATCACTGAAATGACCATTATCTACTGGAACTATTCCAGCTCCTACAACACTTAGAGATCTATCATCACCAACAAATATTTGTTTGGTGTTACATTCATGCATAGTAGAAAAGATGGCTTGATCCTTAGCCATATGATAAGATGCTCCAGAATCAATGAGCCATTCATTTGAAGTAGAAGAAGAAGATGCATTATAAGAATAACCAGAAGCACAAAGTGCATGAGAGGCAAATTCTGAAGGTGAATCTAGGCTGATGTGGTGCTTCTTCATCGCTGCTTCCAAGGTTGCCATCTTCTTGAAACACTTATATTCATCATGATTATCTTTCCCGCAATAGTTGCAATGACGCTCAGTATTCTTGCCTTTTGGCTTGGATCCATTGTCATTTTTTAAAGAAGGAGTTGACTGAGAGGGTTTGGGACCCTTGTTTGACTTATTATTGCGAAAATTTTGTTTCTTGGGAGGCTTGGACTTTTCTTTCTGTTGGGACAATAAGGATTTCCCAGATGTATCTGCATTGTTAATTATTCCAAGATGGATGAGCTTATCTTGCTCTCTAATCAAGGAATCACAAAAGGATTCAAGACTAGGCTTTGATACCATGTTCGGGTACACAGGGTACTCCCAAAAGACCGAACACCTAGAGCAACCACTTCACACAAACAGATCACAGATCGATACATCGATGTGTTGATGTAGTTTAGACCCTCGTGAGGGAAACACTCCACGGCCCCGGCCAAATAGCTTCTACGGGACAATTTATTATGCAAAGAAAGAAAGTTACAAATGAGCTTCTCATAGTCGATCAACTTTCCAATGACCCTCCATGCTCTTTAAATAGAGATCATGGACCAATCGGGTGTTAAGCCACGAATCAAGGGTAGGTATGATATAAGAGAAGTTGAGCCGTCGGATCACTCTATGTCGGGAACATATCTTGACCGTCAGATTGAGCATTTACAAATGCATACTAATGCATACTAAAGAAACACACTTTTCCTAACGTATGTATTACACAAGTTGATCCGTTAACTAACTCCTAACTGTCTAAATATCCTAACAAGTTAGACTTGTCAGACTCGTGTACTAGTTGCTTTGTTTCTTTGTTTGGATCTTTTGTAAGAACTACCTCCACCTAAAGTGGACATTCTTTGTATGAATTTAGTTTGTTCTCCAATATTTGAGGGAGGGTGTAAATGTGCAAGCTAGAATTTTGGATCATTATTGATATACGTCTCTATTTTTTATGTATAATAAAATTTTGCCTTATGATCTCCCTCTTTCATTGACAATGGCTCACATGACTATTGTCTTTATGGAGTGTGATAGGATCATTTTTCCACTTTGCATGAGGTCAAGGTAAAGGATTTTAGTTTAGAAGGAAATGTAAAGGTACTTGATAATCTTTGGGGTCTCTATTTTTGATGTATAATAAAGGTGCTTGATAATAAATTTACATCATGTTATCACAAAGATAATGTTGAAGATGATGTTGATGATGATGAAGATTATGGCAAAGATGATGACAATGACAATGATGATGATGATGAAAATGACGATGATGACGATGACAACGATGACGATGACGATGGCAATGTCAGTGATGTCGATGATGACAAAGATGATGATGACAACGACGATGGTGATGATGAAGATGATGACAATGCCATTGACAAGGATGATGACAACGATGAGGACGACAATGATGACATTGATTACAAATATGGTGACGATGATGTTGATGACGAATATGATGACGACGACGATAATGATGATGACATTGATGACAAAGATGATGGAAATGGCGATGATGATGATGATGATGATGGCATTGATGATGATGGAACTGATGATGATCATGATGACAAATATGATGATGATGACAAATACGATGATGACGATGATTTTAATGACGAAGTTGAGATGATTTTATTTTCCCCATCAAATGTGGATTCGAATGGTTTTATGTATCTTCCCATTGGATTGAATGCTAACTTACTAATATTCTTGAGAAATTTTCTTCCCATTGAATTAAAGTAATTTATTTCAAATTAATAATAAAAACATATATTAAATATATTAAAAAAAAACAATAATGAAGACAAATAATATATATATATATATATTATAAATTACAAAACATTAAAAAAATATATTTAACCCCTCATTCCCACAATCAACATAAAACAAAATTCAAACCCCCGCGCCCACAATCCCTTGGCTCTACCCGATAGTTGATGTTTGACACTCGACCCCACAAAATCTTGACCCCTCATTACATTTTGTAGAGAATACAGAGGCCAATGCAGAGGAGACAAAGGAGACAGGTGCAAAGGAGATATAACAGAGATTGGAGACTCTATCACTATCCATAAACCCCATGGGAAGAGGAGACAAAGGATACCTATAGAGATATCTTCAGTAAGTACATTGGTTTGATATTTATTTTTCTCCTCTCATGCTTCAAATTCCTCCAAGTCTACATCAAGGAGACCAAATTTATAGGGAATCGAGCCCTATACCCATTTCAGTGTGCTTGAATTGGGTTTTGAAAAACATACTAGGATATAGTTATAAATGTTGTATTTGGTCCTTCGCGGATAGGTTATCATTGTTACAGTGTGGTTGCATCTTGTTTTTGGGACAATTCATGGTAATATAGGTAAGTGGATACAAAATAATCTTGAGAATTGTTCAAAGCTACGAAGAGTTCTACTCAGCCCTAAAATATATACCCAAAAGAGAAGCACAATGAGAGTTCCACTCTTTGTTACCAAAATCATATTTGTCGAGGCATGTGAAATGGGGTACTTGGCATATTCATCGATATTAAAATAATAAAAAAATCATTTCTATTGGAAGAGAAAGTACTTATATGAGAGAAACAACTCTTGAGTCAATACACTTGACACACTCAATGAGTACTGCAAGACTCTGAGTATTGACCACCCAATTCTTTTTTTATATATTAATTAGTTGGCTAAATTTAGGATCTGTAACACGTCATAGGCTATCATAGAATGTCATAGATTCCCTTTGGGAGTTACACTTCCACAAGTGCACCCTTATTGGCTATTTTTAGCCTAGGTCAACATTCATGATATTCCTGGGAGTTACTCCTCCACAAGTGCACCCTTCCTTTACTATTCTTAGCTCAAGGAGTTACAAATTCATAATATGCCTTCTGAATGAGTTTCCTTACACCATGGATGAGATTTACAACTCATGTGGGGTCGAATTCATGCTCCTATGCACCCTCCTTGTCCATTTTTGTCTAATGTTGCATTAATCACAAATATTGGACCTCATACATTACAAATTTATGGCCTGCATCACCACATTAATAATTTCTCATAAAATTTGCCAAGTGACTATGGCCATTGCATTCCCTAGTCTAATGGAGTGGTCCCTACTAAAAATTTGGGGACATGACACAATCCTACCTAACTAAAATGTTGTTTTGTGACCTCCTGTGGAGGATTTTAGTTGATTTGGCAATTTAACACATATTATAAATAAAATTGGAAAGATTTTATTACAATAACAATGCTAGAATTGAGTTTTTTGGTTATTTTATAATTCTAGATCCACTATTTAATTCCAAATTTAATGAAATGTGTGTTATTTGCAAATGTTGATTTTAAGGGTCTAAATTCACTTAATGACTGTAAGGGAGGTATTTCACAATTCCCTTCCTTTCTGATTCACCAAGCTCACAATAAGTGTGAGGTGAAGAGCATACTTGGAACGAAAGAGATATTAGGTCCCTTAGTGTGTGCTAGTGATGCAAACACATCTGAGGTAAGAAAATTGCTTGTTGCAAGTAACTAGAAGAGCACAAAGTAAAATGCAAATGGATATTTTAACTTTTAAATCTAAAAGATGCTAATGGTTCTTGAAAAAACAAAGCTCTAATGAAGTAAAAGTGTGCAATGGAGGTATTTCACACTTCTCGCCCCTGTCTGATTCACCAAGCTCGCAAGAAGTGTGAGGTGAAGAGCATACTTGGGGATATTAGAGTCTTTAGGTCCTTGTTTGTGTGCAAAAAGTGGATTCTACACTATTTTTGCCTAAAAACATGCAAAGTAAACAAAGAACGTGAGATGTCTTGAATACTAATGACAATAATGAGGCCCTTTGAAAGCCTCAAGGTTGGTTACCTAAGTAGATTTCAAGAGAGAATAACTCTTTAATCCCTAATATTAGTCTAGGTGGGATAATTACTATAGAAACATGTAACAATTGCAAGTTAATTATTTCTAGTTCATTAGTGAGTAGACATTGGGGCTACAAGATTGTGAAAAACTGATAAAAATAAAATAAAATGAGCAACAATGTGGAAAAGTAGAGATAGGTGCACAGTAGCACAAAGAAAGCACTCACTGGTGCGCAGTAGCGTGATTACAATACAAAGAGGTCGCGCGGCCAATGAAAGACGAACTACGTGGGAAAAAAATCTGTTAAAATGCACTAACAACGCGACCGTCGAAGGTTTAAACGCGCAAGCTATGTGGTTGGAACGCATGGATCTATGCATTTGTGTAAACAACTTAACCGGACCAAAGGAGGATGAATTCCTGGGATGAAGGGTATGGAACTCTTTACCTGAAAAGGACAATAAAAAAAAAATTATATATCTAACAATTAACAACCTAGTTAAGAGAAAATGGCCAAAAATGAAGTGGAGTCGCCATAAATATTTTTGTGGGAAATTATGCACAAAGGTGTGCAACCTCTCACACTTGGGTGAAATCCCTTTATGTTGTTGACTAGGTCTAGTATTTAGAAACAAAAAGGAAATGTGATAACCCAAACGTAGATCTTGCAAGGCTTCGTTAGTGAAATAAAACAAAATAAAAAAAAAAACTTGAAATGATAAAAGGGAACAAGAGGGTGCAAGCCACAACAAAGAACTAATGGTGAAACACTTTAGATTTCCCAATGGTCAAGAAAATACATGCAGTTTAACCTACTAGGTGAAGGATTCAAAGGGAATCCAATAATATCCCTTAGGGAGGCTTATTTTGTCCACACTAAATGCTAGATAGCTCAAAGAACCAATGGAGAGAAGCACTTTCCCCATGAAGGAAGAACTCAAGAGGCATAGGAGCTTGGAGAATGCCAACAAATATGAAAGAGATGGACTTAAAACTTACACCTTTGGTTCATATTCAAAGGAGGAGGATTATCATCTATATTATTAATTTATTAATATTTGTTTTTAAGGTATAAAAAGTATGTTGTAAATGTTAATTTATTAATATTTGTTTTGAAGGTATAAAAAGTATGTTGTAAATGTTTTATTTTTAAATTTATTGAAGGATAGAAATTATAAAATTAAAACTAGGTTAAATTAATTTTAAATTTGTTTTTGTTAAGACTTTGCAAATAAAATCATTTTAAGACCAATGAAGCTAACTAAATATTTAGAAAATGTTAGAGATAACCAATGAAGTTTTATGTGGATATATATTGTAAAATTATGTAAGATTTATACATTAAAGAAAATTTATTTGGTTTGTATTTCGATATTGTATCATTGTTAATGTTCAAAAGTGGAATGATGTTTTTGGAGTGGCTCTGATGGCTCGCTGACGTTTAGCCCTACGGTGCTTTGATCACCGTTTAGGGTTTTTGACTGCCTTCAGCCCCCATCCCCTTTGACGGGTGCCCCTGTGATACCTTTTGGGTTCTCTGCCCTGCGTCAGGCCATGACTTCAGCAGGGGGAGGGGCCGAGGGCCCCTCTCGTATTGCGACTCAGACACCTCTTGTCTCGAATGCCCAGGCCTCCTCCCTGCGTATTGGTACTGAAGAAATCCCGATACCTGAAAATGTGAAACCCTCCTCTTCGACCACTCCACCTCCTGTGGATGGATCACCTGGAGCTCATACATGCATAGCTCACTCTGCAGCGTGCCCCAGTCTAACCCTTCCTCCTTAGATAATAAATGCTAGGTCTCAATATCTGAAGGACCATGCGATAATCTGCAAATTCATGGGGATCTGGCCTACGGAGCAAGCCCTTAAACACTAGATAGCCATGAAGTGGAAACCAAAATCTCACTATGATCTTCAGCTAGGCTCCAAAGGCTTTTTTACAGTGATCTTCCACCACTTGGAAGACAAGGCTAGAGTAGAAAGTGACGGCCCCTACTTCTTTAATTCCGCAGGTCTTTACATGAAAAATTGGATTGAGAAATTCTGCCCAGAAAAAGAAGACTTCACATGGGCACCGGTCTGGATCAGAATGTATTCTCTTCCTCAGGAATATTGAGATGAAGAAACCCTCAAAGAAATAGGGAACACTCTAGGTACTTATGTTAGAGCTGCATATCAAACCAGGCTCCAGCGTTATACCTCCTATGCTCGCATCTGCGTCTACATGCACATCGCCAAATCACTCCCAGATGCTATCAGTCTCTCTCTTGAAGATCCAGAATGGATACAACGCTTGGATTATGAGCACATTCCTTTTCGTTGCCGCAAATGCCATGAACATGGGCACATCTTCTGTGATTGCCCCCTAAGCAAACAACGGTCTGAAGAAAAACAAAAAGACACACCAGATTATGAAGGTTTTCAAAGAGCAGGCAAGATCAGGAGACATAATCGCATACCTACAGGGAAGAATAAAGTGGAGATCCCCCCCACCAGCAATAGATTTGAAGCCATGGCGGAACATACCATTGATTCAGAAATGGAGCCAAACAAGGAGAACTTGATCAGCAAGGAGAATGGTTCTTCTAAGCCCGAGATAACGGATCAACTGCTTGATAAAGATGGTAAAGATCACTCCAGTAAACCTGCCACCGGATCTGAACTTCAAGGTACTTCTTCTATCCCCTCTAACCTTGCCCCCATTATACCGATGGATACACCCCCGGATATCACCATGGATGAAGAAATGACGGAACTAGATTTGGGAGATCTAAACCTTCTGGGGCTGGAAGATGCATGCACTCGGAAAGCTTTTGGCTCTTTTTCTCCAAACCAAATACAACTCCTCAGGGATGCTCTAGCCAAAGTCAAAGCACATGATAAATTGGGTATACAAAACCTCCCTCAAAGAGATAGACATAAATTTCTAAGGGAACTCAAGAAAAGAGGAAGAAAATCCGATCTGCAACGTATCAATCTGTTGGGAACAAGACAGGTGGAATCAGGGCAATATTCCCAGCTTACTGAGTTCTTTCCCTCCCTTACCCCCCCAATGAATATTATCTCCTGGAATATCAGAGGAATCAATGGTCTCTCCAAACGCCGTATATTGAAAAGAAAGATCCTTACTGATTCCCCCTTTGCTATCTTCCTCCAAGAAACCAAGTGCTCTTCCGACACCCTCAGACTTATTATGAACAAGCTTTGGAAAGGCTTCCAAAGTATCACCACCGATGCCATTGGCGCAGCTGGGGGTATTGCCATTGTCTGGAATCTCAACGTGCTTACCCTTGATAACTATGCAGCCACCCCTCATGCCATCTCCGCATCCTTCCACCTTCTAGTTACCGGCCTCCATGGTCTTCTCCTCAATGTGTACAACCCCCAACCCCCCAACCTTAAAACCCTCCTTCTGAATCACCTCAGTTGGTTTGTCACACATCACTCAAAACACCCTCTCATCATTGGAGGCGATTTCAACATGATCACTACCCTAGAGGAAAAAAAGGGAGGCCTTCGCGCTCTCTCCCATGAAGATCTTCTCTTCAAAGCTTTCATTACTGACAATCAACTGGTGGATCTCGCCTCTTCCTCTGGGTTTTACACCTGGAATAACAGAAGAGGAGGTGCACACCAAATCTCAAAGCGCCTTGATAGATTTTTGGTCTCTGAAAACCTTACTATGACAGGAGGCACCCTGTCGTCCTTTGTTTTACCGGCTGCTTGTTCTGATCACTGGCCCATTGAATTAACGTGGCAAATTCAGGGTGCTCAATACCATAAGCCTTTCAGATTCGAGAAATTCTGGCTCTCTCGCCCAGATTTCTTAGATACTTTCAGCAACTGGTGGAAGGAGATGAGTGTGGTTGGCAAATCTAAATTGGCCCTTCTTCAGAAAAAAACTCAAACTCCTTCGGGTTAAGCCCAGAGATTGGAACCACTCCACCTTTGGCAACATCTTCCAGGAAAAGCATATGATCGAGGATGAACTTGAGTTGCTCCAACGCAACATTATGGAAGACGGCCTCACCTAGGCTCACAAATCCAAAGAAAAGGACCTCCTGGATAAGCTCAATGCAAGATGTCAACAAGAAGAAACCCCGTGGAAACAAAAATCTAGAGTTCAATGGCTAAAAGAAGGAGATCGCAACACCTCCTTCTTTCATTGCTCCACACTTCAACATAGAATGCATAACCGTATCAATAAGATTAAAGGTGATTCTGGAGTGGTGCTGGAAGAGCAAAATGACATTGAGCAGGAGCTCAAAAGATACTTTCAGGATCTCCTCAATGAAGCTCCTGAATATAGAAGTGCGGCCATTGCACAGGTAACCCGCCATATTCCAGCTACCATCACTGAAGAGAATAACATTTCCTTGATGCAACCCATCTCTCTTCAGGAAGTGGAAACTGCGATGAAACAAACCGCTGATGATAAAGCACCTGGACCAGATGGCTTCACGACCAACTTTTTTCATCATTGCTGGGATCTGCTTAAGCATGAGATATGGGAAGTGGTTGAGGAATCCAGGAAAAAGCACTGGACCTGCCCTTAACGCCACGCATCTTTCCCTCAACCCCAAAGAAAAGGATGCTTCCCATCCTGGTAAGTTTCGTCCCATCTCCCTCTGCAATGTTATCTACAAACTCATTTCCAAAGTGATTGCTAACTGTCTCAAGCCGCTCCTTCCCCTGCTCATCTCACCTGAGCAAACTGGTTATGTAGAAGGCAGACAGATCCTTGATGGCATCATCCTAGCTCATGAGATCACCCATTCCCTTAAAACTTACTGAACCCCTAGCATGCTTCTAAAGCTAGATCTTTCCAAAGCTTTTGACAAACTTAGTTGGGCTTTCATAAGGGAAATGTTACGTACGTATGGCTTCAGTCCTACCTGGATCAACTGGATCTCTTCCCTTGTTTCCTCTGCCTTTTATTCCATTCTCGTCAACGACTCTCCATCCCCCACTTTCACCCCTTCTCGTGGCATCAGTCAAGGAGATCCCCTTTCCTCTTCATCCTTATGGCTGAAGTCCTGGGTAGAATGATCCAAGCAGTTGTTTCCTCCAGCACTATTCGTGGTCTCTCACTCCATGGAGGTACCCCCACAGCCTATCAGCAATTTGTTGATGATAACCTCCTCTTTGGTCACCCTTCTGTGCAAGAAGCGCACACCTTCTGCAATATCCTATCTATTTTCTCTGCTACTTCTAGCACTACCATCAATCTTGAAAAATCTCAAATGTTCTTCTTCAATACGGATGCAACCACCAAGCGTAATATTGCTCGAATCTTGGGCTTTGCTACCTCCACTCTTCCTACTAAATATCTTAGAGCTCCCCTCTTTGATTCTATTATCAAGCATTCCTCTTGGAAAGAACTCCTTGACAAGATTGAAACTCGCATCTCCTCTTGGACCTTCCGCTCCCTTAATCTCCCATGTCGCCTTAGTCTCCTCAAATCAGTTCTCCAATCCATGCCCCTCTACCTCTTCTCAATCCTGGATGCTTCTAAATGGGTTCTTAAAGCCCTCAGAAAGCTCCAAAGGTCCTTCTTATGGGGTAAAAGTCAACAGAATAACATATGGGCCCTGGTAAAATGGTAGACTGTATGTCTCCCCAAGCGGGTAGGAGGTCTTGGCATAAGGGACCCTGATATTAACAATGAAGCACTCTCTGCTAAAATCTGGTGGCGGTGGATTCCCAAAAATGACTCTCCCTGGGCTCAACTTTGGAACCGTAAATATGCCCCCCACCAGGATCCCAACCAGTTGATCAGGTACGATTCTAACCCACCGGGCTCTCTAATTTGGCGTGCTGCTAATTCTCAAAGGGCTCTCATTCAGCAGCATAGTTTTTGGGAAATCAAGGATGGCTCCTCTACGCTCTTCTGGCAAGACTCATGGCAGTAGTTACCTAAACTTAGCAGTGTCCCCACCTACAGTGCTATTCCGGGTATATGGCAGACAATCTCTGACGCCGTTGTACGTGATTTCGGGGAACCCGTCGAGACACCCCCTTTCAGACTTTGGAAGAATCCTAGGCTCTGGAAACATGGAATATCAGCGGAAGATTATGAAGAGGTTTGTACTAATCTTCAAACGAGGCAAATCAGTCTCTCCCGTGGGGATGGCGTCATTCGCTGGGGACATCTTCCTAAGGGCTCATTCACTGTCAAAGAAAATTACTCCATCCTTGCACAAAACAACAACAACACCCCCTTCCCCCTCTAGAAGAAGATATGGCAACTCTCCTTATGGCCGAAAGTCTCAACTTTTCTTTGGCTTCTGGCACATAGAAGCATTCTTACCTGGGACATGCTGCAAAAAAAAGGTTTCATTGGTCCCCCCATTTGTATGATGTGTAAATGCAACATTGAAAATATGGATCACTTGCTTGACCTTTGTGGTGTTGCCTCCTTGCTCTGGGACATAGTGGCTGAGTCCTTCAGACGCACCAACAGAGTCACGGGCGACATCATTGGCACTCTTCTTCAATGGGACCAAGAGACATTTCAGAGCAAGCAACTTAACAAGATGTGGAATCTCACCCCGGGTCTCCTTGTTTGGAACATTTGGAAGTAACAGAACTTCAGAATCTTTGAAGGCAAATCTAAGCCTATTGAAAAAATATGGAACACCCTTAAAATCAACCTCCAGGAAACCTTATTCCTTATGCCTTGGAGTACTGTTGATCTCCCAACCACTCATCTGGAACGTTCCATTCTTCTCAGTTGGAATTTCGAGCGTCCTCACCCCCCCATCACTTACTGCGCCCCCCTCCCCGTCTTTCCAGCCCCGCCCACTGGTCCCCCCATCCTCCTGGTCTCTTCAAGCTTAATTTCGATGGAGTCTCCAAAGGAAATCCTGGACCGGTTGGTTTTGGAGGGGTTTTCCGGAACCATGAGGGAAAGACTCTCAGGATCTACTATGGTAATATTGGACATGATAGCAACAATGCAGTTGAACTAGAAGGTCTTTTGTATGGCCTTAGGGTGGCTAATGAGCATAACTTCCACCCTCTTATTGCTGAAGGGGATTCTCAACTCATTCTTAACCTGGCCACCAAGCTCCAAAATGGTTTGTAAGCTGCCAAACTCTCTTCGAGTTGGCGTCTGGAAAGCAGACTACATAGGCTAGCTACTATTCTGAGAAACCACAAGAATATCACCTTTCAGCACGTCATGCGCCAAGCTAATTCCCTTGCTAATGGTATTGCAAATGAAGGCGTCGTCAACAACCATACTTTCTGGACTGATAATCCCTACAATTCTTCCTATCAATTAAAGCACTTCCGCTATCAACAAGCCAACAAGGATTTCCCCTTCCCGAATCCGGGTTCCACCACCACTTCCAACAGGACTGCAAGAGGAGACACGTCTACTCCTCCCTACACCAGCTCCTAGACTTCGCATTAATGGTGGAAAATACCATCACCCAGCTGGCCTCCTCGCATGCGACTGATCCCATCGCCCACATGGCCTGGGGGGCGACATTAATGTAGGTTCATTATCCTATGTCCTCTCGCCCGAGTTGGTCTCAACTCACATTAACTCTCTCTCGTGTGACCTCCTACCCTCTCCACGGCTCCTTCCAGGTTATGAAGATCCAAGCTCACACACCAGCGGTCATTACGCGTCTCCGTTACTCACTGTCTGCATCCACATCAAAGAGTTCGGCCCCTTCGATGTCCAAATCGATCATGAAGCGCACCAGAGGTACCTCCCGGCATGGTTCGAGTCAGGGTACTGGAAAAACGACGTCTGTGGAGAAGGAAATTCCTGCTAACATCGGTTACAAAGACAATGTGTCTATGCTGGTTTGTCATCTGGTGGAAGATTGGGAGTCCAGGAGTGTTGCATAAATCCTCACCTTTGGTAGCCCTGGTACTCAGGTGAATCATTACTGATTGCTCAAAAATTTGCCTGGCACTCTAGTAGAAGAATTGCTCACTAATTGGAATGTTGCCAAGATGACCATAATGGACACCAGGTCCAATATGGATCATTTGGATGGCATCCTTGTTAATTTAGAAGCTTGTCTCACGGGACGCAGGTACTCTTTATTCCCACGTCCGTCTCCGCCAATGGGAGTTGGTCCTGAAGGTCCTATGGCTGGTACCGACGACGGAATGGCTAGTTTCATCAAAGGAATGGCACCTCATACGGTTGAGCAGGTGGCCGAAAGTTCTCTTCATAATTCCTTGTGCCTCACTTCCTACCAGGGGCGTCGCTCCTTCTCTTGCTCCTGGACGCAACTCTGGTCCTGACTCTCCAGCTGCCATAGTTGTGCAAGGTGCTTTTTTCCCGGTTCCTTCTACAATCGCCGTCACCCAGCACAAGCACCTCCGGAAAGACGAAGCAGAATCCATTCTCCCACGCAAAGTAGAGCCTCTTCCCATCAAGCTCCCAGAGCAACCGTGGATAGATGAATTCTTTGGCCCCTACCCCATCTCTGAGGACATACACGACTCCAAAGGCGCAGAATCCATCTCCTGAAATACTCTGTCACAAGCACTGCACACCTGGTTTTACTACTCCGTTTTTTTGTTTACTCTGGCTTGTACAGATTTATAGTCTCATACTGTCTTTCGTGTTCGGTAGATATCTAGTTTACCTCTATAAGTCTGGTTTCACTGCACTTTTTTTGTAATATTGGCACCTTGAACAGGGCCAAAACGCTATATTCGGCTTCTCCTGATGATTGTAATATTTTTTGTACTATAATATAATCTTTTCATGTAGCTTACAAAAAAAAAAATGTTCAAAAGTGTTATTATTTTAGAATGTTTATATTTTCCATATTTTATTAGCACGAAAAAAATCATGGATGAATTGTTCACAAAAAGCATGTCTTGAAGATTATACATGCCATTATAACCAAAAAAAAGGCAGGTTACATTAAAGGGCCACCTAGTAGCTTGGTTACTTGATAGGCTACATATCTATTGATATATCATTTTTGGGATTATCTAGTCATTAATATATAACCCATATCCCATGCGTATAGTCGCAACTGACCAATTTCTTATGATTTTTTAATAGTCCACTTAACACTCAATGGTTAAGGGATCTCTAACTAAATAGTTCATAAGGCACAATACTTGTTAAGGTTGTGCAAATGGGGTAGCAAGCTAAGTGGGCTTGATTGTGGGGAAAAATCCACAGTTAAGCACATTTGAGCCAGATGAGTCTTGGGATGGGTGGCCTCCTGAGAAGTCTTGATTGTCGTGTGCAATCCCTGGGAGTGTTAGTTGATGCTATGTGATTCATTCTGCTAGTCTCAATCCCGCTTCTTCACCTCTATGAGAAATGCAATGAATGCTAAGTGGACTATTAAAAAACCATGATAAATTGGTCAGTTGCGACTATACTCATGGGATATGGGTTATAGATTAAAGACTTACACTAGGCATATAATCCCAAAAATGATATATCATATGTTGGACTACGAAAACCCTATAATTAAATATAAAAAAAGAGTTAAGGGAGCTCTAACTGAATAGTTCATAAGGCACAATACTTGCTCAGGTTTTGCAAATGGGTTAGCAAGCTAAGTGGGCTTGATTGTGGGGAAAACTTCAATATTTAGTGTGTTTGATCCATAGGAGTCTTGGGGTGGGTGACCTCCTAGGAATTCTTGGTTGTCGGGTGCAAGCCTCGGAAGTGATGATTGATTCTATGTGATTCATTTCGCCAGTCTCAATCTAGATTCTTCACCCATGCGAGCATCACCCGATGCAATGACTTATAAGTGCATTATTCAAAAACCATGAGAAATTGGTCAGTTGTGACTATACACTTGGGATATGGGTTATAAATTAATGACTTACACTATGCAAATAATCTCAAAAATGATATATCATATGTTGGATTGCGAAAACCCCGATACTTAAATAAAAAAACATTTAAGGGAGCTCTAACTGAATAGTTCATAAGGCACAGTACTTGCTAAGGTTTTGCAGATGGGGTCACAATCTAGATGGGCTTGGTTGTGGGGAAAAATCCACAGTTAAGAGCGCATGAGCCAGAGGAGTCTTGGGATGGGTGACCTCCCGAGAAGTATTGGTTGTTGAGTGCAAGCCCCGAAATTGATTATTTATGCTATGCGATTCATTTCCCTAGTCTCAATCTTGCTTCTTCACCCCTATGAGCATCACCCAATATCCCATGAGTGCTAAGTGGACCATTCAAAAACCATGAGAAATTGGCTAGTTGCGACTATACTCATGGGATATGGATTATAAATTAATGACTTACACTACATAGATAATCCCAAAAATGATATATCATATGTTGGACTGTGAAAACCCCTATACTTAAATAATAATAATAAAAAGAGTTAAGGGAGCTCTAACTTAATAGTTCATAAGTCACAATACTTGCTAAGGTTTTGCAAATGGGGTAGCAAGCTATGTGGGGTTGATTGTGGGGAGAGCTACACAGTTAAGTGCACTTGAGCCAAAGGAATCTTGGGATGAGTGACCTCCTGGGAAGTCCTAGTCGTTGGGTGCAAGCCTTGGAAGTGATGATTGATGCTATGTGATTCATTTCGCTAGTCTCAATCCCACTTCTTCACCCCTATGAGCATCAACCGATACAATGAGTGCCAAGTGAACTATTAAAAAAACATGAGAACTAATTGGTTAGATGCGACTATACTAATGTGATATGGGTTATAGATTAATGACTTACACTGCACAGATAATCCCAAAAATGATACATCTTATGTTGGAGTACAAAAACATCTATACTTAAGTAAAAAAAGGAGTTAAGGGAGCTCTAATTGAATATCTCATAAGGCACAATACTTGCTAAGGTTTTGTGAATGGGGTAGTAAGCTAAATGGGTTTGATTGTGGGGAAAGATCCACAATTAAGCGCTCTTGATCTAGAGGAGTTTTGGGATGGGTGACCTCTAGGGAAGTCCTGGTTGTTGGGTGTAAGCCTCAGAAGTGATGATTGATGCTATGTGATTCATTTCGCTACTCTCAATCTCGCTTCTTCACCCCTGTGAGCATCACCCAATGCAATGAATGCTAAGCGGACTATTCAAAAACCATGAGAAATTGGCCAGTTGCAACTATACTCATGTGATATGGGTTATAGATTAATGACTTACACTACAAAAAAAATCCCAAAACGGATATATCATATGTTGCACTGTGAAAACCCCTATAATTAAATAAAAAAGAGTTAAGGGAGCTCTAAATGAATAGTTCATAAGGCACAATACTTGATAAGGTTTTTGCAAATGGGGTAGTAAGCTAAGTGGGCTTGATTGCGGGGAAAACTCCACAGTTAAGCGCGCTTGATCCAGAGGAGTCTTGGGATGGGTGACCTCCTAGGAAGTCCTAGTTGCCGGATGCAAGCCCCGTAAGTGATGATTGATGCTATGTGATTCATTTCGCTAGTCTCAATCCCACTTCTTTACCCGTGTGAGCATCACTTGATGCAATGAGTTATAAGTGGACTATTCAAAAACCATGAGAAATTGGTTAGTTGCGACTATACTCAATGAATATGGGTTATAGATTAATGACTTACAATATGAAGATAATATCAAAAATGATATATCATGTGTTGGACTGTGAAATCCCCTATACTTAAATAAAAAAAGAGACTTAAGGGAGATCTAACTGAATAGTTCATTAGGCACAATACTTGCTAAGGTTTTGCAAATGGGGTAGCAAGCTAAGTGGGCTTAATTGTAGGGAAACTCTAAAGTTAAGCATGCTTGAGTCAAAAGAGTCTTGGGATGGGTGAGCTCCCGGGAAGTCCTAGTTGTTGGGCGCAAGTTGTGGAAGTGATGATTGATGCTATGCGATTCATTTCGCTAGTCTCAATCTTGGTTCTTCACCCCTGTGAGCATCATCTGATGCAATGAGTGCTAAATGGACTATTCAAAAACCATGAAAAATTGATCAGTTGCGACTATACTTGCTAAGGTTTTTCAAATGGGGTAGCAAGCGAAGTGGGCTTGATTTTGGGGAAAAATCCACATTTAAGTGTGCTTGAGCCAGAGGATTCTTGGGATGGGTGACCTCCCGGGAAGTCCTGGTTAATGAGTGCAAGCCTCAAAAGTGATGATTAATGATGCTATGCGATTCATTTTGCTAGTCTTAATCCCGCTTCTTCACCCTTGTGAGCATCACCCGATACAATGAGTGATAAGTGGATTATTCAAAATCCATGAGAAATTAGCTAGTTGTGACTATACTCATGGGATATGGGTTATAGATTAATGACTTACACTACATAAATAATCCCAAAAATGATATAGCATATGTTGGGACTATGAAAACCTCTATACTTAAATACATGTCTATGTGCTTATAAATCGACATGCATCGCAACTCATATTGTCACATATAGGTGTAAACATCAATAATAAGATTCAAAATTCAAAATTACCTAAAACTCACAAACAAGATTTCAATGACATAGAAAGAAGGGGTGGGGGTAATCATAAGATGCATAGTTGGAAACATGAGTCTACAAAATCTTAAAATGTAACCTACAATGCATAACTAAGACAAATTTCATTGAGTAAATGAAACACAACCCCACACACATGCATTAGTATATACCAAATTACATAACTTCATTGAAATTGAAGTTAAAAATAACCATTCCACTCATATCCAACTTAAAACCTCTATGAATTTGAAGTTTGGAACAATCATTGCACTCATGTCCAACATTTTATTTTAAATCAAATTTTACTTCCTCATCATTAACAAAGGTATGCAATAATATCCATGCTTGCAATGGATCAACTACAATCTAGTATTTTCGATATTCAATACTGAAAATGAGGTCCAACTTAAAATGTGCACAAATTCCAACAAAAGTGGCTCCCAAGTTAAGATCACTTGACGTTGCAAGAGGGGCAAGGCGAGCAGGGTTCACACGTTTATTTTGCGGGGCCATTGAAGAAATAGATGAATTTATAATGCCCGAGGTAACAACTGGAGAAAAGGGAGTAAAAATAGAATACCCAGAAGATTTATGTAACTTTGACACCTAGACAAAAACTTAGGTTATATCTAAAAATTTGTCCATGTTGACACAAGAGCAATGTGAAAACATGAAACATCCACATGGCGACATGGTACAACCCTGGTCCGCTTTGACTCCTTTAACTATCACGAAAATGCTCATACCCAACAATCACATGTTTGAATCTCTTAGAGTCCTCCTTGCTCAGCATGCAATATCAAAACATAACATATCCTTTTAGGTTTAAAAAATGGAATTGTCTAAAAATTCGACGATTTGGTTTAGATGGGGCTTTTCACTAGAATACGACTTTTTTTATTTTGCAAAATCTAAATTTAATAGTGGTGATTTTGATGGTAGAAATTGATTTAACATCATCAAAAACCCCTGGAGCACCCAAAATTTCAGTGTTTGACAGTTGTAATCAAGATTTTAAAAAAAATATGCTAATTTTTTTCAAAATCTTGTCGAAAAAATCAAAATTTTCCATTCGAAATCACAAAACTTTTAAACTAAATATTTTTTAAAAGAAATATCTTACAACATAATTATTAATATAAAAATGAATCTCTCTAATATTTATTAACTCTACTAATCCATAAATTGAGATAGCTTATGGATTTAGACTAACTACTTATACTAATACTAATGAATACATGAAAAGAAGAGATACAAATCAAATGCAAAACAACATAACCATGTAATTTTATCAACCATTTTTTAAGAAAGAAAAAAATAACGTACTTTGTTTGCTACTATTCATTGTAAAAGAAAAAATCACCCTTCTTTTCAATTGTTTCAAAATAATTCTCCACTCAAATGTTTCCATATGGCGGTGACTAATAAGTTTTTCTAAATTGTTTCCAAAGCATGTTTTTTCTTGACTTGGTTAAAAAACCTCAAGTTTAAAATCATTTTCGCTCACCTTAAGAGAGATGAATATAATCCAATGGTGAAGCAGGTAATCCTAAATCTTAAATTCTTGATAGAAAGCCTCATTATTCTTATTTTTAAAAATGGAGGCATAAACATTCCATTTAATTATAGGACCATTATGATTAGAGCTTTTTTAGTAAATTTATATGAAATTATTTTGGAAAGGAAGATCAAAGTATGGCTAGAAAGCCACGGGAAAAGAGCTGAAGGCTAGGTAGGATTTTTAGGAGCTATCATTAAACTTTGGACCACCTTGTTACACTTAAGACCATTATTGAGGAATGTCATAATAATAAAACTAATCTTCTGTGTTTCTTTGTTAACTTTAGAAAGGCATTTGACATAGTGCCTAGGACTAAAGTTTGGAATAGATTAGAAGAGATTAAAGTCTCTGAGAATTGTTGTGATAATATTGTATGAGAAGGTTATTGCCAAGTTTAGGAACTCTGAGGGATTTTCAAGAGAAATTAATTGTAATATAGGAGTAAAGCAAGGTTGTCCCCTTTTCCCTACCCTCTTTGTATATACATTGACAATCTAGAGGGTTGTTTGGAAAATGCAAGTTGTGATGACATGACTTTGACTAGTATAGTCATCATCCTTCTTCTATACATTGATGATATTGTTGTTATGGCGAGGAGTCCCTACAACCTCCACAAGAAACTAAAAATTCTCAAGTATTTTTTCTCTAGTACGAGTATGTCTATTAACACTAACAAAAGAAAGGTTGTGATAATCAAATCTCAAAATATCACTTATGATAATTTCATGTATGACAACAACAACAACTTAGAGGAAGTGAATTCATACAAATATCTCATAATTGATCTTCGTCACAAGCTTAATTGAAACTATAACATTGAGAAAATGATTAATGGAGGATGAAATGTTTATTATGGACTGAAAACAATTGTAATTCATAATACCTTTGGCTTTGGGATAAGAAGAACCTCCTCTTTGAGACTCTTGTCACTCCTATTATCTTATATGGATGTAAGTTTGGGGTTGTAGCGTATCTAAAGAATTGTGGAGAAAGATAGGGCAAATCCAAAAGCACTTTATAACATATAATCTAAAAATTAAAGGCAATACACCCTATCCTATCCTCCTCATAAAAATGAGTCTCTCCCCCCATTGAGAACATGGTTATAACTAGATACAAGATAAACAACATGGAAAACAAGAGACTCATAAAACGAAATAATCAAATATATTTTGATTACAATATTTATATTATATTAAATTGATCTAATAGCCACAAATCCATGTTGCCAAACTTATAATATAATGTAATATCTCTCTAAAGATGCACACATTAAATCCTGTAAAAAAGCATGTCCTATCTACCATGCGTCAAATGAAGTAGATGGATTCTTATATTAAATCAATCATTGAGATCTATGATGAAGAAAGCACCGTTAAAACTAAACAATGGAATTATGGGTGCAAACAAAAAGCAAAGGGGTGTCTATAGAAGTAGGTATCCACCTCATTCCTTTGCCCAAAAATTATTTTATATTTTCATTTCCGCTTAAGATTTTTGAAAACAAGACCTAATTTTACTTGTTTTTTTATATTAATTCTTTTAGTGGCAAGGCTATTTTTCACTCATGTCAACATAGTCTAAAATGAATGGTTGGAAGCATTGGTTATAATATTCTCCATCTAGGTTCAAATCTACCTTGCAATATGTTATGATGGCCATTGGGGATACCTTGATTCTTCATGAATAGCAAGTGTTTGTACTTTCCGTGGATGTAGCGCGTGACGTCGATGAACCACATGTAAAAAAAAGGCTATTTTTCACTCCTATTTCTGAAGCACTTTAATTAAATTTACTCCTCTCACCCTTGGTTTGGTTTTTATTCATTTTCCACTAATAATTTTATATCTTGTTCTAATAATTTTATATCTTGTCCTATAAATAATTTTTATGGGTGTTAATTTAAATTATATTCTTTACATAGTGGAGTGATTTTATTTTATTATGGGCCCAAGTTTCAGTATGAATTTCATTTTGTAATCTCCCACGACTTCTAAAAATGGAAATCCAATGACAACATACTCGATCACTCCCTTTGTAGATTTGTATTATATTTCTTTCTTACATTACGACTCACTACAAGGAAAAAACCTTCTGGCAAAGGTTTCTAGTGTTACAAGATTGAGAAAAATTCTCAAAAATTCTCTGCTAAAACATCCACCATTGGTAATAGAGGGTTTGGCAGAGTTTGTAACAAATCTTCATTATAACTAAAAAAATATCGAGTGTAGAGGAAATTTGCAAGATGGTGCACATATTCACATAATACGCATTGGTGCACCAACATTACTCAACATCGGGGAACAACACTAAAATAGGATCCACTGGTCCTTGAAATATATTAATGTATACCTGCTACATATACTATGTATTCGACACCTTGGTGCTAACAATACTCAAGAATTCACTGGTGTGCATATATCTATTCTATGCCTAGTGCACATATTTTATCAAAAAATCGCCATTGTGTATTATATATCAATATGCATTGATGTTTATATTCTATACCGTTGACTATGGTGTTGTTGACAATGGTGTTGTTATATGTATTACCATAGGTGCATTTAATTTACAAAACGCTTTGGTGCTTACAATTTATCAAAAGCATCAATGCATATATTATGGCATACCCATTGGATTGTTCTATAGCATTGATGTTATTGTTGATAACAATGGTGTTGTTTCTATATGCATCCACGTCGGTGTGTTAATTTTTATAAATGCATCGGTGCTTATAATATTCCTAAAGCACCGATGTTGTTATATAATAAAAAAAATCAGTGCATAAACACGATAATGTTGATAATATAATTAATTGAAAGGGTGTTGTCATCATTAAAATAAACAGTGCATTCATAACATGTATACGCATTTATGTTGTTATATAATAAAAAAGCATAGATGCATATTATAAATTTAAACATGTCGTTTACTATTTATGAATGTTCGACAATGTTTAGTGAGTTCAAAAAATACAATGCACTAGTATGTCCATATTTTTTTATTTTTTTAAATTTCAATTAATCATAAAAAAATGAAATAGTTTTTATAATAATATTGAATTTTAAATTTTAATAATTACATTTGGATATAATGATGGCACAATTGGAAGTATGAGTCTACAAAGACTTAAAATGTAACCTACAATGCATAACTAAGGTAAGTTTTATTGACATAAAATTAATTCCTGCAACTGTCCGCAAGGGTTTCTGCGCACGTAATCAATGGATCCCCCTCCTCCGTCAGACCCTGATACGGAGG
The DNA here is from genome assembly GCA_027924585.1 of Larix kaempferi. NCBI lineage: Eukaryota > Viridiplantae > Streptophyta > Pinopsida > Pinales > Pinaceae > Larix > Larix kaempferi. The sequence goes on along the minus strand of BSBM01000882.1, from coordinate 1,918,414 downwards.
AGCGACGTAGGCTGTTGTAAGAAAGATTTAGAATAATAATGGTGTCACAACTGTAGGACCCCATTCCTAAATTCTAGAGTTTATAATATGAAAACCATGTTTACTAGGTTTTACACTGTTTCTAGTTTCTATTTTCTGTGTTTTCATTCTTTGCATTTACAGATTTGAACATTTATAATTCTGTTTTACCTACTTCTAACAGTTTATTGTTTGTTTGTGTAGGTAGCAGATATAATAACAGCATATAAACTTTTAAAATTAAATTAAAAAAGAATTTGCCAAGGTAGAAATGATAAACATACCTATTGGAAAATACCTGTAGATAGCTAGTAGATCCACCCTTGTTGCTGTCCCCGTTTGTTGTTTCTCTTTGCTTTTCCATGCAACCAAAAGCATTCCCCAAAGTTCTGAAACTCAACCAGCCCAAAACAGTCTTGCCACACTGCCAACTGGCGAGGTCTCGCCGACCACCCAGCTCCAAAGGTACCCCTTTGGACCCCCGAGCCCAAACTGAGTACAAGCCCAAGTTGTTGTATCCCTTCCGAAAAACAATCTCCAACAAGAACCCTCCTTTGCAGTTCTGCTCTCCCAATTTCTGCTCTCCAAAACTCCCAAGTCCAAGATGCCCCTCTCCTTCCTCCCTTCTCGATCTTATCCCCTTTCTTCCTGTCAACTCTATCCCTCATTACTACCCCTATCACTAACATAAATGCTTCCACCCCCCTTCCATCTACCATGTAAGTCCTCGAGCCCCCAACTTGGACTCTTATTAATAATTTAAATTAATATTAAAAGGTGTTGGTTGGGGTCACTTCTCAACCGTAACTTCCAATTCAATTAGATTTAATCCTTTTATTTCATATAATAATTTTAAACATTTCCTTACTCATATTTCAATATTTGACCATTTAATTAATATTTTAATTAATTAATCCAAACACATTTTTATAACTTGTTAAATAATGGTATATGGCATTGTTCGTAATTTACATCCTGGTTATAAACAACTACGACATAATTATAATAAATTAGTAATATATATAAATTAAACCTTATCCCTATATTTCAATTAATTAATAAATTAGTAATATATATAAATTAAACCTTATCCCTATATTTCAATTAATTAATTATCATCGTTTGATACTTAATTGGTATTACCCTTCCAAGTTTACTATTATCCTTACTAACATTACAAACCCTTTTAACATTTAACCCTTGGTATTTTCTTTTTACTAATCAACTCATTAACATTCAATTAAACATTACTAAGCGATTGCATTATTTACGTACTTAAGCTAACTGTAACTTGTTTATTAATCAACATTAATCAATCATTAATGGACAATAATTAATCATCAGTCAACATTATTAACCCTAATCATCATTGCTAACGTTAACCGACATTATTTACACTGGTCAACAATAATTAACTGTTAATCGACAATAACTAAAACTATTATTCAACAATATTTCACACAATTTTTAAATATGTAGGCGAGTTATGTATGCGTAGCTACTGCTTACATACCTCACGTAAGTAAACTAACAGTAATAATCCACATACATCAATCATAGTCAAGGAACTTATTATTTACTGACACATGTTTTAACATAGTTTGCAAGGTACAATCCATTAGCTTACTAAAATCCAAGTTACGACAATACATACATCCCTGATTTATGACACATACTAATCAAGGGTTTTACACACCTACAGTTAGGTCTTGTTTTCACCCCTACTTCACGCTACACCTATCTACCTACATCATCACTAACTTCCACATCCTATCCTGTCCTCTGCTGGACTACCCTGAAATGTCAAGTCATGACCGGTTCCAGCTAGAACCCGTAAGCGGAAGTGTCAACTACCTCGACCAAGCTTCCCCAGCAGGAAACCACTAGTCATCATCACACACCTTGGGGAGCGTGCTGTAGCACAGCCCTCCCATGACTCTGGGTTTCGGGGATAAACGGTGGGTAAAGCCTCCACCCCCCTAATGGAACAAGGGACTATGTCTACCCGACATAACAACAGCGTTGCACTTGTACTCGGTCTGTCATCGTATAACCAATCTGTTTTGTTGAGTTTCCTGAAACCCTACCCCACCCATGTCATAACATACATCATAATAAACATCATAATAACCACACGAAAGTAAATAATGCATCACTCGCATACCATTTTATCTTTCGAAGTCCATGTCCCCGAGGCCCTCCCACCTCGTAGGATCTAGCTATCACTTAGCCGTTTCAACCTGTAAGTCAGTCCTCGACATACAATATAGAATATCGTGCATAAATCCTCGATATGTACACATATATTTCATCATAACATAACAACAATAAAATCATTCATTCGCCATGCACCTGGCATAACATTCATTATTTCAACATATAACTGTAACGGTATCCACGTACCCATCATTCAGTAATTTCCATATATTTGACATAATTAACACATGATACATATCTAAACATGACTACCGATTATAATACTATCATCACACACACACATATATATATCGGCAAAATAATAGAACCATATGTCCACAGTGTCGTCAAACCGACGAGGTCTCACAATCAAACAAATACAACATATAATAGTAGTTTAGGTAGTAATGTCAAAACGGGGTGTTACATACACCCACCCTTCAGGAAACTTCGTCCCGAAGTTATGATCAAAATAATGTGGGATAATCACGACGCATAGTCTCTGCGTCCTCCCAGGTGGCAGAACCTAGGCTATATCGGTCCCACTAGACCTTAACTTGGTCCACCAAACGGTGCCTCAACTGTTTAACCCTGCAGTCCAATATAAGTAATGGTTCGAATCTGATGGTTCCCTTGTCCGAAACCTGCAGTTCCTTCCAATTTATTTTATGTGACTCATCAGCTACATAATGTTGTAAAACAGATACATGAAAAACATTATGAGTTTTGTGCAAATGGGGTGGCAGCAGAAGACGATACGCGACGGGTCCAACCTTTTCTAAAATTTCAAAGGTTCCTATAAATCGTGGCGACAACTTTGTCCCTTTCCCAAACTTGATGGTACTTTTGTTAGGCCTGATGCGGACGAACACTGCATCACCAACCTTGTAGCTTCGGTCAACCCTATGCGCATCGGCATAACTCTTTTTCCTATCCTGGGCTTCCTTTAACCGTTGTCTAATCTGAACAACCTGTTCTTCCATCTCCTGAATCAACTCAGGTCCTATAATTTCTCGATCCTCTAACCTTTCCCAACTCAGTGGTGTCCTGCACGGCCTTCCATATAAATCTTCATATGGAGGCATCCCAATTGAGCTATGGTAATTGTTGTTGTAAGCAAACTCTACCAAAGGTAAGTGCTTTTCCCAATGAGTTTGTTGATCCATGACATACATTCTAAGCATGTCCTCCATCACCTGATTCACTCTTTCTGTTTGCCCATCTGTTTCCGGATGGTAAGTAGTGCTTAGGTTCAACTGAGTACCCAACGTTGACTGCAAACTCGTCCAAAACCTGGATGTAAACCTGGAATCTCTATCCGATATAATCTTCTTGGGAAACCCATGGAGATGAACAACTTCATTTATGAACACACATGTTACATCCGTGACATCATAGGTCTCCTTAACTGGAATGAAGTGAGCAGTTTTGGTCAGTTTGTCAACGATGACCATAATGGCATCATGCTTATGAGAGGTAAGAGGCAATCCCACCACGAAGTCCATGGAGATAACCTCCCACTTCGACATAGGAATGTCATTCGGCTGTAACAGTCCCGCCGGGTGGTCATGATCAGCTTTTACCTGCTGACACTCAAGGCACCTAGCGACAAATTTGACCACATCGCTTTTCATCCCTGCCCAAAAGAAGAGTTGCTTCATGTCTACATACATCTTCTTTACACCCGGGTATGCACAATACACTGCTCTATGAGCTTCCTTAAGGATAGTCTCTCTAATATCTCCCTCCTCAGGAATATACATCCTCCCTTGATACCGTAACAAACCATCGGCTTCCAACTCATAGCCTTCAAACTTTGGTCCCACCGGTTTCCCATTCTGGAGTGCCGCTGTGACCTTTAGGTACCAGCTATCCCCGAGTAGTTGCCCTAAAATTCTTTCCCTCAAATCCACCTTCAAAGGTATAAGAGAGAAAAGTCTTGGTTTTCTGCTTAGGGCATCCGCTACCACATTCTCCTTCCCTTTGATGTATGAAATTCCAAAATCATACTCGCTCATGAATTCACTCCATCGCCTTTGCCTAGCATTTAGGTCTCTCTGAGTGAAGATATATCTTAAGCTTTGGTGATCAGACTTGAGTTCAAAGCTTCGTCCAACAAGGTAATGTCTCCAAAGCTTCAAAGCTAACATCACTGCAGCCAATTCTAGATCATGAGTAGGGTAATTCTCTTCATGTGTTTTTAGTTTTCTCGATGCATAAGCTATTACCCCACCTTCCTGCATCAACACTGCACCCAAACCTTGCCTTGAAGCATCGGTGCAAACTGTGAATCCCTTCTCCATATCTGGAACTCGTAGAATTGGTGCACTCGTCAATAGTCTTTTCAGCTTGGCGAATGCGGCATCACATTCATCTGTCCATTCACACCTAGTGCCCTTACACTGTAGGGTAGTTATGGGTCTCGTGATTTTTGAGAAACCCTCAACAAACCTTCTATAATACCCAGCTAACCACATGAAGCTCCTTACTTCATGCGCATTCTTTGGCACGGGCCAATCCATTATGACCTTCACCTTTTCAGGGTCAACAGAAATTCCCTCACCGAAAATTATATGCCCTAGGTAATGGATCTCCTTCTGATAGAACAAACATTTGGACAACTTACCATACAACTGATGCTCCCTTAAGCATGACAACACTATTCGTAAGTGTTCCTTGTGCTCATGTTCATTCTTGGAGTAGATGAGGATGTCGTCCAAGAAGACTTGCACAAACTGATCTAAGTATTTCCGAAACACGCTATTCATGAGACTCATGAATACAGCTGGGGCATTGGTCAAACCGAAGGGTACCACCACAAACTCATAGTGCCCAAACCTTGTTCAAAAAGCAGTCTTAGGTATATCACCTTCCTTAATCCGTAGCTGGTGGTAACCTGATCGTAAGTCGATCTTTGAGAAGACTGTCGCCCCTTTCATTTGATCAAAGAGGTCATCAATTCGAGGTATCGGGTACCTATTCTTCACGGTGGCTCTATTCAAATCTCGGTAATCTATGCAAAGATGCAAGGAACCATCCTTCTTCTTCACAAAGATCACTAGCGCACCCCACGGTGAAATACTTGGTCTGATGAACCCTAGATCTATCAGTTCCTTCAACTGCATTTGCAACTCACAAAGTTCTGGGGCCGTCATCCTGTAAGGTGTCTTCGATGTTGGCTCTAAACCGGGTTTTACCTCAATGGTAAAATCAAGTTCCCTCTTAGGAGGTAACCTAGGTAATTCCTTTGGGAATACATCACTGAACTCGGCTAACACTGGATAGTCATCAAAGGAGGGTCCCTTCTCACTATTTACCGCTTCAACAATGTACAACTGGCATCCCTGTCGCATACATCACTTTACGTTCATCGTTGATATGAAACGTAGGGACACCTTCCATTTGATACCCTGGATCTTGATGGCCTCTCCGTTGTCATTAATGCAAAGAACCTTCTTTCCATAAAAGTCCAAGAAAGCCCGATGTTCCTCAAGCCAATTCATACCTATGATGAGATCATAAGTTCCGAGGGTGGTGACGTACACTTTGACTTGTGTAACATACACCCCGAGATCCACTACACACTTATCGACACTAGGTCCTACTACTTGCTTTACCCCTGAAGCCATTTCGACTAAGCTGAAATCGTCATGCTCGTAGGCTGCCAACGCACATTTGTCTAATGCATATGGAGAAATGAAACTATCAGTAGCACCGAGATCAAACAATATTCTAAGCTTGACATTATTGACCGTACCTGATGATTCCACCATAGTGGACTGGTGTTTTGCCTGATGGTTGTTTACTGCAGCCAAGATCTGATGCCTACTTCCCCCACTCCCCATTGGAGCTTTTCCCTCTCGATGCACTGTACTAGATCGTAATTCAGGACAGTCACGTTGGTAATGTGGACCTCCACATCCCCAACAAGCAACCTGTAATGGAGTGGGCAAGATAACCTGTTCAGACCTCTAAGAGGGGTTCCTCCCCCTAGGACCCCTTCCTCTACCGGCTGAACCTCTGAAATTCCTCACACCCTGGTGAGTTCCTGTGGTTGACTGGGGCACCTCCCTAGTTGCCACTGATCTGTCTACCGCTGCGACTCTTGGTGTGCTCTTGTTCCCGTAGGGAGGTGGCCTCGCATATCCTCCCCGAGGGTAGCTTCGAGGGGCCTTCCCCACAAACCCTGACTGTTGAGAGTTGAATGACCTGATGGGCTTTGCACCCAACATCTCCTCAGTGTAATGAGCACAATCTACTGCTTCGGCGACCGAAGTTGGTTTCCACATCCGTACCTGATCCCTGATCTTGGTATTGAGCCCATACACGAAGCGCTCAACCTGGCATTCGTCATTGTCCAAGTAAGGGACATACTTCACTAATTCCATGAACCTCTCTTCATACTCCTCCACAGATAGATGCCTTTGTACCAAGGCATGAAGAGCCCCTGCTTGTTCTTCCTAGTAGGTACTTCCCTTTGAATTTTTCCACAAACAGTTCCCATGGAACCGTGTCTGGTGTAAGGTGTAGCTGCCTTTCTTGGTTTCCCCACCAGTTCAAAGCGGCCCCCTTTAGTTGAAATATGGCTAGCTTGGACTTGGATGTGGAGGTGTACTCCTACAAGGTCAAGCACCTGGTCATCTCTTCCAACCACGACTCTGCTCGTATCCCTGATCGACCCCTCGAAAATTCTGGAAGCCTTATCTTCTGAAGTTCCCTCTTGATATCCTGGTGCTGATTTCTTGGTACTGTATTCACTTCTACCACAGGAACTTCCTCCCTTAGTGGAGGGGCATCCACTTCTACCTCCGAGGTAGCACTTCCTCTCTGTGCTAGTCCCCTGAGTGTTTCGTTTATTGCTTCCAACGAGCGCAGTATAAGGATGGTCTATGGCGATGGTGCTGGCACATTCGGCTCAGGTAATGTCGTAGCCTGACCTCGCCCTCGACCTGCTCGCATTCTTACCATGTTTATCCCTGTAACATGGAATAATAAGATAATTAGCATATGACGACATCATGACTAATTTACCATCAAACTCAGCAATTAGTTCAAAAATGCGTCATGACTAATTTACGAGCGTTTTACTCTAAGAGCTATAGTTCAGGACGTTTCAATCATGCCATCTTGAGACCACCCGGTACTAGATATACTGCAGTAGTTCTACGTAGGTTTAGGTATTGGATTCCACACAATCCTCATTAAGTCGCCATCAACTCTTCAAGAAATTCAATTAGGGTTTACTGCCTCGTTCTCATTAATAATTAATAATGTAATAATTCAATAAAAGCATAACCTAAGTTTTAACTCTAGAGTCGTGTTTATCAAACATTTTGGTCATGGGGTAAAATCACTGTCCTAGCGATCAGCTTGTCATGTTGGTCTCCGTGGTGTCTCATTTTTTGAAATTCCGATTCATCTTGCCCCTTCGGCTATACGTCGAAGTTTCGGCAAGAAACAATCTCAAGGAGAAGATAAACTAATTAGTGTTATTTCGAGCTTACTTTTAATCAATTAATTAATTAATTGTTCAACAATTATGTAATTGTGTAATTAATTAATTTGTTTGTTAATCTTACCTTATTAACTTTAAATAGTAACCCCCTGCTTATGTAATTATAATTATCTTTATTAATGCAGATAATTAACACTAACCTTATATAACAAAATGAGAAGCGTAAGGGGAGAGAATTTAGTTATTTATGAATAATATTAAAATATTATATTAAAAACATAACAATACCATTATTATTATTATTATTATTATTATTTTATAATATATATATTTTTTAACAAATTTAATTTAAAGTTAACAAATTTAATAATATTTTTTTTTACAAAATTAATTATAAACAAATTAACAAAATAAAATAATAATAAAAAAAAAAATTAAAATAAATAATAATAAAAAAAAAATTAAAATGAATAATAAAATAAAATAAACCTAACCCTAGCGCCCGCACTGGGAAGTGTACCCTGAAGGCCACGCGGCCTCCTCCTTGGTCTCCGGTCATGCAGAGAGAGAAACCCTAAATAGAGTCTGCCCCAGGTACGCGATTCATTTCATTCGCCCTTTTTCGAAGTTCTGTTCTGCAACACCAGCCGATGGAGTCGTTCTGGTTCTGCTTCTCATTTTTTTTAAGGTATGGTAGTTGATGTCCAATTTTTTGAATGTAGTTGCATGTCTACAAGTGTTTGCTGGTTATTAAACTGAATATTGATGTTTCCCTTGCATAGCCCACACCGCGGCTTCTTCTCAGCACCGATTTGCACAACAGGCTCGCGGACTCCCCTCTGCGTGCAAACCACTCCGCACACAGAGCCACTCCGGCTTGCGGCTCTTGGCCGGCTGCACCCAGATCGTGTATTATGTTCAGTTAGGAGAGGTTTAGAGACAGTTTCCATAGGTTGATTTACTTATCAAGATTTTTTTTTTGTTTTACAGAGTGAGGGAGCTTAGACTGGCCGAGGCTGAGCCTTTAGCTTCGCCGAGGCTGCAGGCCAAGGCCACTAGCCCGGCCACAGGCCAAGGCTGCAAGCCTCGTCGCTGGCCGGCCATTCATGGCCGCAGCCTCTGGGCCACAGTTTCAACGCCCATAAATTTTTTCTTTTCTTTTTTAAAGGCAATAATGTGAGCAGGACTAAGCTCAGTGCAGTAGACGCAAATCCCCGGAGGCGGTTGTTTTGTCCAGGTTTTCATGGCAGCTTAGTGTGTCAACGTGAACCTATTTTTTTTAAACTATGAAATTTATATATATATATATATATATTTTTTTAAACCCTCGTTCAGAGCCGAGCCAGTGGCTGCTGCGCCAAGGCCTACCATGGCCGCTCGTTGCAGCACCAACCTAGCCGGGCTGTGGTCCATTATTTTTTTTTTAAATCCTTTATATAAGAAAATTTTAGGTTAGTTGTTAGCAGGGTTAGGAATGGCGGAAGCCCCCGGGCGCCCCTTCCTCCCTTCCGTGCTCTGACTCCGCCGTGTGCCAAGGCCATGGCCCCTGGCTTGCCACGGCCCATGGCTTGCCATGGCCACAGCTTAGCTGCTGGCCGACCGTGCCAGGCCACCATGCCCGTGAGGCCGTGAGGCAGTCAACGTTTTTTTTTGTTTTATTTATTTATTTATGTTATGCAATAAAACAAAAACTATTTCGATATACTTTTTTTTTGTTTTTTTTTTTATGGTTCAAATTATTTATCATTATTATAATTTTTATTTATTTATATTATTATTATTATTATTTTTTATATTTTTGATAATAATAATTTCTTTTTTATATAAAAAAGATTTCCCCCTATGTTTTTTTTTTTTTAAATTTAATTTGAACTTAGAATTTTTTTTTTTGTTACATATATATATATAAATAGACTCTAGGGTTTAAAAAAAATAAAAATTTGTTATATATATGTATAAATATGTTTTATCCTATACTCTCTCTCTCTATACTTTTTTTTTTCTTGTATATTATTAAAAAAATATTTAACTCTACTTGTTCCTCTGCGGCATCAATTACATTTTTTTTTTTTCATATATATATAATATAGAGAGAGAATTGTTTTATTTATAAGTTTAATTAAATTTTTTTTATAAACTTTAAAAAAAATAAAAATTAAGCCACTTTATATATAAAGCCACTTTTTTTATTATCAAATTCTATATAAGAGGAGAATAACGATAGTTTTTTTTTTTTTTTCATATATGTATTTCTATATAATTAAAAAAAATATGCATTTCACATAGAAAGATTATATAACCCTACCTAGATAGTAGTAATTTCACATTTATTCCCTTATTTGTGCAACTATATGTTTAGACAAATTTTCACTAACTTGTAATTAATCTTCCCTTTTGCTTTGTAGGTCTAAAGCTTCAGGCACAGTAATTACTTGCTCACTTGCCATCATTTTCAGCAACAGTAATTACTTGCTCGGGAGTCATCATTTTTTTTTCTATTTACTGTTTTATTCAATGTAGTGAGCCCTCTGGTTCCAGATTTGGAACCATGGATCTGATACCATATGTAGGACCCCGTTCCTAAATTCCAGAGTTTATAATATGAAAACCATGTTTACTAGGTTTTACACTGTTTCTAGTTTCTATTTTCTGTGTTTTCATTCTATTTTCTGGCTGTGAAAATATAGCATTTTGCATTTACAGATTTGAACATTTATAATTCTGTTTTACCTACTTCTAACATTTTATTGTTTGTTTGTGCAGGTAGCAGATATAATAAAAGCATATAAACTTTTAAAATTAAATTAAAACAGAATTTGCCAAGGTAGAAATGATAAACATACTTGCTGGAAAATACCTGTAGATAGCTAGTAGATCCACCCTTGTTGTTGTCCCCGTTTGCCGTTTCTCTTTGCTTTTCCCTGCAGCCAAAAGCCTTCCCCAAAGTTCTGAAACTCAACCAGCCCAAAACAGTCTTGCCACCCTGCCAACTGGCGAGGTCTCGCCGACCACCCAGCTCCAAAGGTACCCCTTTGGACCCCCGAGCCCAAACCGAGTACAAGCCCAAGCTGTTGTATCCCTTCCGAAAAACAATCTCCAACAAGAACCCTCCTTTGCAGTTCTGCTCTCCCAATTTCTGCTCTCCAAAACTCCCAAGTCCAAGATGCCCCTCTCTTTCCTCCCTTCTCCATCTTATCCCCTTTCTTCCTACTGACTCTATCTCTCATTACTACCCCTATCACTAACATAAATGCTTCCACCCCCCTTCCATCTACCATGTAAGTCCTCGAGCCCCCAACTTGGACTCTTATTAATAATTTAAATTAATATTAAAAGGTGTTGGTTGGGGTCACTTCTCAACCGTAACTTCCAATTCAATTAGATTTAATCCTTTTATTTCATATAATAGTTTTAAACATTTCCTTACTCATATTTCAATATTTGACCATTTAATTAATATTTTAATTAATTAATCCAAACACATTTTTATAACTTGTTAAATAATGGTATATGGCATTGTTCGTAATTTACATCCTGGTTATAAACAACTACGACATAATTATAATAAATTATTAATATATATAAATTAAACCTTATCCCTATATTTCAATTAATTAATAAATTAGCAATATATATAAATTAAACCTTATCCCTATATTTCAATTAATTAATTATCATCGTTTGATACTTAATTGGTATTACCCTTCCAAGTTTACTATTATCCTTACTAACATTACAAACCCTTTTAACATTTAACCCTTGGTATTTTCTTTTTACTAATCAACTCATTAACATTCAATTAAACATTACTAAGCGATTGCATTATTTACGTACTTAAGCTAACTGTAACTTGTTTATTAATCAACATTAATCAATCATTAATGGACAATGATTAATCATCAGTCAACATTATCAACCCTAATCATCATTGTTAACGTTAACCGACATTATTTACATTGGTCAACAATAATTAACTATTAATCGACAATAACTAAAACTATTATTCAACAATATTTCACACAATTTATAAATATGTAGGCGAGTTATGTAAGCGTAGCTACTGCTTACATACCTCGCATAAGCACACTAACAGTAATAATCCACATACATCAATCATAGTCAAGGAACTTATTATTTACTGACACATGTTTTAACATAGTTTGCAAGGTACAATCCATTAGCTTACTGAAATCCAAGTTATGACAATACATACATCCCTGATTTACGACACATACTAATCAAGGGTTTTACACACCTACAGTTAGGTCTTGTTTTCACCCCTACTTCACGCTACACCTATCTACCTACATCATCACTAACTTCCACATCCTATCCTGTCCTCTGTTGGACTACCCTGAAATGTCAAGTCATGACCGGTTCCAGCTAGAACCCGTAAGCGGAAGTGTCGACTACCTCGACCAAGCTTCCCCAGTAGGCAACCACTAGTCATCATCACACACCTTGGGGAGCGCGCCGTAGCACAGCCCTCCCATGACTCTGGGTTTCGGGGATAAACGGTGGGTAAAGCCTCCACCCCCCTAATGGAACAAGGGACTATGTCTACCCGACATAACAACAGCGTTGCACTTGTACTCGATCTGTCATCGTATAACCAATCTGAGCTGTTGAGTTTCCTGAAACCCTACCCCACCCATGTCATAACATACATCATAATAAACAGCATAATAACCACACGAAAGTAAATAATGCATCACTCGCATACCATTTTATCTTTCGAAGTCCATGTCCTCGAGGCCCTCCCACCTCGTAGGATCCAGCTATCACTTAGCCGTTTCAACCTGTAAGTCAGTCCTCGACATACAATATAGAATATCGTGCATAAATCCTCGATATGTACACATATATTTCATCATAACATAACAACAATAAACTCATTCATTCGCCATGCACCTGGCATAACATTCATTATTTCAACATATAACTGTAACGGTATCCACATACCCATCATTCAGTAATTTCCATATATTTGACATAATTAACACATGATACATATCTAAACATGACTACCGATCATAATACTATCATCACACACACACACATATATATCGACAAAATAATAGAACCATATGTCCACAGTGTCGTCAAACCGACGAGGTCTCACAGTCAAACAAATACAACATATAATAGTAGTTTAGGTAGTATTGTCAAAACGGGGTGTTACAACGACCCACTTCGAGCAAGCCTCCCCTTGCGTCTGACTCTAAGTTTGTAAAGAAAGTCTATGTTCCAGAAGTAAAGCTATCGTCCACATCATCCAAATACAAAGTAGTTATTCTATCGAAGAAAGGGTTAGTTAGCCACTTCAGTGGTTTATGGTCGTCTCCTCATGTTATAGAGAATTGGTTAAACAAGAATTGGAGGCCATTAATCCAGGGCGAAGTTCAACAAATATTCTGTGGAAGAGGGTTTTTTGTTTTTTTATTCGAAAAAAAAGGATCATGAATTGATTTTCAAGAATGGACCATATTTTATGGGCTCAAGAGGCATGTACATCAACAAATGGGATCTTTATTTTGATCCCGAGAAAGATATCCCTTCAGTTGTTCCAGTATGGGTCAAGCTTCCCCATTTTCCATTGCATTGTTGGAATGATGAGGACCTAAGAGAAATCAGGAAATATTTAGGGAAGTACATAGACAATCCAGATCCTAAGCCTCCAATGTTCTCATGCACGAGATTTGTGTAGAAGTGGACTTAGAGAAGGGTTTACCAAAAGCAATAAACCTCTCAATGGATGACTGGAATCACTTGCAAACTGTGGACTATGAACAAATTCCATTCAAATGCAAAGTCTGCCACGAGTATGGACACTTTGCAAGGTTATGCTAAAAAAGGAAGCAGCAAGACACTGAAGAAACTCCAAGAGAAGAATGGAATGAAGTGTCTAGGAAGAAAGGGAACAAATCTAACCCTAACCCTCCTTAATCTCCAATCAAGAGGAAGAAATTCACAAATATTTTTCAAGTTTTCTCCAACGAAGACAATGAAGAAGTGCAAGAGCCATATAAGGAAAAATCCAGAGAAGAGAACAAAGAGTTGGAAGCAACCCCAATCTTGATCGAAATACGTCAAGAAGATAATCATGGTCCCACCCTTCCATTGCAATCCTTTATAGAAGTTAGATATGAGGCCTCTCTTAGTTCAGGGGGCTTGGTGACTAGATATAAGGAAATTAAGGCACATATGGAGGAGATCTCATAAAGAAGGGAAGAACAAGAAGTAGAACCAAAGGCAAAAAAAAGGAAGAAATCCCAACAAGACCTTAAGAGATCAGGAAGCAGCTCGGGAAAAGGAAGCGGGTAAACAAACCAACTTAGATCAACATATCAAAATAATCTCGATAGGGAAACAGATTCAAGGAGCAACAAAGGAAAAGAAGGACAAGGAAACCCTTCAATCTCATAAGAAATAATGAAAGTGGTCTCCTCAAATTGCATAGGGTTAGGTGGCAAGCAGAAAATGAAAGCAGTCAAAAGACTAAACAAATTGGAAAATGCCTCAATCTTCATGATCCAAGAGACAAAAATGCATCAGGAAGATAGTATAAATGTTATGAATGGATTATGGGGAAATGGAGAAGGTAAAGTAGTCAATGCATTTGGAGCCTCAGGTGGCCGTCTAATGTGGTGGGACAAAATCCATTATCGGTCTTGTTTCACATTTGAAAATAGACACTGGCTCTTCATGGAACTAGAATATATAAGTAATAAAGAGGTATTTTGGATAGGAAATGTTTATGGTCCAACTTTATGGGGCCAAAAAGAGGAATTTTGGAACTCCTTAGATTCTAAACAAGAAGGGAAGATGGATGTCGCTTGTATCATTGTTGGGGATTTTAATGTTACCATTTAAGCTGAAGAGAGAAGAGGCGGCTCTAAATTCAGGGACCCCTTCGGTGGAATATTAGAATACCTTTTAGCAGTTTGGAATCTGATAGATATCAAGCCTAAAAAAGGAAAATTTACCTGGAACAACAAGCACACAGGATCGGGTCACATCGCAACAAGGGTCGACAGGTTCCTGCTAAGTTCTTCCTTTCTCAATAAACCCTCCATCCCAGATTCTAAAATTCTAGCCTCGACTATCTCTAATCATAGGCCCATAGCTCTCTTTTTCATGACTTTAGGAAATCTTGGCCCCATTCCCTTCAGATTCAATCTGGTTTGGATGAAAACATAAGGTTTTATGGATGTGATAAAAGAGGCCTGGAAAGTTTATGTTGTTGGTTCCCCAGGATTTATATGGGAATCAAAGTTAATAAATGTTAAAATGGATCTCAAGGGATGGATCGCAGTGAACTAAAAAGATCCTAGGGTAGAGAAAAAAGAAGAGAAAGAGGAATTGAAATAGTTGCAAGATAAAATGGAGGAGGTTCCAATCTCTAAGGAAAGTTTGCTAAAAGAAAAGGAGCTGGAAAGGAAAATCCAGGGCTTGGCCAGAAAAGAAGAAGAGGAGTGGTGTCTGCGCTCTAGAATCCTTTGGTTGAAAGGAGGAGACATGAACACTAAATTCTTCCATAATCAATGTAGGGAAGACAAAACACCATATTGGATCTGAACAAAGATAAGGGAGAAAAAATATCAGACCAACAAGAGATTAAAAGAGAGATAAAGAAATTTTTCGAAAATATCTATAGTGAAGAAGAAGGTGTCTCTTGGGTGGAAATGGAACAAATGTGTGAAGATGTCCCTCTGATTATTATAGAAGAGGACAACAAGGCTCTGTATGGCCCCATATTAGAGGAGGAGGTTCAAAAGGTTGTATGGTCTCTTCACCCGAACAAAGCTCTAGGTCCATATGGATTCTTGATCCACTTTTATAGAAGATGTTGATCTCTTATTAAGAAAGATCTCATCAAAATGCTTAATTGGACCAGAAGTAGAGATAGAATTGGGGGATGCACCAAATACTTCTTCATAACCCCTTTTTCCAAAGAAAAGAATCCCTATTCACTAAGAATATTCCTGCCCATCTCTTTGTGTAACTTGTCCTACAAATTATTGACCAAAATCATGTCAAACAAGATTAAAAGGCTCATTCCCAAGTTAATGTACGGAAATCAAGGAGGCTTCATTATAGGAAGGTATATTTATGATAACATTTTGTTGGTTCAAGAGGTTATTCACTCTAGTCAAAAGAGAAAAGAGGCATGATTATGGGCCCAAGTTTTAGTATGAATTGCATTTTTTAATCTCCCACGACTTCTAAAAATGGAAATCCAACAACAACATACTTGCTCACTCCCTATGTATATTCGTATTCTATTCCTTACTTACATTATGAATCACTACAGGGAAAACACCTTCTGGAAAATGTTTTTAGTGTTACAAGATTGAGAAAAATTCTCAAAAATTCTCCGCTAAAACATCCACCATTGGTAATAGAGGGTTTGGCAGAGTTTGTAACAAATCTTTATTATAACTAAAAAAATATCGGATGTAGAGGAAATTTGCAAGATGGTGCACATATTCACATAATACGCATTGGTGCATCAACATTACTCAACATCGGGGGACAACATTAAAATAGGATCCACTGGTCCTTGAAATATATCAATGTATACATGCTACATATACTATGTATTCGACACCTTGGTGCTAACAATACTCAATAATTCACTGGTGTGCATATATCTATTCTATGCCCAATGCACATATTTTATCAAAAAACCCCCATTGTGTATTATATATCAATATGCATTGATGCTTATATTCTATTCCATTGACTATGGTGTTGATGACAATGGTGTTGTTGTTATACATATTACCGTAGGTGCATTTAATTTACAAAACGCTTCGGTGCTTACAATTTTTCAAAAGCATCAACGCATATATTATGGCATACCCATTGGATTGTTCTATATCATTGATGTTATTGTTGATAGCAATAGTGTTGTTTCTATATGCATCCACATCGGTGTGTTAATTTTTATAAATGCATCGGTGCTTAAATTATTCCTAAAGCACTGATGTTGTTATATAATAAAAAAAATTAGTGCATAAACACGATAATGTTGATAATATGATTAATTGAAATGGTGTTGTCATCATTAAAATAAACAGTGCATTCATAACATGTATATGCATTTATGTTGTTATATAATAAAAAAGCATAGATGCATATTATAAATTTAAACATGTCGTTTACTATTTATGAATGTTCGACAATATTTAGTGAGTTCAAAAAATACAATGCACTAGTATGTCCATATTTTTTTATTTTTTAAAATTTCAATTAATCATAAAAAAATCAAATAGTTTTTATAATAATATTGAATTTTAGATTTTAATTATTACATTTGGATATAATGATGGCACAGTTGGAAGTATGAGTCTACAAAGACTTAAAATGTAACCTACAATGCATAACTAAGGTAAGTTTCATTGACATAAAATTAAGTCTGCAACTGTCCGCTAGGGTTTCTACGCGCGTAATCGATGGATCCCCCACCTCCGCCAGACCCTGATCCGGAGGAGCGACATAGGCTGTGGTAATAAATATTTAGAATAATAATGGAGTCACAACCCACTTCGAGAAAGCCTCCCCTTGCGTCTGACTCTAAGTTTGTAAAGAAAGTCGATGTTCCAGAAGTAAAGCTATCGTCCACATCATCCAAATACAAAGTAGTTGTTCTATCGAAGAAAGGGTTAGTTAGCCACTTCACTGGTTTATGGTCGTCTCCTCGTGCTATAGATAATTGGTTAAACAAGAATTGGAGACCATTAATCGAGGGCGAAGTTCAACAAATCTTCTGTGGAAGAGGGTTTTTTGTTTTTTTATTCGAAAAAAAGGATCATGACTTGATTTTAAGAAATGGACCATATTTTATGGGCCCGAGAGGCATGTACATCAACAAATGGGATCTTTCTTTTGATCTCGAGAAAGATATCCCTTCAGCTGTTCCAGTATGGGTCAAGCTTCCCCATTTTCCATTGCATTGTTGGAATGATGAGGACCTGAGAGAAATCAGGAAATCTTTAGGGAAGTACATAGACAATCCAGATCCTAAGCCTCCAATGTTCTCATGCACGAGATCTGTGTAGAAGTGGACTTAGAGAAGGGTTTACCAAAAGCAATAAACCTCTCAATGGATGATTGGAATCACTTGCAAACTGTGGACTATGAAAAAATTCCATTCAAATGCAAAGTCTGCCACGAGTATGGACACTTTCCAAGGTTATGCTAAAAAAGGAAGCAGCAAGACACTGAAGAAGCTCCAAGAGAAGAATGGAATGAAGTGTCTAGGAAGAAAGGAAACAAATCTAACCCTAACCCTCCTTAATCTCCAAGCAAGAGGAAGAAATTCACAAATAGTTTTCAGGTTTTCTCCAACGAAGACAATGAAGAAGTGCAAGAGCCATATAAGGAAAAATCCAGAGAAGAGAACAAAGAGTTGGAAGCAACCCCAATCTTGATCGAAATACGTCAAGAAGATAATCATGGTCCCACCCTTAATTTGCAACCCTTTATAGAAGTTAGATATGAGGCCTCTCTTAGTTCAGGGGGCTTGGTGACTAGATCTAAGGAAATTAAGGCACATATGAAGGAGACCTCATAAAGAAGAGAATAAGAAGTAGAAACACAGGCAAAAAAGGAAGAAATCCCAACAAGACCTTAAGAGATCAGGAAGCAGCTCGGGAAAAGGAAGAGGGTAAACAAACTAGCTTAGATCAACATATCAGAATAATCTCGACAGGGAAACATATTCAAGGAGCAACAGAGGAAAAGAAGGACAAGGAAACCCTTCAATCTCATAAGAAATAACTAAAGTGGTCTCCTGGAATTGCATAGGGTTAGGGGGCAAGCAGAAAATGAAAGCAGTTAGAAGACTAAACAAATTGGAAAATCCCTCAATCTTCATGATCCAAGAGACAAAAATGCATCAGGAAGATAGTATCAGTGTTATGAATAGATTATGGGAAAATGGAGAAGGTAAAGTATTCAGTGCATTTGGAGCCTCAGGTGGCCGTCTAATGTGGTGGGACAAAAGCCATTATCGGTCTTGTTTCACATTTGAAAATAAACACTGGCTCTTCGTGGAACTAGAATATATAAGTAATAAAGAGGTATTTTGGATAGGAAAAGTTTATGGTCCAACTTTATCGGATCAAAAAGAGGAATTTTGGAACTCCTTAGATTCTCAACAAGAAGGGAAGATGGATGTCCCTTGTATAATTGTTGGGGATTTTAATGTTACCATTTCAACTGAAGAGAGAAGAGGCGGATCCAAATTCAAGGACCCCTTCGGTGAAATATTAGAAGACCTTTTAGCAGTTTGGAATCTGATAGATATCAAGCCTAAAAAAGGAAAATTTACCTGGAACAACAAGCACACAGGACCGAGTCACATTTCAACAAGGCTCGACAGGTTCCTAGTAAGTTCTTCCTTTCTCAATAAACCCTCCATCCTAGATTCTAAAATTCTGGCCTCGACTATCTCTAATCATAGGCCCATAGCTCTCTTTTTCATGACTTTAGGAAATCTTGGCCCCATCTCTTTGTGTAACTCGTCCTACAAATTATTGATCAAAATCATGTCAAACAAGATTAAAAGGCTCATTCCCAAGTTAATGTACGGAAATCAAGGAGGCTTCATTATAGGAAGGTAGATTTATGATAACATTTTGTTGGTTCAAGAGGTTATTCACTCTAGTCAAAAGAGAAAAGAGGCATGAATGGCTATTAAGTTGGATTTAGTCACAAATTTATATATGTGGTTATTATGGGCCCAAGTTTCAGTATGAATTGCATTTTTTAATCTCCCACGACTTCTAAAAATGGAAATCCAACAACAATATACTTTCTCAGTCCCTATTTAGATTCGTATTCTATTCCTTCCTTACATTATGAATCACTAGAAGGAAAACACCTTCTGGAAAATGTTTTTAGTGTTACAAAATTGAGAAAAATTATCAAAAATTCTCCGCTAAAACATCCACCATTGGTAATAGAGGGTTTGGAAAAGTTTGTAACAAATCTCCATTATAACTAAAAAAATATCAACGGTAGAGGAAATTTGCAAGGCGGTGCACATATTCACATAATACACATTGGTGCACCACCATTACTCAACATCAAGGAACATCATTAAAATAGGATGCACTAGTCCTTGAAATATATCAATGTACACCTGTTACATATATTACGTATTTGACACCTTGGTGCTAACAATACTCAAGAATTCACTGGTGTGCATATATCTATTCTATGCCCGGTGATCATATTTTATCAAAAACTCCTGATTGTGTATTATATATCAATATGCATTGATGCTTATATTCTATATCGTTCACTATGGTGTTGATGACAATGGTGGTGTTGTTATACGTATCACCGTAGGTGCATTTAATTTACAAATCGCTTTGGTGCTTACGATTTTTCAAAAGCATCAATGCATATATTATGGCATACCCATTGGATTGTTCTATAGCATTGATGTTATTGTTGATAACAATGGTGTTTTTATGTCCCCGACATATAGTTTTGAGTCAGGTGGTATTAGTTGGGGTGGAAAAAATCGCGGATATGAAATTGCAAAGTTTTTGTTAAAGTTTATATTTTTTGTATTTTTTTGATTTTTTAGAACTTCATTTTACGTGGTTGTGGTTTGATCCGTACGCAGTGACGTTGGCCTGGGGCTATGTGCCCTAGGCCCCGGCGGCGGGGGTGACGTTTGCTGGTTTAAATGAGGTTTAAATGGTCTCGGGACTAAAGACTCCTGTGCGATTTATTCACTAGTCTTGTCCATTTATCGTGCCTTTCGTCGAGATCTGTTGTGCGCCCGTTGGTGTCCGGTTGAGGTTTAAACGTGTTGCAGTTTAAATGAAGTTTAAATGGTCTCGGGACTGAAGACTCTGGTGCGATTTATTCACCAGTCTTGTCCATTTATCGTGCCTTTCGTCGAGCTCTGTTGTGCGCCCGCTGGCGTCGGGTTGAGGTGTTGCAGGGGTTTAAACGTGTTGCAGTTGGTGTATTCATGCAACACGTGTTGGTCCATGGTTTCATGGTGTTAATGCAGTTGGTGGTCTTGGGACTCAAGACTCCTGTGGGATTTATTCACCAGTCTTCTCGATTTATCGTCCCTTTCGTCGAGCTCTGTTGTGTGCGATTTATTCACCAGTCTTCTCGATTTATTGTCCCTTTCGTCGAGCTCTGTTGTGTGCTCGTTAGCATCAGGTTGAGGTGTTTCAGGGGTTTAAACGGTGTTGCAGTTGGCGTATTCATGCGGTATGGTCCAGGGTTTGGTGGTGTTAATGCAGTATGGCGCGGGGTGATGGTGGTCTCGGGACTCAATACTCCTGTGCGATTTATTCACTAGTCTTGTCGATTTATCGTCCATTTCGTCGAGCTCTGTTGTGCGCTTGGTAGCGTCGGGTTGAGGTGTTCCAGGGATTTAAACGGTGTTGCAGTTGGCGTATTCATGCGGTATGGTCCAGGGTTCCGTGGTGTTAATGCAGTATGGCGCGGGGTGACGTTTGCCAGTTTAAATGAGGTTGGTGGTCTCGGGACTCAAGACTCCTGTGTGATTTATTCACCAGTCTTGTTTATTTATCATCCGTTTCGTCGAGCTCTGTTGTGTGCTCGCTAGTGTCGGGTTGAGGTGTTCCAGGGGTTTAAATGGTGTTGCAGTTGGCGTATTGATGCGGTATGGTCCAGGGTTTCGTGGTGTTAATGCGGTATGGCATTTTTGATGTGACTCAAGACTCCTATCCGAGTTTTATCTTGGCGAATGTGGTTGCACTGTCCTTGCTTATGGACATTTCTTCTGGTGTGTTTGTTGAAGCTATATTTTAGAGGTTCTCTGGTGTTCAAGCTCATTCTGTTTGGTGTGACTTGCTTTTGTGTTGTGGCCGTTTTTGTTGGCTTCTTTGCGGTGGCATGGTTGTTTGTGGCTTATTTGCTTGGTCCAACGAAGGTGGAGTGGTTTCTGGTAGTGGGTATTGCTGTCTGAATGCGCTTCATTGATCGAGTAATCTGCGATGTTAGTGTCTGAACGTGTAGAGCACTTTCTTGGTGCAACGAGCTTTGTATTCTGCAATTTCATTGACGGGTTCTTTGGACGGGTAACTGTTGGAATTTTGTCTTTAGCTGAGACTTGTGTTTTCTGTTTTATGAAAAAAATCCGATTTATATCTGTCGGAAAAGACAAAGTAGTCCACATATAGTACGAGGATGATATATATATTTATGTGAGTTTAGAATTGCTTAACACATCATGTTGAAGTTTATTATTATCTCTTAAGCATATGGTTTTTTTTTAAAGCTTATAGATTAATATGAGATTATGATCGATATGCTATACTATATTCAATAAGAATACTCACACACAATATATTTTTTATTATTTTTAAGTTTTTTAAAAACCAACCCAAACCAAAATACTATATGAGAGAAAAGCTCAAATGTCCTGTGTTAGTAGACATGTCAGAATCATACAATCGGGATATCATCCCTTTACTTTGGTTATTGCCATGTCTCTGAGCCATTAACCTTTGTATTCGTGTCAAAACCCTGTCCACACAGTGCAAAAAAGTATACATCTACATTATTGCGACAAACTATAGATCACTGAAGCATACTCAAGCTGACCAATGCAGTCTATAGTAGCTTAGCAACAAGCTGATCTGGTTTCATCTAAAGAAAAAGCTATTTCAGATTGGATATTTCATCAATTTTTCCTTAAATAAAACAGCAGGTTGTCAATACTACCATCACTGCATCTAAGAATTTGTTAGCGTTCATGTTTCTTGTAACAGTATTCTTGACAAATAACAAACTTTGCTAATATAGGGCTCTCTAAATATTCACAGGATTCCTGTGAATTTACAGCAGTGTTCTGTTACAAACACTGTCCACGTTTTCTTCTTTAGACAAAACCAAAGCATCTTGTCGCTAAGTTATCATAGACTTCATTTCAGATTGGATGTTTCAAGAATTTATCCTTAAATAAAACGGCAGGTTGTGAATTCCAGCATCACTGCATCTAAGGGTTTCCCCTTGAGCCACATATGGAACTGAAATACTTGTTAGTCATTACCTCATTTGGCAGATGTCAAAGTCAAAGACAATGGAGTATCTCGCCAAAGACCCAGATTTTATACTGCACCCGAAATGCCGTTTGTCTTATATGGGCAGTTGGCAAAGCCAATGGAAAATGAGCACCCCTTTCTTAAGCTCCCGGTCTGTTGTTTTGGGGTAGACTTCTATTCTCAAGTACAGATACTTAGGTTGAAAGTGGTTTCTATTTCTAGATTCAGTAAACCTGTATAGTATCTATTTTCTGAGAAAACTTGAAAAACAGGTCCATGCGAAAAGCAAAACCACTTAAACGAAGTAGAACAAAGAACCATTTAAAAATATCACATTCATACCACATGGCATAATGGAAATGGAAAAAGAATGAAGCAAAATAAAATAAATACAAAGAGATCTGTAAATTTAATTAATGATATAATATAATGTCATTTATTTCCTACCCGGTGCCTGGGTTGCAGGCTGGTATTAGCATTTAATCCCAGCGCCGACGCAGCTCGTGATATCATGACCCCACTCCATACCTGGCCGAAATACCCGGGAAGGAGGGAGGTTGGCACTCTTGGCATTAAATGTTCATATACATACATACATGCAATTCCGTTCCCCATACATTCATTTCAGGGAGTTTAGGTCATTACCGAAGAAAAGAAATGGTAATGACCAATTACGCAGTCTTTGTGTTTTTTAAACCACAGTTTTTATTGCAATTATGGAATAAACCAAAAAACATAAAATTCTTGGCGCAAACAATTCTTATGAAACCAGGCCAACGTCACTGCGTAAGGAACAAACAACAACCACATAAAATCAACTTTAAAATAAATCAAAAAGAAAACAGATAAATATATTATATTTTTATTTTTTAAATTCTTATATAATTTTTATGATGATAAAACCTATTATAATTTGGATATTAAACTATCATCATTAATTTGGATACTGCATCAATATGCCAACTGCAACACCGCGAGAAATTTATCTCGCAACAAGTACTGCTTCCACTTGGCCAAGGCATGTGTTATTGCCAACGTCTTTCCATCATATGTAGATTTTATATGCTCATTCAGTTGTAACTTTTGACTCTCAAAGGCAATGAGATGTTTATGGCTTATGAGCAGAACTCCTACACATGTTCCTGAAACATAGTATTCATGGACGCATGTTTTCCTGACATCTGGATTTGTCAAGACTAGAGTGGATGTCATTAAGGTTTTCAACTTTTCAAAATAGTCTTTAGCTTTTTTTATCCCATATGAAGGCATCACTTTTAAATAATGATGTTAATAGTGCGACAATTTGTCTGCGCATTTGAACAAATCTTCTGTAGTAGTGTACGAGACTAAGAAATCCCCTTGATGATGTCATTGATTTGGGGATAGGTCGCTTAGTAGTTACCACAATTTTCTTGCACTCAACCTTGATGGTTTCAATTAAAATGATATGTGCTAAAAACACTTTTTAATTTTGTCCAAAACTGCATTTGAATTTGTTAGCTGCAATTGGTCGAAATATGTATATATTTAAATTTCTATACACATATCCCAAGTACAGACATCCTTTAGGATAGAGACATTTCAGAGTCATGTAACATATAGGAATTTCATAATCACACAACATTTAGGAAATTCAGTGTAGCTTGAGTGTGAGTAAAATTTGGGTTTTGTGAAAAATGTCTTTGTTTTTTGTAGTAAATAAAAGAGCTCTGAAAATTGGAATTTATGTTATTTAATAATATAAATAATTTATTCATTTGCTATTTGCAAAATCTGGTTGCAAATTTTTTGTTAAATTGTTGAATACTATATTAATTAGATTTTATTATTCATTTCACGTTAGGGCTAAATCTACAGAAATTAGTTACTGTCAAGAATTTCTTTCTGCAAAGCAGTTGTCTATAATGCTTAGTTATAGGCCTTAATAATGAAAAATAGAAAATATAAGTGCTTCATGCAAAAGAATGAGTACTCATTATTGCATAATCATTACAATTGAATACTGATTTAAAACTATGTAATAATGCAACAAAAACCTGTTCTTGGTTTCTAACTCTTTCATTTCATTTGCAAAGTGCAAATGTGAATAACTATATTGGGCAAGCATTTACAAACAGGCATTTACAGGTGTATTTTCTTATCCTTGGATGATTGCTAGAGTTATTACACGTAATTTTTTCTCACAAAAAATGAGAAAAAAATTTAAAAGTGGTACTGATCTAGAGCCTTTGAAAAATTGCATTTAAAATAAATTCCTAACAAAAATGTTTATTGAATTCTTTTCCAACATACTTTTCATTGCAAGTCAATATGCAAAAGACACTGTTCTATTTGGTTCATTGCTTGCAAGTGTCACAAACAATGTGACTTATTTTTGCTTATTTCCAAAGTTGCATTTGCCATGCAGGTTTTTCTTCCTGTGTTTCTTCTTCTGATGGAGAACATTGAACATAATCAATGTTCTGCCATAGGAGCAACATCTGTTCCGATTATACAACATCCATTTGATGATATTGATGTTGCTTTGTCAACAAACCATTTGTTTCGTTTACAAGCTTTTCATTACCGAAATGGAGATTGTCTTTTTGATGCCTTTGCTGTTCTCTTGCATTTTCGCTAGACATCCTTGGAGATAAGAGAAGCAACCATAAACCATTTTCGTTTGCGTCTAGCTGCAGACGATCCAGCCGCAATTTCTTCTTTGAACTTGGAATTGGATCCTTCGTACTTGTTTCAATTACATGGGATAGAAAATAGAGATCTTTACTTGGAACGAATGTCGCAAACTGCATCTCAACCGGATGCAAAAAATGTTTATGGCCTTTGGGGTGATATCTTCTGCATAAAATGGTTTGCAAACTGGTTAAATGTGCCTGTTGCTATATGGTCATTGAGAAGCAAAAGGAAATATCTTCATTTCAACCCTTCCTGTGTTGGATATTGCTACAATATTCTATTCCATGATCACGTTCCAGCTGCTGGGCACTTTGAACATTTGCTTTCATACAAATTGCTAGGACCCGACTATGTTGTTTTCAATGAACAATCAGATACTTCTTCTATTAATTCTTGTCAAGATATCTTTTTTGAATGTCATCGGTTAAGAAAAAGTCTATTGCAACAAGGATTCCAATTAATCTCTCGCATTGATGGCCATTGTTGTGACTCGTTATTTGAATCAATTTCAAAATTGACAAACACATTTGATAGTGCAAGCCTCAAAAAAACAATAGCGCAAACTTTTTTCAACTGCATGCTTTCAAACGATGCAAGAGCCTTTCGTTGTCTAGAAACATTCCTTCATCTTGAGACAGTGCAAGAAAATCAACTTGTTTCTAGTTGGCAAACCTTTGTAGTGAATTTGGCAGAGCCTTATACAATTGGCCATGTAAATGATGGCCATTTCACAATTCAATGGTTGTGTGAGGTTTTGGAAGTCAACATATTTCTTTTGAACATACACTTTTACAAAGTGGAAAACCAATTCTTCTCAACAAATACATCATCAAAGATCTATTTTCTTCTTCATCATGAAATTGACAAATGCCATTCGCATTTTCATCCCTTGTGTCAGACAAGCAATGAAAAAAATTCTCCAATATTGTCAAATGCCATGACTAGGAATCTTCCTATGAATGCAATGATGAAAACAATTGACAATTGTCATCATCAAACTCTTTGCAATGCCATTGAAGAAGAACATTCTCCTGACCTTTGCAAAGAACATTCTAACATAGAAACAAAGAAAAGGAAAAAAACTTGTTCCATGCAAAAAACATTAAAAAAAAACCAAGACTCTTTTCCATTGGCCCAGAAATTTCAATTGTGATGGAAAAATGCCTGGAGAAAGATTCCATTATGAGATAGCAAAAATCCATTGCCCCGTTCAAAAACATACGTGCCATTAAAAAACAAATGCGTCTGAAAACTTGTTCCATGCAAAAAACATTAAAAAAAAAACCAAGACTCTTTTGCATTGGCCCAGAAATTTCAATTGTGATGGAAAAATGCCTGGAGAAAGATTCCATTATGAGACAGCAAAAATCCATTGCCCCGTTCAAAAACATACGTGCCATTAAAAAACAAATGCGTCTGAAAGCACTTCAGTCCTTTCAAAAGCAAAAGACATATGAGAAGGGAAAAAAAGCACTTAAAGAATACTCGAAAAATATTCAAGATGCCCCTATTCATGCATGTTCTGTCTGTAGATGCTTGCACTTTAAAAGGGATGTTCGCTATATCAATGAAGACACTTTCTATGCATTGAAATGTCTTCCTTGGAATACCATGCCTTCTTCAATCGCACTGTACAATTACATATGCAAATATTGCAAAAAGAATATTTCAAATTCAGAAACACCATTGTTTGCAACACCACTTAACATTCATTGCAACACTTCATTGTCTGATGTAGACAAATTGACTTCGCTTGAAGAGCGGCTTGTGTCACCAAGAATTGCTTTTGCTCAGATTCGGTAACTAGGTTATAAACGAGCTCAAGTAGGCTTGACAGGAACAATCATCAATGTGCCCGCATCTTTAGACAAAGTACAGAGAGCATTGCCTAGGAACCTA
This sequence comes from Larix kaempferi, assembly GCA_027924585.1. NCBI lineage: Eukaryota > Viridiplantae > Streptophyta > Pinopsida > Pinales > Pinaceae > Larix > Larix kaempferi. The sequence continues at coordinate 1,891,120 of BSBM01000882.1, read as the reverse complement.
GAAGAGGACAAGACCATTGCAGTTATGCTTAAGCGAAAACTAGAATACAAAAATGCATTTGTTTCTGGAAATGTTCAACCAAATATTGTCATGCAAGCGTTGAAAACTCTTTGTGACATGGATCTTTACAAAATGGAGAATGTACATATCAATTCAGATTGGGAAAAGGCATTCCATGAATTGTTGGCAAAGCAAGAATCTAATGAAATATCAATATCAGAATCAAATGATTTAGATCAACCTCTTACAAAGCTAAGAGAAAGTGATGAGGATACACATGACCAATTCATAGAACCAATCACAGAAACATCGGTACATGGATATGGAGAAACCCATCTAATAGATGATTTGGCCACCAAAATCATTGAGCTTGCGCCTTCTGAAAACTACCGACCCCTAGGAATTTTCCAAGATCGGTTCTCTGAAGAACTTAATTTCCCTACACTTTTCTTTGGATGCAGCCGCTCCAATGACATGTACAAGCGCTTTCGACACCAACAAATTTTTCAGTGGGAGCTTCAACATGAAAGCACACATTTTGAAGCACATCCCACAAATATATTCTTTAAAGTAGTGAAAGTGTTAATAGGTCAAATCTCTAGTACTGCTTGGATATCTATTCACATAGGGGAGTTAAAAGGGAAAAAACTAAAAGCCAAAGATGTAAAATGCAAAGCCAACCTTCTTAACATAATGAAATCGCCAATTGCATATCGTTCACTAAAAGCCGTCCGAACATCTCCTGACTATTTTGACAACATGAGAAAAAATATTTTCGCAATGATACGTCACCTAGGGCCACCAACCTTTTTTGTAAGCTTTTCTACTGCTGAACATCTTTGGAAACCTTTGTGTGATGCTTTGCGCACGCTAGAGAAAAAAGACAAAGAAAATTGTGATGATATTCTTACTGAAGATGTTATTGATAATTTGATAAGAAAACATCCTGTACTTTGTAGCCGTTACTATAAAAACAAAATGAATTTGTTAAAGTCCTTGATCTTGAAAAACAAATACCTTTTTGGTAAAGTAACTGACTTTTTCTTTACAACTGAATTTCAACAAAGAGGAAATGAGCATGAACATGGGCTTCTCTGGATTGAAAATGCACCTGTCTTTGGAAAGAATAGCAATGATGAAATAAGTTCTTTTGTCGATTGCTATATTTCAACAGACTCTTCATTGCTTGAAGCAAACTTCATCAAAATTCAAACTCATAGACATACAAGAACATGTAAAAAACATAGACGCTCTGCATGTAGGTTTCGATTCCCGATGTTCCCTGTCGATGTTACAATGGTTTTAGAACCTCTTGAAACTAAATCGGATGCGTTGACTGAAAAAAAAAACTCCTTTCTTTTGCTCTTGAATCTAAAGAATATTCAAAGAACATGACATTTGATTCATTCTTGCAAGAACTACATTTAAACAAGGACGAGTACATTGAACTAGTACATTCTACAATTGAGAAACCGACATTGCTATTAAAAAGACACCCTTCAGATATTTGGATAAATTGCTTTGCAAAAGCAATTCCAAGTTTGTGGCAAGCAAATACAGATGCCCAATTCATCTTAGATGCATATGCAACTGCAACATACGTAAGCTCATACATAACAAAATTAGATAGGCCTATGACAATGGCTTTGAAAACAATCAAAGAAGAGTCTATTTCAAACAATTGTAATTAGCTAGAAACAATTCGTAGGCTTGGAAACACGTTTCTGAACATGCAACAGATGTCTATTAGAGAAGCAGTACATATTGTGCTTTCATTACCTCTATATTCATCTTCAAGAACGACAATTTTTATCAACACTGCTCCAGATGATAAAAAAACTGTTGTTTTAAAAAAACCATCTCTACTAGAAAAGGAGCATGATGATTCTGAAGACATCATTTGCCCATCGATAATAGACAGGTACATTGAACGCCCGACAGATCTACAACATGTATCTTTAGCTGAATATGCTTCTTCCTATTGCCTGGTTCATGGAAAAACAATCAAAAGAAACAAACAATCTATCATTCGGTACATTCAATACAATCAAGAAAAAGATCCTGAAAATTTTGCTTGTGAAAAGCTATTGCTCTTTGTGCCTCACAAAAATCTTTCCAATTTCTTGGAGCACCCCCTGCAAACATGGACAGAGGCATATGAAAAACACAAAGAATAAATAGCAAATGTTGAAGGAAAAATCATGGCAAAATCAATTTCAAAATGGGGTGATATTGACATTGCAAAAGACAAAGTTGAAGCGCTTTTTGAAATACCTGTAGACTTTGCAAAAGATACCAATGATGCACTCAAATTGGATGGTGTTGAAAAGTATGACATGGGCGATGATCTTATCTACAGAAGAAAGAATCGACTATTTGAGACACCAAAAACATTTAGCATAGCTAAAAAACCATTTCTCCCTGATAAAGATGAATACTTTGCGATTAGACGTAGTTTAAACAATGAGCAATAGTCCATTGTGAAAGAAATTATTGCTAGGAAAAAAAACAATCCTGGAAAACCAATCCATATCTTCCTTACGGGAAGTGCAGGAACAGGAAAAACACATATTGCAAAGGCCCTTTATGATGCTCTTGTCTTTTTCTATGAAAAAGAACTTGGTAGCAACCCCTTGAAAAGAAAAGGTCTTATTGTTGCATTCACTGGAAAAGTAGCATACAATGTAGATGGAATTACTGTTCACTCTCCTTTTAAGCTTCCTTTGGGTTCCTCGATCTTGATCCCATTAAGTTCAAACACACTAGATATTTTGAGCAAAGACTATGAACAAGTACGTGTTCTATTAATTGATGAAGTTTCTTTGATAGGTTCACGAATGCTACATAACATAGACAAACGTATTCGTGAGATCATGCATACTCCAACAAAACCATTTGGAAATCTAGATGTCATCTTTTGCGGCGATTTCTGTCAAGCAGAACCTGTTCATGATTCTTGGATTTTCGACTTCCCAAGTTTCAATAATAAAAAATTCCCTTATAGTTTTTGGAATGACTCCATACAATACTATGAATTAAAAACCGTTGTCAGGCAAAAAGATGAAACTTTTATATCGATCTTGAATAGAATCAGAACAGGAAAACAAACATTTGAAGATATACAATATTTGAACCGGAAATGCTACATACAACCACCAGTTGATCCATCGTTTCCATTTCTTTATTATTGCAATAAAGATGTTCAACAACATAACTCAAAGATGTTGACTCTTGTTAATACATAAGCATTTACAATTGCTGCTCAAGACACCAAAATTGATCAAATCGATAACATAGCTAATGTAGATAAGAGAATTCATTTTCCATCTACAATTACTCTAAAAAAAAACATGCTTGTCGAAATAGTAGGCGGGAACTATTCAATTGAAGATGGCCTTGTCAATGGTGCTGAAGGAATCTTCAAACATTATAGTCAAGCAACAACAGACATTTTATGGATTCAATTTTCAGATCCAAAGATTGGAGCAATTGCACGGGCATCTATGCAACACCTTTACAATGATTCCATCCTATGCACTTGGACACCTATAAAAAGAGTTACAACACAAATTTCTCTTGGAAAGAGAAATAACTACATCCGAGTACAATTCCCAGTTCAATTAGCATGTGCTCGAACAATTCATAGAGCACAAGGTCTTACACTTGAAAAATTGGCATTTGATCCAAAAGGAGTCACAAAACATGGTCTTGTTTACACTGCATTGTCACGTGTAAAAAGCATTGAATGTCTCTATCTTGTAAGCAAATTACAGCAAATTTTTTTTTTTCTGTTCCATCAAAAGTAGTTGCAGAATTAAATAGATTAGAGAAACAGGCTTCTTTGCAATTTCAATATGGACTTAAGTCATTTCCAAATACTAAGCACATGTTCATTTCTTCACTTAACACACGAAGTCTGCTTTCACACATTGATGACGTTGCAAATGACTTTGAACTTATGCAATCAGACATTCTTTGTTTGCAAGAAACACATATGAATTTGCCACCTACTACTGCAGCATTTGTAAACCAAAACAATTGCATTGCAACACATTCAGTTCATGGCCTTCTGACAGTTGTCAATAAGAAGATTCCTATTATGAAAACAACTTTTGTCAACGAGCCATCAGTCGAGGCAATTGTCACTTACATTACGCTCCCTGACAACATTCTCCAGCTTGTCAATATTTATAACAAACCAAATAATCTTGTTAACAACCTTATTGATGTCTTGGACTGTGTTATGTTACAAAACAACAAGAAAATGCTAACCATAATAACTGGTGACTTTAACATTGACATGTACAAAGAAACAATATCGAAAAGGAGGTTGGAATTGTTTATGCAGAGTAAATGTCTAAAGTTAAAAACAAACATACCTACAACAGAATATGGTTCTATGATTGACCATTTTTGGACAAACATAGATATTGACAGGCTTTCATTTACCATTTCCGATGCATATTGGTCAGATCATTTTACTAGTATCTTATCAGTACCTGCAACTTGCATATAGGAACTGATACAGCATTTTGTCTTTCTTGTTTTTTGTCTTTTTTAAGATTCTTTTCTATTTGAAATATATTCTTGAATATTTTAACATGCTCTGAGTCCTCATTGGATGTGCAAATTGAAAAAAAAAAAATACAGCATTTCAAAAAAACAACTAATCAGAAGCAATATTCTCAACCAAGGAGAGAATTTAGCTATGTCTATGACATCAGACAGTCCTTCAACAGAAAGAAATGCTTCTTCTTCACAACATGGTCCAAAGACTATTGCAATGGAAACACTGTTGCAGCCAACAAATAGTCCTAAGAAGTAATGTTCCTATCCAATAGCTTTGTTCATTCAATATTTTTTACTACATTCTTTCATCTTGTACCTAACACAAATTCGAACATTTGAGTAAAGCATATACAAAAAAAAAGATAGAACCCATAACAAAAAACACTTGTCTATTCCCATTCCCCCTTCACTAATTCTTCTTCAGTTATTCATGTTCAGTTTCAGGTTAATGAAAGCTATACAAAATTCTTTCTCCGAGTGCAACAACAACTTGCACTTGACGAACCGCCTCTGTATCTAATAAAAAATATCGTAAGACCAGGTGCAAAAGGAAGTCATCTTATGAAGGCTTCACAAGCAACATTTATAGATCCCCTAAATGATGAATTCGCAATACAAAGTTTGCTTCCAATAATTGAAGCTAAAACACAGGTCGGATATGAACAATGTCTCCTGTAATGTCACTTGAAATGTTTTTTTGTCATTTCATTATCAATTAAGCAAGTTCTTTATATGTAGTTTCAGCAGTTTCATAGTTATGAAAACAGATTTTATTTTTTCTTAAATGTTTAGCCTGCTGGATTATTCACATCAAAGTTTTCTGCTTCTGATATAAAGAAAATATAGACTTTTTACTTGTCAAAATGTCTTTTTTACAGTTCCAGATTTAGTATTCCAATTAGCAGCAACATAACTCATTACAATGATATGTTTTCAAACACCATGTTGCAAAACCTGCATTTGCAAACATGTTTTCATAAATTGGATTCTGTGCTTTTTCCTAGCATGGCCTTCGTATCAAAACATGCTCATTGCAATGTTTTTTTATGTTTTCTGTTTACTTGCATAGAACAGGTATATGGGACATTGAAAGTAAAAAATGTTTTTGCACCACCCTACCACTGCATTTGCACACAGTGTAAACTGCCAATGATACAAAGCACCGTTTTTTGTACATTTTGCAATCGTGAAACACCAACTACTTATGAACATATATTACAATGTAAGCTAGAGACTGAAGAAGGGACTATTGAATGCACACTTCGAGGTACACAATTAAAAGAATGTTGTCCCGATGTTCTAGCTATTTCTTATGAACAATACTCCAATATTGTTTCCTCAGCCATTTACAATCTTCGCAAATTGAAGCAACAAGGCCTTTACACTTTGGCAATGAACAACAGAATTGTCGAAGTCAAAAAATTTTGAACAAAAGGTATGATCATAATTTCCCTTTTTGTTCAAACACTTTGAACAATTTTTCCATTGTTTTAGCTTCGATTCAATATTTCAAAATAGATTTCAAACACTCTCTATTGCAACTTCTTTTATGATTTATTTGAACCTATTTTTTATAAAATACACACAATATTAAATAATTTTTCTTTTCCCATTCACACAACCCTTGCATTGTAATCATGTTCATTGCTTATATACCTGTCACTTGTCCTATTTATTGTTTAGTCAATAATAACTTTCAACGGCTTTTCAAAGATTCAATTTTAATGTATCTGAAGTTCTCTTTTGTTACTCTGTTCATTTATTTGAAGATTGCAAAAAGCACTGACCCTAATAAAAGCAGAGGAGTCATCCCTAGTATAAGATTACCAAAACTCTGTTCACTTTTAATAGATTTTTTGCCTTTTGCATCGGTTTACTGTCAATCACAAAGCTCTTGCAATTGCTTTTTTCTTTATATTTTGTCCATTCCAATGGCCAATGTATGGGAAAGAAAAAGAGACATAGAAATATAACAGTCAACAGTATTTGTTTTTCATTTAAATTAGCATTTGCTACATATCTTATCTTCATATCTGCTTTTATATTCTTTCCATAATCACAAAGCTCTTGCAATTGTTTTTTTTTATATATTTTGTCCATTCCAATGGCCAATGTATGGGGAAAAAAAAAGGCATAGAAATATAACAGTCAACAATATTTGTTTTTCATTTAAATTAGCATTTGCTACATATCTTATCTTCATATTTGTTTTTATACTCTTTCCATAATTGTTGATAGTAATGCACGGCCCATATGCAGGAATGATAGAAACTGCGCATGCTACTGCAACATGCCTTATGTTGTCACTGCTCCAGATTTTGCCAAAGCGTGACTACTCTTAGCTTTTGATGCAAAGTGCATATGCTATGACTTCCGTTAAAATATTGCTAAACTGCTTTTTTCTCTACCTCTTTCATGCTTATAAAATTGTTAGAGCTGTATAAAATGATATAGAATTATTGATACATAATATTGACTAGATTCACAATTTCAGTCATCTAATTGCTTTGCTTTTTCTTTATCTAATGATTTTGGTTTCAGATTTTGAATTCCGCTTATTATTGTTGAATCTGATTTTCCAATTCAAATCTTTGCAATGTTTTCTGAAAAATGCCATGCAATGTGCAAACTTTGCCTCTATATGAAAACCATATATTGCTCAATGCCAGCTAGATAGGAATTATTTCATGAATTTACCCTTGTCATTATGGGTTAGAATGGTGAATTTACCCTTGTGATCATGATTATGAATTTACTGTTGTGACTTGAAACAAATACTAAACCTTGAATAAGTTCACTTCATCAAAAAGGCTACCTATCTTGCCTAAGGTGCATTTTCATCATTTTTTTTTCCTAGTTAATTATGAGCTTTAGCTAGATAAATCAGAAGAAAATGAATACAAGTCATTCTTCCAACTTTTGGTCCATTCTTCATGTTTGGGAAGAATGAAAATTGAACTTTGTTAAAAAAATCAAATTATGAAAGAAAGGGCAGAATTAATCACATCTTCAGGTATCATGGTTGCTGTTTCTGAATGCTCTAAAACAACGCATTCCAAAAATGAGAACATCACTGTTAAATTCTTGAAGATGTACATTCATTGTTCTAAAACCAGACATCAACATGCGCTGATAGATAAGGTCATTTTCTATCTCAAATTTGTACATATACACTTATTTATGTCTTCTAATTGTCTTATTATATTTTGAATACCCAAATGAAATCACACAATCTTACACAATGACAGTGATTGTATGGTGATAACCTGCAGGATCAGCCCACTTCACTCTATTCTGTGTTCATAGACTCTTCCTTTTCACTTCCCAGTTTCCAGCCATCACAGTGTTCACTGCAACAATGATCTCTTTCTTTACACAGTCTGCTAAGAAGTCTAAGGTGATTCTCTGAATGAATTTTCAGGCCATTGTAGTTGTTTGTAGCTGAATTGTAAAATCATCTCAGAAGTCCTCTCATGACTCAGGAACGGTGTCCCCTCTGCCTCGTAAGAGTAATGTGCATTCGTTTTGTAAGACACTCATTGCTTCTGATACAAGCACTCACGGAGAATTTTCTGTTCTAAGAAGGCATGCTGACGAATGTCTTCCACCTCTGGTTCATTTTCAGATACATACTGAATGCACATATTGCTTCCATTCAGATATATAGTTAGTTCTTGTATCCATCTGCCACTTGTTATGTGGAGGAAATGACCTTCAGTCCTTGTTGGTCTGCAGGACATGAGTTAGCAACCTCCTTCGCAAGAGCTGGCGGCCAGAGATCTGCATGGAATGGAATGGCGATTCCGTCATATATTTAGAGGTGCATGTTACATCACATTAGTTGATTGGCAGTCACCTAGTTGACAATTATTTGGATAAAAGTATCTAAACCTTGTCAGTGTTATATTGCAAGCCAACCACGGAGGCATTTGTTAACCACTGGGTGGAGTGTTTTTGTCAGCTCAAAGAGGCTGGTAGCAGGAGATGCTTTCATATTCTTGAGGTTTTCTGTTGCAAGCCCTCTGTGAGCCTCACTTGTTATCTTCTGTTGATGGATAAACTTGAAACTCATGAACAATATGCTATTTCAGGGGTGAAAATGGAGAACTACGCGTTGGAGTTAGGCGTGCTATCCATCAACAAACTAACATGCCATCATCGGTTTTATCTAGTCACAGCATGCATCTTGGCGTCATTGCAACTGCATCGCATGCAGTTTCAACCCAGACTATTTTTACTGTTTATTACAAACCTAGGTATGTTGTCCGAAAATTAGATGTGATTCTGTTTTATTATTGCAGTTGTCTTCCTTGGGCATTTGCTACAAAGGCCGTGTGGAATATTCATGTATTTAAGTTTTTTTTTCATATTTCAGAGACATGATTATTCTGCAGATATTTTTAAACTATCTGGTGAGAATTAATCTGAAAAATCTTAGATCTTGTTATGATTATTCAGTGCTGACAAGTCTTTACTACTTAAGTATTGTTCATGATGGGTATTTTCTCTTATTCATAAATAATAAATATCGTTCTAGTCTGTGTTTTTGTGGAGTTCAAATGTGCTTATTGTTGGCATCTTGCAGATTTAATGAGGAGATTGTTTATGACCTATATTCTGCTGTTGCCATATTTTTTATTTGGCTTCTCTGCAATATATTAATGGTTCTCTTTTGCAGGACAAGTCCATCAGAATTCATCATTCCTTACAATAAATACATGGAGGCAGTGAATGGCAATCTTCCAGTGGGCATGAGGTTCAAGATGCGTTTTGAAGGAGAAGAGTCTGCAGAGCAGAGGTATTTCAATGTATAATCATTGTAAATTGTTGAAATAGACAGGAACGACTGTCATGCATGAAGTGCATTATGCAGTAACATAATGCTTTGTATATTATACAGATTTACTGGTACAGTTATTGGCATAGGCGAGGCCGATAATGTGAGATGGACAGAGTCAAAGTGGAGATCCCTTAAGGTACCCTATTGGCTTTTGTTGAAAATTGATGTTTTCTACTGTACATTGCATATTTTTTATTTCTGTTTGATGCATGCTTGAATCTGTCAACTTCTTCGAGCTTTATCTAAGTTGGCTTTGACTATTTTAGTTTGTTGGAGCTTTATCTGAGCTCGATTTCAATTTTTTAGCATAATAGGAGCTTTATTTTAACAGTAACTGCTTTGCTTTTGTATCTTTCTGGTTCTTGAAAATGTTTTTGATTTCTAGAATCAATGCCTGAATACATGTGTGGCCTTGTGACAATAATAATCATTTATCTGTTCTGTTTGTTTTGGCTCAGGACTGTTAAAACGTTTTAAGCAGCACTGCTCTCTGACTTGAGGTTAGTTTTCCTCTATGATTTTCAGACCATTCTATTTGTCTACAACCGAATGATGGTTTTTTCTATATTTGTAAATGTTTAATGATTTGCTTACTTGCTACATTGTTCATCATGTATTGATATTGATATCATGTTTAGAATCAATAACCGATTAAAAAACTAGTTTAATTGCAGCAATTTTCTTATGTTGGGCTTGCTTTGGTTTGTTGTAGGTTTTGCAACATAGATTTCAAACAAATTACTAGTTTGTGCTGAAATGGTGTGTTGCATTTGTATATGTTGTCTGTTTGGTTTGAGTTTAAAATAATCTATGGATGATTTAAAACCTGGCTTGGTTATGTTATCATGATTTTAAAGTCTGTTGAAAATAGTCACTGAATAGATATAAATCCTCTTAAAAGTAAATTTTCTCTATGTTAAATTGCTTTCGACTCCCAAGCAGTGGCTCTATTCTCTGGACACCAGTTTTCTTTGTAATAATCGGTGAATTTTCTTTCATTATAATTAAAATTGTAAAATCATCTGGATATTGGTCAAAAACTTGTACTTTTGAATATATTTGAATGCAATTGAAGAAATTTGGGTTGGTGTGATTAGTTGACGATATGTTGCAATATGATTAAAGAATTTTGATTCAGTTTGCTGGTTTGTACTCATGAGTATTTGCTGCCTTTGTTGTTTGTTAACCAAACTAATATACAAGCTGTTTTATTTATTTCTAGCCAAAATAAACAAATCATCTGGATCCTGGTCCATAGTCTTTAAGTTTTATGTGTTTCTGGGAATGTCAATCACACAATTTTCATGTACTTTGAACACAGGTTTTACAATGGAAACCAACAATATTTCAGACCCGGATGATGGACCAGAGCCTTCTTATACTCAGTCAACTGAAATTCTTCCAACACCACCCGAAATTCCTCCTCAAATGGAACCACAGTTGAGTCCTTCTTTGGGAGTTGAAAATGCGGCACCCCCACCTCCATTGCCTCCTCAAATGGCACTGAAACTGCCATAAGTCTCGCATTATGTTCTAACCAAACGACCTGGACAAGGTCAAGCTGATAAACCTATTAAATTACTCTATAATCACTTCAGAGTAAGCTTTACTAATGTCCAGGACTCGTTCCAATACGATGTCAGTAAGTTCAACATTCTATTGTCTGTCTTATCTGTCTTATTTATTAGATTTTGTTAAGGCAGATGATAATTTTCCTTCCTTCGATTTCAGGTGAAAATAACTGTTGACCGTGGGGGTCAAGAACAAGAATGTGCCAGTAAAATCTTGTGTGCAAAAATTATGGATAAAGTCAAAGAAATATATAGTCATACTGAACTAGGTGGCAAAGATTTTGCTGTCGATGGGGTGAAGAACTTGTTTAGAGTTGGGCCTCTTAGAAACAATATCATTCAATGCAATGTTCTTGTTGGTGACAAAAGAAATAAACAAAGGTAAGTTTTTCTTCCTTACTTACGTTTGTTAATTCTTTCCTTCGCAAATATTGATTGAGTTACAAGATTATCTCTCTATTATATGTTTTAGTATGTAGCTTTAAGAGATTAAATATTCAAGCTACATTTCATGAAATTGCTCTGTGAACACATTTCATAATCCCTACACTAGTTAATATTCGTGATCTTACAACGCATACTTGTCTAATTGAGGATTCAGAATTCAAAGCAGCTGTAGCAATTTGATATTCTCATCAGAGGAATGTACAGACTTGATTTCAATACTAGAGTTTTCAAATGTAGAAGTAGAAATTAGTTTACAATTGCACATTTTTGCTCTTTTAAAATGTCAACGCATCAGAAAACTGTTAATGATATCCATTTTTGCTAACTTTCATTATCAATTTTCATGTTTTAATCAATAGAGATACACAGTCAAATCTGTCCAACAAGAAAAGAACTAGTGGCTAAAATATTCTGTTAAATATTTTGCCCTTTCAGTTTTGTTCAAAAATAAAGTTGAATTGTAACTATTCTTTGAATGTAATTTATTTCTGTCATATGCTGAGCAAGTTAATTTTCTAAATGATACTTAGCAATGGTTTTAACCTGTCATGCATTCAATCATGACCAATATGATTTGTTATGTTTTACGTCTTTTAGAGTTACTGCAGGAATTATATTTGAAGTTTTACTACCTTGTTACCATTTTGTGCGCATCTGTCGACAACAATGCTCATCAACCAAACTGCTGTCATTGATTTTTTGTTGCCGAATCAAGTTGTTGACAATCCATGGAAGATTAATTGGGCTAAGGTAAAACATAAAATGTAACTCGAGACATGCTTACCTTGGATTTATGTCATACAACTTTTATTTTTATTTTTTAACAATTGGAATGTCATATTCTGTTGCCTGATTTTAGACAAAACAAATGCTGGAAATGTTATTGGCTCCTGGAAATGTTTGTATAAGTGTACATTATGTAGTTTTCGATGTGTATTTGACCTGTCTATCTTTGTGTTCATCTGAAAACATACAGAAGAAGTTGCATTAGACGAAAAAGAATTAGAGGCTGTTTCTAACTTTCTCCTGTAGCAAACAATGGATCTATTGCCTCTATATTGCATCCATCAGATAATGGTCTTGCAATCACAGGGTCAGAACAATCAACTTGCACACATAATAGTAATCTTGGTGAATCTTTGGAACAAGCTACACCTAGATATGGGTAAAAATTATGCATGTGTATATAGTGTTCTATTATCAAGCATTGGATATTGAAACATTTGTTGTCTTCCTGTTGAAGGATATTAAATCAGACGGTCCTTATTGACACATACCTATTGAGCTCTTCCTATTTGTTGAATAACCATTTTGTTAATTGAATAAGGCTTATTGATGTTGCATTTTAGACAGTGCAACGAATACACAGCTTCTGTCTTTGCATGAATCCTTTAAATGTATTCCTTTTCTAATGATTTGAACATTCTCATTGCTTTCTTTGCAGACATGAACATTATCAAAAATCAAATGGAGTAGTTGTTACTGTGTTTGCAAAGGGGCAGTCTAAAGAAAGTGTTGTTGTTGAGTTTAATGAACAGTTTGTATGTCTCTTCTCCAGAGGATGATTCCTTCCTTTTAGCTCATGTTGTATTTTTAGTGGGGTTAAGCATGAGTTGGACAATTTTTTGGTTTATGTTATTGGCATAATATTCACTCAGTAAGGAGGTGATTTGGTTTATTGTGATTTCAGTTGAGCATTATTATTGATATTCCAGGAGAAGACAATTATGTCCTTCATAAGCATTTATTCGCTAAGGTAACATTTGTTATTCTTCTTGATGGTATTTTTGGTGAGTTGTTTTAAGCTTTGTATATGTTTTGTTTGAATGTGAAATACTTGTATGATATTGCTTCTTCTATGGTTACTGTATAATTTTTAAATTAAACTACTGCAACTTGTATGGCTACATTTTACTTTTATTGCCCAACTCTCTCTTGTTTCTGCTGCATTATGTAGAAATGAAATCTAGTTAATGTAATTTGCACACAATATGATATCTTACAATTGACAATTCTTTATAGGAAGACAGATTTAAAATGCTTTTGTTTGAACCTTTCAGGCAATAGAAATCTTTAGGTACTTTTGCTTTTCCAAGTTACTATTTATTTCCTAGTTTGATGTATCGCATGTAGCTAAGACCTCTTCTGAGAATTGAAAGTGTCTATCAGCTAGGATGCCAGTTTGTTAGACAGGTGTCTAGTACAATAGATCCATATTAACACTGGCCCTTTCAAAACGAGATGTTCACACTTGTTTTTAATCCCTCAGTAGTTAAGAGATCCAGGGTTGAGAGATCTATCAGCTAAGATGCTAAATTGTTGATTCTGATTATATAGGAATTCAAGAGTATTAATGAAGAATGAAAACTCAGTCATGTACACTGATGATCTCCACGTTTTCAATTATTTCTTTTGAAAATATATAAATTTCTTGTTGAACGTTTTGATAATGATAATACATGATTACATACTTGTTTAAATGAGCATACCAATGTTTGAGACATAATGTGTTTTTCAATCATAAGAGATAAGCCTCCTTGCAAATTCAGTTTACGGTCAGTTGCAAAAACCATGCAAACATACTTGCTCATTATCTTTTTGCAATGTGCAGGAAAAAAACATTGCCAATTCTGCCACAACACCGATTATGCCACTGCAAAATGCAATTTTGAATATGGCTAGCATTTTTGGGTGTTCAAATACAAAGCAAGGGTTTACCACTTGCCCTCAAGGTGATTGGCATCTCTTTCGGCGATGAGCCCCAGCAAATTTGTAAAAATGCTAGGAAACTTTCAAGAACATAATCTATATCACAATATCATAGAAAGAAGCTTCGTAATTGTGTTGCAGATTTTACTACAACACATCCTCCCCTGACCTTTCAAGCGGACTGCATATGCTATAGCTGCAACAGATCTATGACTATAGTTTTTGTTGTTTTTGTCGAAGACATCGTGTCTTCCTTGCCTTTTGTACTACATATAAAACTTCTACAGCAAGTTGCTCTATGTTTTGAATAACTTCACTAGCAACACCTCTTTCTCTTTTGCAAAGATTGTTGAACCTGTTTTTAATATTGCTTATATATATGTCAACAAGAAATATTGCCTCTTTTCTCCAACTAAGTCTATTTTCATGATCATGTTGAATGAAGAATTAAATTATTTCGATTTTTTCCCTTTTTTGTTGCAAACACCTCTGTCTTTTACCATGAGCAAATATATATGCATTCTTTATATATATAAATGTTTCTATTTAATGTCTTTTAATACAACAAAAGAAAAATCCTTTCGCCAAAAAAATCGCTTTTATCAATTAACGACAATTTCATATACACTTGACAATGCCCCCACTAGCAATGTCGGGGACATCGCCACCTTGTGGCTCTTGTTCTATATGAATCAACAACGGTGCGTTAATTTTTATAAATGCATTCGTGCTTAAAATATTCCTAAAGCATCAATGTTGTTATATAATAAAAAAACATAAGTACCTAAACACGATAATGTTGATAATATAATTAATTGAAATGGTGTTGTCATCATTAAATTAAATAGTGAATTCATAACATGTCTATGCATTTATGTTGTTGTATAATAAAAAAACATAGATACATATTATAAATTTAAACATGTCGTTTATTATTTATGATGTTCCATAATGTTCAGTGAGTTCAAAAAATACAATGCACTAGTATGTCTATATTTTTTTTATTTCAATTAATCATCAAAAAATCAAATAAGTTTTATAATAATATTGAATTTTAAATTTTAATTATTACATTTGGATATAATGTTGGCACAGTTGGAAGTATGAGTCTACAAAAACTTAAAATGTAACCTACAATGCATAACTAAGGTAAGTTTCATTGACATAAAATTAAGTCCTGCAACTGTCCGCTAGGGTTTCTGCGTGCATAATCGATGGATCCCCCTCCTCCCTCGGACCCTGATATGGAGGAGTGACGTAGGATGATGGAGGAAAGCTTCAGAAGAATAGTGGTGTCACAACCCACTTCAAGCAAGCCTCCCCCCGCTTCTGAATCTAAGTTTGTAAATAAATTCGATGTTTCGGAAGTGAAGTTGTCATCCACATCATCCAAATACAAAGCCGTTGTTCTATCGAAGAAAGGGTTAGTCAGCCACTTCACTTCTTTATGGTCGTCTCCACATGCTATAGAGAATTGGTTAAACAAGAATTGGAGACCATTAATTCAGGGCGAAGTTCAGCAAATCTTCTGTGGAAGAGGGATTTTGGTTTTTTTGTTTGAAAAAAAAGAGGATCATGACTTGATTTTCAGGAATGGACCATATTTTATGGGCCTGAGAGGCATGTTCATAAAAAATGGGATATCTATTTTGATCCTGAGAAATATATCCCTTCAACTGTTCTAGTATCGGTCAAGCTTCTCCATCTTCCACTGCATTGCTGGAATGATGAGGACCTGAGAGCAATAAGGAATTATTTAGGGAAGTACATAGAAAAGTCAGAGCTTAATCCTCCAATGTTCTCATGCACGAGAATCTGTGTAGAAGTGGACATAGAGAAGAGTTTACTGGAAGAAATAAACCTCTCAATGAATGGCTGGAATCACTTGCAAAATATGGAGTATGAACAAATTCCATTCAAATGCAAAGTCTGCCACGAGTATGGACACTTTTCAA
Source organism: Larix kaempferi (assembly GCA_027924585.1). NCBI lineage: Eukaryota > Viridiplantae > Streptophyta > Pinopsida > Pinales > Pinaceae > Larix > Larix kaempferi. Next base: position 1,875,029 of record BSBM01000882.1, on the reverse strand, counting down.
GGCTATGCTAAAAAAGGAAGCAACAAGACATTGAATAATCCCCATGAGAAGAATGGAATGAAGTGTCTAGGAAGAAAGGGAACGAATCTAACGCTGACCCTCCTCAATCTCCAAGCAAGAGGAAGAAAGTCACAAATAGTTTTCAAGTTCTCTCCAACAAAGACAATGAAGAAGTGCAAGAGCCATATAAGGAAAAATCCATAGAAGAGAACAAAGAGTTGGAAGCAACCCTAGTCTTGATCGAAATACGTCAAGAAGATAATCATGGTCCCACCCTTCCATTGCAACCCTTTATAGAAGTTAGATATGAGGCCTCATTTAGTTCAGGGGGCTTGGTGACTAGATCTAAGGAAATTAAGGCACACATGGAGGAGACCTCATAAATAGGAGAAGAAGAAGTAGAACCACAGGAAAAAAAGGAAGAAATCCCAACAAAACCTTAAGAGACCAGGAAGCAGCTCAGGAAAAGGCAACGGGTAAACAAACCAACTTAGATCAACATATCAGAATAATCTCGATAGGGAAACATATTCAAGGATCAACAGAGGAAAAAAAGGACAAGGAAACCCTTAAATCTCATAAGAAATATTGAAAGTGGTCTCCTAGAATTGCATAGGGTTAGGGGGCAAGCAGAAAATGAAAGCAGTTAGAAGACTAAACAAATTGGAAAATGCCTCAATCTTCATGATCCAAGAGACAAAAATGCATCAGGAATATAGTATCAGTGTTATGAATAGATTATGGGAAAATGGAGAAGGTAAAGTAGTCAGTGCATTTGGAGCCTCAGGAGCTCGTCTAATGTGGTGGGGAAAAAGCCATTATCGGTCTTGTTTCACATTTGAAAATAGACACTAGCTCTTCGTGGAACTAGAATATATAAGTAATAAAGACGTATTTTGGATAGGAGATGTTTATGGTCTAACTTTATTGGGTCAAAAAGAGGAATTTTGGAACTCCTTAGATTCTCAACAAGAAGGGACGATGGATGTCCCTTGTATCATTGTTGGGGATTTTAATGTTACCATTTCAACTAAAGAGAGAAGAGGCGGATCCAAATTCAGGGACCCCTTCGGTGAAATATTAGAAGACCTTTTAGCAGTATGGAATCTGATAGATATCAAGCCTAAAAAAGGAAAATTTACCTGGAACAACTGTTGGCCCGGTTTTGCAACCAGGCTTAGTGCTATGGGCACCTGCTAACTAGTAGCAGCAGTTTCAATGTAAATAAATAACAATAAACTAATTAAACAAGACTATTCATGGATCTAAGCAAAGATATTAAGCAAATAATGAAAATAATTTAAAATCAAGAACAAGAAGATATTAAAGAATGAGCTTGTATTGAAAAATGGGGGGCAAGCAAGTGCTTGCGATAATACCTTCAATGGTGAAGGTTGATGTTGAATGGCTCCAAGGATGAGCAACTCCAATCTCCAATGGTCTCTTCTCCAATGTGGTTTGCAATGGCTAAAATTCTCAGGGGATATTTCAGCAGCATAAGGATGAGATAATGGATGGATGTGAAATGAGGAGCCCCTACCACCTTTTTATAGGTTTTGGTGGTGGGAAATACCATTTGTGGTTTTGTGGAAACCAAATGGTATTGACCAACATGGTTTAGGTACTTTTCCCTCCTTTTTCCTTTTTTGAATAAAAATAATATTTTAATTCCCTTTTTAATATTTTTGGGAATTTGGACCCTTTTTTAGGGTTTTTTATGATTTTCTTGGAAAAATAATATTTTTTAATGGAAAAAGGGGTGTACTAAGGTCTTTTGGTGACCTTTTGTTGGTTTCAGAGGCTCGGATGGTGGAAAAGTGGACAAATGGGTCATGTGAATAGGAAAATGAGCTAGTGAGCACTTTTTGGGTGTTAACAGATTGCCCCCTGATGTGTGAGGGTAGGAGCTCATCGTATGGCCGATAGACATCATAGTTCATTTGTCTTTTTCTGGGGTTTTAGGGGAGAGAAGAGACCGGTTGGAGACTGGAGCCACGGCCCTTGGAAGCTGCAAAAAACAAAAAATATTACATGGCCTCAATATGGATGAGGTATAATCTCTGATAAAGGACGAGGCGGGCATTCCCATGCTCGTATCAAGACATATACAAAACAATTAGTCCCAAGAAGGGGGATCTAATACGTAAAGAAATATACTGGTACATCATAATGGTCCAGAGGGGACATTTTTGTGGGATATACTCATGATCATTGCTGATCTCAATAACTGATACACTGGAATAACTGTTGAACTGCTGAAACTGAAGGTGTCCAACATCTGTATAGACTCAATGACTGTGAGCCATCTGAGATATTGTCGCCATACGCAACCCGGATATCTATAGAAAAAATGTAACTGGTTGTATCCATAGGTAGACTCTCAAATGTGGAGGAGTCAGGTGGTATCCGGGGTCTTCGACTAATAACTGAACGGACCAATACCCTATGCGAGTCTCAACGATGCGATCAAGGTGTTGAAGTCGAGCATGTGAGAAACAACCATTCGGAGAGGCACTGAGGGTTCCTCTCGAAATGATTCGTAGGCACTCATCATAAATGGTAATGAGTCCAAGACACAGGGACCTCTAGGTCTATCCTCTGGAATCAATGTAGTTGTCGTCGACAGAGGGAGACCAGCAACTAACAAGGCAATGATGTTTCCTTGATAGGAGCAGGAGGTGTATAAATGAAGTGATGTAGTACTGATGGTAGGACTGACATACTTGTGGGGAAGGAAAATAACTGGGTCAAAAAATGGGTAGACTCAAACTTCCTTTGTTCAGAGCATGATGACATGGTTGACCTGGCAGCGTAGGGAACTGACTTGTAGGTGTGGGGATCATTGCTTTGACTGAATGGTATATATTGACTCTGGGGGGGAGGACGAGCTGATAGGTGCTGTCGAGGGATTATCAAGGTGACATACTGCAGAATACTCTGAACAAAGGCGACCAAAATGGGGAAGCTGCCATATGAGTAGATGTGATCTTTCGTGGCGCCAAGAGGCACCATTGATTCCTTCTTCATAGTTTTAATGAGCTCCAAGAAGGGATAAAAGTGTGCTCTAACCTGGTACGGTCCTGTGGATTTTGCGAGCCCAGGACGGCTCATGCTCATGGTTGCTTTCATGTTTAGAGAGTCTAAAAACGGTAAGTGGACTCTGTTGGTGTTTCTTTTTCGTAAGTTTAGTCTCCAAGGCCCGAAAAAGGATAAAATGATGCGGATGGAGAACTCTTCTAGCCGATGTGACTAGAGTATACCTTTTTCGTAATTAGTCTACAAGGTCCGGAAAAGGGGTAAACTTATACCAGGTAGACGCCCTTTCAGATACGTTTAGCGAGCATGAAAGGAAGCAAGATTTCTTGGCGATCTTTTCATTGTTTTAGGAGTCAGAAAAGAGCTTAACAGAAACTCCCTAAGTGCCTTTTTCGTAAAAGGGATTGCTCGGCCCGAAAAAGGGATAAAATTATACCGAACAAAAATGGATTGATGAGGGCGAGAAAAGGTCTCAAGCATCATCATCAGTGCGGAAAACTAGATCCGGTGACCTAAGGATTGTTGAAAACGGAGAACGGCCGATGTGGCACGCAAACCGAGGTGACGAGGGGGTCACAAGGAAAAATGCCCGAAAAATCTAGAGGTGAGAGCGAGAAATGATCTCGAGCGTCGTCACGAGCGCGGAAAACTGAATCCGGCGATATAAGGCACGTCGAAAACGGAGAACGGCCGATGTGGCACGCAAACCGAGGTGACGAGGGGGCGTGGAAAAAATGCCCGAAAAATCTAAAGGTGAGAGCGAGAAATGATCTCGAGCGTCGTCACGAGCACGAAAAACTAAATCCGGCGATATAAGGCACGTCGAAAACGGAGAACGGCCGATGTGGCACGCCAACCGAGGTGACGAGGGGGCGTGGAAAAAATGCCCGAAAAATCTAAAGGTGAGAGCGAGAAATGATCTCGAGCGTCGTCACGAGCGCGGAAAACTGAATCCGGCGATATAAGGCACGTCGAAAATGGAGAACGGCCGATGTGGCACGCAAACCGAGGTGACGAGGGGGCATGGAAAAAATGCCCGAAAAATCTAAAGGTGAGAGCGAGAAATGATCTCGAGCGTCGTCACGAGCACGGAAAACTGAATCCGGCGATATAAGGCACATCGAAAACGGAGAACGGCCGATGTGGCACGCAAACCGAGGCGACGAGGGGGGCATGGGAAAAAATGCCCGGAAAATCTAAAGGTGAGAGTGTGTGAGAGCTTTCTTGAGGGCTTCGAAGGCCGTGTCTGCTTGCTCATCCCAAACAAAGGGTATGTGGGTGCGAAGCAAGCGTAAGAAGCCATGGACTTTGGTGGCATAATCAGGAACGAAGCGCCTAAGAAAATTGGACCGCCCTTGCAAGCTCTGAAGCTGCCGAAGCGTACGAGGAGGGGGAAGTTCTAAGATGGCTTTGACTTTCAGGGGATCGACAGTGATTCCGTCTTGGGAAACAATGAAACCCAACAACCGGCCCGCTGGGACGCAAAAGACACACTTGTGTGGGTTCAAGTGGATTTTATATTTGCGACAACGCAGGAAAACTTGCCGGAGGTCGTTAAGGTGGTATGATCGTTTTCGGGAACGAGCTGTGAGGTCGTCAAGATAGACTCGCAGTATATGGACCAAGTCATGAAAGCAATAGGTCATGGCTCGCTGGAAAGTGGCACCAGCATTTTTAAGGCCAAATGGCATGACGCGATAGGCAAAAGTGCCCCAGGGGGTGGTGAAGGCAGTCTTGTACTGATCCTCTTTGCGGATGTGAATCTGGTTATATCCGGAAAACCCGTCCATGAAGGATAGGACTTCATGGCCCGCACACTCATCAATGAGTTGGTCAATGAATGGTGTGGGGAAATTGTCTTTTGGACAAGCGTGGTTTAAATCGTGGAAGTCAGTGCATACTCTAAGGGTGCCCTGCTTTTTGTTGACGGGAACGGGGTTCGACACCCAGGTGGTGTACGGAATAGGGTAAATGAACCCTGCTTTTCGAAGTTTCTCGACCTCAGCCTTAACAGCGGGGAGCTTGGAAGGGTGAATGGGTCGCTGTTTCTGACGAACAGGGGGTACTTCAGCCCATGTATCAATGTGGTGTTCAATAATGGCGGGGTCGAGACCAGGCATCTCGGTATAGGACCAGGCAAAGACGTCTCGGAACTCTTGAAAGAGCTTTTTGTATGCCTGAGTTTCTACTTGAGTGCAAGATGCGCCCAGCGAGATGAGCTCAGGTTTTCCTGGTGTTGTGGAAATGTCTATCTGTATAGTGGGGGAAATGTTTGACATGTTCCCTTCTTCAAAGGCATCCGGTGCTGGGATGGGGTCTTTTAACCAATCGACCTTAGTGGGTATGAAGTCTTTCGACTCGACCGATAGCTGGTTGGATGCGGTGGATGTAGATGCTTCCGGGAGGAAGTACGAGCGATGATGCATATCATCCCAAGGGTAGTCGGGTGCAGTGAGTGTCTCCAAAATTTGCTCATCAGTATTGAAGTAGTCAGACCATAGATCAAGGGGTTCTGGTTTGAAAGTTGTTGAAATCATATAAATTGTATTGACTTCTTCCGACGAGGATGATGGCGGGGGGTGGATCTCCTCGATAAGGGGAGGAGATATCTCTAAGTCGACGTTGTTTAACTCGTACAACGCTGCTCTATAGTCAGGTAGATCAGGACAATGGTGAGAGTAGTGGCCGTAAACACTGCATATAGCACAAGGATGGTTAGTGCGCAGTGATTTGTCGCGAGGCTGTAGAGGTGGCTCTAACCTGACTACTGGTATGCTGATGTCATCGTCCAACATATTCATATGCTCTTGGAGTGCCGGTAAGTGTGGGCATTGATGAGTTGGATGTCTTATCTCATCGCATAATGAGCATTTGGGGGGAGCTCGAAACACGGGTGGGGGTTTAACTGCCTTAGGAGGTGGTATCGCAGTGTACGGTTGTGGGCCTCTGCCCCCATTGGGCTTAGCAAGAAGAGGGGGATTCGTTGGCGTCGAAGCAATCGTGAGACCAGGAGGAGGTTTCATTGACGACGAAGGGATTGCGACACCAGGAGGAGGTTGATTTGTGGTAACAATAGGTTGTACCGGTTGGAGGATGACGTTTGGTGTTGGCGGTGGAACGGGAGGTGAAATATACCACACGGGTAATCCCAATGTTAAACCGGGTAGACTAAGGGTAGCCATAACCGGGGCGCTTACTACACCCGAAGGAGGAAATAGGAAGGGGATGGTGTGGATGGGTGTAACACCGATGTGACTCGGTACCAATGGTGGTTGACTACCGGGTATTTGTGTATTCTGTGAAAGAGTACAGAGGTTTGTGACCTGGGTCTCTGGTGACGGTGGTGGAATGGCCTGGAATGTAGAGGTCATTGGTGTATCTGAGTAGAGTCCGGGTCCCACAGAAGACACAAAGGAGGTAACTGCACTAGAAGCGGGTTGTTCAATCATGGGAAGAACATTTTCGGGGGCTGCAGGGGCATTGGGATCATAGTAGGTGAGTTGGTCGATTTTGACCACGCATCCCTCATGGGGGAACATCATGGTACGAAAAACGGAGGAGGCGACCGCTTTCATGGCGTACATGTAACTACGACCCAGTAAAAGGTTATAATCGAGCTGGGCGTTAATGACCTCAATGTCGATGAGCACAATTTTCCCACCCAATTGGACGGGGACTTTGGGTAGTAGACCTTGAGGTTGAGCTGACCGGCCGTCATAGGCCCGCAATGCAGTGGTGGATTGCTGGAGAGCAGGGGATCCCAACTTCTGCCAAACAAATGTGGACATGACGCATGTGGAGGCACCTTCGTTGATGATACATCGATGGATGACAAGATTCCGGATAGAAACGGAAACTTGGACTGCTATGGTGGAAGGCAGACGTGGTTCGGACTGGTCCAAATCAAAGGTCATCAATTTCGAATCATTTGGGTCAATTGCCCCAATGGCGGACAGTAAAGTCTTGCGCTGCGTAGGACAATTTTTCAAGACTTCTAACGCAGACATGGCTGCGGGAGATTGAGCTAGGTCATCTACTATGTTGTAATTTGACGTAGCCCGTGCATTGGGGTTGTTGTTGATACGACAGAGAGGGAAACGAGGTGCTTTAGAGGCACCATCGAGTGGAAGAGGTGGTATCCGTAACGTCTGATCGGTGGGATTAGCGTTAGTATCCTTGTCGGCGGAGGGAGCCTCAGAGGTAGGACCATACTGGTTCCGACGGGTTTGGATATTGACGTCGGCAGTGGACATCATCAATAAGTGGTGAGTTCCTGTATCAAACATGGGTTGATCAGGAGCGGCGTAAGTGATTTGTTGTGGTTGCACGTTGCCCTGTGGGGGGGCTAACGGCTGAGTGTTCACCACCCCTTGTGTGGGAAAAGGGTTTTGTAGCACCAAAGGCTGTTGTTGAGGTGGTGGAGGGTTGGGTGGCGGCTGAGGAGCCGCCTGCCCTTAACGATGGGCGTCATCTGTCCATAGTTATCGAGCTCGCTCCAGATGTGGGCAAGCGTGGGTATAGTGGCCATAGACACCGCAAATGGAACAAGGATGGTTTGTTCGTAGATTAGCATTTTTGGCTTGCTTAGGTGGCCGATCGGGATTCTGATGAGCAGGCGCAGCGTTATTGTTTTGCGGAGGATGGGTAGGTTGTGGAGCTGGGTTATGGTTTTGGTTGTTTCCACGGTTACGTCCTCTTCCGCAGTTTGGTTGCCCACCCTGGTTGCGTTGGTTATTTTGGTATTGGGGCTGATGTTGTTGTGCGTACACATGCCCTTGATCATTGGGGGGATTCTGGGGAGCCGCAAGTGCGGGAGCAGGTTGCGGTGGGTAGTATGCAGGTGGAGCTGGAGGTGGTCCAGTTGCCTGTTGGGGTTGTTGGTACCCCTGAGCTGGTGGAGGTGTGAGGTTAGCTGGTGCAACCGGTTGTGGGTAATGCATGGGCTGTTGTGGGAACTGCATGGGGGTCTGTACCGTAGGTTGAGCATAGTATGTAGGAGGTACATATGCTGATGGCGCTTGGCCATAACAATGTTGTGGACAAGAGGGTCCATGAACGTGATGGGTCTGGTTTGTTGGAGCATAAGAAGTTGTCGCTCCGGAACTCGATGTAGCCCTAGAAAGGTCTGGGGCGGGCATGGTGCTCACCATACTAAAAGGTTTTACTTGCGGTGTAATTTGGCCAATAATGCCATCAGCGGCATGTGATGCCCCCGGTGTGTCACCGCGTGCAGAGTCGCCTCGTGGGGCGTCCGGTATGATCGTGTATAAGTAACCCGACTGGGAATAGATGAGATCAAACTGTTGGGCCTTGAGGATGGCCTCTTCCTCGGACTGGGGTCTTTCAGATGCTACATCCTTCGCAATGAGAGGAAGGAGGGATTTAAGGAACCAGTCTAAAAAGATTCGGTCGTCTAATTTGATTTTGCATAGGCTTCGGCGCCGGCGCCAATCATGAATATGGTCAGTGATATGCGTGGCCGTGTTCTGTCTGCAAGACAGTAGGATTTCGACGCCCGCATCATAGCGGACAGGTAGCTGAAAGAACTGCAGGAAGGTCGAGGCAAGGGAGGTAAATGTGGAATGCGTCCCATGGGGTTGCTCGATATACCATTTGGCTGCAGAGCCAGTGAAGGTGCGTTGTAATAAACGGAGACGGACAGAGTCGTCCACTATGGAGTTGGAGGAACACCATAGATGGAAGGACATGATATGGTTTTGGGGGTCTTCCCCTGCCTTACCCTCAAACTTAGGGATGTCAGAGGGAAGTTTGGTGGGCATATGGGGCCACACAGGATCATGTCTAATGGGGTCATTTGTTAACCTAGCTAGGTCTGGCAGGTTCAGACTTGCCATGTATGGTAGGCTAGCCGGTGTGGTAACTGGGGCGGGGACATGCCTAGCCATTGTGGTATGGTGTAGGGGTCCAGTAGCGCCTAAAGGTACGCCAGGTATGGAAGGTATGTGCCCTCCCATGGGTGTGGGCTGGTATGGGTTAGCACTTCCAAGTGCAACATGGGTTACACTTGGGTTAGGAATTGCACTAGGGATTCCTGGGATAGCACTCCCAAGTGCAACATGGGTTGCATTTGGGTTGGGAATCGTACTAGGGATTCCTGGGATGGGGTTTGTGGAAACCAAAGGGGGTATGACCCCCATGTTGGGTATACCTATGACAGGTGTTGGCCCTGTGTTGGGCATTCCTAAATGTGGAGTGTTACCCATATTGGGCATACCCAGGGGGGTGGTTGTTGCCGTGGATGGTACTACAGCAGAAGGGTCTGTGGATGTCTCACCTATGGTGCTTGTAAACAATGGATCAAATGGTGTTCCAGCCATAATGGTGGTTGGTGGTAACTATGTGGGTTGTTCGGATTCTACCTCCAAATCAAAAGTGAAGTGAGGTGTGTCAGAATCGGATGACTGCCTAGTTGATTGACGATTTGTCGAATCAAGGGATAGGGCTCTGCGTCTGTGACGTGGAGAGCCAAGTGGACTAAACTCTGGGAGTTCGCCCTGTAGACGACGAGAACGTCTAGAATTCTCAATGGTGAGAATATAAGTTTTTGATGTAAAAATTTGTTTAAGTATCAGGTGGTGATATATATATAAAAGACTCAAAACCCTAATGCAACCAATGGGGGTGCAAGAGGGGGAGTGAAAAAAGAAGGCTCTCAGGCCAAAAAATCAATCCTCAAAAAAGGCACTTATTCTAGCAGCTGTGCTACAATAAGTGGAGGAATGCAACAACTGGTCAGAATACCAACATGCAAACAGCTCCTAGAAAAAATAGGTGTAACTAGACCACAGGTAGGTTGAAATCATGCAAACACCTAATCTAAAAGTATTGTGACTCAAACAGACGATATCCTCTGCAAGGTGATGAAATCCAAGTCAGACAATATGAATGTTGAGACAACGGCTAGATATCCCCCTACCGGGAGGGACACCGGGTAATCAATCCTAAAGACAGGCTACTAGGATACTTCGTTCATGACGCATCGAGAAAAGGTAAATCTGCCGTTTGGTCCTTTGATCGCAATATCCCAATACAGGGATATCCCGAGAACTGCGAATGGTAGCCCTTCGGTTACTGAATGGATTTCGGTATTCCACTCGGGCTTCCGGAACCATCCTCGCGACTTCAACCCTCCTAAGGGAGAGGCCTTCCCACAAACCGGTTGTGACCGCGCCAAAAAGTACTAAGAGATTTTAGCTCCCTAATTGGACAACTTCTATGTCTCAGATGTATGAACTGAGGGGTGTTATTGGAACACCTATCCCCCCAATACTACCTAGCTACAAGAATTCTTTTAGTGTTCCCCAAGTGGGGTTAAAAGTGTGTTCAAATTAGGGTTCGTTTTAAGGCTTAGTTCAATTAAGTGATCGTGTGAGTGCACGTGGGGTGTTGTAAACTGAACTTGAAAAAATAAAATGCTTTATAGGAAATTTTCAAAAAATAAAGGATTTTTCGAAAATAAAAAGCAAATATCTACGATTTTTTCACTAAAAGGAATTTAAATGCTTTTCAAAAAACAACTCAAAAAATAATGGATTTTTTGGATTTATGAAAGCAAATAATAAACTTCTTTTAAAAGAAATAAATGGATTTCTTCGTTCAGGAAAATTGCTAAGGGCAAGATTTTAAAGAAGTAAACAAGAAAAAATTTGAATCTAGATGAAAATGCAAAATGAGTCTTTCTTTCACTTTCTTGAAAATTTTTAAAAAGATTTCTAGATATGCACTTTTTAAATAAATTTTTTTTTTTTCAAAGCTGTAAAATATGCAGGATTTAATACTGTAAAAAATGTGCTATGGGCATAAAGTACAGTTAAAAAAAATTTCAAAATCGGGATGGCCGAATGAAAAATTCAGCCGCGCGGGTTTTGGCCGCACAGTCGCGATGGACCGCGCGGGTTTTGGCCGCACAGTCGCGATGGACCGCGCAGGTTTTGGACGCACAGTCGCGATGGGAAGCGCGGAAATTGGCCGCGAAGCCGCGGTTTGCAGCGCGGAAAAATGAAGAGAAGTCGCGATGGACCGCGCGACTGTCTGGCAAAAGGCCGCGATGGACCGCGCGGAAAAACGCAGAAAAGTCGCGATGGACCGCGTGACTGTCTGGCAAAAAACCGCGAGGCGGAAGCCGTGCACGGAAACCGAGAAACGAACCCAAAAATTGAAAATTTCGGGCTGTTTATGGGGCCAAAACTCAGAGCAGCAATGGATCTGCTGTCTAAGATGGCAGATCTATGGATCTAAAGGTTAAAAACTCATAAAAAACTAAGATTAAAGGAAAAACTAGAGATCTATAGTTCAAACCAAAGCGGAGTCGCCAAAAACTGTTGGCCCGGTTTTGCAACCAGGCTTAGTGCTATGGGCACCTGCTAACTAGTAGCAGCAGTTTCAATGTAAATAAATAACAATAAACTAATTAAACAAGACTATTCATGGATCTAAGCAAAGATATTAAGCAAATAATGAAAATAATTTAAAATCAAGAACAAGAAGATATTAAAGAATGAGCTTGTATTGAAAAATGGGGGGCAAGCAAGTGCTTGCGATAATACCTTCAATGGTGAAGGTTGATGTTGAATGGCTCCAAGGATGAGCAACTCCAATCTCCAATGGTCTCTTCTCCAATGTGGTTTGCAATGGCTAAAATGCTCAGGGGAGATTTCAGCAGCATAAGGATGAGATAATGGATGGATGTGAAATGAGGAGCCCCTACCACCTTTTTATAGGTTTTGGTGGTGGGAAATACCATTTGTGGTTTTGTGGAAACCAAATGGTATTGACCAACATGGTTTAGGTACTTTTCCCTCCTTTTTCCTTTTTTGAATAAAAATAATATTTTAATTCCCTTTTTAATATTTTTGGGAATTTGGACCCTTTTTGAGGGTTTTTTATGATTTTCTTGGAAAAATAATCTTTTTTAATGGAAAAAGGGGTGTACTAAGGTCTTTTGGTGACCTTTTGTTGGTTTCAGAGGCTCGGATGGTGGAAAAGTGGACAAATGGGTCATGTGAATAGGAAAATGAGCTACTGAGCACTTTTTGGGTGTTAACAACAACAAGCACACAAGATCGGGTCACATCGCTACAAGGCTCGACAGGTTCCTGGTAAGTTCTTCCTTTCTCAATAAACCCTCCATCCCAGATTCTAAAATTCTGGCCTCGACTATCTCTAATCATAGGCCCATAGCTCTCTTTTTCACGACTTTATGAAATCTTGGCCCCATTCCCTTCATATTCAATCCAGTCTAGATGAAAACAAAAGGTTTTATGGATGTGATAAAAGAAGCCTAGAAATTTTATGTTGTTGGTTCCCCGAGCTTTATATGGGAAAAGAAAGTTAAGAAATGTTAATACAGCTCTCAAGAGATGGATCGCAGTGATAAAAGAAGCCTAGAAATTTTATGTTGTTGGTTCCCCGAGCTTTATATGGGAAAAGAAAGTTAAGAAATGTTAATACAGCTCTCAAGAGATGGATCGCAGTGAACTACAAAGATCCCGAGGTGGAGAAAAAAGAAGTGCAAGAGGAATTGGAACAATTGCAAGATAAAATGGAGGAGGTCTGAATCTCTAAGGAAATTTTGCTAAAAGAAAAGGAGTTGGACAGGAAAATCCAAGGCTTGGACAAAAAAGAAGAAGAGGAGTGGCGTATGTGCTCTAAAATCCTTTGGTTGAAAGGAGGAGACAGGAACACTAACTTATTCCATAATCGGTGTAGGGAGAGGTGAAGAAAAAACACCATATTGGAGCTGAACAAAGATAATGGAGAAAAAATATCAGACCAATAAGAGATTAAAAGAGAGATAAAGGACTTTATTGAAAATCGCTATAGTCAAGAAGAAGGTGTCTCTCAAGTGGAAATGGAAAAAAGTGTGAGGATATCCCTCTGCTTATTACAGAAGAGGACAACAAAGCCCTGTATGGCCCCATATTAGAGGAGGAGGTTCAAAAGGTTGTATGGTCTCTTCACCTAGAAAAATCTCCAGGTCTAGATGGATTCTCGATCCACTTTTATAGAAGATGTTGGTCTATTATTAAGAAAGATCTCATCAAAATGCTTAATTGGACTAGAAGCAGAGATAGAATTGGAGGAGCCACCAACTCCTCCTTCATATCCCTTGTTTCCAAAGAAAAGAATCCCTCTTCAATAAGAATATTCTGGCCCATCTCTCTTTGTATCTTGTCCTACAAAATATTGACCAAAATAATGTCAAACAGGATTAAAAGGCTCATTCCCAAGTTAATATCAACAAATCAAGGAGGCTTCATTGCGGGAAGGTAGATTTATGATAACATTTTGCTGGTTCAAGAGTCTATTCACTCTAGTCAAAAGAGAAAAGAGGCAGGAATGGCTATTAAGCTAGATTTAGCTAACACCTTCGATAGAGTTAGGCATGAATTTATATATGTGGTTCTTGGGAAATTTGGCTTCTCCAATCATTTTATAAGATGGGTCAAATCCTGCATTAGTTCTCCTTGGATTGCTCCTCTAGTGAATGGGCAGCCCACTGATTTTTTTAACATATCTTAGGGGCTTCGTCAAGGGTTCCCTATGTCCCCCTTTCTTTACATCCTTGTGGAAAACTCTATTAGAAGAATACTTAACATATTAATGATGGAAGGAAACATTCCAGGTTTAACGATTTTGAGGGGTGTACAACCTGTGAATCATGCTCAATTTGCAGATGATATGATTCTTCTGGGATGTGCTTCGGTGCAAATTGCAAGACGGTTCAAAAGCTCCTTAGATCTTTTCCTTTGGGCCTCGGGAGGTAAATCCAATTCTGATAAAAGCAACCTATATGGATAGAATTGTAAATCAAAGACTCTAAGGGATCTAGCTTTAGCTCTTGGGTTCAAGGTTAATGTAGATTCGAATTTTTGAAGTACTTGGGTGTCCCTATCACTTAGAACAAATCCAACTCCTCAACCTGGAATTTCGTAACTCAAAAGATAAAAAACAAGATTCAGTCCTGAGGAATGAGGTGGTTAAATCTGGCAAGGAAAGTCACTTTAATCAAATTTGTTTACTCCTCCTATCTAGTCTTCATTAGTGCAATGCTTCTTGCTCCAAAGAATGTTATGAACAACATCAGCATTGAGTTGAGAAAATTCCTTTGGAAGGGAGGGATAACTCAAAGCAAGAAATTCGACCTTGTGAATTGGAATGTGGTCAAGGAAATTAAAAGGAAAGGAGGGCTTGGTCTAAGATATCCTAGACAAATGAATATATCAATGGGTGCTAAATTAATATGGAGTATGATTTATGGGAAGAGAGAATGATGGAAGGAAGTGCTAAGGAATGAATATGTAAGGAAATCTCGTCTAAGAAGTCTTGATGATCCACTAGTAGGGAAAGGTACCACTATTTGGGAACTATGCAAAGCCTCTGCTGGTCTAATAAGAGACAACCTCTACTGGATTCCTAGAAATGGAAAAAGAATCAAAATTTGGATGGATAAAATCCTTGGGTTCCTTCCTCTAGAGATAGTTGGTGGTCTCCAGGAATGGATGCCTAATTAGGGCATCTAGACCAGGAGAATACTTTAATTATCGACCAGGGGACGTACAAACTTCAGAGGTTCTACCACTGTATGTGCTCTATAGGATAGTCTTCGTCGTGTTTGGGGTGTTGGTATATATCTTAAAGGTTTCTCTAATCAAAGAAGAAGGCGAGCTTAAAAATATTGTAAATCTATGAATGACGAATTCCTATGCTAAGAAGTTAAATGTTGAAAACTGTAAATCTATACTAAGAATTGAAACACTGAAAGCTGGATAAACTTAGTCTAGAAATAAAATGCTGAAAGCTGAGATTTTAATCTAAGAAGTGAATACTAAAAATCAAGTGCTGAATATTGGAAGTCTAATCTAAAAACTTAAATACTGAAAACCAAATCCAGAACGTAAATATCCAATCATGATAAGTAACCAATCCTATCTATTCGGATTAAACACTCAAAGTGATGATCATTAATTAAACCAAAGAACTGAAAGTAATTATCCTCGATGATCTATCTCTGATAAGGGAAATATGCATGAGCTCCTAGATCTGAATCATTGTTTTAAAACTAATATAAGAATGGATGAAAACATATGTAAAAATATGCTCATGCAGAATGCAGCTACAGGACTACGTAAAGAGTTTTACCAAACTACGGAATGCGCTATAACCAACTACATAAATTACGCTGAATCAGAATGATCGCTTTAATACTGAAATAAAACCCATGTTATTCAAATGCCATAAAAATACTTTCATATACGATAGGGATTAAATCAATGCACAACACATATGGAAAATACCTGAAAACAGAGTAAAACTCCTGACTTACGTATTGGAGGGGCCCTCCCCAACCCGTACTCAGGAGTATGGAAAACTTATAAACACAGGCTTGAAAGTAACACCAGTCTTCTTATCAAAATAGTAACTTCATGGTTCAGGAAAAGTCTTTAACACAAACTGTCTTCGTAGTACAAAAATGCATAAACGATTGATTCTACAAAATAGCAACAGGACCCCCTCACTACCCGAGAGATCCATATATATATGTCTCTAATTCTAAACTAGTCTATGATCATAAATGTCGATCCTCTTAATAGGGGATTCTATAGAACTTAGGGAGATATGAGCGCTAAGCCCCTTTGTTATCTGTAGTCTCGAGCTTTGAATATCGTTGATACCTCAAGACCTTCACGCCCTCAAAACGAAAAAATTTGAGTGTGGCTGGCTTACCTCAACTGGTCGGGATTGATTCACAGGTTCGAAGGCAGCTTGTTGGCTGAGTGACGACGTGAAATTTCAATTTTCCTTCTTCTGGAGAGCTCGTATTACAAAACTAGGTCTTTTTTGTAGACTATGCTGCCTTATTTAGCTGTTCTCACACACCTCTCCCGATCATTTCAAATTGTACTTTCCACCTTACACATTCCTTTTCATTATTGAGCTCTGCATTTCTTTCCATAATTGTGCATTGCAATTCTGCTCTAATCATTGGAAAATATGGTGGCTGGATGCGGAGATTGTTATTCTGACATGCCGAAGGTGGGTAATCATGATTTTGTGAGGTAATCTAAACCTTGCCGCCGATTTAACTTGAAAGATGTCCTCGGCTTCAGAAATAACCATTTTGTGGGATGATGATTTGACCTTGAAAATAAAACAAAGAGTTTTAGGGATTACCTGGTTATGCTTAACGTATCTAAGTGCATGACGTGGCTTGATTTCATGGGCGTTGTATTCGGTAGTAGATTTCCTCATTGTCTATTGTTATTTTAGGCATGTCAGTAGTTACGTGTGTTTTCCTTTATTCAGTCGGTTCTCTTGAAAATGTTGTATCTACATGCTTTGATTTTTGTGTCAAATTTTTATTTGACTTTGCTCTTTATGCTCAGCATTGAGTCTGAAATATTTCCTGAACCTGCTGACTTGATTTCTATAGTGCATGATTTTTTTTGCTCATTTGCATACGTGGTTGGCTCGCTTGATTTATGTATTGCTTGATAATTTTCTGTTCACTTGATTAGATTTATGGATCGCTTGAATAGATAGCCGGATCGCTTGATTTCTGTAGTGCTTGATTATTTTTTGGCTCACTTGATTAGATTTCTGGCTCGCTTGAACAGATGGCTGGCTTGCTTGAATATTGCTTCCTGGCTCGCTTGATTTGATCTACTTGTAATATGCATGCTGGTTCTTCATGGGGATGTATGATTTCTTGCAAGTCACTTGTGATAACCTTGAGTGAATAATTTTTCGATTTTTCATTTTCAATCCTTTTTGCTCTTTTCATTTTCTTTTATTTTTTCTTCTTCTTTTTTCATTTTTTTTCAATTTTTTTTTTATATTAACTGCAGATCAATTACATTTGATGCTCTCTATAAGAATTAGACTTTGCTGGTAGAGTATGTCTATGAATTCTTCTTTGTACTGTGGTGTCTTGTAGATTTTTAATCTATTTCCATTCACCAACATGGGGAATTTTTCTTCATCTATTGTTGTAATTCTGATAGCTCCATTGTCATAGATCTTTTCAATGATGTAGGGTTCGAGTCATCTAGTTGTTAGCTTTCCCTTGAAAGTGTGAAACATGGAGTCATAGAGTAGTGCCCAGTCACCTTCCTTGAACTTTTTCTTCTTTATGTGTGTGTCATGCCACTTCTTCCTTTGATGCTGAATGATTTCAGTATGGCCAAGTGCTTGATGGCATTGCTCATCCAGTTGATTTAATCGTAGCATGCGTTCATGTTGGATGTCTGAAAGTTCCATATTTAACTGTGCTGCAATTCTCAATGTCTTGATTTCAAATTCAATGGGCAGCATAACTTTCTTTCCATAAACTAGCTCATATGGGGTGAAGCCTCTTGTTGTTTTCCATGTTGTATTATATGCCCAAACTGCTTCACTTAATCTGTCTTCCCAATCTCTTTTGTGGAGTTGCACTGTCTTCGTCAAAATCCTTTCTAACTCTCTGTTGGTTACCTCAGCTTGACCATTAGCTTGAGGGTGATAGGAGGAGGACTGTCTGTGCTTAACATTGTTTCTTCGAAGCAAGTCTTCTATTAGATTTGATGTAAACTATGGGCCTTGATCAGAAACTAGCTCTCTTGGGACTCCAAAACCATGGAAGATCTGCTCAGTGAAAAAATTTGCCACATTGGTTTCATTTGCTGCAGTAAGTGCTGCTACCTGAGTCCACTTTGTAAGGTAGTTAGTGCATACTAGAATGTAGCTTTTCTGATTTGATTGTGGATTGATTGGACCAACAAAATCAAATCCCCATTTCTCGAATCCTTCTAAGGAGATTTGTGGATTGAGAGGCATTTCTTCTCTTTGTGTAGGCTTCCCCATTCACTGGCAGTCATCACAGTGTGAAACATATTCATAGGCATCCTTGTGGAGTGTTGGACAATAATACCATGTTTCCAAAATTGTATAGCCTGTCCTTTTTGGAGCATAGTGTCCTCCACGTGGCTCATTGTGAGTGGCATGCATTATGTCATGCACTTCATCTTCTCTAATGCATCTTCTTAATATTTGATCTGGCCATTTTTTGAAGAGCATTCCCTCTATCCATGTGTAAGTGGCACTTTGTCTTATGACTTTATTCTTCTCTTTGTAGCTGTAATGTGCTGGAAATTTACCAGACACTAAATAGTTTGCTATGTCAGCAAACCATGGGATTCTTGTGGATATTGAAAAAAGATGCTCATCAAGAAAACTGTCATTTACCACTTCATTGTCTTTTCCATGCGTGAGCCTAGACAGAAAATCAGCCACTACATTGTGTTTGCCTAGCTTATCCAAAATTGTGATGTCAAACTCTTGCAGGAGGAGTAGCCATCTAATAATTCGAGCACTTGTATTAGGTTTGTTCATGAGATACCTTATTGCTGAATCGTATGTATGGAAAAAAAATTAGTATCCAGTTCTGTAGTGCCTCAATTTGTTAATGGCATGTATGACAACCAAAAAATCCTTCTCAGTGACAGTATAATTTAATTCTTCTCCTGCCAAATTTTTACTGATATAATATATAGCATAGGGTTTCTTCTCTCTTTCTTGTCCAAGGACAGATCCAATGGCCTTATCTGATGCATCTGAGTGGATGTGGAATGGAAATGCCCAATCTGGTCCTTGGAGTACTGGAGCTGTAATTGTTTTCTCTTTTAGTTTGTCAAATGATAGCATACAATGTTTTGACCATATGAATTCTGTGTCTTTTGTGAGTACAGAAAACATTGGTGCAACAATTTTGCTATAACTCTCAATGAATCTTCTATAGTATTATGTTTGTCCAAGAAAAATTCTCGCATCTCTCTGTTTCACAAGTGGTGGTAGTGTTCTTATTACTGTGACTTTTGCCTAATCAACCTCAATTCCTCTCTGTGAAATATGGTGGCCAAGCACAATGCCTTCTTCCATGAGCATTATGCATTTATCGTTGTTGAGGCATAAGCTCATCTCAATACATTTTTTCAAAACCAGTTCTAGATGTTTTAGTGCTTGGTCGAAATTCTGGCCATAGGGTGTGAAATCATCCATGTAGAACTCCATTTGTCCATTAATAAAATCAGAGAAGATACTTAGGATTTCCCTCTGAAACGTTGCTAGGGAATTACAGAGCCCAAAGGGAAGCACTCTGTATGCATAAGTGCTCCGTGGGCATGTGAATGTTGTTTTGTTCTAATCAGCTGGGTGAATGAGGATTTGGTTGTACCAACTGAATCCATCCAAGAATGAGAAAAATATGTTCCCAGCTAATGTGTCCAGTACTTGGTCGATAAATGGGAGAGGGAAGTGATCTTTCTTGGTTGCTTTATTGAGCTCTCTGTAGTCCACACAAATCCTCCACTTCCCTCCTTTTTTAGGAACTATGACCTGTGGTGATACCCACTCACTATCTGAGATTGGGTATATGAACCCTACATCTAACAGTTTTTGTAATTCTAGCTTAACTATGTCCTTTAATGTTGGGTTCATTCTTATCTGTGGTTTCCTGATAGGAACAACGCCTTCCTTTATATAGATATAATGCTTACAGATGTGTAGGTGCATACCCTTCATGTCAGTGTGTAGCTAGGGTTTTCACCCTAGCTTGTGCAAATGAACACCTACTAAGGAGAATGGACTCCTTAGTAGCAGTTCAATAAACAGTAATTAAAAGACAAGATATTAAAATGGAAATTATTCTAAACATGTGCATGAAACATAAAAAGACAAGAGATAATATAAATGGTTTTTTGTATTAAAGCTTTACCTCCAATGTGAAGGTTGGTGAAGTTCTTGCAATGGTCCAAGAGGGTTGCTCCAAACTCCAGTTTTGCTCCTTCTCTTTCTCCAAATGGTTGGGAATGGGCCAAAGGGGCACTCAATGGTGAAAATAGCTCAAGGGTGAGCTAGGGTTTCAAGAGTGATTTTGGCAGAGTAAGGGTATACTTGATTATGGATATAAAATGAGGGGTCTCCATCACCTATTTATAGGTTTTTAGTGGTGGAGTGTTGGCCCATGGTTTTGGGAACCATATGGTTTAGGTCAGCTGTATAGGGTTTTTTCCTCCTTTTTTCCTCTTTTTTATATTTTTTATTCCCTTTTTAGAGGGTTTTTGCTATTTTGGAGGAATTTTGGATAATTTTGGGGGGAAAAGGGGTTTTTTAGCCTTTTGGAGGCTTTTTTAATGGTTTTTTGGCCTTTTGGAGGCTTTTTTGATGGGATTTTGGCCTTTTGGAGGCAAATATGGTAGGAAATATGGACAAATGAGTCATGTAGTGGGGTAGATGAGCTAGTGAGCATTTTTTGGGTGTTAACACAGTGTATGTCCATGAAAAGGCTTTGGTGTTGTCTGACATTACCTTCAGTAATTGTTGTTCTTGTCCTGGCTCTAGATTGGAGTTAATATTAACTATCCTGCCAGGCATTATCTCAACTATTTTTATCTTAATTGGATGTTGTTCAAGTGTGAGTACCTCTGCCCAAATTTTGTTAGGATCATGGTTTAATGTTTCCTCTCCTTGTTGCTGACCCATGCCAAGAAAATCTTCAAACATATTCTGATTAGAAGAAGCATTTTGTATAAACCTATCTAAATGACTATCTTCGTCAATGGCCTTTAGTGATAGGGCAGCTTCAATTGTAAGGACAGGTCGTATGTGTCATCATAATCATATGTCCAGTTCTGATATTCTAGGTCTGAAGACTCCCTAGCTGGTGGATAAATCGTGATTTTCTTCTTAGCTTGGCCACTGGTGATTGTCATGTTTCCCAATCTGCATCCTATGTAAGGCGCATCTGTAGTTTCCATCCAGGGTCTCCCTAGTAGTATTGGGTATCCACTAAGTTTACTCTTTACTTCGATGACTATGAAATCAACTGGGTATTCCCAGTATTCTATATTGATAATTATGTCTTCGAGTATCCCTTCAGGTCTTACTATAGATGTGTTGGCTAACTGTAGCACGGTAGTTGTAGGTCTGACCATTGATTGGAGTCCTAGGTGTATCATAGTATCCTTGGTCATCACATTGATAACAACTCCTAAATCAATTAGGCTTCTGTCTATCTGTCTGTTATTGATGGTCACGTTGACTACTGGGCTTCCTAGATCAAGGTATTTGGGATTAACAATGATACCTAGCATTAAATCTGCTAATTGGCCTACTACATTTATCGTGGGTGGGTCACGTCTTCTTCTACCAGGTCTTTTCAAACAAATTTATTTAATAAACCTGTTGTAGATAGGCACATCTCTGATGACCTGCAAAATTGGAATTTGGATATTCAAGTGTTTCAATTCGTTTAGAATTGCATTTTCCTCTTCTTCTTTTGTACTTTGTACAAGTTTTTCAGGGAATGGAGGGTTTCTATTTTGTGTGAGTGGTCGAATTTCTTCCTCCTAAGGGATTGTCTCGTATGGATGCTGAATATGAGGTTGTGTTGTTTGTTCGTGAGCCTCATCTTCTTGATTATTCTGTGTGTGTGTATTTTGCAATGTTTTCCCAGACCTTAGGTTAATTTCGTTTATCTCTAACGTATCCACAACATAAGTTGGAAACTGCACCATTTTAGTATTGTAGGCTTGTTGCTGCCCTGGCCTATTGTTGTTAGGGTTTGGAATTGGTTGGAAGGAATTGGTGGAGGTCTGGGGAGTGGTTGGTTTTGTGGTGGTGGAATGATGAGTGGTTGTTGCTGCTACAACGGATCCCTCCAATTTGATGAATAAGGATATTGATTTCCATAATTTGTAGTTGGCTAAGCAAAAGGTGGGGGGTATGGAGAGTAAGATTGTGGGTAATAGGGTTGTTGATATGGTTGGTTTTGATGCCACTGGATTGGATTTGGTTGAGATGGCCATGGGGCTGGTACTGAATTCCAATTTTGCTGGTTATTTCCCTGATTATAGTAGGCTTGGTTGTTGAGTTGGTAAGGCCTAGCAAAATTATTCCTCCTTTGATTCACAAAACAGAGTTGTTCTACTGCACCTTCAGTTGTGGGCTCTTGAATAACATCTTTACATGAGGGAAACAGAGGAAATTTATCAGTGGAGTGATCGTCAGTGCATAGACCACATATTTCTATGGTATTCAGTGTGCATTGCCCCTTCTCATGTTTTTTTTCTGCAACATGGGCAAAGACTGCCAAGGCTTGGTTTATTTCGTCTTATTTCTTCTTGATTTGAAGTGCATCAAGTTGCATGGCCAGAGATTGTAGGATATCAGTCTTCATGTCATCTAACATGTTCCCTAAATCAGATTTTGTAACGGTTGTCCCTGAAGAGGTTGATCCCCCAGTAAATGGGTGTGAATCCCTTGTTCCACTTTTACTTTTCCTAGATCTAGAGTAGTTTTTGAAGATTTGTATGATTTGGTCATAAGTCTTCTGGAATATATCTCCATCCCCCAGAAGGTTTAAGACTTCAATATTTTCCTCTTTTATACCTCTAAGAAGGACAATTTTTAGTGATTCGGGATCTAAGGTGCAGTGACTAGCTCATTTGTAGTTGAGTTGAAATCTTTGGGCATAATCTTCTAATGATTCTCTTTCTCCTTGTTGCATCCTAAAGATTTCATCTCTTGTATCCTTTGCTTTGCAATAGTCCCTATATTTTTCTAGGAATGCCTGTTTCATTTGGTCCCAGCTGAAGATACTGTTTCCTTCAAGGCTCATGAACCACCTAAGTGATAGATCTTTCAGTGTGGAAGGAAAAAGCCTCAACTTTTGTGCATCGGTAGTGTAATCAAAGGATCTGCAAACTACCTCAAACTCAAAAAGGAATGTGTCAAGGTCTTCTGAAGTCAAACCATGGAAGTTTGGCAGATTATTAGGGTTGATATTCTTCATCCTGACATCTCCAAGAGGTATACTGATGGGAAAGGTGGACAGTTCTCTAGGTTCTTCATATTCTTCTTCCATAGTAGTGTGTGAGCTAGAGCTAGCAAAGAAGTTATCTAAGTTTGGGTCGTAGCTAGAATAAGTTTCTTCCTTTGAGTTAAGGAATTAAAATTAGGAGTTATCAGAATTGTTGTTTCTCATAGGGCGGGCAGGAAGGAAGCGTCCAAATCTATCTCTCTGTCGTCTAGGCATTCATGGTAATTTTTTTATGTTTTTATATGTTTTTTTTTCAAAGATGTCTCCTAAAGATTAAGCACCTCCCCGGCAATGGCGCCAAAAAGTGGTGGTCTCCAGGAATGGATGCCTAATTAGGGCAGCTAGACCAGGAGCATACTTTAATTATCGACCAGGGGACGTACAAACCTCAGAGGTGCTAGCACTGTATGTGCTCTAAAGGATAGTCTTTGTCGTGTTTGGGGTGTTGGTATATATCTTATAGGTTTCTCTAATCAAATAAGAAGGTGAGCTTAAAAAGATTGTAAATCTATGAATGAGGAATTCCTATGCTAAGAAGTTAAATGTTGAAAACTGTAAATCTATACTAAGAATTGAAATGCTGAAGGCTGGATAAACTTAGTCTAGAAACAAAATGTTGAAAGCTGATATTTTAATCTAAGAAGTGAATACTAAAAATCAAGTGCTGAATATTGAAAGTCTAATCTAAAAACTTAAATACTGAAAACCAAATCCAGAACGTAAATATCCAATGCTGAGAAGTAACCAATCCTATCTATTCGGATTAAACACTCAAAGTGATGATCATTAATTAAACCAAAGAACCAAAAGTAATTAACCTCAATGATCTAACTCTGATAAGGGAAATATGCATGATCTCCTAGATCTGAATCATTGTTTTAAAACTAATATAAGAATGCATGAAAATAGATGTCAAAATATGCTTGTGCAGAATGCAGCTATAGGACTACGGAAAGAGTTTTACCAAACTATGGAATGCGCTATAACCAACTACAGAAATTACACTGAATCAGAATGATCGCTTTAATACTGAAATAAAACCCATGTTATTCAAATGCCATCAAAATACTTTCATATACGATAGGGATTAAATCAATGCACAACACATATGGAAAATACCTGAAAACAGAGTAAAACTCTTGACTTACGTGTTGGAGGGGCCCTCCCCAACCCGTACTCAGGAGTATGGAAAATTTATAAACGCAGGCCTGAAAGTAACATCAGTCTTCTTATTAAAATAGTAACTTCATGGTTCAGGATAAGTATTTAACACAAACTGTCTTCGCAGTACAAAAATGCATAAACGATTGATTCTACAAAATAGCAACAGGACCGCCTCACTACCCGAGAGGTCCATATATATATATATATGTCTCTAATTCTAACCTAGTCTATGATCATAAATGACGATCCTCTTAATAAGGGATTCTCTAGAACTTAGGGAGATATGAGCGCTGAGCCCCTTTGTTATCTGCAGTCTCAAACTTTGACTCTCGTTGATACCTCAAGACCTTCATGCCTTGTTTATGCTTGCTCATTCCAGGGTTAGCACGTAGAAAAACGATTTTTAACATAAAAAAATAATCTCTAAACATCCTTATTAAATAATCAAAGTAAATGCATTTTCCCACAAAACAAGTGTATTTCCTTCATCATATCTTGCGCTTTACTGTGGCAAAAAGGCTATAGGATTCCTATAATTTGAGCTCATCAATAGTTTCAAATCTTGTTGGCATTCATGAATGGATGCAAAGTTCCGGTCTTCATAGCTTGCATGACATATTCGAATGGAAGAGTTCTAGGTCCTAGAACGGTTTGCTTACTCAACCCACCCCCCCACCCCCCCCCGCTCAACATCTTCGAGTGAAAGATAAAAGAGGATGGGGTTGTGCTGGGCACTAAACGGTTAAAGAAGGCTACAACAATTTGGAGGATAAAAATTGCAGGACCTCCTCTAAGCTTTGGTTAAAGGTATGGAACTCTGATTGCATCCCGAAGATCAATTTTTTCTTTTGGTTACTAGCTCATAACAAACTCCTCATTGCTGAAAAATCTCCTAAATGGAGGGATTAAAGGCCCCTAACGATGTGTTCTATGCAAAGAATCCTTAGATAAATCTCATCATCTTTTCTTAGCCAGCGAATTTCCATCTAAGGTATGGGAAACAGTATTTGGGAATCTTTGTGAGAACTTTGTAATCCCGGGGTAGGTTCAGGAGATGATCGAAAAATGGAGGAACTTTTACCCAAGAACCTTCTGAAAAATCCAACTCTTTTAAGAATCTGGAATGTGATTCCTATGAATATATGTTGGAAAGTGTGGTTAGAAAGAAACAAATGTATCTTTGAGGACAAAAAATACGATCACAACAAAGCTGCATACAAAGCTATCAACTTGATTGTTGAAATCCTGAGTTCCAATGCTACACCCTGTTTTTTGACAAGGCTTTAAAAGGAAACCCATGGGAAGCAGGTGCGGGAGGGATCATTTTAGATCCAAGAGGAAAAATTGTCAGCTCTTTTGCTTGGGGTCTAGGGATAAAACCAAATAATGAGGCAAAATGGCTAGCTCTCCTTCACGGCATGGAAATAGCCTTGAATCTAAACATCTCCAAACTAATGGTTTTCAAAGATTCTAGACAAGTCATACAAAAGATGAGACAGGTTATGAAAAAGGGGATTCTCGATGCAAAAGGATATACCATAGAATTGCTCTTCTAAGCAAACCTTTTGAGGTCTCTTTTATCCACGTCCTGAGGGAGAATGATAGTCGTGTTGATGAACTAGAAAACCAAGGAGTTAAGCTCGTTCAAGGAATGGTGAATTATGCTAATGGTGATAAAAAATTTAAACACGTCCCCTAAGCCCTTTAGCAACGTAGGATTCATTGACGTTTCCAACTTAAGCATGGAACCTTTGAATTTGGAGATGTCTCCACACTCTCAACGAAGGGAGACGCGTAAGCATCCACCCGACGAGTCTCCCACCTTTCATATCAGTGGAAAGAGCATTGAAGAATCATCAATTCCGAACCTTATGGGTGGAGTTCGCACAAGTGGGAAGGAAAGTTTGGCAGATATGTAGAGGAGTGTAGTTTCAATCCCTATTCCTTGTCATGCGGTCGAGGTAGTTGGGGAAAGAGGGTATGTGGAAGGATGTCTGAAGCAGGAGACATGCGAACAATTGGAAGATCTATCCCTTTGGATTCGAGAGCCTGGAAATTTTGGTCACTCCCAGAACTTGACATAGGGTTCAATGGCGGGTCTTGCTGAGGGATTTTCATTCATGAAGGCCATCGTTGAAGACTTTAAAAATCAACTTCGCAGAGTTTTTGAATCCATTTGCAAAGGGGTTCATGCCAATAGTGAGACTGCAGCAGACATAAGGTATATTTCGGTGTAGCTCTCCTGTCAAGACTCTCGAATTGATGATTTAGAAGGAAATATGAAAGAATTGATGGGAAAAAGGGACATTATCAAAGAATAAATCCTGAAGACGGAAACAATTACTCAATGCAGTCATTGCCAAGAATCCCCAGTTGAAGATGTTTGTCCAATGGATGAAACCTCCGTACTGCAGCCAATATTTGGTTTTCAAGGCAAGTAGGAATAACAACGTTGGTCTCTTAATAGGTCTTTTTGATTTTTTTTTTGTGTTTTGATTAACCATCAGTATGTAAGGGTTTATCTCTCTTATGTCATGGTGAACTCTAGAAAGCAGATTATAAAATTTTGTAGATCTAAGCTAGTGCAAGTTTTGGTTTTATCCTCTTAGACAAACTCAGAATTTAGACTTCTTCTTATGGTTATGTAATGAATGGTTGTGCACAGTTTTTTTATAAATTCAAATGGTTTTTAGTTTCTGTTAAAAAAAGAGAGTAAGTTTCATTGACCAAAATAAACACATACACGCGCACACATTATTCTATACCAAATTAAAGACCTTGTTGAAATTGAAGTTAGGAATAATCATTCCACTCATATCCAACCTAAGAGCTCGCTGAAATTAAAGTTAAGAACAATCATTCCACTCATATCCAACATTTTATTTTGAATCAAATTTTACTTGTTGT
Source organism: Larix kaempferi (assembly GCA_027924585.1). Classification (NCBI taxonomy): domain Eukaryota; kingdom Viridiplantae; phylum Streptophyta; class Pinopsida; order Pinales; family Pinaceae; genus Larix; species Larix kaempferi. Next base: position 1,848,046 of record BSBM01000882.1, on the reverse strand, counting down.
TACAAAGGTATGCAATAGTATCGATGCCATAATTGAATAAAATCAATTACAATCTAGCATTTTCGATCGTCAATTCAAAATATGAGGTCCATCTTAAAATGTGCACAAATTCAAACAACAAAAGTGACTCCCAAGCTAAGATCACATGACATTCAATTTATTGCATAAAGTGAATAAATGGCCTTACCTAACTTGAATATCATTGACCACGCTTAAACTTAGGTTATATCTAAAAGTTTGTCCATGTCGACACAAAAGTAGTGCGAAAACACAAAACATCCACATGGCGACATGGAACAACCTTGATCCTCCATTGACTCCTCTAAATTTAAGGAAAATGTCATCGAGTTGATTATGTCAACTATGTTTGTTATTTTTTACCACATATCGTACCCAACAATCACATGTTTTGAATCTCACAGACTCCACCTTGCTCAACAGGCAAAGGAAAATATCAAAACATATGCTTTTATATGTACAATTATAATTCTAACCAACTATACAATTACAATTAAGGTCCCATCTAACCAATAAAGACAATACTAATATAATAATTGAAATGGAATGGAATAATATATAGGACTTAGCATGCCCCTCCCCTTCAAACAAGTGTTATCCTCGACAATTGATTAACTCTATATGTTTTTGCATGAATAACTCATGTTACCATGTAGCCTCTTCTACTGGAAAGTTCTTCCACTTGGTGAGGTGCTCAGTAGTTGTTCGATTTCATAGTTGTGTAATCCTTGTATCAAAGATTTTTTTAGGTTCTAGTATCAATTCCGTTCTTCATCAATCTCTGGTAAAATAGCCTGGACTGGGATCTTATCACCAATATCTTTTTTAGGAAAGAAACATGGAATATTGGATGTACACGCGAAGAAGGAGGAATTTTGTCAGGAATTACCTCTTATAGAAGCAATTTAACCAATTTTATTACATAGATATATTAGAGTCGTCAGATGTGTTAGACGACCATGGATAGATGTTGGTTCATCAATCCATTACTTTGACAAGTAGCAAGTTTGATATGACTGTGGTTAATTACTCCTTTCCTAGACAGAGATCGGGTATTCATACATTGTGCTTTCTCATTCTAGCCTTCTTCTTCACACATCATTTCTCTTACTCTATTCATAAACCAATAGGCTTCAATCTCCATTAAAAAATTTAGGCCCTATAGATTCGCAAGCAAGTTTGGAAGAGGAAATGCATATATAATTTTTTGTTTGGGTGTTTTTGGTTTGCATTTTCAAGTGAATTGATCTCTGGTCTATTATATGGTAGTGAAAAATGATGAAATGGTGGTCTTAGTATCCCATGGTGACTAAGAGGTTCATGTTAATATGGTCATGTAAAGCTTCAAGGGCCTCTCATTGGAAAATGACAATGAATAAGAGAATCTGAGATTGATTGTGGAAATCAAGTGGAAGGGTTTCGAGGGATTTGCCTTGAGACTCCCTACCATTTCCATGGATCAAAACTTGCAAGGATCCAAAATATTCATGGTGATGCCACCCAGGTTGAATTTAAATACACATATGAAAAATGGGCGATTGAATGGGGATTCCAATTCAAGTGAAAACACTAACTCTAATCTAGTTTTGTAGGGAAAGAGTAGCAGGGTCCATGTGGGGAGGTACATGATACTCATATGACTATGGACTCACCTAGATCTGGTTGAGGTCATGGAGGTCCATCAACTTCTAGAGAGGGATCAATATGAACATAGGTTGATTTATGGGGTGATAGAATATAGAATTATAATTGTTATAACACCTACCTATGTGAGGATTTTTCAAAGTGTGCATTTGATTGGTTTAATGCACATACTTATGCTGGTGCCTGGGAAGGTTTTTGCATTGGACATGTTATACAACTTAACGAGAACTCTCAAGAGTTCTTGTTTTTTAATAGGTTGCATTTAATGGCCATTTTCACGCCCAAATCAAAAAGTGGTGACAAGAACTCTCAAGAGTTCTCCTTTTTTAATAGGATGCATTTAATGGCCATTTTTACCCCCAAATCGAAAAGTGGTGCTACTAGTAGCACCCATTGTTTTCTTGGGGATAAAATTACATTTTTTTTGAAACTCCGACCGGTGCCACTACAATCAATACCGTAAATTGACCCCGAAATTGAAAATTAGTGCTACCAGTAGTACCCATTCTTTCTCTGGGGAAAAAATTACAACTTTTTTGAAAACTTGACCTTAACAATCGACGTTGCTACAATCAAAACCATAAAATGGTGCCCTCAAAATCACCCCTCTTTTTTTCGAAGTTAAAATTACACCTTGACTGAAACCATGGCCCTTAAGTGGTTTGACCATGGAACCCCCATTTTTCTTGTTGAGGTTAAAATTATAGCTTGTTTGAAACTGTGGCCAAAATAGGCAACGTCGTTGCAATGAAAATGCCAAAATCAACCCTTGAATCAAAAAAGGGTGCCACCAGTAGCACCCCTTTCTTCTTTGGGTTACAATTCAAGCTATTTGAGGTTAAAATTACAGCTTGTTTGAAGCTGTGGCCAAAATAGGCAACGTCGTTGCAATGAAAATGCCAAAATCTACCCTTGAATCAAAAAAGGGTGCCACCAGTAGCACCCCTTTCTTCTTTGGGTTACAATTCAAGCTATTTCAAACCATGAACTTAATTTTTTTTATTAAAATCATATAAAAAACGGAAAAAGAAAAGACAAATTTAATCCAAAAAATAAAAATAAAAGCAATTTTTTGAAAAAAAAATAAAAAAACATTAAAAATGACAAATTTAACATTAAAAACGAAAATAAAACAAATTAAAAATGAAGGTACTTAAGATATTAAAAAAAACATTAATAAAGTTTTTAAAAGAACAAAGGTATAAAAATAAACATTAATTTAAAAAAAAAATTAAAAAAAATTAAAAAACGTTTAAAAAAAATTAAAAGCAAAACATTTAAAAAAAAATAATATACCCACCCCATCCCATGGTAACACCCCCTTCTCCACCCCACACCTTTCTCATGGTTAAAGGGGGTGGTAAGGGAGGACTCAATTCCGAAATTGAGTCCTCCCTTCACATCCCCTTTTTAAACCATGCTTCCTTTTTAAACCATGGGAAGGCATGGGAGGGCCCCTTCCCATGGTTTAAAAGGGGGCGTGAAGGGGGACGTCCCCTTCTCACCACCCTTTTAAACCATGGGAAGGGCATGGGGGTGGGGAAGGGGTGTTACTATGGGATGGGGTGAGTATTATTATTTTTTCCAATTTTTTTAATGTTTTGCTTTTAAGTTGTTATTTTATTTTAATTTTTTAATATTTATGTTTTTAATTTTAAGTTTTGTAAATGTTTATTTGTAGTTGTTCTATTCTTTTAAAAAATTGTTTTATGTTTTTTTATTATTTTATATATATTTTTAATTTAAAATTTTTATTTTTATGTGTTCAATTCTTTTAAAAAATTGTTTTTATGTTTTTAATTTTATTTTTTAAAATTTGTTTTATTTTCGTTTTTAAAGTTAAATGTGTTGCCTTTAATTTTTTTTAGTTTATGTTTTAAAAAAAATATTTTTGGGGGTTAAATTTATTTTATTTTTTTCCGTTTTCGCTATCATTTTAACAAAAAATATTTTTGTTTTTAAGTCATGGTTCGAAATGTCTAGAATTGTAACCCGAAGAAGAAAGGGATGCTATTGGTAGCACCTCTTTCCGATTCAGGGGTTGATCTTGACGTTTTCATTACAACAGTATCGCCTATTAAGTCCACGGTTTCAAATAAGTCATAATTTTAATCTCGAAAAGAAAAATGGGGGTGCCATGGTTAAACCACTTAAGGGCCACGGGTTCAAGAAGGATGCAATTTTAAACCCGAAAAAATAAGGGGTGATTATAAGGGCACCATTTTAGGGTTTTGATTGCAGCGACTTGATTATTGAGGCCAGGTTTCAAAAAAGTTGTAATTTTAGCCCCGAAAAAAATGGATACTACCAGTAGCACTACTTTTCAATCCAAGGGTCAATTTACGGTATTGATTACAAAGGAACTGGTTAGGGTTTAAAAGAAATTGTAATTTTATCCCCCCCAAAAAGGGGTTCTATTAGTAGCACTACTTTTCAATTCGAGGGTTGTTTTTAATGCAAACATGAGATTTTTTATGGCTAAAGTTCTCATTTTGAGTATAGAGTTCTTGTCAAGTTGTATAATGTGTTATTGTTGTTGAGGTGGGAGGGGCTTCAAATCAGACTTTGATATTAGTGGGCATAATAGGGTTGAATGTGGTTCACATTGGGTTCGATGATAAGATGTCGAGGTTGTGGGAGTAGCATAATCAGATGGAAGTGTGAATGTATGTTTGAGGTTTGAGGTACCAGGAGAGGAAGGGTAATTAGGGATTTTCATTTTGCTTATTTTGATGTATGATAATTATTTTTTTGTGATCTGTTTTGTGTCCTACTTTTCATTTTGTAATTTTGGTTTTGAATTGGCAATGTATAGTGCTAAAATGTAAGTCCATGCTTATTTGGCATCCATGGTGTCACTATGGTTCAGGAGGTCTACTATTAGCAGCTTATCATGAATCTTTGGTCATTATGGTCTATCTACCTATCTTCATGGTCTATTTGTCAATGATATTATTAGGATCACTCTTTCCCAACCAATAGGGATGCATACCCAACTGTTCACTAAGTTATTGTAGCATCTACATAATACACGAGTTGGGTTGAATGTAGTGTTCGTACAACCTTCACGTTTTTTTCCTTCACTTCATTGCTCCGATGACAATTCCCTTCAAGATCTTAAAATATTAAATCAAATTGGAGGAGTCATTTTCAAACTGACTAAAATGCTTCATAATTTGGATGAGTGATCATTTGTAACAAGTAGAGGGTATAGACAATCCTGATCATTCACATCCTCACCTTGGCTTGCAGTCTCACACTAGTCACTTATGAGTTTATATCATCATAGTTACAGGCTTATTATTTTTATTATAATGGTTATGGTGAAATGCTTGGGGAGTTTATGGCTTACCCCTTTAGCCTGACCTATGCTTTCCTTGAAGGGAAATCCCTACCCAGGTGGGCATCGACTCATTGGTGAATTTTGTTTAGTTATTTTCATGAATTCCATTGAGCTAAATTTAGGGGCTTTTTCCATTTGGATTTGGCTAGTCATATGCCTCTTGTTTGTATTCAAAATTCACATTGTAATTTGTTTTGTTTATCTTATATGTTTATGTGGTTATGAATTAAGAAGACAACACCTCAAACTCCCCAAGTCATTGTGGCACCCCTAGCTCCCCAGGTATCATCATGATCTTAGCACAATCGAGCATTTTCATGTTTGGGCATGTGATAGTTATTGGTAGATTGATGTCAGTACCACCAAAAAATAAAATTTTGATGAAAAATGTGCCATAGTTTATATGTTTTTCTTCGACAACATTGTAGTTTCTTCCAATGGTAGTTTACAATATTGGTGATTTTATCTTACTTTCTAGAATATTTGTTTTTTATTTGAAAGAGCAACTTTATTCCATTGCATTTTTGCAACCTCCATTGAGGTTTCTTATAATGGATTTGTTATGCTTGTTTTTCTTTGGTCTAGCCTACAATATTGTTCCTTGCACTATACCTCTGACTCGAGAACATATCTTGACCATCGGATTAAGTATTTACAAATGCATACTAAAGAAACACACTTTTCCTAATGGATATATTACACAAGTTGATCTTAACTAACTCCTAAGTGTCTAGATATCCTAACATCCCCCCTTAAAAACAAATTGGGATATGATTGAAGGATTTACAAAAGTGACACTATTAGGAGAAGGAAGGAGGCATTAGAGCCTATCCCCCCTTAATGACAAGTTCCCGAACTCCTAACATAGATCGAAGTTTAGGAAACTTCGCTTCTGTAAGAGACTTGGTGAAGATGTCTGCAACTTGATCATCTGTAAGACAAAAGAGCACTTCAAGAACACGATCATGAACAAGATTTCTGATGAAGTGCATATGTAGCTCAATGTGTTTGTGGCGTTGATGTAGGACTGGATCTTTGGCAAGCTTGATGGCACTTTGATTGTCGCACCAAAGTGGAGTAGGTTGCTGCTGCTCGAATCCAAACTCTAAAAGGATCTGTCGAAGCCATAAAGCTTCCTGACTGGCATTAACTGAAGCTCGATATTCTGCCTCTGCTGAAGAAAGAGCAAGAGCTTGTTGTTTCTTACAAGCCCAAGTGACAGGTCCAGATCCCAGACTGAAAACATAACCTACAGTAGACTTTCGATCATCAGGGTCGCCGGCCCAATCTGAATCAGTGAAACCAACCAACAAGGTTTCCCCCCTGTACTATAATGAATCCCAAACTGAATTTTACCTCGAATATATCGAAGTATTCTTTTAGTTTATTTCCAGTGACTTTCATGAGGTGTTTGCATATAATGGTCAACACGACCAACGATAAAGGAAAGGTCAGGACGGGAATGAGTCAAGTATAAGAGACTACCAACAAGTTGACGATACAAGGTGGCATCTACTTCAGGTGAACTACAAGTGGCAGAAAGTTTGACTCTATACTGGAAGGGAGAAGGGTCTGGTGTACAATCTTCCATGTGAAAGTGATGAAGAAGGTCACAAGCAAATAATGCAAGAAAATAATGCAAATGTCCTAAGTCTGACATTTCAAAATTTTGCTTAAGACTGAATTTCACATGGGTTATTAACAGTAAGAATAAGGTCATCAACATATAGAACAAGTATGATGAGATGGTTTCCTACTTTCTTGGTATAGACATTGGGGTCAGAATGGCATCTAGAAAAACTAGTGTCAAGGAGAAAGATATCCATTTTGGCATACCAAGCTCTAGGAGCTTGCTTAAGGCCATATAAGGATTTCTTAAGGCGACAGACAAGGCTAGAGTTATTTTGAACATATCCAGGAGGTTGTTCCATGTAAATTTCCTACTGTAAATCACCATGTAAGAAGGCAGACTTGACATCCATTTGATGGACTTCCCAGTTATGTAAGGCTACAAGGGAAAGAACGAGGCGGATGGAGTTCATTTTTGTGACAAGAGCAAAGGTTTCATTGTAGTCAATTCCTTCAACTTGGGAAAAACCTTTGGCAACTAACCTTGCCTTAAGTCTTTCAATACTTCCATCTGATGCATACTTAGTTCTATAGACCCATTTACATCTGACAAGTTTTCTTCCTTTTGGAAGAGGTACAAGGTCCCAAGTATTATTTGCCATTAAGGAACGATATTCTTCATCCATAGCTGCATCCCAATCTGGATTTCCTGAAGCTTCTACAAAAGTTTCTGGATCATGATTCTCAAAAACTTGAGCCAAAAGAGAAGAGGCTCGCTGAAACTGAGAACATGTTCTACGTTGATCTCTAGGATCACCGGCAAGATCACCAACTACTTCACGTGTTGAACAGACCCATCGAGGAAGCACTTGTGCTGGTGCAACTGGAGGAACATGAGAAGGCGGAGGTGGATTTTCATCCTCATTGTCATCATCAGAAACTGGAGTTGGAAACCTATCAAGGAAGTTGGAAGAAGAAGAAAAAGGCACAATCGTCGAATCAAGCTCGCAGGCCAAAGATGGCACAATTTCCAAGTTAGGCTAGCAGGCCAAGAGATTTTCATCAAATTTAACATCTCTTATAATGATTACATCATGAGAATGTGGTTGAAGAAGTCTATAACCTTTTACATCTTCAGAATATCCAACAAATATGCACTTTTTACTTTTAGGCTGCAATGCTTTCCATTTTTCATCCGGAATGTGAGCCCATGCTTCACTACCAAACACACGGAAGTGACTTACATCTGGTTTAATTTCACTCCATGCTTCTTCAGGTGTGATACCTTGTAATGCTTTAGTGGGGGTGCAATTAACTATGTAATTTGCACAATTAATGGCTTCAGCCCAAAATTGAAGACTTAGTCCCTTAGATTGGATCATACAATTAGCCATTTCTTTTAAAGTGCAGTTCTTCTATTCAGCTACACCATTTTGTTGTGGTGTATATGGAACAGTGTGTTGTTTTTGGATTCCTTGTTCAGTGCAGAAAGTAGTGAACTTTTTGTTAACATATTCTACTCCATGGTCAGATCTTAACTTAATAATTTGATGACCATATTGTTTTTCAACAAGAGCCTTGTAGGCCAAGAACATGTTAAATAATTCGCTCTTAAGTTTTAGGAAATAAACCCAAGTGTGTCTGGTGTAATCATCAATGAAAGTTAAGAAATATTTGAAAGCAGAAAATGAAGCAGATGGAAAAGGACCACACAAGTCACTATGCACAAGCTCTAAGGGAACCGAGGCGTGCCCAGAGGCACGTTTGTCAAAACTATCCCTATGATGTTTTCCGAGTAGACAACTGGAACAAACACCATCCCTGCAAGATACCATCGGAAGACCTGTCACCATATTGTCTTTACATAGTTGTTGCAATGAGCGATAATTTAAGTGACGAAATCGCTCATGCCAAAGTTTGCTCAAGTTATCACTATGAGCAACAAAAACTGAAGGAAAAGGTGATGACCCAAAGTTGTTAAACTTGTACAACCTGGTAATATCATCAACAATTCCGGTAGCTAGGACCTGTTGAGGATCTTTAAAATCCTTGATTACAACTTGGTGAGGTGTAAACGTCACAGTTTTACCTTCACCAGAATGAGTGATTTGATACACTGATAACAAATTGCAGGAAATTCTTGGAACACATAGTACATCACTGAAATGACCATTATCTACTGGAACTGTTCTAGCTCCTACAACACTTAGAGATCTATCATCACCAACAAATATTTGTTTGGTGTTAGATTCATGCATAATAGAAAAGATGGCTTGATCCTTAGCCATATGATAAGATGCTCCAGAATCAATGAGCCATTCATTTGAAGTAGAAGAAGAATATGCATTATAAGAATAACCAGAAGCACAAAGTGCATGAGAGGCAAATTCTGAAGGCGAATCTAGGCTGATGTGGTGCTTCTTCATTGCTGCTTCCAAGGCTTCCATCTTCTTGAAACGCTTAGATTCATCATGATTATCTTTCCCGCAATAGTTGCAATTATGCTCAGTCTTCTTGCCTTTTGGCTTGGATCCTTTGTCATTTTTTAAAGGAGCTGACTGAGAGGGTTTGGGACCCTTGTTTGACTTATTATTGCGAAAATTTTGTTTCTTGGGAGGCTTGGACTTTTCTTTCTGTTGGGACAATAAGGCTTTCCCAGATGTATCTGCATTGTTAATTATTCCAAGATGGATGAGCTTATCTTGCTCTCTAATCAAGGAATCACAAAAGGATTCAAGACTAGGCTCTGATACCATGTTCGGGTACACAGGATACTCCCAAAAGACTGAACACCTAGAGCAACCACTTCACACAAATAGATCACAGATTGATACACCGATGTTTTGACGTGGTTTAAACCCTCGTGAGGGAAACACTCCATGGCCCCGGCCAAATAGCTTCTACGGGACAATTTATTATGCAAATAAAGAAAGTTACAAATGAGCTTCTCATAATCGATCAACTTTCCAATGACCCTCCATGCTCTTTAAATAGATATCATGGACCAATCGGGTGTTAAGCCACGGATCAAGGATAGGTATGATCTAAGAGAAGTTGAGCCGTCAGATCACTCTATGTCGGGAACATATCTTGACTGTCAGATTGAGTATTTACAAATTCATACTAAAGAAACACACTTTTCCTAACGGATATATTACACAAGTTGATCTTAACTAACTCCTAATTGTCTAAATATCCTAACAAGTTAGACTTGTCAGACTCGTGTACTAGTTGCTTTGTTTCTTTGTTTGGATCTTTTGTAAGAACTACCTCCACCTAAAGTGGACATTCTTTGTATGAATTTAGTTTGTTCTCCAATATTTGAGGGAGGGTGTAAATGTGCAAGCTAGAATTTTGGATCATTATTGATATACGTCTCTATTTTTTATGTATAATAAAATTTTGCCTTATGATCTCCCTCTTTCATTGACAATGGCTCACATGACTATTGTCTTTATGGAGTGGGATAGGATCATTTTTCCACTTTGCATGAGGTCAAGGTAAAGGATTTTAGTTTAGAAGGAAATGTAAAGGTACTTGATAATCTTTGGGGTCTCTATTTTTGATGTATAATAAAGGTGCTTAATAATAAATTTACATCATGTTATCACAAAGATAATGTTGAAGATGATGTTGATGATGATGAAGATTATGGAAAAGATGATGACAATGACAGTGATGATGATGATGACAATGACGATGATGACGATGACAATGACGACGATGACGATGGAAATGTCAGTGATGTCGATGATGACAAAGATGATGATGACAACGACGATGGTGATGATGAAGATGATGACAATGCCATTGACAAGGATGATGACAATGATGAGGACGACGATGATGACATTGATTACAAAGATGGTGACGATAATGTTGATGATGAATATGATGACGACGACGATAATGATGATGACATTGATGACAAAGATGATGGCAATGGCGATGATGATGATGTTGATGATGGCATTGATGATGATGATGATGATGATGATGATGATGGAACTAATGATGACCATGATGATGACGATGATGACAAATACGATGATGACGATGATTTTAATGATGAAGTTGAGATGATTTTATTTTCCCCATCAAATGTGGATTCGAATGGTTTTATGTATCTTCCCATTGGATTGAATGCTAACTTACTAATATTCTTGAGAAATTTTCTTCCCATTGAATTAAAGTAATTTATTTCAAATTAATAATAAAAACATATATTAAATATATTAAAAAAAAAACAATAATGAAGACAAATAATATATATATATATATATATATTATAAATTACAAAACATTAAAAAAAAATATTTAACCCCTTATTCCCATAATCAACATAAAACAAAATTCAAACCCCCGCGCCCACAATCCCTTGGCTCTACCCAATAGTTGATGCTTGACACTCAAGCCCACAAAATCTTGACCCCTCATTACATTTTGTAGAGAATACAGAGGCCAATGCAGAGGAGACAAAGGAGACAGGTGCAAAGGAGATATAGCAAAGATTGGAGACTCTATCACTATCCATAAACCCCATGGGAAGAGGAGACATAGGATACCTATAGAGATATCTTCAGTAAGTACATTGGTTTGATATTTATTTTTCTCCTCTCATGCTTCGAAGTCCTCCAAGTCTACATCAAGGAGACAAAATTTATAGGGAATCGAGCCCTATACCCATTTCAGTGTGCTTGAATTGGGTTTTGAAAAACATACTAGGATATAGTTATAAATGTTGTATTTGGTCCTTTGCGGATAGGTTATCATTATTACAGTGTGGTTGCATCTTGTTTTCGGGACAAGTCATGGTAATATAAGTAAGTGGATACAAAATAATCTTGAGAATTGTTCAAAGCTACGAAGAGTTCTACTCATCCCTAAAATATATACCCAAAAGAGAAGCACAATGAGAGTTCCACTCTTTGTTACCAAAATCATATTTGTCGAGGCATGTGAAATGGGGTACTTGGCATATTCATCGATATTAAAATAATAAAAAATCATTTCTATTGGAAGAGAAAGTACTTATATGAGAGAAACAACTCTTGAGTCAATACACTTGACACACTCAACGAGTACTGCAAGACTCTGAGTATTGACCACCCAATTCTTTTTTTATATATTAATTCGATGGCTAAATTTAGGACCTGTAACACGTCATAGGCTATCATAAAATGTCATAGATTCCCTTTGGGAGTTACACTTCCACAAGTGCACCCTTATTGGCTATTTTTAGCCTGGGTCAACATTCATGATATTCCTGGGAGTTACTCCTCCACAAGTGCACCCTTCCTTTACTATTCTTAGCTCAAGGAGTTACAAATTCATAATATGCCTTCTGAATGAGTTTCCTTACACCGTGGATGAGATTTACAACTCATGTGGGGCCGAATTCATGCTCCTATGCACCCTCCTTGTCCATTTTTGTCTAATGTTGCATTAATCACAAATATTGGACCTCATACATTAAAATTTATGGCCTGCATCACCACATTAATAATTTCTCATAAAATTTTCCAAGTGACTATGGCCATTGCATTCCCTAGTCTAATGGAGTGGTCCCTACTAAAAATTTGTGGACATGACACAATCCTACCTAACTAAAATGTTGTTTTGTGACCTCTTGTGGAGGATTTTAGTTGATTTGGCAATGTAACACATATTATAAATAAAATTGGAAAGATTTTATTACAATAACAATGCTAGAATTGAGTTTTTTGGTTATTTTAGAATTCTAGATCCACTGTTTAATTCCAAATTTAATGAAATGTGTGTTATTTGCAAATGTTGATTTTAAGGGTCTAAATTCACTTAATGACTGTAAGGGAGGTATTTCACAATTCCCTTCCTTTCTGATTCACCAAGCTCACAATAAGTGTGAGGTGAAGAGCATACTTGGATCGAAAGAGCTTTTAGGTCCCTTGGTGTGTGCTAGTGATGCAAACACATCTGAGGTAATAAATTGCTTGTTGCAAGTAACTAGAAGAGCACAAAGTAAAATGAAAATGGATATTTTAACTTTTAAATCTAAAAGATGCTAATGGTTCTTGAAAAAACAAAGCTCTAATGAAGTAAAAGTGTGCAATGGAGGCATTTCATACTTCTCGCCCCTGTCTGATTCACCAAGCTCACAAGAAGTGTGAGGTGAAGAGCATACTTGGGGATATTAGAGTATTTAGGTCCTTGCTTGTGTGCAAAAAGTGGATTCTACACTAGTTTTGCCTAACAACATGCAAAGTAAACAAAGAACGTGAGATGTCTTGAATATTAATGACAATAATGAGGCCCTTTGAAAGCCTCAAGGTTGGTTACCTAAGTAGATTTCAAGAGAGAATAACTCTTTAATCCCTAATATTAGTCTAGGTGGGATAATTACTATAGAAACATGTAACAATTGCAAGTTAATTATTTCTAGTTCATTAGTGAGTAGACATTGGGGCTACAAGATTGTGAAAAACTGATAAAAATAAAATAAATGAGCAACAACGTGGAAAAGTAGAGATAGGTGCTTAGTAGCACAAAGAAAGCACTCACTGGTGTGCAGTAGCATGATTACAATACAAAGAGGTCGCACAGCCAATGAAAGACGAATTGCGTGGGAAAAAGTCTGTTAAAATGCACTAACAGCGCGATCGTCGAAGGTTTAAACACGCGAGCTATGTGGTTGGAACGCATGGATCTATGCATTTGTGTAAACAACTTAACCGGACCAAAGGAGGATGAATTCCTGGGATGAAGGGTATGGAACTCTTTACCTGAAAAGGACAATAAAAAAAAAATTATATATCTAACAATTAACAACCTAGTTAAGAGAAAATGGCCAAAAATGAAGTGGAGTCACCATAAATATTTTTGTGGGAAATTATGCACAAAGGTGTGCAGCCTCTCCCACTTGGGTGAAATCGCTTTATGTTGTTGACTAGGTCTAGTATTTAGAAACAAAAAGGAAATGTGATAACCCAAACGTAGATCTTGCAAGGCTTCGTTAGTGAAAAAAAAAAAAAAAAAACTTGAAATGATAAAAGGGAACAAGAGGGTGCAAGCCACAACAAAGAACTAATGGTGAACCACTTTAGATTGCCCAATGGTCAAGAAAATACATGTAGTTTAACCTACTAGGTGAAGGATTCAAAGGGAATCCAATAATATCCCTTAGGGAGGCCTATTTTGTCCACACTAAATTCTAAATAGCTCAAAGAACCAATGGAGAGAAGCACTTTCCCCATGAAGGAATAACTCAAGAGGCATAGGAGCTTGGAGAATGCCAACAAATATGAAAGACATGGACTATGAGGAAGCTCCAATACAATTTTTGCATCGTGATATTGCTCTTGGTTTCTCTTCTAAGATGCATGCCCATGGCTTGCTTTTATAGCCCAAGAGGCTGCCAAGAAACAACTAGATCCAAGTGTGAATCCCATCACCTCATGAACTAGATTCAAGGTCAATAATGGGGGGTATTGAATGCCAATCCATCATGTTGAGAAGACAAGTTCAAATTTGTGTTGGTGATGGGATTTTATGAGCCTTTAATGCACAACTGGAGGTTAAGATCTCGCCATTTTAACATTCACATGGATATCGAAGGGATATCCGTGTAGGAGTTGCACGGTCACAAAACTAGTAATATGCGCAGTTGCACACCTAAACAGAGATAAGGCCGCATGGTCCTATCATTTGACTGTTCTTTGGCATTTATGGACTCATATTGGTTCTTTGATCTAATGAGGATGTATTCGGTGGGATGTATGCTATATGTTGATGATGCCTTACTATTTGAATTTCAAAAATGTCGCATGTGTGCAAGATTTATGCATTAACAAGGTAAGTAGCGATTTATATGCAAAATGTTTGTTCATTTTTTTGTAGAACTTAATGATACGTGTTTTACTTGTAATTTATATACCTTTTTGTTGTAACCTATGATTTGCTTGCATCATTTGTAGATGGTTTTCATCTAAATAAATTCATAAATAATATATAAAGTATTGGAGGAGAGAAATTCTTTGGTTAATGTGTGAAATGAAAAAGTATCTACCTCTAGAATTGTTCAATGCACAAGAATACTTAACCGCATACACCAAGTGGAGGAGATTGAAATGTGTAGACCTATACACACAAGTTCAATGTGGATGGTGGAGATGCACTTGAAATATTTGAAGGCTTTGGTTAGACAAATAGTATGTATTGAGGGTTATATGGTGGAGGGATATATGGTATATAAATCCATGATGTATATTAGTCAATATCTTTCTAAATTAGCGTCAAATATGTAGGTGGATCACATTTGGAATGTGAAATCCATCAAGAAATTTGAATGGGAGTACTTGTTGGGGAAAGGTAGAATGAGGAAAGTGAAAGCTAATTAGATGGTGGATATTTATAATACATAATACATTTTTATGTATGTATTACTTATTTGATTTCTATTCTTCCATTAATTATTAAGCTTTACAATGGTAACTAATTATTGGTGAAATATTATTTTTTCATATAGTTGGTCGAGAGTGGGATGCACTACATTTATACATTTCAAACAATGTTGATTGTATGAAGGTATGGATTGAAATATGCATACAATGTTATTGTAGGTTATCATGGGAAGGGGTGGCTACATTGGTTAAAGGAGCTCATCGTAATCAAGATACCAATATTATGTAGAGGGAAATTGATTTAGCATATGGTTTAAAAGATAAACAAGAAAGCATATCCACCCATATTATTCAGTTGTTTTTTATTACATTAATGTGTATGGTGTGTTTTTTTCTTCGGATACTTTCCAAGTATAAATATGTTTATTAATTGACAATGCATTTTTTACGTGTCTGGCATATTGTAGTTGAAACACCACAAGGCTATGTGGTGCAATGGCCATAAATTTTGCATCAAAAAGTTGGATGAAAAGAAGAAAAATTCTAATTTTGGGATAACTGCAATATTTCGGGTCACTAATGTTTCCTCTAGGAGTAACAGACATCCAAAAGTATCTGAAAATAGATACTATGGGCATTTGGATGATATACTTGAGTGTGACTTTAAATCCTTCAAAATAGTTATGTTCGACGTCAAATGGTACATGTTACATATGAATGAACATGATCCTAAGAGAATTGTTTTTTTTCCTCGGATCCTAAGAGAATTGTTATTCAACATGCTAATGGATTTTCCATGGTTAATACAAGGATAATTGAGCTGGGAATAGATCCCTATGTCCTTCCAAGCCAATGTGAACAAGTTTTTTACTTAGAGGTTCTAGGTAAAGAGGGTTGGCCATATATTGTTATATATGATCCAAAAGGAAGGTCGGTAAAGTATAATGAAGTGGAAGAAGATGATATTGAAGAATAAGTGATGTAGAAGAGTAGGTAGATGTGCCAAACAAAGAAGTCGAAGAACTTGAACCAAATATGGGAGACAATGTTCTCGATGATGATATTGACCATGATATTATCGAAATTGATGTTGATGATGATGATTATATGGTCTCCAATCCTTTCAAGGTTTATTCTAAACTAGATGACACATATGTGGAGTTGGATGAATAAGAATATCAATGATATTGAAATGTATGAGGTATGTGATTATATCGTTTCTATGATTTATTGATAAAAGTATTGATTTATATGTGTTTTTAAGTTTTATGCCAATTTCTATGTCCTATGTTGAATATTATTTTAATTGATTTCATTTATTTTCCATTATATATAGTAATTGGATTGGGGAATCATCATCACCAACATCGTATAATTACATTATTTTCAATGTCATCATCATTTCCATCATCATTCATGTAATTTCCATTATCATCGTCATCACCATTGTCATCGTCATAATAATCATCATTATCATCGTCATCATCATCATCATTATCATCATCATCATCATTGGCATTCATTATCATCATCGTCATCATCTTCATCATCAACATCATCGTCATAGTCATAGTCTTTTTCATCAATTCCATCGTCATCATCTTTGTCATCGACTGTGTCATCATCGACATGGTCATTGTCATCGTCATCATCTTCGTCCTCATCATCATCTTCGTCATCAATTTCATCATAAACATCATCATCATCATCATCACCATATTTCTCATCGACATCATCATCAACAACAACAGCAGTAGCAACAACAGCAGAAGCATAATCATCATCGTCGTCATCATCATTGTCATCGTCATTATCTTCATCATCAACGTCATCATCAATATCATCACCACCATCATCATCATCATCATCATCATCATCATCATCGTCATCATCATCATTGTCATTCGTGCCATGGTCATCATCATCATCATTTCTGTCTGCGCCATTGTCACCATCATCATCATCATTTTCATCATCATCGTCGTCATCATCATCGTCATCATCTTTGTCATCAATGACATCGAAATCATCTTTGTCATTGATGTCATCATAATCATCATCTTCATCATCATCGTCATTGTCATCATCATCATCGTCGTCATCATCATCATCATCATCGTCGTCATCATCATCATCATCATCGTCATCATCATTGTCATCATCCTCATCGTCATTGGCATCATCATCATCTTCATCATCAATGTCATTGTCATCATCTTTGCCCTCAAAATTATCATGATCAAGATGAGGATCATCATAGTCATCATCATCGTCATCCTCATCATCTTTGTCATCAATGTTGTCATCAACATCATCCTCATCCTCATCGTCTTTGTCACCAATGTCTTCATCATCAACGTCATCATCAACATCATCGTCATCATTAACATATTTTACACCAATGTCATCATCATCATCTTCGTCATCAATGTCATTGTCATCATCTTTTTCATTGAATTCATCATCATCGTCGTCATCGTCGTCATCATATTCATCATCATCGTCATCATAATCATCTTCATCATCAACGTCACAATCAACATCATCATAGTTGTCATCATCATCTTTGTCATCGACGTCATCATCAACATCAACATAATCATCATCGTCGTCGTTGTCGTCATCGTCGTCGTCGTCGTCATCATTGTCATCATCTTTGTGATCAACATCATCATCATCGTTTCCATTTTCGTCGTCGTCTTTGTTGTCGTTTTCATCATCATCGTCATCATCATCATTGTTATCATCATCATCATCATCATCATCATCATCGTTATCATCATCATCATCTTTGTCATCATCATCGTCATCATCAACATCAACATCATCATCATCATCATCATCATCATCATCATCATCATCATCAATGTCCTCGTCATCATCTTCGTCGTCGTCATCATCGTCATCATCATCATAATCATCTTTGTCACCATCGTCATCTTTTTCATCAATGGCATCATCAACATCACCATCATCATCATCATCATCTTTTTCATCTTTTTCATCATCATCATTATCATCATCATCACCATTATCATCGAAATCATCATCATCTTTGTCATCATCGTCGTCATCATAATTGGTGTCATCGTTGTCATCCACACCATCATCATCATCATCACCATCATCATCGTCATCGTCATCATTGTCATCATCATCCTCATCACCATCATCATCGTCATCGTATTCATCTTTGTCATCTTCGTGATTGATGTCATCATCATCATCATAATCATCGTCGTTGTCGTCGTCATCATCGTCATCATCATCATTGTCCTCATCATCGTCGTCATCAACATCGTCATCATCGACATCGTCATCCTCATCATCATCATCATCGTCGTCATCATCACCATCATCATCATCATCATCATCATCATCATCATCATCATCATCTTGTCATCATCATCATCGTCGTCATCATCATCATCTTCATCATCAACATAATCATCATCGTTGTCATCTTTGTCATCGATGTCATCATCAACATCAACATCATCATCAACAACATTGTCGTCATCATCATCATCATCATCATCATTATTGTCGTCATCGTTGTTGTACTCATTGTCATTGCCATCATCTTCATCATCAACGTCATCATCGTCATCATCTTCGCCATCAATGTCATCATCATCATCTTTGTCATCATGATCATGATCATCATCATCGTCATCATCTTCATCATCTAAATGTCATTGTCATCATTAGCGTCTTTCTAATTGACGTCATCATCAACATCATCTTCATCATCTTTGTCATTGACATCATCATCAACATCAACATCAACATCATCATCATCTTTGTCATTATTGTCGTCGTCGTCATCGTTGTCATCATCATCATCATCATCATCATCATCATCATCATCATCATCTTCTTCTTCTTCTTCTTCTTCTTCTTCTTCACCACCACCACCACCATCATCATCTTTGTCATCATCGTCATCATCATCATCATAGTCATCGTCATTATCTACTACATGAATGACTATGCAATGAATTAGAGAAAACAAACCTTATATCCGAGGATCTATAACTAATACTCACCAAATTAGGTTTCTTTTATGAGATTAAACATGATGCCATAGACTTTATGTAATAGGCTCACCTTCCATGTCAAAGGAATCTCAAGTAGTCGATGGCCTCATATGATCAACCTAGTATAAGATGGTGGATTATGACACAAACCACTTTGGTCATATGTACTTGAATCGAGGTGTTATTTATTATGCAGGGCCTAGTGTCCTTTATGGAGTCACCCCACTTTGTATTCCAAATATCCTTTCTTCCCTAAATACTCCACAAGAATCCACTTCCTATAATATATAGCAATGTACTCCTCACTCATTTCCACCGTCAAATCGTTTAATGTGGTGTAACCTCGTCCTCAACCCAATCAAAGTTTAGCCCAACAACCCCCAAATAATAATGAAAAGACTTGAGTTTTTACATTCATAATATACGGTAAAAGATGAAACTACCTAAAATCCTTTTAACTCTTAACCTTTTTCAAATAAATACTTCCAACATATTATGTTAAAAATAAAGGGGTTTATGTGTAAACATGTAGCACATAAAGTTGCTCAACGCTTTTTCATAAAGGGTCGCAACATTAGTATTAAAAAA
Organism: Larix kaempferi; assembly: GCA_027924585.1. Lineage (NCBI taxonomy): Eukaryota > Viridiplantae > Streptophyta > Pinopsida > Pinales > Pinaceae > Larix > Larix kaempferi. Next base: position 1,828,466 of record BSBM01000882.1, on the reverse strand, counting down.
TAAAAACGGTCTCACATTTTCTAACATTATTGAAGACACCATTTTGATGAATATGTCCTATGTGCAAAATGATCTCATATTTTAACTACATTTTCAAGCATAGGACATCATTTTGATTAATAAGTTATATGTGAAAATTTGTTATTATATTTTGATTATGAGTATAAGAGAATTTATAAAAAATATATAATAAACATTTCATATTAAACATTAACACTTATTAACAATCTGAGATATAGAATTTGTTTTAGGAGACAACTCTTAATGAGAGTTAGAGTTGTCAGACTCGTGTACCAGTTGCTTTTTTTCTTTGTTTGGATCTTTTGTAAGAACTTCCTCCAGTTAAAGTGGACTTTTATTGTATGAATTTAGTTTGTTCTCCAATATTTGAGGGAGGGTATAAATGTGCAAGCTAGACTTTTGGGTCATTATTGATATATGTTTTTATTTTTGATATATAATAAATTTTTATTTTATGATCTTCTCCCTTTTTCATTGACAATGGCTCATATGACTATTGTCTTTATGGAGTGGGATAAGATCATTTTTCCACTTTGCATGAGGTCAAGGTAAAGGATTTTAGTTTAGAAGGAAATGTAAAGGTATTTGATAATTTTTAGGGTCTTTATTTTTTTGTGTATAATAAAGGTGTTTGATAATAAATTTACATCATGTTATCACAAAGATGATGTTGATGATGATGTTGATGATGATGTTGATTATGATGAAGATGATGACAAAGATGATGACAATGACGATGATGAAGATGATGAAGATGATGATGAAGATGATGATGATGATGATGAAGATGATGACGATGACAACGACGACGACGACGATGGAAATGACAATGGTGTTAATGATGACAAAGATGATGATGACCGCGACGAGGATGATGTTGATGATGATGAAGATGATGACAATGATGACGACGATGCCATTGACAAGGATGACGACGATGATGATGATGCCAATGATGACGATGATGATGACATTGATTACAAAGATGATGACGATGACGTTGATGATGAATACGACGATGACGATGATGATGGTGATGATGACGTTGATGAAAAAGATGATGACGATGACAAGGATGATGACAATGATGATGATCTTGATGATGGAATTGATGATGATGATGATGATGATGATGATGATGATGATCTTGATGATGGCATTGATGATGATGATGATGATGGAACTGATGATGACAATGATGATGACAAAGACGATCATTTTAATGATGAAGTTGAGATGATTTTATTTTCCCCATCAAATGTAAATTCGAATGGTTTTATGTATCTTCTCATTAGATTGAATGCTAACTTACTGAGAAATTTTCTTCCCATTATATTGAAGTAATTTATTTCAAATTAATAATAAAAATATATATTAAATATATTAAAAACAACAATAATTAAGAAAAATAATATAGATATAGATATAGATATATATTACAAAACATTAAAAAAAAACAAGATTTAACCCCTCGTGCCCACAATCAACATAAAACAAAATTCAACCCCCCGCGCCCACAATCCCTTGGCTCTACCCGATAGTTGATGCTGGACACTCAACCCCATAAAATCTTGACCCCTCATTACAATTTGTAGAGGAGACAGAGGTTGATGCAGAGGAGACAAAGGAGACCTGTGCAAAGGAGATATAACAGAGATTGGAGACTATCACTATCCATAAACCCCATGGGTGGAGACCTACAGAGATGTCTTCAGTAAGTACATTGATTTGATATTTAGTTTTTCTTTCTCTCCTCATGCTTCGAAGTCCTCCAAGTCTACAAGGAAACAATTTACAGGGAATCGAGCCCTATACCCATTTTAGTGTGCTTGAATTGGGTTTTGAAAAACATATTAGGATATAGTTAGAAATGTTGTATTTGGTCCTTTGCGGATAGGTTGTCATTGTTCCAATGTGGCTGCATATTGTTTTTGGGACAAATCATGGTAATATAGGCAAGTAGATACAAAATAATCTTGAGAATTGTTCAAAGCTACGAAGAGTTCTACTCATCCCTAAAATATATACCCAAAAGAGAAGCACAATGAGATTTCCACTCTTTGTTACCAAAATCATACTTGATGAAGCATGTGACATGGGGTATGAGGCATGTGAGATTGAAGGATGCCTCCAAGATATTAATGTATTTCAGTGGATCATAACAATTTGTTGTGTTTTCTACCGAATAAATTTGTGTAGCATATGAATGCTTTGGTTTTGTCAATGGTAGAGTGAACCGTAGAGGTTATACCGCTATAATTTTAGAGTTGGATTCTTCATTTCAGGGCAATTAAATTTTGTTATATCAGATGATTGGTAAACTGCAGGTTTTTGAGGTTGTTTTGCCTGACCAAGTAGCTATGGGGCACGTAGTTTTGCCAGTTGTTGGGGCACTGCAAAATAAAGACATTGAAGGAGCCAGGATTATGTTTAGAATTGCAGAACAAATTCTTTTGGTGAGAGCTGTGAGTATGATGGTCCTTGCATCTTATGATATGTGATCCCTTTTAGTTCTAGATGATCCACTTATGAAAAAATGCATCAACCCCATTGATGCTCTTGCAAAAGCTACTGTAAAATGGTGTCATTTTGTAAGGAACATTACCTAATTATTTATTCCTAATTGAGGACATGCTTCACTGTTTTCTTAATTTTGCACAACTATGAAAACTATCTGAAAGCTTGTATTTAAAGAATTAAAATCAAATTGATTAAATTTTAGTTGTGTTGTTTGAGATCATGTGCTCACATTTGAGATTCAAGCATTTTCCAAAATCTGAATTGGCGATCTATAATTTATTATTCCAACCTAATATTCAAATTTTTTGTATTTGTGGCTTCTATTTATCTCACCTTTACCTCTCTTTTTATTATATTTTTATTAGCTTTAATTAGACCTACTCAAACGCATTTCAATCCAAAAATTACACACAATATGTATAATTATGAAAATCTATATTCTAAACAAGAGTAATAGATGCAAAACAATTAGTCTCTACCATAAAATGATGTTATGCTTTGTATAAATAAAATTGGATTTTATTTTGTAAAATTGATCTTGTTATCTTTTGTATAATTGATGTATGATATTATATAAATTATTTTGTATAATTGATGATGATATTATATTTAAAAAATTAAATTTTAGTTTTTAAAGTTTTTTTATTTTTAATAATTAATAAATCATTTTTATTAATAATTAATAATTCAGGTTGTTTAATAATTAATTAATAATTGCTTACTAGTTTTTTTAAGATTTAGTTGTTTTAAATTTTACAAATAGTTTTTATTTTTATTTTTTAATAAAGGTTTGGTGTAATCATGCATTAATATTTTTTTAGATATTAACAAGCACAATAGCTGCAAAGCAGCTAGTCCCTATCTTGGGGCTATGTTTTTTTGTTTTATTGACCTACTAAAATTAATCATTATTTTTCCAAAACATTGAAAAATAACTTTAGATAACAGAAAATATTTAAAATGTCAACTTAGTTTGATCAAAATTAGTTGAATAAAAAATAACATGTTGATAAGAATATGATATTGACATTTAAAATTATGAAAATGAAGTGGTGCATAATATTAAAAGCCCTATGTATGTGTAAATGAGATACTTAACCATTTTAATAAGAAGTTAATATAACTTTATGTACTTCATATAGTATAATAAAAATACACTTCGTAAAAACATAAAAATCTATCTTAATTTTATTATTAAACATATTCATATAAAAATATTGATCAATATTACATAGTGCATAAGAGTTTTTGTATTTAAGTAGGTGTAAATTAATGCAAATTTACTAGTAAAAATAACAAACCTTGTAATCTTAGTAAAGATTAGCCCACCTTGTAATCTTACGAAGTGGATTTAGCATCAAAGCTACTTAGTGATGATGATGATGGTTAACTCGGAACCTCCTTAGAAATCCAAAATCCAAAATTTTAATTTAAATTGTGATTCTATTTTATTTTGATTATGTTTCCAAAAATTTGGGTTCACAAAGGAAGAAGATAGATGACGATGAGGAAGAATATGATAATGAAGAGAATGCTCCAACATCAAATCCTTATGCCTAGCTCCGATCATAAGATGATGTTTGCACCTTCTAAGAGAGCCTAAGAGGTTGTACCCCTACAATTAATCAAATTGGTTGGATTTACAGCAAAGTTGTTGCTTAGTATCCACCTCCTAAAATAAATGAAATTAATAACATTAACTTCTCTAATTTAAAATTTATAAAAAAAAGTAATTAATTTTATTTGATTTTGTAACATGAATATTAAGTATTTTAGAAAAGGTTAACCAACAAATCATAATCCCTATGAAGTATGGTGACCTACTTACTAGTATTGGTAGGTTCAGCGTTTTCTCCTAATCCAAAAAGTAGCAAAGCATTAACTAGACATGTGTTTTTCTTTGATTTTCCTTACTTTTAAGTTATGTAGGAATTTAATATATTAAAACATTTTTCATCAAACTCTTCTTAAAAGGACTATTACTAATCATATTTACATTTTTTTAATTTAAAATTAATAATTTGTTAAATATTTTTTTATCGAAATTAATAATTTGTTAAATATTTTTTTATCAAAATTAATATTTATATTTTTAGAATTTGAAATTAATAATATTATTTATAAATTTAAAATTAATAATTTATTTAATGTTTTTTTCACTATAACAACTTGTTAAATGTTATGTTAAATCAATTTGATTTAAAACTTGCATTATATATATTTTAAAATAAAAAATAAATAAAAATTATATTTAAAAAACTAATTATAATTTATTAAAAAAAATTATATAATTTGAAATAAAATATTAATGATTTGTAAAAATCATTTTTACGTCAAAGAATTGCTAATTAATTTGTGTTGCAAAAAACAAATTCCCGATAATTTTATGAAGTTTCATAATAATTTTATATTAAAAAATAAAAAATATTTTTAAAATTTTTAAAATATAAATTCTTGACGTGACAAATTTTATCTGAATTTAATACTAACTGTCAGAATAAAAAAAAATTAAAAATAAATACAAATTAAAAAAACCAAAAATTTGCCATCTGTCTTGTTTGCTTTCTTACCAGTCTTTTTACGTTGCCACGTGGTCCTGAATAGTATCCCTATTAATTAATCACTGCTACGGGATACCTATTTTATAGTGCTTGATAGAATAGCACAATTTCTTAAGGTGTATTCGCATTAAAACTAATTTAGGATTCTGACAACTTGATTTGGTATAGATGTAGTCTCATTTTTATTTTACTAAAAACAAAAGATGACATATGCCAAAGTGGCCTTTGGTAATTGTTGATGATTATGTGTCAATTTCAAAAAAAAATTAAATAAAATATTTTTTAAAAATTAATTATTATTAGTTAAATCAACTCTTACAACCAATAACAAAATAGTATTTTCTAATTTCAAAAATTAAAAATACATTTTATTATTTAAAAAAATTAAAATTAAAAATTATTTTTTTGCACAATATTACAAAACAACTATTAAATTGATAAAATTAAGAAAAAATCAAATTAGTTTTGACAATGAACCCATTGCTATAATCCGTGCTTTGGAGGGACTAATAAAAAGAATTAGTTTTAATTTTTAAGTTTTAAAAATTAGTAATTATTAGATGTATTTAAAATATATAGAAGTCAAAGTACATCGTATTTAAAAAATGAGAGGACATGTAATAATAAGAAGGGACATTCCGGGGCAGTAGGTGCGGGTGGGATACTCTTTGATCCCGGAGGAAATAAAGTCGCAACATTCTCTTGGGGTCTAGGCAGCAAGACAAATAATGAGGCAGAATGGCTAGCCCTTATTCTCTCATTAGATTGAGCCTCCTCTTTCAAAATTGACAATCTCAGAATTTATGGAGACTCTAGACATGTTATTCAAATCATGAGAAAGGGCTCTGCCCCTTAAGGTTCAAAAGCTTACAGATATATGTAACGAATAAAATCCAACGCTGTCCTCCCAAAAGTCTCTTTTTATCACATCCTTCGAGAGAATAACCAGCTTGCTGACTTAGAGGCTAACAAAGGAACCTTATTAGAACCTGGGCACATACAGGATCATAATGGTGCCAAGGGATTTCACTTCATCCCCTAAGATAATGTCAAGGGCAAAAATTTGTTTTACATGCTTAAAGCATGGGTTCTTTGGACCCCCGAGGGTTCCCCCCATCCCTCATTCAAAGTTTGGTTTCATTCACTCCCCCCTGACCCCCGTTGCGTCCGCCAGACGCCATTTCAGCCCTCCTTGCACCTGTCACATGGCCTCATGCCGTGTTGTCAGCTCCCACGAGCCGATATTAACTCCTCCCTCCGCTCCATTCACTTCTTACTCCGCGATGGCTCGTCCCCCTCATTTCTCCTGCTCTGCTCTAAGTCGGCTCTCTCTGTGCGAATTGGACTCCCCTCCATCCCCCAGATCTCCACTACTGCCTCCGTTTAGTCTTGGCACGATGCAAAGTGTAATGGCGGCCATAGCTGCCCTGAGCCGCACCATGGTGGATATAAAACTCTCGGTTCGTAGTACATATGATGCCGTCTGCACCAGTGTGAAGCAAAACGAGGAGATGGCCGCGGACCTGAATCACACAGTCTCTCATCTTTCATGCCAGGATTCGAGGATTGATGATTTGGAGAAAAACTTGTTCAAGCTAATGGGAAAGGTTGATATGTTGCAGGAAGACATGGCAGTGTTGACAGGGAAAATGCAGGGAAGTTATGTGCAAGAAACCCCCACAGTCAATCAAGAGATAAACTAGGAAATGGTGGACGCAGCTTCAACCCAGTTCAAGAATTATGGCTAATTCCCTTTCTAGCCCAGGTTTCAAATTTTGTATCTATTTTGCCAATGTATTTCTGCATTCTCCTAAACAATCAGTTTATCAGAGTTTATCCCAGTGCCAATTTGAACAGCTCTAGAAAGATAAGGCTCAGAGCTTTTAGAGACATGCAGATAGAAATTAAAGTCTTTCTAGAAATTTCTTCTTCTGCAAAAAACTCTTTCATATGCATGTAATGAATAGCTGTGCACAGCTTTTATAAATACACTAGTTTCATTAATAATAATGAATATTATCATTTTTTACATTATATTATTAATAATAAATACACAAATGTCCCCCCTTCTTTTTTCTAACATAAACAGAGTAAAGAGTGTATTTATAAAAGATGTGCATAACTTTTATAAATACACTCTTTCTTCTGTTTCTGTTTAAAAAAAGAAGAAGGGACATTTCTGTATTTATTATTAATAATATAATGTAAAAAATATAATATTCATTATTATTAATGAAACCTCTACCTTTAGTATAAAAATTACTTATCAAATTATTAACTGCTTTTATAAATACACTCTTTCCTCTGTTTCTGTTAAAAAAAAGAAAAAGGGACATTTCTGTATTTATTATTAATAATATAATGTAAAAAATGATAATATTCATTATTATTAATGAAACCTCTATTTTTAGTATAAAAATTACTTATCAAATTATTTAAAAAAATAATAATAATAAATCCCAACCAAGACAATAATAAAATTGTTTAAACAAAATATTAATTTAAAACATAACATAAACCTTTATTATAATAAATGTTATGATTAATATTTTGTTACATTTGTAAGGTATTTATATTACATCAAAATCGTTTGATTTATAATCACCTTCCTAGTTAAATCAATGCGTGATTAAAATTTTGGTAGACATCACATACTCCGTGTGATGTAAACTTAAGATCGTGGCGCCTCAATGAATGTCGATAGTTATCATAATATTAATGATTGATTAATAATATGTCAAAGTACAAGATACTTAGGTACACATTACTTGGATTAGATTTTTAAATTTAAAAGTTTATCAGAATCTTTAAATGACATGTCATCAAAGTACAAGATCAGGTAGGCACACCTTATCTTTAAATTTTTTTGTTGGTCAATCCCTTTTGAGTAAGACAATGGAACTCCTTGCAAGATCAATTTTACATCACAGGCTTTTGGATATACCTTTCTATCATGGTGACTTAAAACTTGCACCTTTGGTTCATATTCAAAGGAGGAGGATTATCATCTATATTATTAATTTATTAATATTTGTTTTTAAGGCATAAAAAGTATGTTGTAAATGTTAATTTATTAATATTTGTTTTGAAGGTATAAAAGTATGTTGTAAATGTTTTATTTTAAAATTTATTGAAGGATAGAAACTATAAAATTAAAACTAGGTTAAATTAATTTTAAATTTGTTTTTGTTAAGACTTTGCAAATAAAATCATTTTAAGACCAATGAAGCTAACTAAATATTTAGAAAATATTAGAGATAACCAATGAAGTTTTATGTGGATATATATTGTAAAATTATGTAAAATAGATAACATTAAAGAAAATTTATTTGGTTTGTATTTCGATATTGTATCATTGTTAATGTTCAAAAGTGGAATGATGTTTTTGGAGTGGCTCTGATGGCTCGCTGACGTTCAGCCCTGCGGTGCTTTGATCACCGTTTAGGGTTTCTGACTGCCTTCAGCCCCCATCCCCTCTAACTGGTGCCCCCGTGATACCTTCTGGGTTCTCTGCCCTGCGTCAGGCCATGACTTCAGCAGGGGGAGGAGCCGAGGGCCTCTCCCGTATTGCGACTCAGACACCTCTTGTCTCGAATGCCCAAGCCTCCTCCCTGCGCATTGGTACTGAAGAAATCCCGATACCTGAAAATGTGAAACCCTCCTCTTCGACCACTCCACCTCCTGTGGATGGATCACCTGGAGCTCACACATGCATAGCTCGCTCTGCACCGCGCCCCAGTCTAACCCTTCCTCCTAAGAGAATAAATGCTAGGTCTCAATATCTAAAGGACCATGAGATAATCTGCAAAATCATGGGGATCTGGCCTACGGAACATGCCCTTAAACACTAGATAGCCATGAAGTGGAAACCAAAAGCTCACTACAATCTTCAGCTAGGCTCCAAAGGCTTTTTTACAGTGATCTTCCACCACTTGGAAGACAAGGCTAGAGTAGAAAGTGACGGGCCCTAATTCTTTAATTCCGCAGGTCTTTACATGAAAAATTGGATTGAGAAATTCTGCCCAGAAAAAGAAGACTTCACATGGGCACCAGTCTGGATCATAATGTATTCTCTTCCTCGGGAATATTGGGATGAAGAAACCCTCAAAGAAATAGGGAATACTCTAGGTACTTATGTTAGAGCTACAGATCAAACCAGGCTCCAACGTTATACCTCCTATGCACGCATCTGCATCTACATGCACATCGCTAAAGCCCTCCCGAATGCTATTAGTCTCTCTCTTGAAGATTTTGAATGGATACAACCCTTGGATTATGAGAACATTCCTTTTCATTGCCGCAAATGCCATGAACATGGGCACCTCTTCCGTGATTGCCCCTAAGCAAACAACGATCTGAAGAAAAACAAAAAGACACACCAGATTCTGAAGGTTTTCAAAGAGCAGGCAAGATCAGGCGACATAATCGCAGAACTATAAGGAAGAATAAAGTGGAGATCCCCCCCACCAGCAATAGATTTGAAGCCTTCGCGGAACATACCACTGATTTAGAAATGGAGCCAAACAAGGAAAACCTGATCAGCAAGGAGAATGGTTCTTCTAAGCCCGAGATAACGGATCAACTGCTTGATAAAGATGGTAATGATCACTCTAGTAAACCTGCCACCGGATTTGAACTTCAAGGTACTTCTTCTATCCCCTCTAACCTTGCCCCCATTATACCGATGGATACACCCCCGGATATCACCATGGATGAAGAAATGACAGAACTAGATTTGGGAGATCTAGACCTTTTGGGGCTGGAAGATGCATGCACTCAAAAATATTTTGGCTCTATTCCTCCAAACCAAATACAAATCCTCAGGGATGCTCTAGCCAAAGTCAAAGCACATGATAAATTGGGTATACACAACCTCCCTCAAACAGAGAGACCGAAATTTCTAAGGAAACTCAAGAAAAGAGGAAGAAAATCCGATCTGTGACGTATCAATCTGTTGGGAACAAGACTGGTGGAATCAGGGCAATATGCCCAACTTACTGAGTTCTTTCCCTCCCTTACCCCCCCCAATGAAGATTATCTCCTGGAATATCAGAGGAATCAATGGTCTCTCCAAATGCCATATGTTGAAAAGAAAGATCCTTACTGATTCCCCCTCTGCTATCTTCAAGAAACCAAGTGCTCTTCCGACACCCTCAGACTTATTATGACCAAGCTTTGGAAAGGTTGCCAAAGTATCGCCACCAATGCCATTGGCGCAACTGGGGGTATTGCTATTGTTTGGAATACCAATGTGCTCACCCTTGATAACTATGCAGCCACCCCTCATGCCATCTCCGCATCCTTCCACCTTCTAGGTACCGGCCTCCATGGTCTTCTCCTCGATGTGTACAACCCCCAACCCCCCAACCTTAAAACCCCCCTTCTGAATCACCTTAGTTGGTTTGTCGCACATCACTCGAACCACCCTCTCATCATTGGAGGCGATTTCAACATGATCACTGCCCTAGAGGAAAAAAAGGGAGGCCTTCGCGCTCTCTCCCATGAAGATCTTCTCTTCAAAGCTTTCATTACTGACAATCACCTGGTGGATCTCGCCTCTTCCTCTGGGTTTTACACCTGGAATAACAGAAGAGGAGGTGCACACCAAATCGCAAAGCGCCTTGATAGATTTTTGGTCTCTGAAAACCTTACTATGATAGGAGGCACCCTATTGTCCTCTGTTTTACCAGCTGCTTGTTCTGATCACTGGTCCATTGACTTAACGTGGCAAAGTCAAGGTGCTCAATACCATAATCCTTTCAGATTTGATAAATTCTGGCTCTCTCACCCATATTTCTTAAATACTGTCAACAACTGGTGGAAGGAGATGAGTGTGGTTTGCAAATCTAAAATGGCCCTTCTTCAGAAAAAACTCAAACTCCTTTGGGTTAAGCTCAGAGATTGGAACCACTCCACCTTTGGAAACATCTTCCAGGAAAAGCATATGATCGAGGATGAACTTGAGTCGCTCCAATGCAACATTATGGAAGATGGCCTCACCCAGGCTCACAAATCCAAAGAAAAGGACCTCCTAGATAATCTCAATGCAAGATGTCAGCAAGAAGAAACCTTGTGGAAACAAAAATCCAGAGTTCACTGGCTAAAAGAAGGAGACCGCAACACCTTCTTCTTTCATCGCTCCACACTTCAGCATAGAATGCATAACCATATCAATAAGCTTAAAGGTGATTCCGAAGTGGTGTTGGGAGAGCAAAATGGCATTGAGCAGGAGCTCAAAAGATACTTTTAGGATCTCCTCATTGAACCTCCTGACTCTAGAAGTGCGGCCATTGCACAGGTAACCCACCATATTCCAGCTACCATCACTGAAGAGCATAACATTTCCTTGTTGCAACCCATCTCTCTTCAAGAAGTGGAAACTGCGATGAAACAAACCGCTAATGATAAAGCACTTGGACTGGATGGCTTCACGGCCATCTTTTTTCATCATTGCTGGGATCTGCTTAAGAATGACATATGGGAAGTGGTTAAGGAATCCAGGTAAAAGTGCTGGATACTTCCTGCCCTTAACGCCACGCATCTTTCCCTCATCCCCAAAGAAAAGGAGGCTTCCCATCTTGGTAAGTTCCATCCCATCTCCCTTTGCAATGTTATCTACAAACTCATTTCCAAAGTGATTGCTAACCATATCAAGCCGCTCCTTCCCCTGCTCATCTCACCTGATCAAACTGGTTATGTAGAAGGCAGACAGATCCTTGATGGCATCATCCTAGCTCATGAGATCACCCATTCCCTTAAAACTTACCGAACCCCTGGCATGCTTCTAAAGCTAGATCTTTCCAAAGCTTTTGACAAACTCAGTTGGGCTTTCATAAGGGAAATGTTATGTGCCTATGGCTTTAGTCTTGCCTGGATCAACTGGATCTCGTCCCTTATTTCCTCTTCCTTTTATTCCATTCTCGTAAACGGCTCTCCGTCCCGCACTTTCACCCCTTCTCGTGTTATCTGTCAAGGATATCCCCTTTCCCCTTTCCTCTTCATCCTTATGGCTGAAGGCCTGGGAATAATGATCCAAGCAGCTGTTGCCTCCAGTACTATTCGTGGTTTCTCACTCCATGGAGGTACCCCCATAGCCTATCAACAATTTGTTGATGATAACCTCCTCTTTGGTCACCCCTCTGTGCAAGAAGCGCGCACCTTCTACAAGATCCTATCTATTTTCTCTGTTGCTTTTGGCACTACCATCAATCTTGAAAAATATTAAATCTTCTTCTTCATACGGATGCAACCACCAAGCGTAATATTGCTTGAATCTTGGGCTTTGCTACCTCCACTCTTCCTACTATACATCTTGGAGCTCCCCTCTTTGATTCTGTTATCAAGCATTCCTCTTGGAAAGAACTCCTTAACAAGATTGAAACTCGCATCTCCTCTTGGACCTTCCGCTCCCTTAATCTCCCCTATCGCCTCACTCTCCTCAAATTGGTTCTCCAATCCATGCCCCTCTACCTCTTATCAGTCCTGGCTGCTCCAAAATGGGTTCTTAAAGCACTCATAAAACTCCAAAGGTACTTCTTATGGGGTAAAAGTCCACAGAATAACAGATGGGCCTTGGTAAAATGGCAGACTGTATGTCTCCCCAAGCGGCGAGGAGGTCTTGGCATAAGGGACCCTGATATTAACAATGAAGCACTCTCTGCTAAAATCTGGTGGCGGTGGATTACCAAAAATTACTCTCCCTGGGCTCAACTTTGGAACCACAAATATGCCCCCCACCAGGATCCCAACTAGTTGATCAGGTACGACTCTGACCCATCGAGCTCTCTAATTTGATGCGCTGCTAATTCTCAAAGGGCTCTCATTCAACAACATAGTTTTTGGGAAATCAAGGATGGCTCCTCTGCGCTCTTTTGGAAATACTCGTGGCAGTAGTTACCTAAACCTAGCAGTCTCCCCACCTGTAGTGCTATTCCGGGTATATGGCAGACAATCTCTGACGCCGTTGTACGTGATTTCTGGGAACCTGTCGAGACACCCTCCTTCAAACTTTGGAAGAATCCTAGGCTCTGGCAACATGGAATATCAACGAAAGATTATGAAGAGGTTTGTACTAATCTTCAAATGAGGCAAATCAGTCTCTCCCGTGGGGATGATGTCATTAGCTGGGGACATCTTCCTAAGGTCTCATTCACTGTCAAAGAAGCTTACTCCATCCTTGCACAAAATGACAACAACACCCCCTTCCCCCTTTGGAAGAAGATATGGCAACTCTCCTTATGGCCGAAAGTCTCAACTTTTCTTTGGATGTTGGCACATAGAAGCATTCTTACCTGGGACATGCTGCAAAAAAAAAGTTTCATTGGCCCCCCCATTTGTATGATGTGTAAACGCAACATTGAAAATATGGATCACTTGCTTGACCTCTGTGGTGTTGCCTCCTTGCTTTGGGACATAGTGGCTGAGTCCTTCAGACGCACCAACAGAGTCAGGGGCGACATCATTGGCACTCTTCCTCAATGGGACCAAGAGCCATTTTAGAGCAAGCAACTTAACAGGCTGTGGAATCTCACCCAGGGTCTCCTTGTTTGGAACATTTGGAAGGAATGGAACTTCAGAATCTTTGAAGGAAAATCTAACCCTATTGAAAAAATCTGGAACACCCTCAAAACCAACCTCCAGGAAACCTTATTCCTTACGCCTTGGAGTATCGCTGATCTCCCAACCACTCATCTAGAACGTTCCATTCTTCTCAATTGGAATTTCGAGTGTCCTCACCCCCCCCATCCCTTGCTGCGCCCCCCCTCCCCGTCTTTCCAGCCCCACCCACTGGTCCCCCCCTCCTCCTGGTCTCTTCAAGCTTAATTTAGATGGAGCCTCCAAAGGCAATCCTGGATCGGCTGGTTTTGGAGGGGTTTTCCGGAACCATGAGGGCAACACTCTCAGGATCTACTATGGTAATATTGGACATGATAGCAACAATGCAGCTAAAATAGAAGGTCTTTTGTATGGCCTCAAGGTGGCTAATGAGCATAACTTCTACCCTCTTATTGCTGAAGGGGATTCTCAACTCATTCTTAACCTGGCCACCAGGCTCCAAAACGCTTTGCAAGCTACCAAACTCTCTTCGCGTTGGTGTCTGGAAAGCAGACTACACAGGCTAGCTATTATTCTGAGCAACCATAAGAATATCACCTTTCAACACATCATGCGCTAAGCTAATTCCCTTGCTGATGGTATTGCAAATGAAGGCGTCGTCAGCAACCATACTTTCTGGACTGATAATCCCTGCAATTCTTCCTCTCAATTAAAGCACTTATGTTATCAACAAGCCAACAAGGATTTCCCCTTCCCGGATCCGGGTGCCACCACCACTGCCAACAGGACTGCAAGAGTAGACACGTCTACTCCTCCCTGCACCAGCTCCTAGACTCCACATTAATGGTGGAAAGACCATCACCCAACTGGCCTCCTTGCACACGACTGATCCCATCACCCACATGGCCCAGGGGGCGGCATTAATGTAGGTTCATTCTCCTATATCCTCTCGCCCAAGTTGGTCTCAACTCATATTAACTCTCTCTCGTGTGACCTCCTACCCTCTCCATGGCTCCTTCCAAGTTATGAAGATCCAGGCTCACACACCAGTGGTCATTACGTGTCTTCGTTACTCACTGTCTACATCCACAGTAGAGAGTTCGGCCCTTGCTAAAAGTTTGGCCCCTTCACTGTCCAAATCGATCATGAAGCGCACCAGAGGTACCTCCCGACGTGGTTCGAGTCAGGGCACTGGAAAAACGACGTCTGTGGAGAAGGAAATTCCTGCTAACATTGGTTACAAAGACAATGTGTCTATGCCGGTTCATCGTCTGGTGGAAGATTGGGAGTCCGGGAGTGTTGTAGAAATACTCGCCTTTGGTAGCCCTGGTACTTAGGTGAATCATTACTGGTTGCTCAAAAATTTGCTTGGCACTCTGGTAGAAGAAATTCTCACTAATTGGAATGTTTCCAAGATGACCATAATGGACACCAGGTCCAATATGGCTCATCTAGATGGCATCCTTGTTAATTTAGAAGCTTGTCTCACATGACGTAGGTACTCTTTATTCCCACATCCGTCTCCTCCCATGGGAGTTGGTCCTGAAGGTCCTGTGGTTGTTACCGACGACAGAACGATTGGTTTCAACAAAGGCATGGCGCCTCATATGGTTGAGCAGGCGACCGACAGTTCTCTTCATAATTCCTTGGGCCTCGCTACCTCCGAGGGCACCGCTCCTGCTCTTGCTCCTGGATGCAACTCTGGTCCTGACTCTCTGGCTGCCATAGTTGTGCAAGGTGCTTCCCCTCCTGGGACTTCTTTCCCGGTTCCTTCTACAATCGCCATCACCCAGCACAAGCGCCTCCGGAAAGATGTGTTGTTTGTGGAGCCAAATCTTCCAGTCGCATAGATGATATTGTCTTAGCCGTGCACCTCGGAGGACTGTTTTCGCCAGCTGTTTTGCGGGCCCATGGTTTTGGGTATACCGTGGTATTTTCCCATTGTATTTCCCTTATAAAAGGAAGACATTGTAATACGGCTAGGGTTGATGTATTAGGTTTTATGCATTGTAAAGATCTCTAAGATCAGGAGAGAGACTGTGAGACAGTGAAGAGGAAGTGCAGTGGCTGTGCTGCAGGTTGTATCCCTTCACCTTGTTGGACGGTAATAATAATAAGGACTGGCAAATTCAGTGTGGACGTAGCCCAAGTTGGGTGAACCACGATATATCTGTGTCTCTCTTGTAATGTGTATGTGTGATTATATTTTCATTTTTGTTTATTGTTATTGCTCTGCAATCCTGTTTTTCTAACAATTGGTATCATAGCCAAAGGTCTATTTGGCAGATAAACCCGCAGGAAGCTAGTGTTTCTGGTTCGAGTGGGAGCAATGGCAGAAGAAAGAAAGTTTAAGGTCGAGAAGTTTAATGGCCAAAACTTCCAATTATGGAAGATGCAAATGGAGGACTATCTGTACCAGAAGGATCTATTCCTGTCATTGGTAGGAAGAGCAAAGCAGCCGGTGGCTATGAAGGATGAAGAATGGGAGGTTCTTGACAGAAAGGCTCTGGGGATAATATGGTTGTCCCTGGCTTCGTCAGTGGCTTTCAATATCTCAAAAGAAACGACAACCGAGGGTTTGATGAGTGCACTGGGTAAGCTGTATGAAAAACCCTCGGCCTCCAACAAGGTATTTCTAATGAAGCATTTATTTAATATGAAGATGTTTGAAGGTGGATCTGTTACTGATCATTTAAATGAGTTTAATATGGTTACAAATTAGCTAATTTTTGTAAGTGTTAACTTAGATGATGAGGTTATGGCTCTTCTAATCTTGTGTTCATTGCCAGAAAGCTGGAATAGCTTGGTCATTGCTGTAAGTAGCTCTGTCTCTGGTTCAAACACCTTGAAATTTGATGATGTTATTGGTGTTATTCTTAGCGAGGAAATGTGAAGAAAAAGCACAGGGGAGACTTTAGGTAATGCATTGACCATGGAGAGCAAGGGAAGACAAAAGGAGAGAGGAAAGAGACAAGGTAATCATGGGAAGTCTAAAACGGGCAGATCCAAGTCCAGAATGGGAAAGATAGAGTGTTGGAAATGTGGAAAGAAAGGACATCTGAAGAAAGACTGCAGATCTCTAAAGAAGAAAGGAGATGCACAGAAGGAAACTACCCAGGAAGCAAATGTAGCAAGTGATGTGTTACAAGATGCTTTGATTCTTGCATTAGATAATACTAGTGATTATTGGGTAGTAGATTCAAGAGCTTCATGTCATGCTACACCCCATAGGAAATACTTTCATGAGTATGTTCTTGGCGATTTTGGACATGTTTTATTGGGTGATGATGAGCCATGTAAAATTGTTGGAATGGGTAAGGTATGGATAAAAGTTAAGAATGGAACTGATTGGTTGTTGAAAGATGTTAGGCATATTCCTGCTATGAAAAGAAATCTGATCTCAACGGGGAAGTTGGGAGATGGCGGCTATCTATCTACATTTGGAGAAAAGTGGTGGAAGATCACTAAAGGATCAATAATGATAGAAAAAGGAGATAGGGTAGGTACGTTGTATTTATGTCCTCATAATACTAATTATTCTATCTCTTTAGCTTCCACAGGAATAGATACAGCATTGTGGCATCATAGGCTTGGCCACATGAGTGAGAAGGGGATGCAGATTCTCCACTCAAGGAAGCCACTACCAGATTTGAAGCAGGTAAGTTTGGAATTATATGAAAACTGTGTTTATGGAAAACAGAAGAGAGTCGGATTTCTCAGGGTTGGGAAACAGAAGAAGAATGAAAAATTAGAGCTTGTGCATACGGATGTATGGGGACCAGCTCAGGTACCATCTCTTGGTGGCTCTCATTATTATGTTACATTCATTGATGATGCAACTAGGAAAACTTGGGTTTATTGCATTAGACAGAAATCTGATGTGTTTTCTACTTTTAAGGAGTGGAAAGCTTTGGTTGAAAATGAGACAGGAAAAAGGTTGAAGTGTCTTAGATCTGATAATGGAGGTGAGTACTGCGGCAAGGAGTTTGATAGTTACTGTTCATACCATGGGATTCGTAGAGAGAAGACAACCCCAGGAACACCACAAGAAAATGGTGTGTCTGAAAGGATGAACAGAATGATCATGGAGCGTGCAAGGTGTATGAGATTGCATGCAGGATTGCCCTTATAGTTTTGGGTGGATGCTGTAAATACTGTTGTTTATTTAATAAATAGAGGACCTTCAAGTGCTTTGGATGGTGGTATTCTAGAGGAGGCATGGACAGATAAAAAGGTAAACTACTCATTTCTGAGAACGTTTGGTTGTGAAGCATTTGTCCATATTGATAAAGATAATAGAACAAAGCTTGAAGCTAAATCCAATAAATGTACCTTTATTGGATATGGTGTTGATGAATTTGGTTATCGTTTATGGGATTATGAAAATAACAAAATCATCAGTAGTAGAGATGTGATATTCAATGAAAAGGTCATGTATAAAGATCAGTTGCAGGGAAAGAAACAGGAAAATGAAAACACAGAGTACATAGTACTTGATGAAATTAAAGAAAATGAAGTTCCAAAGGTGCCAGAAAATCAAGAACAGTAGCAAGTACCTGAAACTCCTGCAAGTGTAAGAAGATCTACCAGGTTAAGTAGACTCCCTGAACGATACTCTCCTTCAATGTATTATTTATTGATGACTGATTCTGGTGAGCTAGAATGTTATGAAGAAGCAATGCAGGTGGAAACTAGAAATAAGTGGGAGCAATGCATGAATGAGGAGATGGACTCATTGGTAGGAAACCAGACTTGGGATCTGATTCAGTTGCCTGCTGGTAAAAGAGCATTGCAGAACAAATAGATTTACAGGTTGAAGGAAGAAGAAGGAGGTAAGAAGCGGTACAAGGCCAGACTTGTTGTAAAGGGGTTTGCACAGAAGAAAGGTATAGACTTTGATGAAATATTTTCTCCTGTTGTTAAGATGACTTCAATTAGGACTATTTTAAGTCTAGTGGCGGTAGAAAATTTGCATCTTGAATAGTTAGATGTAAAAACAGCCTTTCTCCATGGGGATTTGGAGGAAGAGATATATATGCAGCAGCCACAAGGGTATGAGGTCAAAGGGAAGGAGGATTTGGTATGCAGGTTGAAAAAGAGCTTGTATGGCTTGAAGCAAGCTCCAAGGCAGTGATATCTAAAATTTGACAGGTTTATGACAGAACAAGGTTATAGTAGATGTCATTCTGACCACTGTGTTTATTTCAAGAAGCTAGACAATGAAAGATATATTATCTTGTTATTATATGTGGATGACATGCTTGTTGCAGGGTCTGACATGCAGGATATAAATGTACTCAAAAGGAAGCTAGCTAATTCATTTGCGATGAAGGATTTGGGTGCTGCAAAGCAAATCCTTGGTATGAGAATAACAAGAGACAGAAAAAATTGCAAATTGACATTGTCTCAGGGTGAGTACATACAAAAGGTGTTGGAGAGGTTCGGAATGCAGAATGCAAAACCAGTTAGTACACCTTTGGCTAGCCATTTCAATCTAAGTAAGGAAATGTGTCCCAAGACATAGAAAGAGACAGATTACATGTCCAAGATTCCCTATCAATCAACAGTTGGCAGCTTGATGTATGCCATGGTGTGCACAAGACCAGATATTGCACATGCAGTGGGAGTTGTGAGTGGATATATGAACAATCCAAGTAAAGAACATTGGAAGGCAGTACAGTGGATTCTCAGGTATTTGAGAGGTACTACCACTGAGGCATTATGTTTTGGAATTGAGACTTCTACAGGGATATGTTGATGCAGATATGGCAGGTGACAAGGATAGCAGGAGGAGCATCACAGGGTATATGTTTATTGTAGGTGGAACAACAGTAAGCTAGATTTCGAAACTATAGAAGGTTGTTGCACTTTCAACAACGGAAGTAGAGTATGTTTCCATTACAGAGGCTAGTAAACAGATGATTTGGTTGCAGAGGTTTATGGAGGAAGTGGGTAAGAAGCAGAAGGATAGCAGGTTGTATAGTGATAGCCAGAGTGCCATTCATCTTGCAAAGAACTCAGCATTCCATTCCAAGACTAAACATATACAGCTCAAGTACCATTTCATACGCTATGTTCTGGAAGATGAACTGTTGAAGTTGAAAAAGATACATACTAGCTAGAATCCTGCAGACATGTTCACAAAGGTAGTGACCAGAGAGAAACTGATTTCTTGCTTGGTTTCAGTTGGCCTTCTAGCATGAAGGTGAAGAGGAGAAATTTTCCAAGTCCAAGTCCAGCAAGTGCAGCAGCAGTGGATTTGCTATGATCAGTCTCCAAGTGGGAGATTGTTGGTTGTGGAGCCAGATCTTCCAGTCTCATAGATGATATTGTCTTAGCCGTGCACCCCGGAGGACTATTTTCGCCAGCTGTTTTGCGGGCCCATGGTTTTGGGTATACCATGGTATTTTCCCATTGTATTTCCCTTATAAAAGAAAGACATTGTAATACAACTAGGGTTGATGTATTAGGTTTTATGCATTGTAAAGATCTCTAAGATAAAGAGAGAGACTGTGAGATAGTGAAGAGGAATTACAGCGGCTGTGTTGCAGGTTGTATCCCTTCACCTTGCTGGACGGTAATAATAATAAGGACTGGAAAATTCAGTGTGGACGTAGCCCAAGTTGGGTGAACCACGATATATCTGTGTCTCTCTTGTAATGTGTATGTGTGATTATATTTGCATTTATGTTTATTGTTATTGCTCTGTGATCCTATTTTTCTAACAAGACGAAGCAGAAGCCATTCTCCCACGCAAAGTAGATCCTTTGCCCATCAAGCTCCCAGAGAAGCAATGGATGGATGAATTCTTTGGCCCCTACCCCATCTCTGAGGACATACACGACTCCAAAGGTGTAGAAGCCAGCTCCTGAAATGCTTTGTCACGATCACTGCACACCTGGATTTACTACTCCATTTTTTTGTTTACTCTGGCTTGTACAGAGTTACAGTTTCATACTGTCTTTCTTGTTCTGTAGATATTTAGTTTACCTCTATAAGTCTGGTTTCACTGCACTTTTTTGTAATATTGGCATCTTGAACAGGGCCAAAACGCTATATTTGGCTTCTCTTGATGATTGTAATCTTTTTTGTACTATAATATAATCTTTTCATGCAGCTTACAAAAAAAAAATGTTCAAAAGTGTTATTATTTTAGAATGTTTATATTTTCCATATTTTATTAGCATGAAAAAAATCATGGATGAATTGTTCACCAAAAGCATGTCTTGAAGATTATACATGCCATTATAACCAAAAAAAGGCAGGTTACATTCAAGGGTCACCTTGTAGCTTGGTTACTTGATAGGCTACATATCTATTGATATATCATTTTTGGGATTATCTAGTCATTAATATATAACCCATATCCCATGCGTATAGTTGCAACTGACAAATTTCTTATGATTTTTTAATAGTCCACTTAACACTCAATGGTTAAGGGAGCTCTAACTAAATAGTTCATAAGGCACAATGCTTGTTAAGGTTGTGCAAATGGGGTAGCAAGCTAAGTGGGCTTGATTGTGGGGAAAAATCCACAGTTAAGCACATTTGAGCCAGATGAGTCTTGGGATGGGTGGCCTCCCGAGAAGTCTTGGTTGCCGTGTGCAAGCCCTGGGAGTGTTAGTTGATGCTATGTGATTCATTCTACTAGTCTCAATCCCACTTCTTCACCTCTATGAGCAATGCAATGAATGCTAAGTGGACTATTAAAAAACCATGATAAATTGATTAGTTGCGACTATACTCATGGGATATGGGTTATAGATTAATGACTTACACTAGGTAGATAATCCCAAAAATGATATATCATATGTTGGACTACGAAAACCCTATAATCAAATATAAAAAAAGAGTTAAGGGAGCTCTAACTGAATAGTTCATAAGGCACAATACTTGCTCAAGTTTTGCAAATGGGTTAGCAAGCTAAGTGGGCTTGATTGTGGGGAAAACTTCAATATTAAGTGTGTTTGAGCCATAGGATTCTTGGGGTGGGTGACCTACTGGGAATTCTTGGTTGTCGGGTGCAAGCCTCGAAAGTGATGATTGATTCTATGTGATTCATTTCACTGGTCTCAATCTAGATTCTTCACCCATGCGAGCATCACCCGATGCAATGACTTATAAGTGCACTATTCAAAAACCATGAGAAATTGGTCAGTTGTGACTAAACTCTTGGGATAAGGGTTATAAATTAATAACTTACATTATGCAAATAATCTCAAAAATGATATATCATATGTTGGATTGCGAAAACCCTGATACTTAAATAAAAAAACATTTAAGGGAGCTCTAACTGAATAGTTCATAAGGCACAATACTTGCTAAGGTTTTGCAGATGGGGTCGCAATCTAGATGGGCTTGGTTGTGGGGAAAAATCCACAGTTAAGAGCGCATGAGCCAGAGGATTCTTGGGATGGGTGACCTCCTGAGAAGTATTGGTTGTTGAGTGCAAGCCCCGAAATTGATTATTGATGCTATGCGATTCATTTCCCTAGTCTCAATCTTTCTTCTTCACCCCTGTGAGCATCACCCAATACAATGAGTGTTAAGTGGACCATTCAAAAACCATGAGAAATTGGCTAGTTGCGACTATACTCATGGGATATGGATTATAGACTAATGACTTACACTACGTAGATAATCCCAAAAATGATATATCATATGTTGGACTGTGAAAACCCCTATACTTAAATAATAATAATAAAAAGAGTTAAGGGAGCTCTAACTTAATAGTTCATAAGTCACAATACTTGCTAAGGTTTTGCATATGGGGTAGCAAGCTATGTGGGGTTGATTGTGGGGAGAGCTACACAGTTAAGCGCACTTGATCCAAAGGAATCTTGGGATGAGTGACCTCTTGGGAAGTCCTAGTCGTTGGGTGCAAGCCTTGGAAGTGATGATTGATGCTATGTGATTCATTTCGCTAGTCTCAATCCCACTTCTTCACCCCTGTGAGCATCAACCGATACAATGAGTGCTAAGTGAACTATTAAAAAACCATGAGAACTAATTGGTTAGATGCGACTATACTCATGTGATATGGATTATAGATTAATGACTTACATTGCATAGATACTCCCAAAAATGATACATCTTATGCTGGAGTACAAAAACACCTATACTTAAGTAAAAAAAGGAGTTAAGGGAGATCTAACTGAATAGTTCATAAGTCACAATACTTGCTAAGGTTTTGTGAATGGGGTAGCAAGCTAAATGAGTTTGATTGTGGGGAAAGATCCACTATTAAGCACTCTTTATCTAGAGGAGTTTTGGGATGGGTGACCTCTAGGGAAGTCTTGGTTGTTGGGTGCAAGCCTCAGAAGTGATGATTGATGCTATGTGATTCATTTCGCTAGTCTCAATCTCGCTTCTTCACCCCTGTGAGCATCACCCAATGCAATGAATGCTAAGTGGACTATTCAAAAACCATGAGAAATTGGTTAGTTGCAACTATACTCATGTGATATGGGTTATAGATTAAAGACTTACACTACACAAATAATCCCAAAATGGATATATCATATGTTGGACTGCGAAAACCCCTATACTTAAATAAAAAAGAGTTAAGGGAGCTCTAAATGAATAGTTCATAAGGTACAATACTTGCTAAGGTTTTTGCAAATGGGGTAGTAAGCTAAGTGGGCTTGATTGCGGGGAAAACTCCACAATTAAGCGCGCTTGATCCAGAGGATTCTTGGGATGGGTGACCTCCTAGGAAGTCCTAGTTACTGGATGCAAGCCCCATAAGTGATGATTGATGCTATGTGATTCATTTCGCTAGTCTCAATCCCACTTCTTTACTCATGTGAGCATCACTTGATGCAATGAGTTATAAGTGGACTATTCAAAAACCATGAGAAATTGGTTAGTTGAGACTATACTCAATGAATATGGGTTATAGATTAATGACTTACAGTATGCAGATAATATCAAAAATGATATATCATGTGTTGGACTGTGAAATCCCCTATACTTAAATAAAAAAAGAGACTTAAGGGAGATCTAACTGAATAGTTCATTAGGCACAATACTTGCTAAGGTTTTGCAAATGGGGTAGCAATCTAAGTAGGATTAATTGTAGGGAAAACTCTAAAGTTAAGCATGCTTGAGTCAAAAGAGTCTTGGGATGGGTGACCTCCTGGGAAGTCCTAGTTGTTGGGCGTAACTTGTGGAAGTGATGATTGATGCTATGAGATTCATTTCGCTAGTCTCAATCTCGGTTCTTCACCCCTGTGAGCATCACCTGATGCAATGAGTGCTAAATGGACTATTCAAAAACCATGAAAAATTGATCAGTTGCAACTATACTTGCTAAGGTTTTTCAAATGAGGTAGAAAGCGAAGTGGGCTTGATTTTGGGGGAAAATCCACATTTAAGTGCGCTTGAGCCAGAGGATTCTTGGGATGGGTGACCTCCCGGGAAGTCCTGTTTGATGAGTGCAAGCCTCAAAAGTGATGATTAATGATGCTATGAGATTCATTTCGCTAGTCTTAATCCCGCTTCTTCACCCTTGTGAGTATCACCCGATACAATGAGCGCTAAGTGGATTATTCAAAATCCATGAGAAATTAGCTAGTTGCGACTATACTCATGGGATATGGGTTATAGATTAATGACTTACACTACATAAATAATCCCAAAAATGATATAGCATATGTTGGGACTATGAAAACCTCTATACTTAAATACATATCTATGTGCTTATAAATCGACATGCATCGCAACTCATATTGTTACATATAGGTGTAAACATCAATAATAAGATTCAAAATTCAAAATTACCTAAAACTCACAAACAAGATTTCAATGACATAGCAAGAAGAGGTGGGGATAATCATAAGATGCACAGTCGGAAACATGAGTCTACAAAATCTTAAAATGTAACCTACAATGCATAACTAAGACAAATTTCATTGAGTAAATGAAACACACCCCCCCACACATGCATTAGTATATACCAAATTACATAACTTCATTGAAATTGAAGTTAAAACTAACCATTCCACTCATATCCAACTTAAAACCTCTATGAATTTGAAGTTTGGAACAATCATTCCACTCATATCCAACATTTTATTTTAAATCAAATTTTACTTCCTCATCATTAACAAAGGTATGCAATAATATCCATGCCTGCAATGGATCAACTACAATCTAGTATTTTCGATATTCAATACTGAAAATGAGGTCCAACTTAAAATGTGCACAAATTCCAACAAAAGTGGCTCCCAAGTTAAGATCACATGATGTTGCAAGAGGGGCAAGGCAAGCAGGGTTCACAGGTTTATTTTGCGGGGCCATTGAAGAAATAGATGAATTTATAATGCTCGAGGTAACAACTGGAGAAAAGGGAGTAAAAATGGAGTACTCGGAAGATTTATGTAACTTTGACACCTAGACAAAAACTTAGGTTATATCTAAAAATTTGTCCATGTTGACACAAGAGCAATGTGAAAACACGAAACATCCACATGGCGACATGGTACAACCCTGGTCCGCTTTGACTCCTTTAACTATCACGAAAATGCTCATGCCCAACAATCACATGTTTGAATCTCTTAGAGTCCTCCTTGCTCAGCATGAAATATCAAAACATAACATATCCTTTTAGGTTTAAAAAATGGAATTGTCTAAAAATTCGACGATTTGGTTTAGATGGAGCTTTTCACTAGAATACGACTTTTTTTATTTTGCAAAATCTAAATTTAACAGTGGTGATTTTGATGGTAGAAATTGATTTAACATCATCAAAAACCCCTGGAGCACCCAAAATTTCAATGTTTGACAATTGTAATCAAGATTTTAAAAAAATTATGCCAATTTTTTTTAAAATTTTGTCGAAAAATCAAAATTTTCCGTTCGAAATCACAAAACTTTTAAACTAAACATTTAAAAAATATATATATCTTACAACATAATTATTAATATAAAAATGAATCTCTCTAATATTTATTAACTCTACTAATCCATATTGAGATAGCTTATGGATTTACACTAACTACTTATACTAATACTAATGAATACATGAAAAGAAGAGATACAAATCAAATGCAAAACAACATAACTATGTAATTTTATCAACCATTTTTTAAGAAAGAAAAAAATAACGTACTTTGTTTGCTACTATTCATTGTAAAAGAAAAAATCACCCTTCTTTTCAATTGTTTCAAAATAATTCTCCACTCAAATGTTTCCATAAGGCGGTTACTAATAAGTTTTTCTAAATTGTTTCCAAAGCATGTTTTTTCTTGACTTGGTTAAAAAACTTCAAGGCAAGCTTAAAATAATTTTCGCTCACCTTAAGAGAGATGAATCTAATCCAATGGTGAAGCAGGTAATCCTAAATCTTAAAATCTGGATAGAAAGCCTCATTATTTTTATTTTTAAAAATGGAGGCATAAACATTCCATCTAATTATAGGACCATTATGATTAAAACTCTTTTAGTAAATTTATATGAAATTATTTTGGAAAGGAAGATCAACGTATGGCTAGAAAGCCATGAGAAAAGAGCTAAAGGCTAGATAGGATTTTTAGGAGCTATTATTAAACTTTGGGCCACCTTGTTACACTTAAGACCATTGTTGAGGAGTGTCATAATAATAAAACTAATCTTCTGTGTTTCTTTGTTAACTTTAGAAAGGCATTTGACATAGTGCCTAGGACTAAAGTTTGGAATAGATTAAAAGAGATTAAAGTCTCTGAGAATTGTTGTGATAATATTGTATGAGAAGGTTATTGCCAAGTTTAGGAACTTTGAGGGATTTTCAAGAGAAATTAATTGTAATATAGGAGTAAAGCAAGGTTGTCCCCTTTTCCCTACCCTCTTTGTATATACATTGACAATCTAGAGGGTTGTTTGGAAGATGCAAGTTGTGACGACATGAATTTGACTAGTATAGTCATCATCCTTCTTCTATACATTGATGATATTGTTGTTATGGCGAGGAGTCCCTACAACCTCCACAAGAAACTAAAAATTCTCAAGTATTTTTTCTCTAGTACGAGTATGTCTGTTAACACTAACAAAAGAAAGGTTGTGATAATCAAATCTCAAAATATCACTTATGCTAATTTCATGTATGACAACAACAACAACTTAGAGGAAGTGACTTCATACAAATATCTCATAATTGATCTTCGTCACAAGCTTAATTGAAACTATAACATTGAGAAAATGATTAATGGAGGATGAAATGTTTATTATGGACTGAAAACAATTGTAATTCATAATACCTTTGGTTTTGGGATAAGAAGAACCTCCTCTTTGAGACTCTTGTCACTCCTATTATCTTATATGGATGTAAGTTTGGGGTTGTAGCATATCTAAAAAATTGTGGAGAAAGATAGGGCAAATCCAAAAGCATTTTATAACATATAATCTCAAAATTAAAGGCAATACACCCTATCCTATCCTCCTCATAAAAATGAGTATCTCTCCCCATTGAAAACATGATTATAACTAGATACAAGATAAACAACATGGAAAACAAGAAACTCATAAATCGAAACAATCAAATATATTTTGATTACAATATTTATATTATATTAAATTGATCTAATAGCAACAAATCCATGTTGCCAAACTTATAATATAATGTAATATCTCTCTAAAGATGCACACATTAAATCCTATAAAAAAACATGTCCTATCTACCATGCGTCAAATGAAGTAGATGCATTCTAATATTAAATCAATCATTGAGATCTATGTTGAAGAAAGCACCGTTAAAAATAAACAATGGAATTATGGGTGCAAACAAAAAGCAAAGGGGTGTCTATAGAAGTAGGTATCCACCTCATTCCTTTGCCCTAAAATTATTTTATATTTTCATTTCCGCTTAAGATTTTTGAAAACAAGACCTAATTTTACTTGTTTTTTATATTAATTCTTGTACTGCCAAGGCTATTTTTCACTCATGTCAACATAGTCTAAAATGAATGGTTGGAAGCATTGGTTATAATACTCTTCACCTAGGTTCAAATCTACCTTACAATGTGTTATGATGGTCATTGGGGATACCTTGATTCTTCATGAATAGCAAGTGTTTGTGCTTTCTGTGGATGTAGCGCATGACGTTGATGAACCACATGCAGAAAAAGGCTATTTTTCACTCCTATTTCTGAAGCACTTTAATTAAATTTAATCCTCTCACCCTTGGTTTGGTTTTTATTGATTTTCCACTAATAATTTTATATCTTGTCCTATAAATAATTTTTATGGGTGTTAATTTAAATTATATTCTTTACATAGTGGAGTGATTTTATTTTATTATGGGCCCAAGTTTCAGTATGAATTTCATTTTGTAATCTCCCACGACTTCTGAAAATGGAAATCCAATGACAACATACTCGGTCACTCCCTATGTAGATTTGTATTATATTTCTTCCTTACATTACGACTCACTATAAAGAAAAAACCTTCTGGCAAAGGTTTCTAGTATTACAAAATTGAGAAAAATTCTCTGCTAAAACATCCACCATTGGTAATAGAGGGTTTGGCAGAGTTTGTAACAAATCTTCATTATAACTAAAAAAATATCGAGGAAATTTGTAAAATGGTGCACATATTCACATAATACACATAATACACATTGGTGCACCAACATTACTCAACATCGGGGAACAACATTAAAATAGGATCCACTAGTCCTTGAAATATATTAATGTATACCTGCTACATATACTATGTATTTGACACCTTGGTGCTAACAATACTTAAGAATTCACTGGTGTGCATATATCTATTCTATGCCCAGTGCACATATTTTATCAAAAAATCCCCATTGTGTATTATATATCAATATGCATTGATGTTTATATTCTATACCGTTGATAGCCTGGTCGTGGGATGTGTCATGTGGAAATGTCTCAGCAAAATTGGCATATGATGCTTTGTTTGCCGAGTCTTGTTCTGTGGTTCGTTGGTGGGAAAAAACGATCTGGAAGCTGTTCATTCTCCTCAAGATAAAGTGTTTTATCTGGCTGGCGTTGTGTAATAAGATACTTACTTGGGACAACTTATGTAGAAGGGGTTTCATTGGTCTGGGTTGGTGTCCCCTATGCTGTTCCTTGGAGGAGTCTGTTGATCACCTTTTTTCTTCCTGTCCTTTCATCAGGGATATTAGGGGACATATTGCAAATAAAGTTGGTGTTCAATTCCGATGGGGATATCATACACTCAGTGAATGTCTGGGGGCTTGGTCCCGACTCTCCATAGACTGCACTGAGCTCCCATACTTTATGATCTGGGAGGTTTGGAAAGCCCGCAATTCCCGAATATTTGAAAATTTGACACCACACCGTGATGGGTTATGCTATAGAACCCTTGCTGCACACAAGGAATATATATCAACTTATGGAGCTGTTGTTGGCAAAAAGGATCAGAATCTGGAATAACGATTGGATCCTCCAATCCTCGTATTTCCATGCGGATTCTTTCATGGTGCTGATGTGTGTCGGAATGGGCCAGGTGGGGCCGGTGCAACCATTCACATATCCAACACTGTCTCTATTCATATCTAGCTTAATCTGGGTAATGGATCCAATACTAGGAGTGAGATATGTGCTTTATGGCTCTTACTATTTTGGGCCTGCCGGAGAAAGATCTCATCGCTTGTAATATTTGGTGACTCATTATCTATCATCTCTTGGGCTAGGGGCACTTCATCACTCAATGTTCTGCAACTTACTCACTGGATGGAAGTGGCTCACAAACTTATTCTTGAATTCGAGCATATACATTTTGAACATATCTTCAGAGAGGTGAATTTGGAGGCGGATATGCTCTCAAAACGGGCTCTTCACTCTTAGGAGGGGTTCATCATGTGGCAGGAACGGCGGGAAGATATGCTTTTTACACATGGTTCTTACTAGTTACATTGGACATGTTGATTATTGCCATTACTGTCTACACTCTTTTGTTTTTTCCTATTTATGCGGCTTTTATATCTCATATGGCTTGTAGTTCTGTGTGCAGATCCTTAAATTTCTCTGAGTCCAACTACTGGTTGGGCATTTATATATACTCCATTTTTGCGGCCTTTATTACAGCTTCATGCAGATGCTGCATGGCATTTTCTGATCGGATGTATTCCCGTCTTTACTTTTTCACTATATGCTGCTGTTTATGGGTTGATTATCTGCTTTCTCTATGGATGGCGATACCATGGGTGATTGGTATATGTGACTATCTATACTTTGGACATATTATTTTTGATATGTACATATTTTGTTGATGTGGCATATAGCTATTGTTTTGCTACAGGATATATTTCTGTATTGTCATTTGGATGATGTTGGGACATATGGCACTATTTGATGACATTTTCTGAACTTCTTTGATGGCACATGCTGCTGCCGTGACCATGTTTTCCCTGGTCCTTCCTTTGACAGGGTTTGTATGCTTTTGCTATATGGTCTAACAGTTGGACACATTTACTATTTCGTATATTAATAATAAGTTGAATTTTTCTATAAAAAAAAAATATTCTATACTGTTGACTATGGTGTTGTTATACGTATTAACGTAGGTGCATTTAATTTACAAAATGCTTTGGTGCTTACAATTTTTCAAAAGCATCAATGCATATATTATGGCATACCCATTGGATTGTTCTATAACATTGATGTTATTGTTGATAACAATGGTGTTGTTTCTATATGCATCCACATCGGTGTGTTAATTTTTATAAATGCATCGGTGCTTAAAATATTCCTAAAGCACCGATGTTGTTAGATAATAAAAAAAATTAGTGCATACACATGATAATGTTGATAATATAATTAATTGAAATGGTGTTGTCATCATTAAAATAAACAGTGCATTCATAACATGTATACGCATTTATGTTGTTATATAATAAAAAAGCATAGATGCATATTATAAATTTAAACCTGTCGTTTACTATTTATGAATGTTCGACAATGTTTAGTGAGTTCAAAAAATACAATGCACTAGTATGTTCATATTTTTTTATTTTTTTAAATTTCAATTAATCATAAAAAAATCAAATAGTTTTTATAATAATATTGAATTTTAAATTTTAATTATTACATTTGGATATAATGATGGCACAGTTGGAAGTATGAGTTTACAAAGACTTAAAATGTAACTTACAATGCATAACTAAGGTAAGTTTCATTAACATAAAATTAAGTCTTGCAACTGTCCGCAAGGGTTTCTGCGCGCGTAATCGATGGATCCCCCTCCTCCATCAGACCCTGATCCGGAGGAGCGACGTAGGCTTTTGTAAGAAAGATTTAGAATAACAATGGTGTCACAACCCACTTCGAGCAAGCCTCCCCCTGCGTCTGACTCTAAGTTTGTAAAGAAAGTCGATGTTCTAGAAGTAAAGCTATCGTCCACATCATCCAAATACAAAGTAGTTGTTCTATCGAAGAAAGGGTTAGTTAGCCACTTCAGTGGTTTATGGTCGTCTCCTCATGTTATAGAGAATTGGTTAAACAAGAATTGGAGACCATTAATCCAGGGCGAAGTTCAACAAATCTTCTGTGGAAGAGTGTTTTTTGTTTTTTTATTCGAAAAAAAAGGATCATGACTTGATTTTCAAGAATGGACCATATTTTATGGGCCCGAGAGGCATGTACATCAACAAATGGGATCTTTCTTTTGATCCCGAGAAAGATATCCCTTCAGTTGTTCCAGTATCGGTCAAGCTTCCCCATTTTCCATTGCATTGTTGGAATGATGAGGACTTGAGAGAAATCAGGAAATATTTAGGGAAGTACATAGACAATCTAGATCCTAAGCCTCCAATGTTCTCATGCGTGAGATCTGTGTAGAAGTGGACTTAGAGAAGGGTTTACCAAAAGCAATAAACCTCTCAATGGACGATTGGAATCACTTGCAAATTGTGGACTATGAACAAATTCCATTCAAATGCAAACTCTGCCACGAGTACGGACACTTTGCAAGGTTATGCTAAAAAAGGAAGTAGCAAGACACTGAAGAAACTCCAAGAGAAGAATGGAATGAAGTGTCTAGGAAGAAAGGGAACAAATCTAACCCTAACCCTCCTTAATCTCCAATCAAGAGGAAGAAATTCATAAATAGTTTTCAAGTTTTCTCCAACGAAGACAATGAAGAAATGCAAGAGCCATATAAGGAAAAATCCAGAGAAGAGAACAAAGAGTTGGAAGCAACCCCAGTCTTGATCGAAATACGTCAAGAAGATAATCATGGTCCCACCCTTCCATTGAAACCCTTTATAGAAGTTAGATATGAGGCCTCTCTTAGTTCAGGGGGCTTGGTGACTAGATATAAGGAAATTAAGGCACATATGGAGGAGATCTCATAAAGAAGAGAAGAAGAAGAAGTAGAACCCCAGGCAAAAAAAAGGAAGAAATCCCAACAAGACCTTAAGAGATTAGGAAGTAGCTCAGGAAAAGGAAGTGGGTAAACAAACCAACTTAGATCAACATATCAAAATAATATCGGCAGGGAAACAGATTCAAGGAGCAACAGAGGAAAAGAAGGACAAGGAAACCCTTCAATCTCATAAGAAATAATGAAAGTGGTCTCCTGGAATTGCATAGGGTTAGGTGGCAAGCAGAAAATGAAAGCAGTGAGCAGACTAAACAAATTGGAAAATGCCTCAATCTTCATGATCCAAGAGACAAAAATGCATCAGGAAGATAGTATCAGTGTTATGAATGGATTATGGGAAAATGGAGAAGGTAAAGTAGTCAATGCATTTGGAGCCTCAGGAGGCCTTTGAATGTGGTGGGAAAAAATCTATTATCGGTCTTGTTTCACATTTGAAAATAGACACTGGCTCTTCGTGGAACTAGAATATATAAGTAATAAAGAGGTATTTTGGATAGGAAATGTTTATGGTCCAACTTTATCGGGTCAAAAACAGGAATTTTGGAACTCCTTAGATTCTAAACAAGAAGGGAAAATGGATGTCACTTGTATCATTGTTGGGGATTTTAATGTTACCATTTAAGCTGAAGAGAGAAGAGGCGGCTCTAAATTCAGGGACCCCTTCGGTGAAATATTAGAAGACCTTTTAGCAGTCTAGAGTCTGATAGATATCAAGCCTAAAAAAGGAAAATTTACCTGGAACAACAAGCACACAGGACCGGGTCACATCGCAACAAGGCTCGACAGGTTCCTGGTAAGTTCTTCCTTTCTCAATAAACCCTCCATCCTAGATTCTAAAATTATAGCCTCGACTATCTCTAATCATAGGTCCATAGCTCTCTTTTTCATGAATTTAGGAAATCTTGGCCCCATTCCCTTCAGATTCAATCTGGTTTGGATGAAAACGGAAGGTTTTATGGATGTGATAAAAGAGGACTAGAAAGTTTATGTTGTTGGTTCCCCAGGATTTATATGGGAATCAAAGTTAATAATGTTAAGATGGATCTCAAGGAATGGATCGCAGTGAACTAAAAATATCCTAGGGTAGAGAAAAAACAAGAGCAAGAGGAATTGAAACAGTTGCAAGATAAAATGGAGGAGGTTCCAATCTCTAAGGAAAGTTTGCTAAAAGAAAAGGAGCTGGAAAGGAAAATCCAGGGCTTGGCCAGAAAAGAAGAAGAGGAGCGGCGTCTGCACTCTAGAATCCTTTGGTTTAAAGGAGGAGACATGAACACTAAATTATTCCATAATCAGTGTAGGGAGAGGTGAAGAAAAAACACCATATTGGATCTGAACAAAGATAAGGGAGAAAAAATATTAGACCAACAACAGATTAAAAGAGAGATAAAGAACTTTTTCGAAAATATCTATAGTGAAGAAGAAGGTGTCTCTTGGGTGGAAATGGAACAAATGTGTGAGGATATCCCTCTGATTATTATAAAAGAGGACAACAAGGCCCTGTATGGCCCCATATTAGAGGAGGAGGTTCAAAAGGTTGTATGGTCTCTTCACCCGGACAAAGCTCCAAGTCCATATGGATTCTTGATCCACTTTTATAGAAGATGTTGGTCTCTTATTAAGAAAGATCTCATCATAATGCTTAATTGGACCAGAAGTAGAGATAGAATTGGGGGATGCACCAAATACTTCTTCATAGCCCTTTTTTCTAAAGAAAAGAATCCCTCTTCACTAAGAATATTGCTGCCCATCTCTTTGTGTAACTTGTCCTACAAATTATTGACCCAAATAATGTCAAACAGGATTAAAAGGCTCATTCCCAAGTTAATGTACGGAAATCAAGGAGGCTTCATTACAGGAAGGTAGATTTATGATAACATTTTGTTGGTTCAAGAGGTTATTCACTCTAGTCAAAAGAGAAAAGAGGCATGAATGGCTATTAAGCTAGATTTAGTCACAAATTTATATTTTTGGTTATTATGGGCCCAAGTTTTAGTATGAATTGCATTTTTTAATCTCCCACGACTTCTAAAAATGGAAATCCAACAACAACATACTTTCTCACTCCCTATTTATATTCGTATTCTATTCCTTCCTTACATTATGAATCACTACAAGGAAAACACCTTCTGGAAAATGTTTTTAGTGTTACAAGATTGAGAAAAATTCTCAAAAATTCTCCGCTAAAACATCCACCATTGGTGATAGAGGGTTTGGCAGAGTTTGTAACAAATCTTCATTATAACTAAAAAAATATCGGGTGTAGAGGAAATTTACAAGATGGTGCACATATTCACATAATACGCATTGGTGCATCAACATTACTCAACATCGGGGGACAACATTAAAATAAGATCCACTGGTCCTTGAAATATATCAATATATACATGCTACATATACTATGTATTCGACACCTTGGTGCTAACAATACTCAAGAATTCACTGGTGTGCATATATCTATTCTATGCCCATTGCACATATTTTATAAAAAACCCCATTGTGTATTATATATCAATATACATTGATGCTTATATTCTATACCGTTGACTATGGTGTTGATGACAATGGTGTTGTTGTTATACATATTAACGTAGGTGCATTTAATTTACAAAACGCTTTGGTGCTTACAATTTTTCAAAAGCATCAATGCATATATTATGGCATACCCATTGGATTGTTCTATATCATTGATGTTATTGTTGATAGCAATAGTGTTGTTTGTATATGCATCCACATCGGTGTGTTAATTTTTATAAATGCATCGGTGCTTAAAATATTCCTAAAGCACCGATGTTGTTATATAATAAAAAAAATTAGTGCATAAACACGATAATGTTGATAATATGATTAATTGAAATGGTGTTGTCATCATTAAAATAAACAGTGCATTCATAACATGTATACGCATTTATGTTGTTATATAATAAAAAAGCATAGATGCATATTATAAATTTAAACATGTCGTTCGACAATATTTAGTGAGTTCAAAAAATACAATGCACTAGTATGTCCATATTTTTTTATTTTTTTAAATTTCAATTAATCATAAAAAAATCAAATAGTTTTTATAATAATATTGAATTTTAAATTTTAATTATTATATTTGGATATAATGATGGCACAGTTGCAAGTATGAGTCTACAAAGACTTAAAATGTAACCTACAATGCATAACTAAGGTAAGTTTCATTGACATAAAATTAAGTCTGCAACTACCCGCTAGGGTTTCTACGCACGTAATCGATGGATCCCCCTCCTCCGCCAAACCCTGATCCGGAGGAGCGACATAGGCTGTGGTAATAAATATTTAGAATAATAATGGAGTCACAACCCACTTCGAGCAAGCCTCCCCTTGCGTTTGACTCTAAGTTTGTAAAGAAAGTCGATGTTCCAGAAGTAAAGCTATCGTCCACATCATCCAAATACAAAGTAGTTGTTCTATCGAAGAAAGGGCTAGTTAGCCACTTCATTGGTTTGTGGTCGTCTCCTCGTGCTATAGAGAATTGGTTAAATAAGAATTGGAGACCATTAATCTAGGGCGAAGTTCAACAAATCTTTTGTGGAAGAGGGGTTTTTTTTTTTTATTCGAAAAAAAGGATCATGACTTGATTTTAAGGAATGGACCATATTTTATGTGCCCGAGAGGCATGTACATCAACAAATGGGATCTTTCTTTTGATCCCGAGAAAGATATCCCTTCAGCTGTTCCAGTATGGGTCAAGCTTCCCCATTTTCCATTGCATTGTTGGAATGATGAGGACCTGAGAGAAATCAGGAAATCTTTAGGGAAGTACATAGACAATCCAGATCCTAAGCCTCCAATGTTCTCATGCACGAGATCTGTGTAGAAGTGGACTTAGAGAAGGGTTTACCAAAAGCAATAAACCTCTCAATGGACAATTGGAATCACTTGCAAACTATGGACTATGAAAAAATTCCATTCAAATGCAAAGTTTGCCACGAGTATGGACACTTTGCAAGGTTATGCTAAAAAAAGAAGCAGCAAGACACTGAAGAAGCTCCAAGAGAAGAATGGAATGAAGTGTCTAGGAAGAAAGGGAACAAATCTAACCCTAACCCTCCTTAATCTCCAAGCAAGAGGAAGAAATTCACAAATAGTTTTCAAGTTTTCTCCAACGAAGACAATGAAGAACTGCAAGAGCCATATAAGGAAAAATCCAGAGAAGAGAACAAAGAGTTGGAAGCAACCCCAATATTGATCGAAATATGTCAAGAAGATAATCATGGTCCCACCCTTAATTTGCAACACTTTATAGGAGTTAGATATGAGGCCTCTCTCAATTCAGGGGGCTTGGTGACTAGATCTAAGGAAATTAAGGCACATATGGAGGAGACCTCATAAAGAAGAGAATAAGAAGTAGAACCACTGGCAAAAAAGGAAGAAATCCCAACAAGACCTTAAGAGATCAAGAAGCAGCTCGGGAAAAGGAAGAGGGTAAACAAACTATCTTAGATCAACATATCAGAATAATCTCGACAAGGAAACATATTCAAGGAGCAACAGAGGAAAAGAAGGACAAGGAAACCCTTCAATCTCATAAGAAATAATGAAAGTGGTCTCCTGGAATTGCATAGGATTAGGGGGCAAGCAGAAAATGAAAGCAGTCAGAAGACTAAAAAAATTGGAAAATGCCTCAATCTTCATGATCAAAGAGACAAAAATGCATCAGGAAGATAGTATCAGTGTTATGAATAGATTATGGGAAAATAGAGAAGGTAAAGTAGTCAGTGCATTTGGAGCCTCAGGTGGCCGTCTATGTGGTGGGACAAAAGCCATTATCGGTCTTGTTTCACATTTGAAAATAGACACTGGCTCTTCGTGGAACTAGAATATATAAGTAATAAAGAGGTATTTTGGATAGGAAATGTTTATGGTACAACTTTATCAGGTCAAAAAGAGGAATTTTGGAACTCCTTAGATTCTCAACAAGAAGGGAAGATGGATGTCCCTTGTATCATTGTTGAGGATTTTAATGTTACCATTTCAACTGAATAGAGAAGAGGCGGATCCAAAGAGGAGGATTTTGACACCTTGGTGCTAACAATACTCAAGAATTCACTGGTGTACATATATCTATTCTATGCCCAGTGGGCATATTTGATAAAAAACTCCCGATTGTGTATTATATATCAATATGCATTGATGCTTATATTCTATATCGTTCACTATGGTGTTGATGACAATGGTGGTGTTGTTATACGTATCACCGTAGGTGCATTTAATTTACAAATCGCTTTGGTGCTTACAATTTTTCAAAAGCATCAATGCATATATTATGGCATACCCATTGGATTGTTCTATAGCATTGATGTTATTGTTGATAACAATGGTGTTGTTTCTATATGCATCAACAACGGTGCGTTAATTTTTATAAATGCATCGGTGCTTAAAATATTCCTAAAGCATCGATGTTGTTATATAATAAAAAATCATAAGTACCTAAACATGATAATGTTGATAATATAATTAATTGAAATGGTGTTGTCATCATTAAACTAAACAGTGAATTCATAATGAATTCATAACATGTATATGCATTTATGTTGTTGTATAATAAGAAAACATAGATACATATTATAAATTTAAACATGTCGTTTACTATTTATGAATGTTCCATAATGTTCAGTGAGTTCAAAAAATACAATGCACTAGTATGTCTATATTTTTTTATTTTTTTTTAATTTTAATTAATCATAAAAAAATCAAATAGTTTTTATAATAATATTGAATTTTAAATTTTAATTATTACATTTGGATATAATGTTGGCACAGTTGGAAATATGAGTCTACAAAAACTTAAAATGTAACCTATAATGCATAACTAAGGTAAGTTTCATTGACATAAAATTAAGTCTTGCAACTGTCCGTTAGGGTTTTTGCGCGCATAATCGATGGATCCCCCTCCTCCCTCGTACCCTTATATGGAGGAGTGACGTAGGATGATGGAGGAAAGCTTCAAAAGAATTGTGGCATCACAACCCACTTCAAGCAAGCCTCCCCCCGTGTCTGAATCTAAGTTTGTAAATAAATTCGATGTTCCGGAAGTGAAGTTGTCATCCACATCATCCAAATACAAAGCCGTTGTTCTATCAAAGAAAGGGTTAGTCAGCCACTTCACTTCTTTATGGTCGTCTCCACGTGCTATAGAGAATTGGTTAAACAAGAATTGGAGACCATTAATTCAGGGCGAAGTTCAGCAAATCTTCTATGGAAGAGGGATTTTTGTTTTTTTGTTCGAAAAAAAAGAGGATCATGACTTGATTTTCAGGAATGGACCATATTTTATGGGTCTGAGAGGCATGTTCATAAAAAACGAGATATCTATTTCGATCCTGAGAAATATATCCCTTCAACTGTTCCAGTATCGGTCAAGCTTCACCATCTTCCACTGCATTGCTGGAATGATGAGGACCTGAGAGCAATAAGAATTATTTAGGGAAGTACATAGAAAAGTCAGAGCTTAATCCTCCAATGTTCTCATGCATGAGAATCTGTGTAGAAGTGGACTTAGAGAAGAGTTTACTGGAAGAAATAAACCTCTCAATGAATGGCTGGAATCACTTGCAAACTATGGAGTATGAACAAATTCCATTCAAATGCAAAGTCTGCCACGAGTATGGACACTTTTCAAGGCTATGCTAAAAAAGGAAGCAACAAGACACTGAATAAGCCCCATGAGAAGAATGGAATGAAGTGTCTAGGAAGAAAGGGAACGAATCTAACCCTGACCCTCCTCAATCTCCAAGCAAGAGGAAGAAAGTCACAAATAGTTTTCAAGTTCTCTCCAACGAAGACAATGAAGAAGTGCAAGAGCCATATAAGGAAAAATCCAGAGAAGAGAACAAAGAGTTGGAAGCAACCCTAGTCTTGATCGAAATACGTCAAGAAGATAATCATGGTCCCACCCTTCCATTGCAACCCTTTGTAGAAGTTAGATATGAGGCCTCTTTTAGTTCAGGGGGCTTGGTGACTAGATCTAAGGAAATTAAGGCACATATGGAGGAGACCTCATAAATCGGAGAAGAAGAAGTAGAACCACAGGAAAAAAAAGGAAGAAATCCCAACAAAACCTTAAGAGATCAGGAAGCAGATCGGGAAAAGGCAACGGGTAAACAAACCAACTTAGATCAACATATCAGAATAATCTCGATAGGGAAACATATTCAAGGATCAACAGAGGAAAAAAAGGACAAGGAAACCCTTCAATCTCATAAGAAATATTGAAAGTGGTCTCCTGGAATTGCATAGGGTTAGGGGGCAAGTAGAAAATGAAAGCAGTCAGAAGACTAAACAAATTGGAAAATGCCTCAATCTTCATGATTCAA
This sequence comes from Larix kaempferi, assembly GCA_027924585.1. Taxonomy (NCBI): domain Eukaryota; kingdom Viridiplantae; phylum Streptophyta; class Pinopsida; order Pinales; family Pinaceae; genus Larix; species Larix kaempferi. The sequence continues at coordinate 1,789,117 of BSBM01000882.1, read as the reverse complement.
GAGACAAAAATGCATCAGGAAGACAGTATCAGTGTTATGAATGGATTATGGGAAAATGGAGAAGGTAAAGTAGTCAGTGCATTTGGAGCCTCAGGAGGCCATCTAATGTGGTGGGACAAAAGCCATTATTGGTCTTGTTTCACATTTGAAAATAGAGACTGGCTCTTCGTGGAACTAGAATATATAAGTAATAAAGAGGTATTTTGGATAGGAAATGTTTATGGTCCAACTTTATCGGGTCAAAAAGAGGAATTTTGGAACTCCTTAGATTCTCAACAAGAAGGGACGATGGATGTCCCTTGTATCATTGTTGGGGATTTTAATGTTACCATTTCAACTGAAGAGAGAAGAGGCAGATCCAAATTCAGGGACCCCTTTGGTGAAATATTAGAAGCCCTTTTAGCAGTATGGAATCTGATAGATATCAAGCCTAAAAAAGGAAAATTTACCTGGAACAACAAGCACATAGGATCGGGTCACATCGCAACAAGGCTCGACAGGTTCCTGGTAAGTTCTTCCTTTCTCAATAAACCCTCCATCCCAGATTCTAAAATTTTGGCCTCGACTATCTCTAATCATAGGCCCATAGCTCTCTTTTTCACGACTTTATGAAATCTTGGCCCCATTCCCTTTATATTCAATCCAGTCTGGATGAAAACAAAAGGTTTTATGGATGTGATAAAAGAAGCCTGGAAAGTTTATGTTGTTGGTTCCTCAAGCTTTATATGGGAAAAGAAAGTTAAGAAATGTTAATACGGCTCTCAAGAGATGGATTGCAGTGAACTACAAAGATCCCGGGGTGGAGAAAAAAGAACTGCAAGAGGAATTGGAACAGATTCAAGATAAAATGGAGCAGGTATGAATCACTAAGGAAATTTTGCTAAAAGAAAAGGAGTTGGACAGGAAAATCCAAGGCTTGGACAAAAAAGAAGAAGAGGAGTGGTGTATGTGCTCTAAAATCCTTTGGTTGAAAGGAGGAGACAGGAACACTAACTTATTCCATAATCGGTGTAGGGAGAGGTGAAGAAAAAACACCATATTGGAGCTGAACAAAGATAATGGAGAAAAAATATCAGACCAATTAGAGATTAAAAGAGAGATAAAGGACTTTATTGAAAATCGCTATAGTGAAGAAGAAGGTGTCTCTTAGGTGGAAATGGAACAAATGTGTGAGGATATCCCTCTTCTTATTACAGAAGAGGACAACAAAGCCCTGTATGGCCCCATATTAGAGGAGGAGGTTCAAAAGGTTGTATGGTCTCTTCACCTAGACAAATCTCCAGGTCTAGATGGATTCTCGATCCACTTTTATAGAAGATGTTGGTCTATTATTAAGAAAGATCTCATCAAAATGCTTAATTGGACCAGAAGCAGAGATAGAATTGGAGGAGCCACCAAATAATCCTTCATATCCCTTGTTTCCAAAGAAAAGAATCCCTCTTCAATAAGAAGATTCTGGCCCATATCTCTTCATATCTCGTCCTACAAAATATTGACCAAAATAATGTCAAACAGGATTAAAAGGCTCATTCCCAAGTTAATATCAACAAATCAAGGAGGCTTCATTGCGGGAAGGTAGATTTATGATAACATTTTGCTGGTTCAAGAGGCTATTCACTCTAGTCAAAAGAGAAAAGAGGCAGGAATGGCTATTAAGCTAGATTTAGCTAACACCTTCGATAGAGTTAGGCATGAATTTATATATGTGGTTCTTGGGAAAGTTGGCTTCTCTAATCATTTTATAAGATGGGTCAAATCCTGCATTAGTTCTCACTGGATTGCTCCTCTAGTGAATGGGTGGCCCACTGATTTTTTTAACATATCTCAGGGGCTTCGTCAAGGGTTCCCTATGTCCCCCTTTCTTTACATCCTTGTGGCAAACTCTATTAGAAGAATACTTAACATATTAATGATGGAAGGAAACATTCTAGGTTTAACGATTTTGAGGGGCGTACAACCTGTGAATCATGCTCAATTTGCAAATGATATGATTCTTCTGGGATGTGCTTCGGTCCAAATTGCAAGAAGGTTCAAAATCTCCTTAGATCTTTTCCTTTGGGCCTTGGGAGGTAAATCCAATTCTGATAAAAGCAACCTATATGGATAGAATTGTAAATCAAAGACTCTAAGGGATCTAGCTTTAGCTTCTTGGGTTCAAGGTTAATGTAGATTAGAATTTTTGAAGTACTTGGGTGTCCCTATCACTTAGAACAAATCCAACTCCTCAACCTGGAATTTCGTAACTCAAAAGATAAAAAACAAGATTCAGTCCTGAGGAATGAGGTGATTAAATCTGGCAAGGAAAGTCACTTTTAATCAAATTTGTTTACTCCTCCTATATAGTCTTCATTAGTGCAATGCTTCTTACTCCAAAGAATGTTATGAACAACATCAGCATTGAGTTGAGAAAATTCCTTTGGAAGGGAGGGATAACTCAAAGCAAGAAATTCCACCTTGTGAATTGGAATGTGGTTAAGGAAATTAAAAGGAAAGGAGGGCTTGGTCTAAGATATCCTAGACAAATGAATATATCAATGGGGTGCTAAATTAATATGGAGTATGATTTATGGGAAGAGAGAATGATGGAAGGAAGTGCTAAGTAATAAATATGTAAGGAAATCTCGTCTAAGAAGTCTTAATCATCCGCTAGTAGGGAAAGGTACCACTATTTGGGAACTATGCAAAGCCTCTGCTGGTCTAATAAGAGACAACCTCTACTGGATTCCTATAAATGGAAAAAGAATCAAAATTTGGACAGATAAAATCCTTGGGTTCCTTCCTCTAGAGATAGTTGGTGGTCTCTAGGAATGGATGCCTAATTAGGGCATCTAGACCAGGAGAATACTTTAATTATCGACCAGGGGGCGTACAAACTTCAGAGGTTCTAGCACTGTATGTGCTCTATAGGATAGTCTTTGTCATGTTTGGGGTGTTGGTATATATCTTAAACGTTTCTCTAATCAAAGAAGAAGGTGAGCTTAAAAATATTGTAAATCTATGAATGACGAATTCCTATGCTAAGAAGTTAAATGTTGAAAACAGTAAATCTATACTAAGAATTGAAATGCTGAAAGATGGATAAACTTAGTCTAGAAATAAAATGCTGAAAGCTGAGATTTTAATCTAAGAAGTGAATACTGAAAATCAAGTGCTGAATATTGGAAGTCTAATCTAAAAACTTAAATACTGAAAACCAAATCCAGAACGTAAATATCCAATCATGATAACCAATACTATCTATTCAAATTAAACACTCAAAGTGATGATCATTAATTAAACCAAAGAATTGAAAGTAATTAACCTCGATGATCTATCTCTGATAAGGGAAATATGCATGAGCTCCTAGATCTGAATCATTGTTTTAAAACTAATATAAGAATGTGTGAAAACAGATGTCAAAATATGCTTGTGCAGAATGCAGCTACAGGACTATGTAAAGAGTTTTACCAAACTACAGAATGCGCTATAACCAACTACATAAATTACGCTGAATCAGAATGATCGCTTTAATACTGAAATAAAACCCATGTTATTCAAATGCCATCAAAATACTTTCATATACGATAGGGATTAAATCAATGCACAACACATATGGAAAATACCTGAAAACAGAGTAAAACTCCTGACTTACGTATTGGAGGGGCCCTCCCCAACCCGTACTCAGGAGTATGGAAAACTTATAAACGCAGGCTTGAAAGTAACACCAGTCTTCTTATCAAAATAGTAACTTCATGGTTCAGGAAAAGTCTTTAACACAAACTATCTTCGCAGTACAAAAATGCATAAATGATTGATTCTACAAAATAGCAACAAAACCCCCTCGCTACCCAAGAGATCCATATATATATGTCTCTAATTCTAAACTAGTCTATGATCATAAATGTCGATCCTCTTAATCAGGGATTCTTTAGAACTTAGGGAGATATGAGCGCTGAGCCCCTTTGTTATCTGCAGTCTCGAGCTTTGAATATCATTGATACCTCAAGACCTTCACGCCCTCAAAACAAAAAAAAATGAGTGTGGATGGCTTACCTCAACTGGTCGAGATTGATTCACAGGTTCAAAGGCAACTTGTTGGCTGAGTGACGACGTGAAATTTCAGTTTTCCTTCTTCTGGAGAGCTCGTATTACAAAACTGGGTCTTTTTTGTAGACTATGCCACCTTATTTAGCTATTCTCACACACCTCTCCCGATCATTTCGAATTGTACTTTCCACCTTACACATTCCTTTTCATTATTGAGCCCTGCATTTCTTTCCATAATTGTGCATTGTAATTCTGCTCTAATCATTGGAAAATATGGTGGATGGATGCGGAGATTGTTATTCTGACATGCCAAAGGTGGGTAATCATGATTTTGTGAGGTAATCTGAACCTTGCCGCCGATTTAACTTGAAAGATGTCCTCAGCTTCAGAAATAATCGTTTTGTGGGATGATGATTTGACCTTCAAAATAAAACAAAGAGTTTTAGGGATTACCTGATTATGGTTAGCGTACCTAAGTGCATGACCTGGCTTGATTTCATGGGCGCTGTATTCAGTAGTAGATTTCCTCATTGTCTGTAGTTATTTTAGGCATGTCAGTAGTTACGTGTGTTTTCCTTTATTCAGTCGGTTCTCTTGAAAATGTTGTATCTGCATGCTTTGATTTTTGTGTCAAATTTTTTATTTGACTTTGCTCTTTATGCTCAGCATTGAGTTCGAAATATTTCCTGAACCTGCTGACTTGATTTCTGTAGTGCTTTATTTTTTTTGCTCATTTGCATATGTGGTTGGCTCGCTTGATTTCTGTATTGCTTGATAATTTTCTGTTCACTTGATTAGATTTATGGATCGCTTGAATAGATAGCCAGATCGCTTGATTTCTGTAGTGCTTGATTATTTTTTGGCTCACTTGATTAGATTTCTGGCTCGCTTGAACAGATGGCTAGCTCGCTTGAATATTGCTACCTGGCTCGCTTGATTTGATCTACTTGTAATATGCGTGCTGGTTCTTCATGGGGATGTATGATTTCTTGCAAGTCACTTGTGATAACCTTGAGTGAATAATTTTTCGATTTTTCATTTTCAATCATTTTAGCTCTTTTCATTTTCTTTTATTTTTTCTTCTTCTTTTTTCATTTTTTTTCAATTTTTATTTTTTATAGTAATTGCAGATCAATTAAATTTGATGCTCTCTATAAGCATTAGAATTTGTTGGTAGAGTATGTCTGTGAATTCTTCTTTGGACTGTGGTGTCTTGTAGATTTTTAATCTATTTCCATTCACCAACATGGGGAATTTTTCTTCATCTATTGTTGTAATTCTTATAGCTCCATTGTCATAGATCTTTTCAATGATGTAGGGTTCGAGTCATCTAGTTGTTAGCTTTCCCTTGAAAGTGTGAAACATGGAGTCATAGAGTAGTGCCCAGTCACCTTCCTTGAACATTTTCTGCTTTATGTGTGTGTCATGCCACTTCTTCCTTTGATCCTGAATGATTTCAATATGGCCAAGTGCTTGATGGCATTGCTCATCCAGTTGATTTAATCGTAGCATGCGTTCATGTTGGATGTCTGAAAGTTCCATATTTAACTGTGCTGCAATTCTCAATGTCTTGATTTCAAATTCAATGGGCAGCATAACTTTCTTTCCATAAACTAGCTCATATGGGGTGAAGCCTCTTGTTGTTTTCCATGTTGTATTATATGCCCAAACTGCTTCACTTAATCTGTCTTCCCAATCTCTTTTGTGGATTTGCACTGTCTTCGTCAAAATCCTTTCTAACTCTCTGTTGGTTACCTCAGCTTGACCATTAGCTTGAGGGTGATAGGAGGAGGACTGTCTGTGCTTAACATTGTTTCTTCGAAGCAAGTCTTCTATTAGATTTGATGTAAACTGTGGGACTTGATCAGAAACTAGCTCTCTTGGGACTCCAAAACCATCGAAGATCTGCTCAGTGAAAAACTTTGCCCCATTGGTTTCATTTGCTGCAGTAAGTGCTTCTACCTGAGTCCACTTTGTAAGGTAGTCAGTGCATACTAGAATGTAGCTCTTCTGATTTGATTGTCGGTTGATTGGACCAACAAAATCAAATCCCCATTTCTCGAATGCTTCTAAGGAGATTTTTGGATTGAGAGGCATTTCTTCTCTTTGTGTAGGCTTCCCCATTCGCTGGCAGTCATCACAATGTGAAACATATTCATAGGCATCCTTGTGGAGTGTTGGCCAATAATACCATGTTTCCAAAATTGTATAACCTGTCCTTTTTGGAGCATAGTGTCCTCCACATGGCTCATTGTGAGTGGCATGCATTATGTCATGCACTTCATCTTCTCTAATGCATCTTCTTAACATTTGATTTGGCCCTTTTTTGAAGAGCATTCCCTCTATCCATGTGTAAGTGGCACTTTGTCTTATGACTTTATTCTTCTCTTTGTAGCTGTAATGTGTTGGAAATTTACCAGACACTAAATAGTTTGCTATGTCAACAAACCATGTGCTTCTTGTAGATATTGAAAAAAGATGCTCATCAGGAAAACTGTCATTTACCACTTCATTGTCTTTTCCATGGGTGAGCCTAGACAGAAAATCAGCCACTACATTGTATTTGCCTAGCTTATCCAAAATTGTGATGTCAAACTCTTGCAGGAGGAGTAGCCATGTAATAATTCGAGCACTTGTATTAGGTTTGTTCATGAGATACCTTATTGTTGAATGGTATGTATGGAAAAAAATTGGTATCCAGTTATGTAGTGCCTGAATTTGTTAATGGCATGTATGACAACCAAAAAATCCTTCTCAGTGACAGTATAATTTAATTATGCTCCTGCCAAATTTTTACTGATATAATATATAGCATAGGGCTTCTTCTCTCTTTCTTGTCCAAGGATAGATCCAATGGCCTTATCTGATGCATCTGAGTGGATGTGGAATGGAAATGCCCAATTTGGTCCTTGGAGTACTGGAGTTGTAATTGTTTTCTTTTTTAGTTTGTCAAATGATAGCATACAATGTTTTGACCATATGAATTCTGTGTCTTTTGTGAGTACAGAAAACATTGGTGCAACAATTTTGCTATAAATCTCAATGAATCTTCTATAGTATTATGTTTGTCCAAGAAAAATTCTCGCATCTCTCTGTTTCACAAGTGGTGGTAGTGTTCTTATTACTGTGACTTTTGTCTAATCAACCTCAATTCCTCTATGTGAAATATGGTGGCCAAGCACGATGCCTTCTTCCATGAGCATTATGCATTTATTGTTGCTGAGGCATAAGCTCATCTCAATACATTTTTTCAAAACCAGTTCTAGATGTTTTAGTGCTTGGTCGAAATTCTGGCCATAGGGTGTGAAATCATCCATGTAGAACTCCATTTGTCCATTAATAAAATCAGAGAATATACTTAGGATTTCCCTCTGAAACGTTGCTGGGGAATTACAGAGCTTAAAGGGAAGCACTCTGTATGCATAAGTGCCCCGTGGGCATGTGAATGTTGTTTTGTTCTGATCAGCTGGGTGAATGAGGATTTGGTTGTACCAACTAAACCCATCCAAGAATGAGAAAAATATGTTCCCAGCTAATGTGTCCAGTACTTGGTCGATAAATGGGAGAGGGAAGTGATCTTTCTTGGTTTCTTTATTGAGCTCTCTATAGTCTACACAAATCCTCCACTTCCCTCCTTTTTTAGGAACTATGACTAGTGGTGATACCCACTCACTATCTGAGATTGGGTATATGAACCCTACATCTAACAGTTTTTGTAATTCTAGCTTAACTATGTCCTTTAATGTTGGGTTCATTCTTATCTGTGGTTGCCTGATAGGAACAATGCCTTCCTTTATATAGATATAGTGCTTACAGATGTCTGGGTGCATACCCTTCATGTCAGTGTATGTCCATGCAAAGGCTTTGGTGTTTTCTGACATTACCTTCTGTAATTGTTGTTCTTGTCCTCGCTCCAAATTGGAGTTAATATTAACTATCTTGCCAGGCATTATCTCAACTATTTTTATCTGAATTGGATGTTGTTCAAGTGTGAGTACCTCTGCCAAAATTTTGTTAGGATCGTGGTTTAATGTTTCCTCTCCTTGTTGCTAACCCGTGCCAAGAAAATATTCAAACATATTCTGATTAGAAGAAGCATTTTGTATAAACCTATCTAAATGACTATCTTCGTCAATGGCCTTTAGTGATAGGGCAGCTTCAATTGTAAGGACAGGTCGTATGTGTTGGTTGGATGTGTCATCATAATCATCTGTCCAGTTCTGATATTCTAGGTCTGAAGACTTCCTAGCTGGTGGATAAATCGTGATTTTATTCTTAGCTTGGCCACTGGTGATTGTCATGTTTCCTGATCTGCATCCTATGTAAGGCGCATCTGTAGTTTCCATCCAGGGTCTCCCTAGTAGTATTGGGTATCCACTAAGTTTACTCTTTACTTTGATGACTATGAAATCAACTGGGTATTCCCAATATTCTATATTGATAATTATGTCTTCGAGTATCCCTTCAGGTCTTACTGTAGATGTGTTGGCTAGTTGTAGCACGGTAGTTGTAGGTCTGACCATTGATTGGAGTCCTAGGTGTATCATAGTATCCTTGGTCATCATATTGATAACAACTCCTAAATCAATTAGGATTCTGTCTATATGTCTGTTATTGATGGTCATGTTGACTACTGGGCTACCTGGATCAAGGTATTTGGGATTAACAATGATAGCTAGCATTAAATCTGCTAATTGGCCTACTACATTTATCGTGGGTGGGTCACGTCTTCTTCTACCAGGTCTTTTCAAACAAATTTCTGTAATAAACCTGTTGCAGATAGGCACATCTCTGATGACCTGCAAAATTGGAATTTGGATATTCAAGTGTTTCAATTCGTTTAGAATTGCATTTTCCTCTTCTTCTTTTGTACTTTGTACAAGTTTTTTAGGGAATGGAGGGTTTCTATTTTGTGTGAGTGGTCGAATTTCTTCCTCCTGAGGGATTAGCTCGTCTAGATGCTGAATATGAGGTTGTGTTGTTTGTTCGCGAGCCTCATCTTCTTGATTATTCTATGTGTGTGTGTATTTTGAAATTTTTTCCCAGACCTTAGGTTAATTTCGTTTATCTCTAGCGTATCCACAACATAAGTTGGAAACTGCACCATTTCAGTATTGTAGGCTTGTTGCTGCCCTGGCCTGTTGTTGTTAGGGTTTGGAATTGGCTGGAAGGAATTGGTGGAGGTTTGGGGAGTGGTTGGTTTTGTGGTGGTGGCATGATGAGTGGTTGTTGCTTCTACAACGTAGCCCTCCAATTTGATGAATAAGGATATTGATTTCCATAATTCATAGTTGGCTAAGCAAAAGGTGGGGGGTATGGAGAGTAAGATTGTGGGTAATAGGGTTGTTGATATGGTTGGCTTTTGTTAAATTTTGAGCATTAATTCACAATACTCTAGGATCTTCACTGAGAGAACAACATATACAGTATATCAATGCATAACAATCACAATAAGCATGACAAGCATCACAAGAATCAAAAGCATGAGAGACAAGAGACATAGAGTTTCCGTGGGGAAAACCCTAAGGTGAAAAACCCCACAACTTCCTCAAAGATAGAGAGAGAAATGGCTCAACCAAAGTACAACCAAAATACACTGAGATAGTCTCCTAGTAGCAGATGATCCTCCTCCTCACTAGTGCGCCACTTTTCTGAGTGAGAGAAGTGTTACTTTCCGAAAATGAGTAAAATAGAGATCTTCGATCTCTATTTATACTAACCTTTTTTCCCAGTGACCTTATGGGGCCGACTTGTCTAGCTAGGTACATCCAAAATATAATATATATATTTCAAGGCCGACCCCACACATGGTGGTCTAATAACCCATCGGCAAGTACACACACTTGCGACACTTGTCAATCCACATGATGACACTTCCTTATAAAGGAATAACACATCTCTAATAAGGGTACAATAAATATATATAAAATACATAGATGAAATACATTCCAAAGTTACATATACATCAACACTCCCTCTTAACTAGGAAGGTATTTCTCGACACAGTTCTGCTAGCAAAGTCTTCTTCTCGAGATCATCGTCATCGATGCATCGTCATCATCATCGTCACTACTGCTGCTATCTCAACCAATATCTGACTCTACTCGTCATAGGAATTTCTACAGAGCCAGTCCTTTTTCATACTGGATGTAGGCCCACCACCTGCAGGTCTTCGTCATCACTGGCCATATTGTGGAATCCTCAGGACTTATTACGTGCGTCACAAAACCTAGAAAGAGCATCCCAGGCTGTTACGAGCACACAGCTCTACCTATAGGATCTCCCGGGGCCATATTATATGTGACCTCACCACAAAACCTCGCAAGAGCATCCCATGCTGTTACGAGCACACATCTCTACCTATAGGATCTCCCAGGGGCAGATTATATGTGGTCACCACAAAACCTCGCAAGAGCATCCCAGGCTGTTACGAGCACACAACTCTACCTATAGGATCTCCCAGGGACATATTATATGTGGTCATGGAAAAACCTCGCAACAGCATCCCAAGACTTATTACGAGCACACAGCTCAACTTATCGGATCTCCCAGGGACATATTATATGCCATAGGACAAAACCTCGAAAGAGCATCTGCCAGATATCCCAGGGCCAGATTATATGCCATAGGCAAAACCTCGAAAGACTATCTGCACATTTCCCAGGGCCAAATTATATGTCCTCCTAGAGCAAAACCTTGAAAGAGCATTTGCCAGATATCCCACGGCCAAATTATATGCCATAGGAAAAGCCTTGAAAGACTATCTGCAAATCTCCGAGGGACAAATTATATGCTCATCTGCACAACCTGATCCACGGCCATAGAGTATCAACCTGATACTCACCATACATCATCCTAATGTACACATGATCATCCCGATCATACAATGCATCTACCTGATGCATACCAAGTATCTACCTGATACATATCATCATACATGATCCACCTGATCATACAGTGTATCCACCTGATACAAATACAAATACATGATACATATCGTCATACATGATCCACCTAATCATACAATGTATCCACCTGATACATATACAGATACATGGTCCAAGCATCCAACATGATGCATATACAAAATACATACAAATGATCCTACTAATCATATCCAACATCCAACATGATGTGTACATACATATGAATGATCCAACTGATCATATCCAGCATCCAACATGATGCGTACATACATATACACATAAATGATCCAACTGATCATATCCAGCATCCAACATGATGCATACATACATATACATATAAATGATCCAATTGATCATATCCAGCATAAACTAGAACATCATCCTGATGCTCATCATCAAGCGCTTACATCCATAGCCATGTGAAGGATCCTCCTTCCAACATGCTTGGAATGGCTTCAGCAAATGTGTCCATCACTTCTTCCTTTAAGTGTCATCGATCTGAAGAAAACCAAGCCTCTCCTTGAAGTACTTGAACTACACCCTGGCTAGTGGCTTTGTCAGCACATCTGCAATCTGCTCATCCGTCGCAACATACAGGAGCTTCACAGCTCCTCTCTGCACCATATCCCTGACATAGTGATATTTGATCTCTATGTGTTTCGACCTGTCATGAAACACTGGGTTCTCAGACAGCTTCACACAACTCTGGTTATCACAAAAGATACCAGTAGCATCCAACGGGAGATCAAATAACTCAGACAGTAGCTTCCGTAGCCATACTGCCTCACAACTAGCTGAACAGGCTGCAACATACTCTGCCTCAGCTATACTCAATGCTACGCAGGACTGCTTCCTGCTAAACCAAGAGATCACACCTGATCCCATACTGAAGCAGCACCCAGATGTGCTCTTCCTATCTGCATCACTGCTAGACCAATCTGAATCAACATGACCCTGCAGGTTAAACTTTTGATTCACCTCATACTTGATCCCATAATCCACTGTACCCTTCAGGTACCTTAGAACATGCTTTACAGCAACCAGATGAACACTCCTCGGATCTGTCAGGAACTGACTCAATGTGTTCACCGCAAAGCAAATATCCGGTCTCGTGTTCATCAGGTACATCAAGGACCTAATCATCTGACGATACATAGAGACATCAACCGGTTCAGATGAAGCATCACATAGAAGCTTCAGATTCGATGCCATAGGTGTGGCCATGGCCTTGCAATCCATCATCCCGAATCTCTTCAGGATATCTACTGTGTACTTCCCTTTACCAAGGAAGATCCCACCTGCACTCTGCCACACCTCCATACCTAGGAAATAATGCATCATTCCCAAGTCTTTCATATCGAACTCGGCAGCAAGCTTCCTCTTACTATCTGCAATCAGTCTGTCATCTCATGTTACAAATAAGTCATCCACATACAGGAGTGCTCCACATATACTTCCTCTTCAACTACACCATTCAAGAAAGTAGTCTTGACATCCATCTGGTGTATTTTCCATTTCATTGCTGTAGCCAGGGCAAGTACTGTTCTGATGGAAGTATACCTGGCTACAGGTGCAAAATTTTCTTCATAATCTACTCCCTATTTCTGAGAGAAGCCACGAGCTACAAATCTTGCCTTGTATTTCTCTACACTGCCATCTGTAGCATGCTTGATTTTGTAGATCCATTTGGAAGTCACAACAGACTTCTCTTTAGGTCTTGGGACAACATCCCAAACATCATTCTTCATTATTGATTGGTATTCCTCAACCATGGCATCCTTCCATTCTTTCTTTTCCATTGCTTCTTCATAACTGGAAGGCTCTTTGTTCATAATGTCACAGAGTAAAGCAACATAGCTGGTATGTGATCTGGTTCTCTTCTTTGCTCTGTGTTCTTCTTCTGGAATGCCAAATCTTTCTGCATCTTAAATGGGCTCTCTAGCCCATGCAGGTTTCCTCTTGTGAGAGTTATCCTCACGGGGTGGATCTACAGGTTCTTGCAGATCTTCAAACTCACAAACAACTTCTGGAACTACTTCAGTCATGGTAGTGTCTTGAAATCTAGTTTCCTTAGGTTCTTCATAAACTTCGATGGGTGCCTTCCTTGATTGGATGAATGTTGAGTTTTCATCAAATGTTACATCCCTGCTGACATCAATCTTCTTGAACCCTGGAAAGTATATTATGTAAGCCTTCGAGCTTTCACTGTAACCCACAAAGATACCCTTCTTTCCTGAAGGATCTAGTTTAGTCCTCTTTTCCTTTGGGACATGAGTGTATACTGGACAACCAAATATTCTGAGATGGCTGACTTCAGGTTTCTTACCAGAAAAGACCTCTTATGGTGTCTTGTTGTCCAATATCTTGTGGGGTGTTTTGATCTGCACATATACAGTTGTTCTAGCTGCTTCTGCCCATATATGCATAGGTAGATCCTGGTCATGCAGCATTGCCCTTGCTGCTTCCATGATAGTTTTGTTCTTCCTTTCTACAACTCCATTCTGTTGAGGATTATAAGTGTTAAGTTTTAAACCAAATAGACTAGCAAGATCACTGAAAGAAACATAATCACAAGATAGACACAAAAATTACCCTGGGAAGCCCTCATGGGGTAGAAAACCTAGCAAAGCTTTCCTTAATAAGATGATCAACCAAAATACAAGATGTGCTCCAAGACTTGTCCTCCTTCTCTATCTTCCAGATAGACCTCCTAGACACAAGTGCGTTACTTTTCTGAGTTGTGAGTGTGTGTCAAATGAGGATCTCCTCTCCTCTATTTATACTAGATCCCAACTGACCAAAAACCCTAATGGGGCCGACCTCTACTTGAGAAGTCTAATAACCCCTAAAATATAAACTCAGGGCTGACCCCCACATGGTGGGTCTAATAACCCTAGTTCTCACACACCATCGGAGGAATAAACATCTTTGGATACATAATAGAATTGCCTCGGAGGGATGAAACATCTCCGGAGTAATAATGTACAAATATAATATTCTTAGAAGTTACAATATTCAACAATAAGGAGCAGTCAACTCCCTCTTAATCCCTGAATCACTACAAAGCTTATTGAAGTCACCTGAGGTGAATTCTCCACCATTGTCGGATCTGAATGTTTTGATCTTCTTGTCAGTTTGATTCTCCATAAAGGTTTTGAATTCCTTGAACTTATCAAACACCTCATCTTTGTTCTTCAAGAAGTATACCCAAGTCTTCCTGGAGAAGTTATCAATAAATGAGACATAGTAAACATACCCACTAAGAGAAATGGATGACATAAGACCACATACATCTGAGTGGATGATTTCCAGGATATCTTTGGCCTTGCTTTCACTGCTTGGGAAAGCCTTCTTAATGTTCTTACCTTTTGCACAACCTTTGCAAACACCTTCATGTTTGGTCTTGATTTCAGGAAGACCTTCTACAGCCTTGCTTGCAATTGGAAGTGCCCTATAATGCATATGAGCAAGTCTTCTATGCCAAAGTTCACTTGGCTCCATGGATTCATGCACCATGGCATGTTCAGGTTGTCCCTTCAATTTATACAATCCTCCCTCTTGCTCTCCAATCACTACTGCATCATATATGGTCTTTCCCTTTGGCCACATTAGGACTTGGCCATCCACAAATGAAACCCTCATACCTTTTGCATCCAATGCAGAGATGGAGAGTAAGTTCTTCTTGAGCTCAGGTACATAAAGGACTTCTTTCATCTTCAAATATTTTCCAGAATCTAGGTTATAGGGCTTCACCACTTCCTTTGATTGGGTATTGATAATCATCCCCAAGTTTCACCTTATGGGGTGATTCATGTTCAGATAGGTTCACAAAAGATTCCTTAAACCCGGTCATGTGTTTGAAATCCCCGCTATCAATTAACCAATCATTACAACCATGGGAGATAGTACCTATGAGAGCAGAGATCAAAACATACTCTTCTTCACTTGATGATTCATCATCACTATCATCACTTTCTGCCCTAGCCTTCTTCTTTGGAGGTTCATCATCCTTGGCAGCATGAGCATGGAACTTTCTTTTGCTGCCCTTCTTCTTCTTGCTGGAGTTGTTGTTATTATCCCTTTTGTTCTTGGGACAATCTGAAGCAAAGTGACCCTTCTCATTGCATGTGAAGCATCTTAGATCCTTCTTATTCTTTGGATAGGATCTCTTGTAGCGAGAGTGCTCCTTCTTGGACTTGCTTCTTTTGGTGTGAGCTGCAAGAGCTTGATCTTCACCTCCCATCTTTTCCTCACGAGCTACAAGTCTAGCTTCTTCTTGAGAGCATTCCTCCCACAGTTTACTGAAAGAGATCAATTTCTTTCTTGCACAGATTCCTTGAATAAAAGGAGTCCCATGACCTAGGTAGGCCATTCAGGGTGGTCATAACAACTTCACCATTGTCCACTACTTCATCCACAGCTTCAAGTTGCTCCTTGATCTGAGAGACCTTGGAGAAGTAAGATTGAATGGTTTCTCCATTCAACATCTTGACCCCTTTCAATTGATTCCGCAGAGTCATCTTTCAATTTATGTTCTTCCCTTCAAATAAGTTGGTCAGAGAGTCAAACATCTCCTTGGGTGTCTTTAGAGAAGACACATGGGGTATGAGATGGTCTTTGATAGAATCAACAATGATTCTCTTTGCCTTGACCAAGTTCTTCTTATGCAATACCTTGGCCTCTTCATCCTATGGGATAGGGATGTCTTCTTTTATATATGAGTCCAACTCATTCTCTTCCAGGATTAACCCAATCCTATACTTCCAAGCTCGGAAGTTATCAACCCCTTCAAGCTTATCCTCAAGCTTGGTGTGGTGAGACATTTTAAAGAGTACTTCAATTGGAAATAGAAAATATTTAGGTCTTACCACTTGAGATGCTGAAAATTGGATCTGGTCTCGGATTAGGGTTTGTCGGAAAAACCCTAAAAATTCAAAATGTGAATTTCAAATTTCTGAAATGATAGAAAGATGCGCCTTGATGAGTTGATCAGCCTGGTGCATTCAGATTTTGGGATCAGCAAAGCTTTACCCTTCAGATTTGTCTTTTTGTCCTCTCGGGTTCACTGGGAGAGCCTTGAATTAGGGTTTGAGTTTCCCGGAGATCTACCCAGCCAAAAATTCTCGATCCAAAGCTTTAAACTTTGATTTTTGCAAGGAGCTTCCAGTTGTGTCTTCAGATTCTAGAAATTCCTATTTTTGTGGAAACCCTAATTTTTAGGGCCAAATCTGAAAATGCTCAGAATTGAATTCTGATTGGACAGATAGATTCTCCTTGATGAGTAGATTCAATCTACTATACTACTTTTCCAAAAACTGTGGAGAGAAACCCAATAAACAAGAAACTCAAGTTTCCGTCACTGCAAAATGTCTTCTTCTCAGGTTAGCTCTGATACCATGTTAAATTTTGAGCATTAATTCACAATACTCTAGGATCTTCACTGAGAGAATAACATATACAGTATATCAATGCATAACAATCACAATAAGCATGACAAGCATCACAAGAATCAAAAGCATGAGAGACAAGAGACACAGAGTTTCCGTGGGGAAAACCCTAAGGTGAAAAACCCCACAACTTCCTCAGAGATAGAGAGAGAAATGGCTCAACCAAAGTACAAACAAAATACACTGAGATAGTCTCCTACTAGCAGATGATCCTCCTCCTCACTAGTGCGCCACTTTTCTAAGTGAGAGAAGTGTTACTTTTTGAAAATGAGTAAAATAGAGATCTTCGATCTCTATTTATACTAACCTTTTTGCCCAGTGACCTTATGGGGCCGACTTGTCTAGCTAGGTACATCCACAATATAATATGTATATTTCAGGGCCGACCCTTCACATGGTGGTCTAATAACCCATCGGCAAGTACACACACTTGCGACACTTGTCAATCCACATGACGACACTTCCTTATAGAGGAATAACACATCTCTAATAAGGGTACAATAAATATATATAAAATACATAGATGAAATACATTCTAAAGTTACATATACATCAACAGTTTTGATGCCACTGGTTTGGATTTGGTTGAGATGGCCATGGGGCTGGTACTGAATTCCAATTTTGCTAGTTATTTCCCTGATAATAGTAGGCTTGGTTGTTGAGTTGGTATGGCCTAGCAAAATTATTCCTCCTTTGATTCACAAAACAGAGTTGTTATATTTCACCTTCAGTTGTGGGCTCTTGAATAACATCTTTACATGAGGGAAATAGAGGACATTTATTAGTGGAGTGATCGTCAATGCATAGACCACATATTTCTATGGTGTTCAGTGTGCATTGCCCCTTCTCATGTTTTTTTCTGCAACATGGGAAAAAGACTGCCAAGGCTTGGTTTATTTCGTCCTGTTTCTTCTTGATTTGAAGTGCATCAAGTTGCATGGCCAGAGATTGTAGGATCTCGGTCTTCATGTCATCTAACATGTTCCCTAAATCAGATTTTGTAAGGGTTGTCCCTGAAGATGTTGATCCCCCAGTAAATGGGTGTGAATCCCTTGTTCCACTTTTACTTTTCCTAGATCTAGAGTAGTTTTTGAAGATTTGTAGGATTTGGTCATAAGTCTTCTGGAATATATCTCCATCCCCCATAAGGTTTAAGACTTCAAGTTTTTCCTCTTTTATAACTCTAAGAAGGACAAGTTTTAGTGATTCAGGATCTAAGGTGCAGTGACTAGCTCGTTTGTAGCTGAGTTGAAATCTTTGGGCATAATCTTCTAATGATTCTCTTTCTCATTGTTGCATCCTAAATATTTCATCTCTTGTATCCTTTGCTTTGCAATAGTCCCTATATTTTTCTAGGAATGCCTGTTTCATTTGGTCCCAGCTGAAGATACTGTTTCCTTCAAGGCTCATGAACCACCTAAGTGATAGATCTTTCAGTGTGGAAGGAAAAAGCCTCAACTTTTGTGCATCAGTAGTGTAATAAAAGGATCTGCAAACTACCTCAAACTCAAATAGGAATGTGTCAAGGTCTTCTGAAGTCAAACCATGGAAGTTTGGCAGATTATTAGGGTTGATATTCTTCATCCTGACATCTCCAAGAGGTATACTGATGGGAAAGGTGGACAATTCTCTAGGTTCTTCATATTCTTCTTCCATAGTAGTGTTTGAGCTAGAGCTAGCAAAGAAGTTATCTAAGTTTGGGTCATATCTAGAATCAGTTTCTTCCTCTGAGTTAAGGAATTAAAATTGGGAGTTATTAGAATTGTTATTTCTCATAGGGCGGGCAGGAAGGAAGCGTCCAAATCTATCTCTCTGTCTTCTAGGCATTCATGGTAATTTTTTTATGTTTTTGGTTGTTTTTATATGTTTTTTTTTCAAATATGTCTCCTAAAGATTAAGCACCTCCTCGGCAACGGCGCCAAAAAGTGGTGGTCTCTAGGAATGGATGCCTAATTAGGGCAGCTAGACCAGGAGCATACTTTAATTATCGACCAGGGCATGTACAAACCTTAGAGGTGTTAGCACTGTATGTGCTCTATAGGATAGTCTTTGTCATGTTTGGGGTGTTGGTATTTATCTTAAAGGTTTCTCTAATCAAATAAGAAGGTGAGCTTAAAAAGATTGTAAATCTAAGAATGAGGAATTCCTATGTTAAGAAGTTAAATGTTGAAAACTGTAAATCTATACTAAGAATTGAAATGCTGAAAGCTGGATAAACTTAGTCTAGAAATAATGATGAAAGCTGAGATTTTAATATAAGAAGTGAATATTGAAAATCAAGTGCTGAATATTGAAAGTCTAATATAAAAACTTAAATACTGAAAACCAAATCCAGAACGTAAATATCCAATGCTGAGAAGTAACCAATCCTATCTATTCGGATTAAACACTCAAAGTGATGATCATTAATTAAACCAAAGAACTGAAAGTAATTAACCTCGATGATCTATCTCTGATAAGGGAAATATGCATGATCTCCCAGATCTGAATCATTGTTTTAAAACTAATATAAGAATGCATGAAAATAGATGTCAAAATATGCTTGTGCAGAATGCAGCTATAGGACTACGGAAAGAGTTTTACCAAACTACAGAATGTGCTATAACCAACTACAGAAATTACACTGAATCAGAATGATCGCTTTAATCCTGAAATAAAACCCATGTTATTCAAATGCCATCAAAATACTTTCATATACGATAGGGATTAAATCAATGCACAACACATATGGAAAATACCTGAAAATAGAGTAAAACTCCTGACTTACGTGTTGGAGGGGCCCTCCCCAACCCGTACTCAGGAGTATGGAAAATTTATAAACACAGGCTTGAAAGTAACATCACTCTTCTTATTAAAATAGTAACTTCATGGTTCAGGATAAGTATTTAACACAAACTGTCTTCGGAGTACCAAAATGGATAAACGATTGATTCTACAAAATAGCAACAGGACCGCCTCGCTACCCGAGACGTCCATATATATATATATATATATATATATATATATATATATATATATATATATATATATATATATATATGTCTCTAATTCTAACCTAGTCTATGATCATAAATGATGATCCTCTTAATAAGGGATTCTCTAGAACTTAGGGAGATATGAGCGCTGATTCCCTTTGTTATCTGCAGTCTCAAGCTTTGACTCTTGTTGATACCTCAAGACCTTCACGCCCTGTTTATGCCTACTCATTCCAGGGTTAGCACGTAGAAAAACGATTTTTAACATAAAAAAAATCTCTAAACATCCTTATTAAATAATCAAAGTAAATACATTTTCCCACAAAACAAGTGTATTTCCTTCATCATATCTTGCGCTTTACTGTGGCAAAAAGGCTATAGGATACCTATAATTTGAGCTCATCAATAGTTTCAAATCTTGTTGGCATTCGTGAATGGATGCAAAGTTCTGGTCTTCATAGCTTGCATGACATATTTGAATGGAAGAGTTCTAGGTCCTAGAATGGTTTGCTTACTCAACCCCCCCCGCTCAGCATCTTCGAGTGAAAGATAAAAGAGGACGGGGTTGCGCTGGTCACTACACGGTTAAAGAAGGCTACAACAATTTGGAGGATAACAATTGCAGGACCTGCTCTTATATTTGGTTAAAGGTATGGAACTCCGATTGCATCCCGAAGATCAATTTTTTCTTTTGGTTACTAGCTCATAACAAACTCCTCATTGTTGAAAAATCTCCTAAATGGAGGGATTAAAAGCCCCTAACGATGTGTTCTACGCAAAGAATTCTTGGATAAATCTCATCATCTTTTCTTAGCTAGCGAATTTCCATCTAAGGTATGGGAAACAGTATTTGGGAATCTTTGTGAGAACTTTGTAATCCCGGGGTAGGTTCAAGAGATGATCGAAAAATGGAGGAACTTTTACCCAAGAACCTTCTGAAAAATCCAACTCTTCTAAGAATCTGGAATGTGATTCGTATGAATATATGTTGGCAAGTGTGGTTAGAAAGAAACAAATGTATCTTTGAGGACAAAAAATACAATCACAACAAAGCTGCATACAAAGCTATCAACTTGATTGTTGAAATCCCGAGTTCCAAATAAATTTTCCTTCCCAGCTTGGAACCTTTATCAAGAAAATAAATCATATGGAGAAAAGAGTTTGTGCAGATGAGCTCTCTTCAGTCCAAATTTAAACAACAAAATACATATTGGGAAATAAGGAAGAATAGCAAGGATTTCAAGTATTGGTGGGAGTCACAACAATGCTACACCCTGTTTTTTGACAAGGCTTTAAAAGGAAACCCATGGGAAGCAGGTGTGGGAGGGATCATTTTAGACCCAAGAGGAAAAATTGTTAGCTCTTTTGCTTGGGTTTTGGGGATAAAACCAAATAATGAGGCAAAATGGCTAGCTCTCCTTCACGACATGGAAATAGCCTTGAATCTAAACATCTCCAAACTAATGGTTTTCAGAGATTCTAGACAATTCATACAAAAGATGAGACAGGTTATGAAAAAGGGGATTCTCGATGCAAAAGGATATACCATAGAATTTCTCTTCTAAGAAAACCTTTTGAGGTCTCTTTTCTCCACATCCTGAGGGAGGATGATAGTCGTGTTGATGAACTAGAAAACCAAGGAGTCAAGCTCATTCAACGAATGGTGAATTATGCTAATGGTGATAAAAAATTTAAACACGTCCCCTAAGCCCTTTAGCAACATAGGATTCATTGACATTGCCAACTTAAGCATGGAACCTTTGAATTTGGAGATGTCTCCACACTCTCAATGAAGGGAGACGCGTGGGCGTTCACATGATGAGTCTCCCACCTTTCATATCAGTGGAAAGAGCATTGAAGAATCATTAATTCCGAACCTTATGGGTGGAGTTCGCACAAGTGGGAAGGAAAGTTTGGCAGATATGCAGAGGAGTGTAGTTTCAACCCCTATTCCTTGTCATGCGGTCGAGGTAGTTGGGGAAAGAGGGTATGTGGAAATATGTCTGAAGTAGGAGACATGCAAACAATTGGAAGATCTATCCCTTTGGATTCGAGAGCCTGGAGATTTTGGTCACTCATAGAAATTGACACAGGGTTCAATGTTGGGTCTTGCTGAGGGATTCGCCTTCATGAAGGCCATCGTTGAAGACTTTAAAAATCAACTTCGTGGAGTTTTCGAAGCCATTTGCAAAGGGGTTCATGCCAACAGTGAGACTGCAGCAGACATAAGGTATATTTCGGTGCAGCTCTCCTGTCAAGACTCTCGAATTGATGATTTAGAAGGAAATATGAAAGAATTGATGGGAAAAATGGACATTATCAAAGAATAAATCCCGAAGATAGAAAAAATTACTCAATGTAGTCATTGCCAAGAATCCCCAGTTGAAGATGTTTGTCCAATGGATGAAACCTCCGTACTGCAGCCAATATTTGGTTTTCAAGGCAAGTAGGAATAACAACGTTGGTCTCTTAATAGGTCTTTTTGATTTTTTTTGTGTGTTTTGCTTAACCATTAGTATGTAAGGTTTTATCTCTCTTATGTCATGGTGAACTCTAGAAAGCAGATTATAAAATTTTGTAGATCTAAGCTAGTGCAAGTTTTGGTTTTATCCTCTTAGACAAATTCAGAATTTAGACTTCTTCTTATGGTTATGTAATGAATGGTTGTGCACAATTTTTTTATAAATTCAAATGGTTTTTAGTTTCTGTTAAAAAAAGAGAGTAAGTTTCATTGACCAAAATAAACACATACACGCGCACACATTATTCTATACCAAATTAAAGATCTTGTTGAAATTGAAGTTAGGAATAATCATTCCACTCATATCCAACCTAAGACCTCGCTGAAATTAAAGTTAAGAACAATCATTCCACTCATATCCAACATTTTATTTTGAATCAAATTTTACTTGTTGTTACAAAGGTATGCAATAGTATCGATGCCATAATTGAATAAAATCAATTACAATCTAGCATTTTCGATTGTCAATTCAAAATATGAGGTCCATCTTAAAATGTGCACAAATTCAAACAGGAAAAGTGACTCCCAAGCTAAGATCACATGACATTCAATTTATGTCATAAAGTGAATAAATGACCTTACCTAACTTGAATTTCATTGACCACGCTTAAACTTAGGTTATATCTAAAAGTTTGTCCATGTCGACACAAAAGTAGTGTGAAAACACAAAACATCCACATGGCGACATGGAACAACATTGATCCTCCATTGACTCCTCTAAATTTCAGGAAAATGTAATCGAGCTGATTATGTCAACTATGTTTGTTATTTCTTACCACATATCGTACCCAACAATCACATGTTTTGAATCTCACAGACTCCACCTTGCTCAATAGGAAAAGGCAAAGATCAAAACATATGCTTTTATATGTACAATTATAATTCTAACCAACTATACAATTATAATTAAGGTCCCAACTAACCAATAAAGACAATACTAATATAATAATTGAAATGGAATGGAATAATATATAAGACTTAGCATGCCCCTCCCCTTCAAACAAGTGTTATCCTCAACAATTGATTAACTCTATATGTTTTTGCATGAATAACTCATGTTACCATGTAGCCTCTTCTACTAGAAAGTTCTTCCACTTGGTGAGGTGCTCAGTAGTTGCTCGATTTCATAGTTGTGTAATCCTTGTATCAAAGATTTTTTTAGGTTCTAGTATCAATTCCGTTCTTCATCAATCTCTGGTAAAATAGCCTGGACTGGGATCTTATCACCAATATCGTTTTTAGGCAAGAAACATGGAATATTGGATGTAAACACGAAGAAGGAGGAATTTTGTCAGGAATTACCTCTTATAGAAGCAATTTAACCAATTTATTACATAGATATATTAGAGTCGTCAGATGTGTTAGATGACCATGGATAGATGTTGGTTCGTCAATCCATTACTTTGACAAGTAGCAAGTTTGATATGACTGTGGTTAATTACTCCTTTCCTAGATAGAGATCGGGTATTCATACATTGTGCTTTCTCATTCTAGCCTTCTTCTTCACACATCATTTCTCTTACTCTATTCATAAACCAATAGGCTTCAATCTCCATTAAAAAATTTAGGCCCTATAGATTCGCAAGCAAGTTTGCAAGAGGAAATGCATATATAATTTTTTGTTTGGGTGTTTTTGGTTTGCATTTTCAAGTGAATTAATCTCTGGTCTATTATATGGTAGTGAAAAATGATGAAATGGCGACCTCTTAGTATCCCATGGTGACTAAGAGGTTCATGTTAATATGGTCATGTAAAGCTTGAAGGGCCTCTCATTGGAAAATGACAATGAATAGGAGAATCTGAGATTGATTGTGGAAATCAAGTGGAAGGGTTTCAAGGGATTTTCCTTGAGACTCCCTACCATTTCCATGGATCAAAACTTGCAAGGATCCAAAATATTCATGGTGATGCCACCCAGGTTGAATTTAAATACACATATAACAACAATGGGCAGTTGAATGGGGATTCCAATTCAAGTGAAAACACTAACTCTAATCTAGTTTTGTAGGGAAAGAGTAGTAGGGTCCATGTGGGGAGGCACATGATACTCATATGACTGTGGACTCACCTAGATCTGGTTGAGGTCATGGAGGTCCATCAACTTCTAGAGAGGGATCAATATGAACATAGGTTGATTTATGGGGTGATAGAATATAGAATTATAATTTTTATAACACCTACCTATGTGAGGATTTTTCAAAGTGTGCATTTGATTGGTTTAATGCACATACTTATGTTGGTGCCTGGGAAGGTTTTTGCATTGGACATGTTATACAACTTAACAAGAACTCTCAAGAGTTCTTGTTTTTTAATAGGTTGCATTTAATGGCCATTTTTACGCCCAAATCAAAAAGTGGTGACAAGAACTCTCAAGAGTTCTCGTTTTTTAATAGGATGCATTTAATGGCCATTTTTACCCCCAAATCGAAAAGTGGTGCTACTAGTAGCACCCATTGTTTTCTCGGGGATAAAATTACAATTTTTTTGAAACTCCGACCGGTGCCACTACAATCAATACCATAAATTGACCCCCAAATTGAAAATTAGTGCTACCAGTAGTATCCATTCTTTCTCTGGGGAAAAAATTACAACTTTTTTGAAAACCTAACCTTAACAATCGACGTTGCTACAATCAAAACCGTAAAATGGTGCCCTCAAAATCACCCCTCTTTTTTTCGGAGTTAAAATTACACCTTGATTGAAACCATGGCCCTTAAGTGGTTTGACCATGGAACCCCCATTTTTCTTGCTGAGGTTAAAATTACAGCTTGTTTGAAATTGTGGCCAGAATAGGCAACGTCGTTGCAATGAAAATGCCAAAATCAACCCTTGAATCAAAAAAGGGTGCCACCATTAACACCCCTTTCTTCTTTGGGTTACAATTCAAGCTATTTCAAACCATGAACTTAATTTTTTTTATTAAAATCATATAAAAGACAGAAAAAGAAAAGACAAATTTAATCCAAAAAATAAAAATAAAAGTAATTTTTTGAAAAAATATACTAAAAAAACATTAAAAATGACAAATTTAACATTAAAAATGACAAATTTAACATTAAAAATGAAAAATAAAACAAATTAAAATTGAAGGTACTTAAGATATTAAAAAAACATTAATAAAGTTTTTAAAATAACAAAGGTATAAAAATAAATATTAAATTAAAAATAAATTAAAAATAAATTAAAAAACGTTTAAAAAAAATTAAAAGCAAAACATTTAAAAAAAAAATAATATACCCACCCCATCCCATGGTAACACCCCCTTCTTCCACCCCACACCTTTCTCATGGTTAAAGGGGGTGGTAAGGGAGGACTCAATTCCGAAATTGAGTCCTCCCTTCACATCCCCTTTTTAAACTATGAGAAGGCAGGGAGGGCCCCTTCCCATGGTTTAAAAGGGGGTGTGAAGGGGGACGTCCCCTTCTCACCACCCTTTTAAACCATGGGAAGGGCATGGGGGTGGGGAAGGGGTGTTACTATGGGATGGGGTGAGTATTATTATTTTTTCCAATTTTTTTAATGTTTTGCTTTTAAGTTGTTTTTTTTTTTTTTTTAATATTTATGTTTTTAATTTTAAATTTTGTAAATGTTTATTTGTATGTGTTCTATTCTTTTAAAAAATTGTTTTTTTTTTTATATATTTTTAATTTAAAATTTTTAAATGTTTATTTTTATGTGTTCAATTCTTTTAAAAAATTGTTTTTATGTTTTTAATTTTATTTTTTAAAATTTGTTTTATTTTCGTTTTTAAAGTTAAATGTGTTGCTTTTATTTTTTTTTAGTTTATGTTTTTAAAAAAATATTTTTGGGGGTTAAATTTATTTTATTTTTTTCCGTTTTCGCTATCATTTTAACAAAAAATATTTTTGTTTTTAAGTCATGGTTCGAAATGCCTAGAATTGTAACTCGAAGAAGAAAGGGATGCTATTGGTAGCACCCTTTTTCGACTCAGGGGTTGATCTTGACGTTTTCATTACAACAGTATCGCTTGTTAAGTTCACGGTTTCAAATAAGTCATAACTTTAATCTCGAAAAGAAAAATGGGGGTGCCATGGTTAAACCACTTAAGGGCCACGGGTTCAAGAAGGATGTAATTTTAAACCCGAAAAAATAAGGGGTGATTATGAGGGCACCATTTTAGGGTTTTGATTGCAGCGACTTGATTGTTGAGGCCAGGTTTCAAAAAAGTTGTAATTTTAGCCCCGAAAAAATGGATACTACTAGTAGCACTACTTTTCAATCCGAGGGTCAATTTACGGTATTGATTGCAAAGGCACTGGTTAGGGTTTAAAAAAGTTGTAATTTTATCCCCCCCCCAAAGGGGTTCTATTAGTAGCACTACTTTTCAATTCGAGGGTTGTTTTTGATGCAAACATGAGATTTTTTATGGCTAAAGTTCTCATTTTGAGTATAGAGTTCTTGTCAAGTTGTATAATGTGTTACTGTTGTTGAGGTGGGAGGGGCTTCAAATCAGACTTTGATATTAGTGGGCATAATAGGGTTGAATGTGGTTCACATTGGGTTCGATGATAAGATGTCGAGGTTGTGGGAGTAGCATAATCAGATAGAAGTGTGAATGTATGTTTGAGGTTTGAGGTACCAGGAGAGGAAGGGTAATTAGGGATTTTCATTTTGCTTATTTTGATGTATGATAATTATTTTTTTGTGATCTGTTTTGTGTCCTACTTTTCATTTTGTGATTTTGGTTTTGAATTGGCAATGTATAATGCTAAAATGTAAGTCCATGCTTATTTGGCATCCATGGTGTCACTATGGTTCAGGAGGTCTACTATTGGTAGCTTATCATGAATTTTTGGTCATTATGGTCTATCTACCTATCTTCATGGTCTATTTGTCAATGATATTATTAGGATCACTCTTTCCCAACCAATAGGGATGCATGCCCAACCGTTCACTAAGCTATTGTAGCATCTACATAGTACACGAGTTGGGTTGAATGTAGTGTTCGTACAACCTTCAGGTTTTGTTCCTTCACTTCATTGCTCCGATGACAATTCCCTTCAAGATATTAAAATATTAAATCAAATTGGAGGAGTCATTTTCAAAGTGACTAAACTGCTTCATAATTTGGATGAGTGATCATTTGTAACAAGTAGAGGGTACAGACAATCCTGATCATTCACATCCTCACCTTGGCTTGCGAGTCTCACACTAGTCACTTATGAGTTTATATCATCATAGTTACATGCTTATTATTTTTATTATAATGATTGAGGTGAAATGCTTGGGGAGTTTATGGCTTACCCCTTTAGCCTGACCTATGCTTTCCTTGAAGGGAAATCCCTACCCAAGTGGGCATCGACTCATTGGTGAATTTTGATTAGTTATTTTCATGAATTCCATTGAGCTAAATTTCAGGCCTTTTTCCATTTGGATTTGGCTAATCATATGCCTATTGTTTGTATTCAAAATTCACATTGTAATTTGTTTTGTTTATCTTATATGTTTATGTGGTTATGAATTAAGAAGACAACACCTCAAACTCCCCAAGTCATTGTGGCACCCCTAGCTCCCCAGGTATCATCATGATCTTAGCACAATTGAGCATTTTCATGTTTGGGCATGTGATAGTTATTGGTAGATTGATGTCAGTACCACGAAAAAATAAAATTTAGATGAAAAATGTGCCATAGTTTATATGTTTTTCTTCGACAACATTGTAGTTTCTTCCAATAGTAGTTTACAATCTTGGTGATTTTATCTTACTTTCTAGAATATTTGTTTTTTATTTGAAAGATCAACTTTATTCCATTGCATTTTTGCAACCTCCATTGAGGTTTCTTATAATGGACTTGTTATCCTTGTTTTTCTTTGGTCTAGCCTACAATATTGTTCCTTGCACTGTACCTCTAACATTTGTCTACCAACAATTCTTACACTTGTCGGGTCATGTAAAAATTGGTTGGGACTAGGCTTTTTTTTTCATAAAATTCGTGAGATGGGGATGGCTTATAAGTTTATAAAGAATTACATGAAAAGATTTGCCAATCTAGAAATTGGCCTTGGGTTTCAAGTCTATGGGTTGATTTGAAAACATCCTCCCTCACTCTGGTATGGCACTATAGGGGGTTTTAGTGTCATGCCTCATGTCTGATTTCAATTGTGGAAGTTATATATGTGATGTTGCAAGCTATCATACTACAATTTCATATCGCTATGTTGGGATTCTATGCCACATTAATATTCTCCTTTTTGTATTGCATTCATATTGGAGGATAACCTTTCCTTCCAATTTTCACCTATTCTTTGAGAATTTGTGGTCGTAGTGCATAACTATTCAACAACTATGTGAGAAAAAATTAGTTAGCTTTCCTACCATGTTTTTTCATTATGTTTCTCAAATTCTTGTATATTATTTTTATCTAAATATCAAACGCAAGTTAACTATTGAATTACATGTTTATTCTTGGTGAGCTTTGGCAATGTTTTTCCATCTTCATGCTTTTATTAGCACAAATATAATGCAATTTATATTCTTCTCCTTATAATTTGGGAGGTCAAATAGCAAACTATAAATAGAGGTTGGTTTGTTTATAGCAGTTGGGAGGTTACGGAAAATGTGGAAATGGAGCTTAACTATTTGGGTGCTTGGGACAAAGTCTTGCATTGTTTTGTAATGAATCAATAATTCATAATCTCCTATAATTTTTTTTGTAGTTTGTATGTTGTGGTGTTACCATTAAATTTACAATTAGACCTATGCAATGTTTTTATGATCCCCCTTGCAGTGTACTCCTGATGTTAGAACCTATGTGATTGTTTTATTTTTAGTATATTTTGTTTATGGAAAATGGGGCTTATGTAGTGCTCTATATAGGAGTGCCATCGATATACTTCTTGTGGGATGTGTGTTGTTTATCGTTATTGGCACAATCTTCCCATGGTGTGTGGACATCTTTGTGTTCTTGGTCATTTTAGGGTGCAGTTTTCCTAGTCTAGAATGTATGTGCATCTTATAATAGTCACTAGCACAATCTACTCATGGCATTTGGACACTTTACCATTCTTTATGATTTTAGAGTAGAGTTTGTGTATGGCAAGTAAGCTTATTTAGTGCTTGACATCGTATTAATCACATATTAGCTCTTAAGGCGATATGTTTTTTTTGTGCATTTTATGATAGTCATTAGCACAATTTTCTCATTCACATCAACATCTTAGTTTATTTTAAGGTAGTTTGTAACCACTCAGATTATTCTTTTAAAGTTAATAAGTTTTGCATTTTCCTTCAATTTCTTATCTTTACCATTTTCCTTTTATTTTGTGTTGTTGCCTTCATTGATTTTCAATTATCTACATTCAACATATGCTTGGCAAATCAAACTAATTAAAAATGATCCCACGGATATTTCAAACACATCAACAAATTCTCAATCCTACATTTCACACACTCCAATCCTAACTAAATTTAAAAATAGAGCATTTTCATTGCCCCATCCAAAGGCTTGACTAGTTATAAATATTTTGAAAACAAAGTTGGCCTAACTTGTTATTATTATTGAAAGTCTCCTTAAATGGATAATCTAAGAATATAAAATTAGGCCATGAGGAGTATAATATCTTCTAAATATTTGATTCTCTATTTATTTGTCCTTGTACAGAAGTACGTGCAAAAGCCCCCACAAAGGAGGTGGGCCTTTGATGTTTGGACACTATGTAAAATATAAATAATTAGGTTGAAAATTCAATTGAACGGTTTCACAACATAACCCAAATGTTGACATAGGTGTTAAGTTTGATTTATAATTACGTCGATAGTTAAATCAAAGTGTGAATAAAATTTGGGTATACATTTTATACTCCTTGTAATGTAAATCTAATATGTTGACCCTCAATGAATGTAGACAATTATCACAATCTTTGTCATGTCAGAATAAAAGATAATGTACATTATCTCGATTTTTATCTTTAGACATTTATCACAAGCTTTATAATTGATAAATGACATGTCATCAGATAATATAGGTACACCTCATCTCGATTTTTATTTTTAAATTTTTGGTTGGTCAAATTGTTTTCGAGTAAGACCATGGAACTACTTGCAAGATCAGATTTACATCACAAAGACTTTTGGATTGGATATCTCTTTTATCATGGTGACTTAGCATTTACAATTTGGTTCATGTCTATCATCATTATCAATCATATTATTAATTTAGTGATATTTGCTTAAAGGTGTAAAAATTATATAATTATAAAATAAAAAAGTTTAAATGTTTTATTTTTAAATTCAGTAAGGAATTGAAATAGTGTAATGTTTTTTTTTTTCTCCGGAAAAAAAATCACAGTTTAATTGTATTAAAATCAGAACCATATTGTTCATTGGCTTAAAGCCTTACATGTATTCAACTTTTGTATCCCATTTGGTATATTGTCAAAAAGAGATTACATATCTTATGTGGATAGATCTTATACACTGCTATAAATTGCCAGCCTGTGCATAATGTTTCAATATAGTTGTATGGACGTCTGTATATAGCGAAAATTGAAAACAGTTTAATGTCATGTATGCTCCCATGAAGGCATGGGAGGATTTTTAGAACAAAGGAGGGACGGGGTCTAGTTCTTTGATGGTGTCCTTGTTTGTTTCCCAAATGACACTTGTTCCTTCATCCATGAGCAGACCCTGTTTAGAGTGATTGTCTGCTAGAGAATTTAGATCCCTGTAAATGTGTTGGTATGATATCACATGGAAGACTTGTGAGGATAGTTGGCATAGTTCCTCATAGATGGGTTTGAGTAGTATATTTTTTGGTGGGTAATTGTTGGACATCCATTCAATTACCAAAATTGAGTCTCCAATAACTTGTAATTTGTGTACACCAAAGTGGATCGCCATTTTTAGAACCATGAGGAGAGCTTGTAGTTCTGCCATGTTGTTACTAGCGAATCCAATAGCAGCTGCAAATTTGAAATTATGATGGTCTGATAAATAAAGAAGTACCCCCACTGTGCCTGCTGCTAAGCCTACCTTTTGTTGCTCCATCAAAAAAATATTGTAAAATTAAAATTATGTTGAAGTAATTTTTAAAAATATATTTGTTAAATCTTTATAAAATAAAATTATTTTAAGATTATTGAAATTAGTCAAATATTAAGAAAATCCTAAAAATGACAACTAAAGCTTTATGTAAATATATATTCTGAAATTATCTAAGATATATAACATCAAGAAAAAACTAATTAATTTATATTTCAACATTACATATTATTACCCATATTTAAAAGTGTTATTATTTTAGAATATTTATATTTTTCATATGTTATTAGCACATAAAAATCATAAATGAATCATTCACTGAAAGTATGGACAAATATTATACACACAATTACAAAAAAAAATGGCAAGCTCCACTCAAGGGCCACCTAGTAGCTTGTATGCTCAGTGGGCTACATATATATAGGCTATTAGTTGTCGTATATGGGTGGGCAACCTATAACCCTTATAAATCGATATGCATCACAACTTGTATGGTCACCTATGGGTGGGCAACCTATAATCCTTAGAAATCCTTATAAATCGATATGCATCCCAACTTGTATTGTCACCTGGAAATAAAAATTCTTATGAAAACATCTCCACATATGCTAATTGTCAAGATAGCAGATAGAGAAACATATTCTCATCCATGGTCGCCTATTATAAGTGCTTTAACAATCACATCATAATATATGCTTCTATAAAGAACACTAAGTAATTTTCTTCCACACTTATTGATTCATCTAATTCTAAACTTTGACTGTCTATAAATTTAGACCAACTCCTTATATTAATATAGGTATTACTTGTATATGTGAAAAGGAAAAAAAAGGAAAAAAGGAAAAAAAAATATAGCATGCTATTTATTTTTGAAGTAGTTTATTTATTTTATCTTTTCGATTTTACTGTGGGTTTTTATTGGAATTTGGTAATTTGTAATGTTCCCACTTATCTATCCAATGCCTGGAAAGGAACATGATGCCAATCTGGGGCTTTTCATAAAACTCAACCCACTCATTAGATTCATAAAACCAAAGACACATGTGCAGGTGTATAATCCAAATAAACACAGCAGAAGCAAGATCCACTACATGCATATACAACATGCATTGCTCTTCATAAACATAACAGTCAATAATGAAATGACATTTCAGAATTAAATACACATAAGAAAATACTCATCTTGGTATAATGTTGTCCCAAACAACTAGCTATATGTTGCTGCAACGTTCCACCCAACCAAAGGCCAGTTGTGTTCATCAATTCTCTCAACACAACTGCCACAGCTGAGCTGGGCATGATTCTTATAAGGAAAGGGGACATTTAAGCTCATACTCAGCCAAAGCAATGGATACCCATCTCAACCCCAACATTCTTTCACGCACAACAAAATCAAGAACTGGGCATGGATACACATTCTTAGCAATGGGATTTGAATAACAATATGGCCAGGGGTTTTCCCAAAACCTGGGCACACCAAAAACAGATTTTGGATGGGGAAATCGTCCACAAGGAACCAACCCGATTTTCCATGGTATTTTGGGCATCTAAATAGCCAAAACGGCCCCAATGAAACCCCAAACCAAGCTCCCATACTCCCAACCACTCTGCAACACAAAAACGCCCTATTTCCAGCTAGAAAAATCAGGAGAAACCATAAAAACGTGGAGAGAAAACGCCCAGGCAGCCCAAAAACGTGAGAGAGGCAAAACTACTTGATGGGTTATGGCTTGTGAGGCAAATTCATGGCTCTTTTCTTGCCAAGGAAGCCAAACACGTTTTTCCATGCAGGGTGGTTGCCCATACTCGAATGTTGGACAACCATACCTCTCATTCCCCAAGGCATTAACTACCCCAACCAACTTTTGGGAGAAATGACTGATTGGGTACAAAAGTCAACATGGGTAGTTGAGGGTTTGATGGGTTCTCTCATTGACACTTGGCTTGACTTGATCGGCTAAAGGGTTTGAATGTTTTCCCTCCCAATTCCTTGTAAAATCATGCCCCCAACTCTTGTTGCATTGCATAGCTAGTTGTGGGTATTTGATTTAAAATGCATATTTACATAATGTTCGCAATTCCATTGCGCATGGCTAACACGTGAACCGTATGCATTGATAAATCGATGGCGGGGCCTTGGCCTTGAGCTCCTCACCATGATTTTATAACAATATTACATCATTTACGATTTTAATGCCATGGGGTCAAACTGGGGACATTACATAATTTCTTTTTGGTAAAATCCAAATTTCTACATGTTTAAATTGTATTTGTGAATTTATAACTAGATTCAGCACCCTCAAAAACCCCATGGTACCTAAATCATGCAATTTTCATAGTTAATATATGTGATTCTAAATTTTTTTTAAAAATTTCTAATTAAATGAAACCAAAAATCATAAATAAGAGAGTAACTACCTTCAAATTTTCTTATTCCTCACTTAGATTAAATCCTCTAGACATTCGTGAATAGTTGTTTTGAATCTTTGATTAGTAGTGTTGTTACATGTAGTGCATCATGTTTTGAACAATTTCTAAAGATAACAACTTTTAACAATCGATTATAATTTGAAGTGTTATTAGGTGTATGTTTTGAAAAGTTTGAAGTGTTATTATAATTTGAAGTGTTATTAGGTGTATGTTTTGAAAAG
This sequence comes from Larix kaempferi, assembly GCA_027924585.1. Lineage (NCBI taxonomy): Eukaryota > Viridiplantae > Streptophyta > Pinopsida > Pinales > Pinaceae > Larix > Larix kaempferi. The sequence goes on along the minus strand of BSBM01000882.1, from coordinate 1,755,570 downwards.
TTTTCAATGATAACAATCCTTAACAACCAATTATACATTAAAATTAAAGAAGTGTTGTTAGATGTAATGCATCATGTTTTGAACAATTTCTAAAGATAACAACTTTTAACAATCGATTATAATTTGAAGTGTTATTAGGTGTATGTTTTGAAAAGTTTTCAATGAGAACAACCCTTAACAACCAATTATACATTAAAATCCATTCTTTAAAGTTATTATTTTAATTTGGAATTATATATTAAGTAAAAAATAAGGGTCAATAACTTTTAGGGATAAGTGGAAATAACCCAAGTGTCAAATACTTTGAGGCAAAAGTTAAAGTAATTTTAGTTTTTTTTAAATGTTTTATATATATATATATATATATACATATTACTTTAGAGAACACATACATACATTAAGAGCGCATTATACATACTATTTTTTTAAACTTTTGATACCTTTAAATCCATGATTATGCATCATTATTCAAATGGAGATGTTTCAAAACTGGATTTCACAAGGAATATAATTTTACTATTACATAGCTAAAACATGTATGAAAACTTATACATATTTCACAAGAATGGATAATAATATGAAAACATTTCACAAGAACGGATAATAATACCAAAACATTATGGTATACATATTTCACAAGAATGGATAATAATATGAAAACATTATGAAGATCCCATAATAGCAAAAGGAATATAGAAAACCATACCTTACGTAAAAGGTGTAGATACCCTTAATAGTTGTGAAATAAACTCTGTGAGATCCACATATATTTAAAGGGTCTTATAACACTGTTAAAATCTTATCATTGATTTAGTGGCCATGGTTATGTGCATCATTTATATTTCATTGTAAATTAATAAGGTGATTAAAATATGGATATAGCCAAATGCATTGTTCATTACATTACTTATATTGCATTAAGTTTAGTTAGTAACAACAAATCAATGTTACTAAATTTATAGTATAATGTGTTATCTCTCTCAAAGCATGTACATTGAATTTTAGAAAAAAATGTCTTACCTACAATGCATCATATAAAGTAGATAGAGTCTTAGATTAGATTGATTTTTCATATCCATGAGGAATCTAAGAACCCTTAACACACTTCAATGGTAGTAGAGGTGGAAAGAAAAAGCAGAGAGATGGCTATGGAAAGAGGCATCTACCTCTATCTTATTTGTTTCGCATTCTTTTGCCTTGAAAAATATTTTACATTTTCATTTATGCTTATGAGATTTGAACACAAAGCCTTACTTAACTTGTTTACTGTATTAATTCTTATAGTTGTAGGAATATGTTTCACTCCTATTTCTAAAGGACTTAAATTTACTCCTCACCTCTACTTCTTCTTTTTTTTCCTTTTCCCCGAATAACTTTATATTTTGTTCTGTAAATGATTTTTGGGGTGTTTGTTTAAATTATATTCTTCTCAAATTTGAGTGATTTTATTCTATTATGGGCTCAAGTTTCAACACCTCTCGCATTTTGTAATCTCCCGCGGCTTATATAATTAAAAATCCAACGGAGACATACTTGTTCACTCCCTATGCAGATTCATAGTCTATTATTTTCCCACGTTACAATTCCCTCTTGAATTAAAACTACACCAATGCCATGCCCTGAGGCATCACATTCCACAATAAAGGTTTTTGTGAAGTTGGGTTTGGCTAATACAAGCAGTGTACACATATCCATTTTAAGTTTTTCAAAAGACTTGGTGGCTTCTTAAGTCCAAGAGAATGCCTCATTTTTCAATAACCTTGCTATGGGTGTTTCTATTTGACCATAATTCTTGACAAATTTGCGATAATAGCTTGTTAATCCTTAAAATACTCTAAGGTTATTCAAGTTCTTAGGAATTGGCCATTCCATGATAAACTTAATTTTGTTAGGGTCCACTTTGATTCCTTCATGAGATACAATATGACCCAAATATTCCACTTCCTAAACCCCAAATGAACATTTAGAAGGATTGACATATAGTCGGTGCTCCTCTAATAGCTTTAAGACCCTGTCAACATGTTGTACATGCTCTTCTCATGATTTCCTATAGATTAGTATATCATCAAAAAAATACTAACACTAATTTTATGAGGAAGGGTTTAAAAATAGAATTCATCAAGCTTTGAAATGTGGAAGGTGCATTGGTAAGGCCAAATGGGACCACCAAAAATTCATAATGACCTCCATGTGTTATGAAGGTTTTTTTTTTAATGTCTTCTTTCCTCATTCTAATTTGATGATATCCAAAAAGGAGATTCAACTTGGTAAATAAAATTTCTCCCTGTAATTATCTAATAATCCATTAATGACAACAATAAGAAGCTTATCTTTAATGGTAATCTTATTGAGCTCTCTATAATCTGGACACATAGTACACCATGAACCTTCCCTTTTGTTAACCATCACCAAGGTGCAAAGAAAGCACTTTGTCTAGGTTGAATGATGCATGCATCTAACATTTCTTAAACTATGTGTTTAATCTCACTTTTTTGAGCATATGGGTACTTGTAGGGTATGATGTTAGGTGGTACATTTCCTAGTTGCAAATCAATAGCATGCTCATGACCTCTAGTAGGTGAAAGAACTTTATGTATCTCTCCAAATACTTTGGAATGATTGTCAATAACTTGTTGTAGATCCATTGGAATAGAGGGTATATATGCTTGAACATCTATTGAGAAAAATTGTGGATTTGATACATTGTATAACGAGGTTGGGGGAATAAACATTTCCCTTTATAGTTGTTCGTAGTATCCCTTCTAGTAGTTATATTTTTACTTTCAACTTTCCTTTCCAAACTAAAATAATTATCTAATAATTTAGGTTCATAGAGACATACCTCATGTTGAACAGCCTCCTTCGAAGTGCCCATAAAGAGATCCAACAAATTATTTCTTGGAATGTTCTTCACTATAAGACTAAACTTTTGAAAATTCTTAATATTCTCTATAACTCGACCTTTTTCCTGTGATTTATCAATTGGCTGAAGAAGGTGTTTCTCTTAGTATCCCCATAATATGGTATCAATTCATCTGTAAATATATACCAAGAGACAATATAGTCCATTTTAAGGTCACAAAGATGCCATTGGTAGCATACAAATTGATCAGGTTCCGAATGCAAGGATGCAATAGTTACCTTTTGTAAAGTTAGCACTTGGTGTAGATCAAAGGATTGCTCCATCTAGAATATCCATGTTGTTGGATCATTGCCATCAAAATTTCCCATATCAATATTTAGAATGATGTAGTTCCTTGTTCCTGAGTTGAACCCATGATGAAGTGATGAATGATCAAATTCCAGGGAATTGAACCTCTTTTTTTTTTTTTCCTGGGAAAATGTCCATAATTTTATTTCAAAAAGATGATTAAAATTACATTCTGCAGATGTAGTAGAATCACAGGGATCCCTACATTTTCACATATTTCTGTCCCATATAAGCAGATACAACAGCTTATAAAGAGCTGAACCAAAAAAGAAATCCAATAAAACTTCGCCACAAGAAGATGAATCTTGAACAGTAAAGAGAAACCCAAAAGACGTCTTCAAACCGAAACCCTCAGCAGAATAAACAGCAGATCCAAGTCTGTGGACAAGCAGCAAACTCTGGATCTCCCAAACTGGCGAACTCAGCCAGCAACTACTGATGAAGAAAACGGCCAGACACCCTAAGCAAATCCTCCACCGCACGCCGTCCATCATCCTCTGCTCAGGTTCTTGAATCTGCGTCTCCATGCCATACTGCCGAGAGAGTGTCATTCGGCTCTGTCCCCACTCGGCTCAGCCCCTACTCCAACCACGGTCTCCAAGCATGTTCCGGATATCCGCGTGTACTGCATTGAAACTGAGACGCCCATCTGCAATCGCCAACATTAGCCGTGTTAATCTTCTAATCGCGTGGGCATCGCTGGATCGATTGCAGTAACATACAGCCCGTGTGCAAGTTCTTGATCAAGAACAAGAAACTTGAACTTCAAGATGTGGCGGTGGACGAGAACCGATCTGGAGCAGATGCATCCGCGTGTGATATACGGGGTCGACGATCAAGAACAGCAGCCCGTCTTGAGGAAACGCGACACCCTGTTAATGCTGCCTCCGCTCGGCTCGGTCCCCACTCGGCTCAGCCCCTACTCCAGCCACGGTCAAGAAATCATCCAAGCCTCGGACATCCTCGTGCACTGCAACTGACGGCTCTGCAATCGCCAACATTAGCCGAATGCTGGCTCGAATTGCAGTAAACATTCAGCCCGTGTGCAAGATCTTGATCCAAGAAACTTGAACTTCTTGATGTGGCGGTGGACGATGACGCAGAAACAGCAGCAGAGAGAATCGATTTGGAGCAGATGCATCCGCGTGATGTATGTACTCGGGGTCGACGATTCAAGAACAACAGCCCGATGAGGAGATCTGGATACGCGACGCCCTGTTAATGAGCAGTGGATATGGGGCATCTACGGGAGCGCCACCACAGAGGGAGAAACACCACCGCCTCCACTGATGCAGGACCGCTAAGACCAGGAAACTAGAGGGGAAAATGGGTTGGCAGCCATGGAAGGAACCATGGCCGCCAAGATCTTCAAGTCGACCCTCTTCCTAGTTGCAGAGCGTCCGCTGAATTGAACCTCTTATTATCCAATTGTTTTTAAATTTGATCAATCTATGTTTGGGACAAGTCCTTTTTGTTCTCCTCATCATTTTCTGGAGGATCTAAATTATGAGGACTAACATGTCTCATGTCATTCAAAGTTACCCCCTTCACAACTTCAAGATCCTCTTTATTAGCCATCTTGTTTTCAAGGTTATTTAATTCATCCTTATTTACTATATTCATGATGTCCACCTTTATTAGCATTGTATTTTCCATTTTCTCTAATATTTCAATAAGCTTAGACACCCCAAGGTCTACATCATCATACTTGTCTCTTATCGTGGATGATCCTTCATGAGGTTTATTGAGCATAGTAATATTTCTCCACCTATTTCCATTTGATCCCACTAAAATTTACTAAATTGATTCTCTATTTACTCTTTATCACACCTTTTGAATCACCCAAAATATATATTCCAATCAAAAGTTATGCAAGTTTCAAGTTAACGTACCTTTAAAAACCATGGTTTGTAGGTTGTCTTGTTGGATGATTTGTCTCTTGAATTATATCTGAAATTTTGGCTCCTCTGAGTTTTAAATTTCATTCCATATCATCCCAATATGTCTTCTCTTCAATGTCAAATGTTTGACCCAATTCTGATTGGTCGAGAGAGAGTTATGGTAACTTTCCCAAAACTTGTTATTTTTGTCCCTTTCAAGAGAGCGAACTTGTACGGACTAACACGTGTCTGATTTTTCTACTTTGCTTCGTTTTTTTTAATCACAAATACTATGGTCCACATCCCTTTTGATTCAATACGTTTTACTCAATTTGGATCTTACAATCTTCAGATATAAAATATTTACCCATAACACATGTTTGAGACTAGTTTTTGGACTAGTAAAAAACCATAACTTCCATCGACTATAACTTTGAACTTGTAATGAATCGGGACCTAAAAAAATTACCAGAGGCACTTCACTATGAATTTTAAGGATCCTGCAAATTCTTTTTGTATCATACAGCCCCCAAAAAATGTTATAGAGAAAATGGATTTGATACCAAATGTTATGCACCAAATTCACAAAAGAGTAAAAATAGAAAGAAAGAGTAACCCAATACATTGAGAATGAAATAAAGAGTTGAATCAAATGCCTCTTTGAGGGGGAAACCTCTTTATACAAAGTATCGGATGCATACGACAAGATGGGATGATCCTAAAACTAGGTCCCCTTGGTGTGTATATATATATATATATATATATATATCGATAGGAGACAAAGGTGCATTGAATTAATTATGTCCAACCATACAATTACAGAATGTCCTAAACGACCAATACAGACAATACTTGTTATAACATCTTTTGTCATACTTGTCCCAGAGATGCTCAAGATCGTTCGATCTTATCCATTTTCCTATTTTGCAGACTCCCCTGATCCCTTGTGATCTCTAAGCAATTCTTATATGAAAAACTTCTTAAAAATAAGTTTCTCAAGATGTACGCACCCTATTGCACTGCTAGTCCGTGTATACATGAGTTTCCTTTGTCTAGCCCGTGAACATGTCTGTTCGAGGGTAAAAAATAAAAATAAGTTAATTTACAAGAAAATTTTCATTTTTGACTGTTCCCCATTGCCCCAATATCGTAAGTAATTATCTCCAGCTTCCCCAACTACGTCCCCATCAATATAAAAGAGGTGTAGGAGAAGTAAAAAAAACATTGAATATTGGATATTGGAGATCTTGTTATTGAAATCAAGATATGAAGCCCTCGTTTATCTCGGTCTGCAAACCCCCCTTTCGTATATCTGGAACATAGCCTTTCCATTCATTCTTGAGAGTCATTATTATGCTAGATAATGCTTATAGGGATTCTCTTGAGCACATTTCCCAAGGAAAAAATTGGGATGGATGTTGAGTGTGCAAGGACTCGGGTGGACGAACTCAAACATTAGTTTCAGAATGGTGACTTGACAGGAATAAGGTGGCATCTACACATTTGTATCCTGTTGTTATTTATATATAAAATATATCTCTTTTCCATCCATTTCAAATGTTAAATTATAGTTTATAATTGTTGAAATTGGGATATATGTCTCATTATGAAAATCTTTTTGTAATTTCAATCTTTGCAACAGTAATTGCTTTCTGTAATATATTTTTCCTCTTTCAGGTTAATTCTTGGAGATTTGGATGGTAAATATTGGAGCAGCTACATCTAGAGGGATTCTTTATCAAATGTTTAGATCCAAGTTGTTAACTTTCTTGTCTATTCAAATTTTGTATGAAAAAATTGAAAGTTTTCTTTTTCACATGAATGTTGAGTTTTCTTTTATGGTATCTCTCTGTGGTGATCCTACCCAAAGGTCACTAGGGTTGTAAATATTACCGAAACAATACTAATTTAATAATAAAAATGTAATTTCACAATATATAGGGCTTAATATTTTCAAGTTGTTTTCTCTACATGACACATATTAACCAATACACATCATTTAAACCTATATATAATTCAAATATATTAATTTTGAGGTCCAATACAATAAGTGGTCATGTTGTTATAGATACCCAATGTCTCATATACATATACAAATATACATTAAATATCCATTGCCTAGAAGAAAGAATCTCATTGAGAAATAGTATATACGGTAAAATTCTAAGGCTAGAGTTTTCAACCACATAAAACAAAAGGGAAGTGAAAAAATATAGGGTTTACAACGTTGAAGGTAACTATGAAAACCTTATATCTTCGTTTTTCCAGGGAAAAAAATTGTAATTTTATTAATGTAACAAAATTACATTCAATAGTGCTTGTTAAGAATTCCCAAAAAATTCCAGTGAGGATTTAAATACCTCACTCATATTTGATTATGAGATATTCTTCAAATTAGTTACAATCCGAGAGAGACAAAGTTCTTTCATAGAGTTCATCATATGATTCTCTATTAGATCATGCAATTCCTATATAAGAGAGATCCATTAGAGCTTATACCCTACTTATTCTATAGTTCATTGATATATGTATTGATACATATAGATTGAAAACAAAATCGTGTGAAACAAACCAAGCAATCAACCAAAAAGTGCCTAGAAGAGTCACATTAATAACTTGTAAGATGGGTCAAACCAGTGATTAGGATAACTCGTTCCTCCCATATTTTCCAGTTACCTTGTGTCATTGCTAAACCTTCTTTAAGAAACCCATCAACTTGGTTATTCCTTTATCTATAAATATGTTGGAGAGAAATGGAATGAAAAAAAAAATATTCATAATCTCATTAAATACAAGTCGTAAGATAATATTTTCACATGTGAATTCACCCTACATCCATTTTATAAAACTTATGAGTCACAAAATACCTAAAACCTCTAAGCACCATAATCCCCTGCAAGTTTGAGAGAGAAATTTAGAGCCATCAACTCAGTAAATTTATTCGATCCTCTGCCTACCCTTGCTTTAATTTTATCTAGTGAAAATATGTAAGTGAAATACTCCTCCAACACCACATAAGACTGGGGTCCTTTAGGTTGCTCCATCAAAATATAGCCATGCCCCAGACTTGTATATCACCTCTTCCACTAGGTTTCTTTCATTCTTTGTTGGATTGCATTGAACAAATATATTAAGAATATTCATTAATTATATAGCACATTGCAATGAAGGTATTAATTAGTCCTCAAATAAAATCAGATTTTTGGATAACCATATTCCCCAGGCTACAATGAGAAGAAGAGAATGATACAATTTCACAACAAAATTCCCATCCCAAAATTTAAGACATTCTTCTATTGTGCCTCCACTCCAAAAATTGCTTTGAATTGTTAATGCATCTAATTCATTCCAAACCTATTTAGTATAAGAACAAAAACTAAGTAGGTGATTAATATTTTCATCATTTGCTTCGCAAATAAAACACCATCCGGGCCCATATTTCCTTCTCTTTTGCAAGTTATCCGATGTATGCACATTGTCATTGAGTAAAAACCACATAGAAATTCTAGCTTTTAATGGGAATTTATACTTCCATATCTTCCTCCACCACTATATAGGCTCCTCCCTAATACCTTCTTCAAATATAAATTTGTATCCCAACTCAGGAGAATATATGCTTATTTTTGGATTATTTGAGTAGATAAACTCATCCTTTTCCTTTCTAATCTTGGTATGGCTAGACTTTATATTTTCTAAGTATTCCTCGAATTTCGAGTCTTCATCATGTATATCCTAATACTCTATACATTCTTCCATTCCTAACTCCAAATTGAGGATGAGTTAGTATCAGCTAGCTGAGAAAAAGTAGAAATGCCTTTACTCTAAGGGTACCAATTAAGTTCCTTGACAACCTAAATGATTCACCACATCTAACCCATGGGTATTCATATATTCTAACCCTATGTCCATCTACCACCTTCTAAACAAGCCAATTACTTGTGAGGGGAAAGGCCTTTACATAAGCCTTCCAAATGATTGATCCATTTTGAAATTTTTTTGAGGCAGATCAAATCCAATATTATTCCATTGATTTGGGATAAATCTACTTTTGAATGATCACATGAAACCAAAGTCCCTTACGCGATATAATTCTTCAAAAACTTTTGGAAAATAGAGTAGTAGAAAAATGAAAAGAATAATAATTCAAACCCAAACCCCCAAACTTCTTTGAAATTGCTAATGTTTTTTAATTGACAAGTGGAAAACCTGTTTTATCCATACTACCAGACCATAAGAATTTATAACATAACCTTTTCTATTTTATCCAAAATTCCTTGTGGAATAAAGGCAAGGGCCATCCAACACACAAGAATGGCTTCAAGCACTAATTTTACCAATATCAACCTTCTTCCCTAGGAAAACAAGCAATTACCAAGTTAAGAGTCTCTTCTCAACTTTTGAGATAAGCCATACCCAATCCCTTTTCCCATAATCATTTGTATTTATGAAAAAACACATGTATTTTAATCCATGCTGCAAATATGCGTGTAGATATGGTAATAATTATATAATGTCTCTCTCCTCCTCTTCCTCCATCCTCTTCCAATTAACCTTATCATAATCTTTTATGATGTATATTTTGAGTATCACGACATACCTCTTCTTAGTTTTGACTAATTGAAACCCCTCCTATGCTACACCAATCGCCTCATTGATTCATCGACCAAATAGAAAACCAAATTTCTCATAGGATATATACTTTGAGATAATGAATTTTACCCTCATCGCCATTATCTTAGCAATTATTTTTATATACAATTGCATAAGGATATAGGCATATATTCATCAAATGACATAATGCTATCATATTTTGGGATTAAGGTAATAAATATTGAGCTAAATCCTACCAACTTTCTTTAATTGACTCTTGATTCCTCAATGACCCTCAATAAGTATCCACCAATAATCTCATAAAACCCAAGGATGAATTCAACCAGCCATCCATCTGGGCCAAGAATTTTATCCTTTTTGAATCTATGAAGAACTTCCTCTAGTTCAACCTTTGAAACCACATCCATTATTGTTACATTATCCTCATTTGAAACAAAAATTAGGAAGTAAGATGTTGTGTGAACAATTTCTACAATGTTCACCCCATTGCCATCCTTAAAAAACCCTTCAAAATATCTTATCTCAAGTCTGGTTAGGTCTTCAAACCTAGAAACATCCTCACCATCTCGATTCCTGAACTTGTTAGGGTCCTACCCTAACCCCCTTAAATGAATAGGTTTTTATGTATTGATTCCATATATATTCAATAAGGCCCATAAAGTAGATATAGTGTGAAAGCAGTATTTATAAGAAAACTTACTAGAAGGTTTCGCTTACTAGAAAGTTCCACCCAATAGAAAGTTCATTCATTCAGAAGGCTTAATAGAAGGTTACACCTACTAGAAATTTTCTTCACTATAAACAATATAAATAAGTAGAAGCAATGTAATAAGTTGACTTGTGAAGTATATTGTAATTGGAGTTCTACTCATCTAAAGGTTTCCCCCTCAAAGAGGCAAGTGAACATTTGTTTCATCAATAAAGTTATTTTTATTGTGATATTTGGTTATCTACAATTGTCTATTGTTGTGGTAAATATACCCTTTTCTTTCTAAAATCTTGCTTTATTTTGTTATTTATGCTATGAATTTCCATTATTCTAATAAGGTACATCACATCTGGTATTAGAGCACTTTCCTAAGCCAAAAAATTTAGAAATTTTCTTTTAGGCTAGAGACGTGTTTCAACATCTATAAATAGCATAGTGATCTATCATTTAGTGGGTTAATATGTGATCAAGGAAGACTACATGCGATGAATACAAGAGGTTTCGCCTAGTCGGACACACTTGTAACCTCTGTTGGTACCCCTTCGAGTAGTACTACATCATGCAACACATATATACAAAATTTCACTTTCACATACCCTTGAGTGAATTAAAAGTCCCCCATGTGACCTAAAACCAAATTTAGATAATATAATCTATTATCTTGCTGCTATAGTGACACCAAGCACAAAACTTGGGAATTTTACTCTCTATTGCTTGGGTCATGATAGGTAGTATGGCTAAGGGAACGATCGATCCTCCTTAGTTAGTGTCCCAAGAGATTCGGTTGAGTATTAATATTCAAACCTATAGGTATATCAGAGAGATATAGCAACTAGAACTCCTTTACCCTTAGGACCTTCGAAGCCATGTTCTTAGTGACCAGTCCTTAAGATTCCTACATAATTAAGAATATGTGAATTCCATCAGCGCGATAATATTCAAGTGGGATTACAACTCTACGAAGAGAAGAAGAAAAAAATATGGGTTATTCATTCACTCTTATTTCATACATACCTCAACACAATCCTTGCACTTTGTTGATCACATTACTACCACTCTCCATTAACCTTTTATGTGGACCCACATCTTCTGACCCTTTCATGTGTTGATCACAATTGTATCACTCTCTAGTGACGTAATTTGGATGATATCCTCCTCTTCAATAAAACTTGTTTAGAAAATTTGTATCACATTCAACAGATCATGAGTACCTTGCAACAACAAAAGTTATACTCCAATCTAGAGAAATTTTCATTCAACATGCATAAAATTTAGTATTTGAGCTATATACTGGATGAGCACGGTGTGCAGGTGTATGGGACAAGATCAAATCCATTCATGATTGGTCAAACCCAACAATTCTCATCGAGATCTATAGTTTCTTGGGCCTCACCAAATTCTATCATAGGTTTGTGTTGGGTTCGCTCATACCTTTCGGCCCCTTAACCAAGTGATCAAGTGGGGAAAATCCAATTTCATTTGGCTTGAGTCACAAGAGAAAGCATTTGAGGATCTAAACATAATCTTTTTTTAGTACCAATTATCACCCTAATATACCTGCAATAGCACTTCAAGATTGAGGAACATGCTTCTCATTTTGTTGTTAGTGTATTCCTTACCTAGTACATGCATCTAGAGTCATATCATAGTGAGACACTCTCCAATACGGTTTACAAGTACCCCACCTATGACAAGGATATTTACTCAATTATGCAGTCATGTGACCAATGGAATCCTTCCATACTAAGGAACTAAATGATCATATACACTAATCATAATCCCTTGAAATTCATGCAAACGTAAAGAAAGTTACAAAATGATCACCATCATAAGTGGTCCATGTACCTGCAACAATACCACCAGAACATCAACTATAAGAAGCGCAACAAAAATCGTGTTGTAGATTTCCTTAGTTAATTTTCGGTTGTGGCACTAAATACTATGTTCAACTCTTTTGGACATGATATCTCCAAGTGGCCCCAATTGTATGACAACAAACCTAGCTTTGTTGCTACTTTTCATACACTGTGCACAAGAAAAATAGTCTCAAACTTCCATCCCCTTTACCCTTAGGACCTTCGAATCCCTGTCCTTTGTGACCGGTCCTTGAGATTCCTACATAATTAAGAATATGAGAATTCCATTAGCATGATAATATTCAAGTGGGAGTAAAACTCTACTAATAGTAGAAGAAAAAAAATATGGGTTATGAATTCACTCTTATTTCGTACATATCTCAATGCAATCCTTGCACTGTGTTGATCACAATACTACCACTCTCCATTAACCTTTTATGTGGACCCACATCTTCTAACCATTTTATGTGTTGATCATATTAGTAGCACTCTCTAGTAGCCTAATTTGGATGATATCCTCATGATAAAACTTGTTTAGCACATTTGTAGCACATCCAACAAATCATGAGCACCTTGCAACAACAAAAGTTATACGCCAATCTAGAGAAATGTTCATTCAACATTTAATATCCTAGATGAGCATGGTGTGCATGTGTATCGGGCCAATATCAAATCCATTCATGATTGGTCAACCCCAACAACTCTCATAGATCTCTATAGTTTATTGGACCTCACCAAATTCTATCATAGGTTTGTGTTGAGTTCTCTCATACCACTTGGCCCCTTAGCCAAGTGATCAAGTGGGGAAACCCAATTTCATTTGGCAGGAGTCACAAGAGAAAGAATTTGAGGATCTAAAACATAATCATTATTCAGCACCAATGCTCACCCTACTAGACCCGCAACAACACTTCAAGATCGAGGAACATGCTTCTCATTTTGTTGTTAGTGTAGTCCTGACTTACTACATGCATCTAGTGGCCTATCATAGTGAGACACTCTTCGCTACGGTTTAAAAGTACCCCACTTATTACAAGGAGATTTAATCCATTACACAATCATGTGACCAATGGAATCCTTCCATCCTAAGAAACTAAATGATCATCCACCCTATTCGGAATCCCTTGAAATTCATGCAAACGTAGGGAAATTTACAAAATGATCACCACCATAAGTGGTCCATGTACCCACAATAGTACCACCATAACATCAACTATAAGAAGCGCAACATGAATCATGTTGTAGATTTCCTCAGTTAATTTTCAGTTGTGGCACTAGCTACTATGTTCAACTCTTTTGGACATGATATCTCCAAGTGGCCCCAATGTATGACAACAACCCTAACTTTGTTGCTACTTTTCATACAATGTGCACAAGAAAACTAGTCTCAAACTTCCATCTTCAAGATGAAATTTTATGTCATTTGAGCAACCTCTAAGTTCCTTTAAGAAAGTGTGAGAACTTGATTTTAGAGGTGCATTATAGTTGGGTTTTAGGGCACTTTGATGTGGAGAAGATAGTGGAAGTGTTTCAAAAGTGATTTTACGAAGCAAATCTATGATAGGGCATCGACAACTATATCGAAGTGCGCATCACATGTTCCATCGCCAAACCTACCATCAAGAAGTAGGGGTTGTATGCAACTTATTTACCTCTCCATAAAAACCCTAAGGGTCTATCTATATGGACTACATGTATGACCTGCCTATAACCAATCATGGAAACAAAAATATATTTGTGGTTGTGGATTGTTTCTCTAAGATGTCCATTTTAACATTTTGTAAGAAGAGTGTTACAATAAATGGCATTGCTATGTTCTTCTTCAAATTTGTTTGGGTTCATTTTGGCCTCTTGTGGACCATTGTCTCAAATCGATACAATGGGTTCCTTAGTAATTTATGGTCCTTACTATGGTTGATGATAAACATCAAACTAATCAAATTGACTACCTCCCAACCCCAAATTGAAGGATAGAGATAGGTAGTCAATAGGATTTTTGCATATATCATAAAAGTATACAACTCCAAACATCCATGCACACAAGATGAGATCCTTCCCTATGTTCAACATAGATACAAGAGATCCCATCTTCATATGTCAATTAAACACAACCCTTTTTAGGTGTGCTTGGGGTTCCAACATTGGCTTTAGTTTCCGTAGAACTACTCATTGCATATACATAGGAAGAATCCCCACATTCTCAAACCGAGTTTGAATGGGGAGACAAATTTATATAACATATCCAGCACATCCAACAACAAGTTCATGATATTTTTTAGAAAGCTATTTCCAAGTACAAGTAGTGCCACAATCAACATTGGGTTCCACTCAAGTTTCAAGTTGGAGACAAGGCATGGTTGCATTTGTAGAAAGAGAAATTGATAGGACCCCATCGAAAATATACCCATTATGATATTGGACTTAACCATCACCAAGGTCATTGAATAGAATGATTTGAATTAAGTATTCCCTATTTCCTTGGCTCTCACCATGTATTTAATGTGGAGTTTCTTCAACAATATTTTCCACCTTTCTTGGAAGCCTTAAAGGTGGCTAAGCACTTAGCCTCTATAGAACTCAATCCTTACATCATTGATTAGGAGAAATTCAACCTAGTCTTTGACAACAAGATGAAATGTGTTTGCCAATAGAACATCCAACTCTATTCGGTCCTCAAAGCAGGATAATTTATTAACTAGGGAAAGTGGATCACTAAGGGGGATGACTAATCCATGTGTATATGGGTGGGAATCCACCTATTCCATTGGTTCAAAATGGTTCGACATCTTGGCCGAAATCTTACTTTAGTTTTTAAGGTCCCAAAATTTCGATATGTTTTACGGGCATTTCCATTGCATTTTTGGTGGTGGATGCAAGCCATACAATCAAATATTATGTGGCCTACCAAACTCATAGTGAATGAGTAATCCTTGTAACAGTTGAATAAATTCCCTAAACGGAGTTTGCATGCAAAATGTTTTCCCCTGGGAAGTGGCGTATCAACTAGCCTCCTTAGGGACCACATTCCTTTTGCCACATCATTTCCTAGGGTTAGGATTTTGGATATTTAGGGTTAGATTCTAGGAAATGATATTTTATGTTAAAAGGAACTTTTGACATCTTGTAATGTCTTATTATGAATGAGAATATTTGACACATTTATCTTCAAAGATAAGCTACCACCATTCTAGATAGTCTATATTGCTTTGCAGTTTGTAGGATTTTTGCATTTCATTCAATAATAGAATTTAGGTTTTACTATTCGATTATGTTCTATAAAACATATTGTGTGTGTTTTTCCATTTTATATTCCTTCATTTATTTCACTCTTTAAATAATATGGATTTGTGGTATCATAGAAAACTACTCTTTGTAGTTTCTCAATACATATCCCCAACAAGTTTCGAGTATAAGAAGTTCGGTCTCAAACTAATTGAGCTTGAGAAAAACCACATTTGTAATCCAAGTAACCTTAAGTGGAAGAATAAAAGAGAGATGACAGAGAAAGAGATCCTATTAAGTTTTTTCTCAAGGAATCCTTCATGCAATAGAAGAATGAGATGATGGATAATTTTGGCCAAATCCTTCAACAACTACAACCGATGACAAAGACACATTCAACCACCAATCATTCCAGAGGTGCAACACCCTTCAAGGTACAATTTAACTTTAAAATTACTTTATTTGAAGTCTATATGGATGCATATTATTTGGAGAATTGGTTAAATATATTATAGGGTTTTAATCTATTCAAAAAATTTCCTACAACAAAAAGATCACCTTTGCACTCAAGACGTACCTCCCCCATGTCAAATATTGGTAGTATGGTTACTCGGAGAGACATGCATGAGATTATTCTACAACATAGAGGACAAATATCACTAGAGAAAAAAAATTGATGTCCAAAAGGAGGAATTCTAGCCTGTTGGAAACTAAGACCACCAATACATGAGATGGACAACTTTGCGCTAGGAGAGAGACCATATGGTGCCAAAATTCACCAATATCTTCCATTATTTCCACTCAAATTTAGGTATATGATACTTTGAATGGATTTTGGTCCTAAATTATCACAGTGGCATACATAGGTACATCCAAATAGAGATGAATTTCCTAGACATCTCCTCACTAAGAGTCGCTTATCAATATGTGATCAAAATTGAGAAAAAGTTTCAGAAAAAGAATAAGTGGATGTTTGGGTCTACAAATATGCCATAATAGCACCAAAAAGGTGGCCCTAAATCATAGAACAAAGAAAACAAAATTGATATCCAACCTCGATAAAACCAGTGCAAGTTGTAGGCAAAGCATGGTAATGGGAAGTCAAAGGACATTGGAAAGTTGTTTGAGTTTCATAAGATCCCTTGGAAAAACACTAATGAATGTGGCTCGAAGTAGTCATTGTTGGTCAAGATAAGAGTCAAAACCTAGATATGGGTTTGAATTAGAACTAGATAAGGGAAAGTAGATCATTAATGAAGAGCCCAATGTTACCATCACAACTACAAAGATTCAACTAGAAGAGGAAGAGGATTCGAAGGAAGGTGAGTGCATCTTCCATTCAAAAATATGTGTGAAGGGTACTCCACTACACTTCATTGTTGAAAATGGTACATAGCTAGAAGAACATTATCTTATATGAGGTCATGAGGTGGTTGCATATTTTTGTTAGGGAATGTTTCCTATGGATGGGATGAGGCCACCAATTACATAATTGGGTGAAAGACAAACATTTAAGGTTTTGCAAATACAACAATTAAGAAAAATATTTAGGGTTTAAGAGGGTGTGAACCTTACTATAGAAGGTTGATCCAAGCCTCTCCTTGAGTCTTCCTATTTATCTCCAATCAAGGAGCCTGCAGAACCATTCCAAAAAACCTTCCTCAAACTAATTTGACTACAAATAGAAGATTGACATTTAAAAGAGCATAAAACATCAAATTGAAATCAAATTTGAGATAAACATGAACAAAGCTATTTGTAAAGGGAAGAATGTCTAGTATTTCATTAATGAATGAAGCAATCAAATCAAATTACCTTCCTTCAAGCATGGCACTTCATCAAACCAAGATCCAAGGTCTCCTGCTTCTCTCCTCCAAGGATCCCAACCTTTGATCAAATGTGCTAGGGTTTAGGACCAATTAGGGCACAAATGAGGGGGATATGAGTCAAAATTTATATAGCATAACATTATGTGGGCTAAGAGTCCCTTTCATGGTCCATCTCCCTCTCTTTTATAGTGAATGGAGAAGTTTTGGTCGTAGGAGGAGCAGTTATGACCAGAAGAGGAGGTTCCAAAACCACCTAAACCACCCAATTTTAGAGAATGTTTATATTTTTTGAGTTTTTATGAGGCACACGTAGGTGTTAAAGGATCAAGGTGCTTCCAAAACAGAGGTATTCCATGTGAAAGTTGCGCATGGGTGAAAAAATGAGCCAAAACAGTCATTTCTAGGGTTTTTTAGGAAGAGTTTTGGTCTCAAACTATGGTCATGAGTTCCCAAAATGCTGAATGGACCATGAATAAGTTAAGGCCACCTAAAAAAGGTCCCAAATATGGCTCTTCCATCCACATTGTCCTTTTGTGTGACCCAAAACAACCTCATGAAGTGTCGTCATGAGAGCAAAACATGCTAGTGTTGTCACAGACATAGAAGTGCCAAATTTAGTTATAACATATGCCCCCTAATGTATGAGGTCAGAGAGGAACAAAATGGCCATAATACATTATAAATAATGAAAGTTTATATTATGGAGTCGAGGAAACCATAGAAACTAAGAATTGTAGGCTTGAATGAAGTACCTGCAATGAAGGAAAGTGTCAGACAATATAATCCCAAGGATATATGTCCATGTTCAAATGATGGAACATGACCAACAAGAGGATACATTGG
The DNA here is from genome assembly GCA_027924585.1 of Larix kaempferi. NCBI lineage: Eukaryota > Viridiplantae > Streptophyta > Pinopsida > Pinales > Pinaceae > Larix > Larix kaempferi. The sequence continues at coordinate 1,737,409 of BSBM01000882.1, read as the reverse complement.
TGATCCAATACATGTGTATAACTGATGCATATATCATGGCCATGAGAGTACAAGCATGGATCCATGAGAAACATAAGTATGTACATAGCCACAGGAATACAAAGGTGGATCTATGTAAAAACTGGAGATCATAGCCATAGTGAAAAAACTGGATCTATGTCTCATCAGGAGCCAAAATGAACGTGGCTCAGTCTTGCACAACTTGCAAAATAACAAAATATGACAATGCTACTATATGCCAAAGTTCTTCAATCCAAAACGCCCAAAAGGTACAAATCCTAACCATGTGAATAAATGAGCTTAAGTCGAACATGGAGGACACTGATTTGATTACTAGTCATTGATGTAAACCGTAAAAAATGTGAGGGAACCCATTAATGATGAAAATTGACCACAAGGTACCTAGTACATTCTAATAGGTGTGAATAGATTTTCTTGAATTCGAACACCTGAAGAATCCATCGAGTAGGATACATTAATGTTTTCCCACTACCCAATAGCGGGTAAATTGCCACTAATGACTGCAATCCCCAAGGTACTATCGAAAACTCTAAACTTCATTCCCAGAGAAAGATGAGTTGGATTCGATGGGAAGAAGTTTGTTGGAAGGGAGGCCTTAAGGAATTCTCCATCATTGAACACAAGGAACAATCAAGGAATGATCTGATTTGGAGCAGAACTAAGTACATCATGAAACATACTGACACTAAGGAATAACCGACATATGAGGTTAAGGAAACTGCAGAATGCCCGACACATGTTTTATCCTTGAAAACTGAGCATGAAACGGTAGTGACTTAGGAATATTTTGAATGCAAAGGGGCCATGATATAAATCTAAAATGTAGGAGACATTGACGAATTCTCCATATGATTGGATGAGTAACCAACCAGAGGAGTAATAACTCCGAGATTAGGTTTTCCCTAAGTCCAAATTTAGAACCCAACTTTTTTTATAGACTCAAAAATAGGTGATGTGTTCAAGGAGATAGTAGACATGATACCATTATATGGAAAGACAGCTTGAGATCCTTCCCTTCCCCTTTCTCTTTTTAAGAACCTTCTTCATTTTTTAACGAGCTTGAAAAATAAATAAAGCATGCTCGATAAGGGTCCATCCAGGTGTAATTTTATGAGTCCATGGAAGGGAAACTCAACACTTTCTTCTTTGTTGTTCGAGTTTGAAGATAAGATAGAAGATTACTCGATAAAATATTGATCTGTGAATTTTAATATCGAGCTTGTATCTGTTCGTGCTCGCCGGTGTTTTCAATTTTAAAGAGTCTAGAAAAATTAAATAAGAACTCTATACACCATCTCATGGATTTTATATTGAGCCCGAGTTGGTATATGCTCGCAAGTGTTTTCATGTTTAGAGAGTTTGAAAATCCTAAAGAAGTCTCCAAGATGGAATTTTTCATAAGGTTAGTCTCGTCGCCCGAAAAAGGGTAAAACAATGCGAGAGAGAACTCTTCTAGTCACAAATGACTAGAGTATTCCTTTTCCGTACATAGTCTACATGGTCCGGAAAAGGGTTAAACTTATACCATATATACAACCTTTCAAGTACTTTAAAGAGTATGAAAGAGACAAGTTGGCTCGACTATATTTTCCTATTTAAGGAGTCTGAAAAGAGCTTAAAAATTACTCCATAAGAATATTTTCTGTGTAAGTTTAACGACTTTGAAAAAGTAAACTCATAGTCTCCTTACTATTTTTAACGAGCTCAAAGGAAGAATGGAAGAATGCTCATATTGGGAAGAGACAAGTGTCAGGGGTACGCAGAACTAGTTCCAAGTGCATGGAACGAACTTATGCATAGTGCAAGGAACATTAGTAGGATAATGACACTCAGTATATGTTTCCTTTGGGTAGGGGGTGTCAATTTGAAAAGGAAAAATGATACATGGCTTAATGGTAATGAGATAAAAGATGGAGGCTTAGGTAATGAGCTTAAAGTGTGGAAGCTAACATCAGGCTCATAAGCGAAAGCAGAATCAAGACAAATGCATATGCAACTTAAACATAAAAATGGGAGCCTTATAAGGAATGGCCAGAAATGTATGAGAAAGACAGATATGAGGTTTCTTCTCAAAGTCATTGTAAAACTAGAAAGGCTCCCCATCCTATGATAAAAACTCAGCATGGGCACCAAATAGGCATAGGGGTGCTGACTAGGGTATCCCATGCTAGGTAGGATCTACTGTTGGATTGGTGCACAATGCATATAGAGATCGCTAACACACCAATATCCAACAGGTTCGACCATATGGATAATTCAGATGGAAAAAGATTCAAATGCATCGTTACAGCTGGGAGGCCTAAACCTATATGCAAGGTTCTGAATATACCTAACAAGATTGAACAATATGTCAAAAAGGACCAAGAAACAACCATGATTTCAGCTAAGATTCTTGTCTCTAAGAAACAACAGTACCAAGATCACATCCAAAAAATGTGTAGGAAAATATCTGATACATGTCATTGTGGTAGAAATATGTTCAACTTCACCATTTTCAACAACGAGCATAATGAAGGTAGAGCTAACCAATGAAGAATCTATAGTACCAATGCATGAAGACTTACAATCAACCAAATCAAACTTTATAGGAAGATCAAAGTTCATAGAAGTGATAAAATCTGTAGAAACAAATTCATCATCACGGGAGTTGAAAATTCTAGAAGCAGAATCAAACTCAGCAGGGACACCGATTTGCATCTCTTTGGACGAATCTATAGAATCAACAGTAGTAGTGCTTGAGGGATGATTGTTAAGATCAGACTCCAAAGGCAAACTAGGATGGACTGCAATGTAGTTAGATCATCATCCAAATGAATAGTAGAATGTATTATCGAATCTAGGAAAAATTCATCCGAAGGAAGTATATCATCCTAGATAGAACACATGTCCAAACATTCAGATGGAGGTATCACTTGGTCAACTGCCGGGACCAAGTCCCATGAAGGTAAACATGAAATTAGAGGTTTCTTCTTAGTAGCAATTGAACTCAAGGGTTGGTTGATACGGCTACACTCAACTTCCGAGGCTAAACACTTCCAAGGATTATTAAAGTATGAAGACTTAGGTTGAGACATCTTGTCTGTGGAAGGTGTGGAAACTATCCAAATTGTGTGTATCGGTGATGCATCAATATGTAGATCAGGTGGAGGAAGATTAAAGGTTCCCATTAATGAAGGATACATCCCCACACCAATATTTTCACAATTGCGCATGGAGTGGGAAACTAAAGGAACAACGGACTCATTATTCCGTAAAGCTAGTTGGTCAATTGTTACAATCTTTCCTTCATGAGGGAACTTGATGACGTGAAAGATCAAAGAGACCACTGCCATCATAGCCTAAGTCCAATTTCTCCCTAGTAATACATTATAATCAAGTGGGGAATCAAACACTTCCACATCCACTTTGATTACTTCCCCCCCTATCTCTATAAGAAAAGATGGGATAATTCCATGAGGTTTAAAAAGATGGTCGTCGGAATATTTTAACATGGTGACCAGAGAATTCACATTAGGTGACCCTAAATCCTTCCAACATGATAATGACATGACACATGTGGAGGCACCCTCATCTATAACTGTATGATGAATCTTGGTGTTTCTAGATACAACTTGGATCTAAAAAGCAACATGGTAGGGTAGATGAGGCTTCCAATTCTCGAAATTGAAAGTGATCACTTGACTGTCTAGAGGATCTAGGGCTCCTAAAGCTGAAATTAAAGTCTTCCTTTGAGTTGGACAAGTATGGAGGACCTCAAGCGTATACATCACACATGGATCCTGATCCAAATATTCAACTATACTATAATTTTGAGCAGTGCATGCATTAGGATTGAACGTTTCTTTCTTGAGAACACCCTTTGGTATTCTAGGCATAGTATCATTGGTGGGATTTTCTATGTGTAAAGAATTGTCATTATCAGCATTAAGGGGTTCCTTACCTTTTTATCAGATGAATTAGTTTCATAATTCTTGTTTCTAGTTTGCAAATACAAATCTCGTTCACAAATGAAATTTCTCCTAGGCCTGAACTTCCACCTTGAGAGGGGGTTCCTTGATGTCCCCCTTCGGAGGCTACAGGGTTTTGGTGAACACCAACAATCATCTGTTGCTGATGTTGAGGAAATGGATTGGTTAATAAAGCAATCTGGGACAACCCTTCTTGCTGAGCCAACAATTTTTGTGCCATTTCCATATTAGGGAATTTATAAGTTAGATGATCTTCCCTACATAACAAGCAAGGGAATTTAATCTTAGATTTTTCATTATTTTCCCGAATAGCATTAGTGTTTTTGTTTGCATTGTTGTTCCCCTTATTCCCATTTTTCTTATTCTTGTTTTTCTTCCCTCAAGGCTGTTGGTTTTCCTGAGAGTTTTGTACTGAAAGAATGTCAGAAGGAGGTTTGGGTTTAAGGTTCTATGTGTTCATATGACCAGCTTCATGTGAATTTTGACTTACAAAGTTGTTACCTGAGCTAAGTGGATTGTTCTCAACTACACCGATCACACCATCAACATGAGGTGTCCGGATGGGTTTCGTTGGGTCAGCTTCTTCTCTAGAATTAGAGGAAAGAATGTCATACATAATCTTGGATTGGGAATAAACCAAATCCAATTGTTGGGCTTTAATAATAGCCTACTCTTCGGTCTGAACCCCAAAAAGAGACACATCTTTTGCAATAACAGGTTGCAATGACTTTATGAACCAATCAGTAAGGAATTCATCAAGGATATGAGCCTTGATTATTCTACGTCTCCTCCACCATTCATGAATATGGTTGGAGATATGAGTCGATTTATCCTGATGAAAAGTTGTTAACAACTCATTTCCAATATCATAACGAACAAGGAGCTGAAAATGGTTGAGAAATGCCATTGCAACTGCATTACAAGTTTGAAAAGATGCTTGTGGTAACTCAACGTACCACTTTGCCACTACACCAGTTAAATTCCTTTGGAAAAGACACAGTCGAATAGAATCATCCATAAAAGAATTGGATGAAAACCATAGATGAAAAGTCATCACATGGTTAGTTGGGTCTTCCTTGGCTTTACCTTCAAATTTTGGGATGCCTGAAGGAATTTTTTTTGGTAGAGGTGGGAATCTCGAGTCATGGAACACTGGATCATTAGTCAACTTTGAAATATTGGGAAAATTCAAAGTAACCAAAAATGGAAAATTCATTTGATCCATGGTGTTCCAGGTTTCGAGAGCATGAGCTGCCCATTAGTTGGTGTTGGCATATGGTTGTCCCAGAATAAATGGATTTCTAAGATTGGTGAAAAGAGGATTGGGTTGTTGAAATTTCTGACCAGAATGGTATTGAAAAAATGGATAAGTTGTTACAACAACCCCTCCCATCCCTCCTAAATGTTGACTACCTTGTAAGATAGTTGTCATAACAAGGTTAGCCACATTAGAACCTCCTACCCAAGTAAAAGGAACATTTCCATAAGTGGCATTTTCCCCCCATGGAAATACAGTGTTGATTCCCCCTTGTACAACTGGAATACCTTGTGATACATTTAGTCCAAAGGGAATACCAACACTGAAACCTCCAACAGATTGGAAAGGTGAGCTTAACTCGAGTAGAATGGAATTAGAAATAGTTCCAAGGAAGGGTGGGTTAGGCATATACATGTGTCCATTGAAGGGTGGGATATTATGTAAAGGCACATATGGGCCACTACCTGAAGCAATGGTCATAGTTGAACTAGGAGGGATGGTAGCAGTCATAGTTTAACAACTTAAAAAAGGGAATCCATAGGAGAAAGGATTTGAACTCAGTTGAGTTGATGAACTAGTACCAGTAAGTATCATCGAGGAAGGTGGAAACCAACCTTATCCTATTGTGGATGTTGTGTTAAAATTAAATCCTCCTACAGGGAAATTACTAACTGGAGTAGACATATCCCTTGAAGTAAAGACTTGTTCTTTGTTTTCCATGTTAAACTGCCTAGCCAATGGATTAGGAATGTTGATACTAGCTAATTGGGAAAAACTAGGACTTTGTGGAGGGTTCAAAAGTCCATATGGACATGAGAGGTCATCAATTTCAATGGGACCTAAATTCTCTTAATGCTGAGGATAATGAACTCTAGGGGAGTTATGTAACTGTTCCTCAGTATCTCTAAATTTCCATTCGTCAGAAGAACTCTCAGACTCAACTGACCTAGAGTTGTTTTCTTCTATTGGTTGTTTTGTTTGATGTTCCTGGTTTTCCTCTCTTTCCCCCTGAGGGGTGGATCAGACTAATACAGTCTCTTAATCAGTGCAGGGAACTCTGTATGTTTAGGATATTGTCCTTGAATACTTTGGGATCTGTGCAGAGGTGGATCAGCCATGGTGGCTCGCAGAAGACACTAAGAAGAAGGTCTACAAAAAATAAAAAGCAAATAATACACACTAAAAAAGTTCATGAAATATGTTAAACAAGAAAACAAGGATATGATCTACCAAGTATAAGCCTGGGATGATGAGGTCCCAACTCTAGTCAGTGAATATCTAAGAGCAGTTACCAAGGTTGGGCATGTTTCCCTTCTTGGTGAAAGTGTTTTTCCAGACAAGTCTGTAAAACACCCTCCAAGGGTACTAATGCTCAAATCACAAGGTCCACTCAAGGTGGTCGCACAAAATCCTCTGCTAACACATGTGTATCACCCTAAATATAGGATACTATGTATACCAAACCACAGAAAGCATCCGAGAGAACAGTTGCAGGTCAAAATCGTGCGTATGGGTAGGGTATCTAAGCTCGAAACTCTGCAACAACACTCTGTACTATCTAAAGGCCTCGTACACGCAAAATTTATGGTGGATGCTTGACTGAGTATTGTAGGTATATCTCCACAACTCAACCTCACATGACCTCGTGCTTGACTCCCGTGGTAGAGGAGCCTCCTGACCACACCCTTATGGTGTTTTATTTTTCTCCCTAACGAAATACATCTAATTTTTGACAAGTTTGAGTGATCATGTAGGGGTTAACTCACAACTCCCTACCTCCACAGTCCTACCTAATATATTAGGTGCATTTATAAACTAGAAGAAAACCTAAGATCCTATCTCAAGTTACTGATTGATTGCTTGAAATATGTTTTCAAAACTTTTGAAGAAAATAAAAACAAGTGCAACTAAAGAAATATATTATTTAACGGAAACCTGAAGCCCTAAATCCCCACAAACATGCACTTCTCACTCTCAACTTCTTTCCGGTGCAAGTTCTAAATATGTGACTTGGAATGCATATGCAAATTTTTTCGTGTCTAATGCAATTTTTTGGTCTTTTCAAATGCAAAAAGAGACTAAATTTGAAACCCTAAATGCAAAATCAAGCCTACTATACAAGCATGCAACTACCAAAACAACTAAACTATGCAAAAGGAAATTTTGTTTTTGTTTTCAATATTAAGCAATTCCAAATCCTTTGAGAGACTATGAAAAGTACTTCAACCAATGCCAATTTGATGCTAAACCAACTTTTAATCCTTTTTCAAGATGAGAATCAAAGATGAAATTCAAATAAATACACAATCTAATCAAATGCAAAAAAATTCCGATCTCCTTATCAAACAGTGAAAGCAGCCATAAACCCTAGGCTTCCATTTATGTAAGCATGCCAAAATTGGGAAAAGCATACAAGACTCTTTGACCTAAACAAAGAAAAGGAAATACTAGGAAATATGGTTTGGTAAATCCGGGTCTGCATACAAACACACATTCAAGGTCCTAAACAACAAAAAGAACACTTGAGCTTTCACCTCCAAGAAAAGACCAAAAGCATAAAGAAGTATAAAAACCCTACCAAAAGAGGAATTTTCACTCAAATTGGTACAAATTGACTCAAATACCTTCAATAGGTTCCAAATCCAATCAAATAGGGACAATTAGGTTCAATTAGATCCAAATTGGGTCAAAAGACACCAAATTGGTTCAAGGAGATCTAATTTGGGTCAAAGACTCCAATTTTTTCCAAACATGCCCAAATTGGCTCCAAAAGATCCCTAAAATGAAGTTGCGATCAATAAAGAGGTCAAGCACACAATTCCAAGGGGTCCTACACAGACCTAGGATCAACAAACACTCCAAAAATTCCACTAAAATCCCCCCAAACAAGCCTGAAAGTGAGAAAAACACCTACGTGAGGGACACGCTAGTGAAAAAATAGCATAGTTGCATGTAACACGTAGGTTAGACCTGCGCATATGAGGCATAAACACACCTGTAAGTCCTATGAACTGCATGTGGGTACTGAAACCTTCAAAAAATGCAAATCCAATCTCAAAAAATGATAATGGAAGGGTCTAACTCAATGCAATGACTGATCCTAACTTAAAATCAAACTCATAACATCAATCAAACTGGAAAAATACCCTTGGAGACCCCAAATAATATAGGCTTCTCCCTAGTGGATTCCCCAATTCTGTTGTTAGGGTAAGTTTCCTATGGATGGGGTGAGACCACCAACATACTGGGGTGAAAGACAAACATTTAAATTTCTGCAAATACAACAATTAAGCAGAATATTTAGGGTTTAAGAGGGTGTGTACCTTACTATAGAATTTTGATCCAAGCCTCTCCTCTAGTCTTCCTCTTGCTCTCCAATCAAGGAACTTGCAAAACCATTCCAGAAAACCTTCCTCAAACCAATTTGACTACAAATAGAATATTGACATTTAAAAGAGCATAAAACATCAAATTGAAATCAAATCTGAGATAAACATGAACAAAGCTATTTAGAAAGGGAAGAATGTATAGTATTTCATTAATGAATGAAGCATTACATCAAATTACCTTCCTTCAAGCATGGCAGTTCATGAAACCAAGACCCAAGGTCTCATGCTTCTCTCCTCCAAGGATCCCAACCTCTAATCAAATGTGCTAGGGTTTAGGAGCAATTAGGGCACAAGTGAGGGGGATATGAATCACAATTTCTCCAGCATAACATTATGCGGGATAATATTCCCTTTCATGGTCCCTCTCTCTCTCTTTTATAGTGAATGGAGAAGGTTTGGTCGAAGGAGGAGCAGTTATGACTGGAAGAGGAGGTTCCAAAACCACCTAAACCACCCAAATTTTGAGAATTTTTATATATTTTGGGGTTTTTTCTGAGGCACACGCAGGTGGTAAAGGATAAAGGTGCTCCCAACATGCAGGTCTTCCATGTGCAAGCTGCGCGTGGGTGAAAATATGAGCCAAAATAGTCATTTCTAGGGTTTTTTAGGAAGAGTTTTGTTCTCCAACTATGGTCATGAGCTCCCAAACTACTGAATGGACCAAGAATACGTTAATTCCACCTAACATAGGTCCCAAATATGGATCTTCTATCCACAATGTTCTTTTGTGTGACCCACAACATCCTCATGAAGTGTCGTCATGAGAGCAAAACATGCTAGTGTCGTCACGGATGGAGAAGTGCCAAATTTAGTTATAAAAAATATAGAAACAACACCACACCCCCATCCATACACCATTAGTTGATATATCCAAGGATGAGGCATCCACTTCAGCTAGCAATGTTACCTTCCTTACAACATCAAGTCCTTAAAAATGAGGTATTATGTGATGTTCTTTTAGGACAACCCTATATGTGAAAAAATCATGCTATTATGAGTCTAGGCCCCATGTGTTAACACCCAAAAAGTGCTCACTACCTCATCTACCCCATTACATGACTCATTTGTCCATATTTCCTACCATATTTACCTCCAAAACCTTAAAATCCCATTAAAAAGCCTCCAAAAGGCCAAAAAAACCCCTTTTTTCCCCCAAAATAATCCAAAATTCCTCCAAAATAGCAAAAACCCTCTAAAAAGGGAATAAAAAATATAAAAAAAGAGGAAAAAGAGGGAAAAAGGAGGCAAAAACCCTATACAGCTGACCTAAACCATATGGTGCCAAAAGCCATGGGCTAGCACTCCACCACTAAAAACCTATAAATAGGTGATAGAGGCCCCTCATTTCATATCCACAGTCAAATACACCCTTACTTTGCCAAAATCACTCTTGAAACCCTAGCTCACCCTTGAGCTACTTTCACCCTTGAGTGCCCCTTTGGCCCATTTCCACCCTTTGGAGAAAGAGAAAGGAACAAAGCTGGAAGCTTGGAAGCAACCCTCCTGGACTGTTGCAAGAGCTCCACCAACCTTCACATTGGAGGTATAATTAATACAAAAACCCTTTTTATTATCTTGTCTTTTCTGTTTTATGCACATGTTTAGAATAATTATTATTTTACTGTATTGTCTTTCATTTACTGTTTTTCTGAACTACTACTAAGGAGTCCCTTCTCCTTAGTAGGTTCTCATTTGCACAAGCTAGGGTGAAAACCTTAGCTACACCATGGCGTCATTCTTACTTTGGGAGTTCAACTCTACAAGATACCAAATATAGTTCCAACTACCACTATTTCTTTAATCTAAAAAAATAGTACAAAAAGGTGATCTCTCAAATTAAAAAAAAATCCTCTTCATGATTCAATGGGAAGGTCAATGGAAGATCGTTGCAACCACCACAATGTATGCATGGGATCCCTCTACATGACATAAGTAGGTGGATAATATAGTTGAAGAATATAGAGATATCTTCCTTGGCCTATAGGGGTGCCTATACATTTCTAGGTCAAGCATTTAAGTGATCTGATATATGGATCTCCTTTTCCAAATGGTCTAGTATATGGATGGTATGTTCTTCAAAATGAATAAATCAAATGTCAAATTCATGAACTCATCCAAAAGGGACACATTTTAACAACCTCCTCACCTTGTGAGAGCCTAATTATATTGGTGAAAAAGAAGGATGGGACATGGAGACATTATATTGGTTACATAACTCTAAAGAAAATCACAATCAATAACTTATACCCAATACCCTATATTAACGATCCTCTTAATCATCTCCAAGTGTACAAACTTTTTCAATAATATTGATCTCAAGTTAGGCTACCACTAGATACTCATAGAGAAAACCAACGTATGAAATATATCATTCAAGTCTAAATAAATACTTTTCAAGTGGTTGGAAATTCCATTTGTCTTGATTAACGCTACAACAAAATTCATGAGGATGATGAATGCTATATTGTAGTCATTCACAAATTATTGTATGGTTGCATATTTGGATGATATCCTCATGTTTAGTAAAACTTGGGAAAAACATTTGTAACACATTCAACAAATCCTTAGCACCTTGAGACAACACACGTTATATGCCAATTTGGAGAAATGAGCATTCAACATTTACAAAATTAAATATTTGGGATGCATTGTGGATTATCATGGTGTGCATGTGGATCTATCCAAGATCCAAGTCATTCATGTTTGGCCAATCTAAAAAAATATCACAAATATCCATGATTTCTTGGGCCTATCGAATTCTATTGCAGGTTTGTGTGAATATGATCTCATATCACTTGGAACCTAAACCAAGTGACCAAGGGTGGGGCCAAAGTCAATTTCATTTGGTCCAAGTCACAATAGAAGGAATTCGAGGATCTAAAATGTCACATTTTTTCAACACTGGTACTGACCATACTAGATCTTCAAGAACCCTTCAAGATTGAGATATATGCTTCTAATTATTTTGTCAATTCAGTTCTCATTTAGTACAGACATTCAATAACCTATCACAGTGAGACACGCTCTGATGTGGTTCGCAAGTACCTTACCTATGATAAGAATATGCACTCCATTATGTGGGCATGTCACTATTGGAAGAATTACATTGTATATAATGAGAAGTTCATCCATGATGATCACAATCCATGCAGTGCATGCAAATGTTGGGAAAGTTACATAATGACCGCCATCAAAATTAGTCCACGTAACTGCAACAGTTCCACATTAACATAAAGTATAAGAAGGGAAACACAAATCACATTCTATACTACCTATTATGACCTCTATTTCCAGCATTGACTGGCATGATAAACTCTTGTGAACACGAGACCTCTAGTTGACCCAAAGGTATGGGAACAACCCTGCCTTTGTTGTCACCTATCAGACACTATTTGTAGGAAATCTAATCTCAAGATTTCATCTCCAGGATTAATTTTTATGCCATTTGTTCCTTCAAGAGAGCATGAGAATTTGATTAATTGGAATTCATATTACATTTGTGTGGAAGGGCACTTCAACATGTAGAAGATATTGACAATGTTGCAAAATTACTTCTACTAGCTAAATCTCTCATAGGACATCGATAGGTATATCCAATCATGCACCATCTATGTCATCACCAAACATGGCATTAAGAAGTAAGGGTTATACACTCCTCTACCTACCCCCAACAAACCCTAAGGTTCTGTATCCATGGACTACATGTCTAGCATAACTTCAACAAAGAATGACAATAACTGTCTACTTGTGGTTTTTTACCAGTTCTATAAGATAGCCATTTTAATGCCTCGTAAGAATCGAATCACAACAAAGGCCATTGCTAAGCTCTTCTTTGAGCATGTTTTCTTTCATTTTTGTCTCGAACAAACCATTATCTCATATCAAGAAAATAGGTTATTGAGTACTTTCTAGTCCATCACATGGTCAATGATGGACACCAAGATGACCAAAATCTACTACATTCCATCCCCAAATTTATGGATAGATAGAGGTAGTCAACAAGATGATTGTACATATCCTGGGAATGTAAAACTCCAAATATCCATTCACATTAGATGAGATCCTTACTTATTCTCAACATGGCTACAAGAAATCCCTTCACAATTCTATTAGCAACTAAAATTTTCAGATGTGCTTGGGATTCTATCCTTTAGCCCCAATTGACATAGAATTTCCCATTGCATATACACAAGAATAATCATCCCAGACTCAAATAAAAGTTGATAGAGCATCCAAATTTATTGAATGGATCCATCATGTCCAACAACAAGTTCATGTATTTTGTAGAAATCAAATTCCAAGTATAAGTAGTGCCATGATCATCATCTTAAGTGGGAGATGAAGTATGGTTGCATTTATAGAAAGAGCACCTCACGTGACCCCATCAAAATATCTACCCACTATAGTAAAAGGTTTAGAACATCACCAAGGTCATGAGTGAGAATTATTTTGAATTAATTATCCCCCCTTTCCTTGGATTGTAGCATGCATTTAATGTGGAGTTGCTTCGAACATATTTTAAACCTCTCTTGGACACCTTTGAGGTGGCCAACCACTTGGCCCCTCTATAACTCAATCTTGACTACATTCAGTAGGAAACATTCAACTATATCATGGACACTAAGATGTAGGGAACCCAATAGTAGAACAACTCTATCAAGTCATCAAAGCAAGGAAGCTTCTTCACCAAGGCAAGTATCTCACTAGGGGTCTAATTCAACATAAGTGTCCCCATATGACCGAGGAACTTGACCAAATGGGGATTATTGCTTCCTAAGGGGGGATGAATAATCTAGTTGGATACTCATGGAAACCCACCTATTCCACTAATTCAGAATGGTTCCGTATCTTGGAAGTTTTATTCAATTATTCAAGTCCCAAACTTCTAGTGCATTTTCAAGTATTTTCCTTCCACTTTTGGTAGTGAACATAAGCCACCCAATGGGTTATGATTTGTAAGAGTCTAAGAAATACCCATCCTTCCAAATTAATTTTTATTGTGTGGCATACCAAACTCATCAAGAATTAGTTAACCTTTGTAATGGTCCAATTAATGCCCTAAACAAATATTGTATGTAAAATATGTTCCCTCGAGAATTTGATGCATCAACTAGCATTCTTAAGGCCCATATGCTTTTTGCCACATCATTTCCTATGATTAGGGTTTTGTATATTTAATATTTTTTCATCCTAGGGAATCATAATTTATGTTGACAGAACTTTTGTCCTTTTTGAATGTCTTCTTACAAATGAGTGTGGTTGACACATCTCTCTTCATAGATAAGTTACCACCATTCTAGCTAGTTTGTATTGCTTTGCAGTTTACAATCCTTTTCCATTTCTTTCATCAATAGAATTTGGGTTTTACTATACTACTATGATCTCTGTAGTAAATATTTGTGTGTGTTTCCATTTTATATTCATGCCTTAATTTCATTCTCTAAATAATCTAGATCAATAAAGGTTAAAGACATCTAGTAGATTGGAGTTGTCGCTAGCACCAATTTGACCAAAGTGAGACTCCCACCCCTATATAGGAACTTATCACATAATTAAACCTCTTATCCACCTTTTATATAAGTTATCCCTAATTATTTATACCATAGTCATTAGGGAACCCGAAGTACTTAAATCTATCTTCAAGATCTAACAATTGAAGGAAATATCTAATATTGTCCTCATTAACCACGTAAAAGGAAATTGAGTATTTATTCAATTTAGCCTCCATTCTTATGGCGAAAAGTATAGATATAATATCTTCTAAACTTAATAGCATCTCTTTACACTCATCAAAAAATAAAATAATGTCATACACAAAATGAAGATGAAACAAAACAAATATCTACCTAACTTTATACATTGAAAAGAACTAGTTTTTCTTTCCTCTAGAAGTGCCCTACTTAGTCACTTTGCTACAATTAGGAATAGAAGAGGATATAAAAGACACCTTTGTTTGAGACCACTACTAAATTTTTGAAAAATTGATGTTGATCCATTGATAAGAGCAACAAAGGACACCGTGGATACACAATTCATCACCTCATTTACAAAGTGAACACAAAACCCCAAGTGAATAAGTATCAATCTCAAATACATCCAACTAGCCTGATCATAAGCCTTGTAAAAGTCCATCTTCCCCACCATAGCTGATAAATTTTTGTTTTGATAAAATGTAAAACATCCTAAGCTACCCCTATCACCTCATATATTTCTCTCCCTAAAAAAAGCTGGAACTTCTCTTTTGAAATATACATAGGAAACAACCTTTTAACCCTCAAATCTATAATAGTTTAAATAGAATCACATAAATGATTGGGAATGTATTCCTCAAACAATCTTGGATTATCTATATTTGGAATGACAATAATGAATGTGGAATTAAATGCATCTAGCATCTTCCTAAATGATTAAGACTCTTTAATAACCCTTAGTAGATCATCAACTATAACCTCAAAACATATAAAAAAGGATTCAATTGTCCACCCATCCAGACCATGACTTTTTTCCTTCTACAAACTATATATCACTTCTTGGAATTCATATCAAGCAACATCTTCTAAAATCCTCACATTATCATCTTCCATTAAACTAGGGAAAAAATTCTTTTTCTATGAACTAACCTATGGAAGCCCTAATATATTTCTTGTAAATAATCTCAAAGTGATCCATCCCAAGCTTAGCAATATCCTAAAGGATGTAGTTAAAGAACCATCATCCCTTATGATCTTCCTAACAACATTCACATTTTTTATATGATTCGCATATGGATAAATAAAACTTGTATTGTCGTCCCCTTTTGAGAGCCATAAATCCCTTAAGTGTCCAAGTATACTCCCTATTAGGTATAAGATTCATTTTATTCTAATCCAAGGTCTTTAGTTTCCTTCATATTATATAGAACCTTGGGAAAATAGTCCATAAAAAGGTATGTGGGTATTCTCCCTATTATATAGAACCTCCAGAAGAATCTCTAAAGAGACAAGTTCGTAATCATCCTTGACCCTCTTTTGTTCCCATTCTAAAACTGCTTGCCTTATCTATTTCAAATTTGATTCAAACTTAATACTGGTAAATTCCCTAAGTGAGCCAACAAAATGGAACCCACTTCTTCGTAATTAATTTGGTAAAACTACTTGCTTTATCTATTTCAAATTTGATTCAAACTTAATACTTGTAAATTCCCTAAGTGAGCCAACAAAATGGAACCCACTTCTTCGAAATTAATTTGGTAAATGCCACCTCCTCCAGTTAAGTTGTATTATATTTGTACCCTCCAATTAAGTTGTATTATATTTGAATGGAGTATAGGATTGCATTCCTTCCATTACGAGTTCCATAAAAAATATTCATCATTGTAAATTCCTTCTCTACCTCCTGAGAATATAATAAAATACCTAAACATGATTCAAAAGACTTGGAATTAGAAAATTTAAAAATCCTCTTTATCGAGACTAGAATTAGAACCCTAGAGTGGCCAATAGAGTCAATTTAAATAAACTCTCAATCCTCGAAAATCTCCCGCAAGTTGCCAATAAAATTTATGCTCTCTCCCATAGTTTATCAAAGTAATATAACAACTAGCTTGTAGATATCCACAAACCTTTTAAAGGAATATTTTTCCAAGGTAATTCCCAATCTTCATATATTCGAAGACATAAAAATCATCACCCACCCTCCATGTGGTCTTGATTTTCTCTAAGAACCCCATGATAGAATTCTATTTACTAGACTTAATTTCCTTCCTTTCCTTTGCTTGAGAAATAGTTAAATGACATTCCTTCCTTTCCTTTGCTTGAGAAATAGTTAAATGACATTCCTTCCTTTCCTTGGTCCTATATCCCCTTTGAAATCCACCATAAAAACTTCCTTCAACCCTAGGATCTAAAGGCCTAGGAACAATTTCCCTAAACCTTAAAGAGCACCTAGAGTTTCCCTTAAAGAGAGTATCTCCCTCTACCATAGAGGAACTATGTTCATCTAAGGGTATCATATTCTTTTTTCACCCCAAGGTAGGTTTGACATACACCCACCCCCCAATTCCTTCCCAAAAGCAAGACACAGAGAAGGCCCCCAATAACCCATGGTCTTATTTTCTTACCTAAGATCCCACCAAACTTATACATACCTAAATCTACTAATTTTGTAATACAAAACCCTAAGATATCTCATTATGCAATAACAAAGAAGAATAGACAACTTTGGACTTACTCATTTCTTCCATAGCATAAATTTGATGAGGTCCATCATCCTTGGATTCCAAGACTTACACAAACCCTCCATCGCCAGCTAAAATGTGTCTAGCCCTTAGATATGGAGGGAGAGTCCTAGAATTGGCCATTTCTTCTCCCTCACCCACACTTGAAATCTCACAAACCCCATCGAAGGAATTTCAACACAAGCTTCCATATCATTTACTTTTTCCTCATTACTCTCCTTACCCATATATTCTTAAGGATTTCCCTTATACCCTTGGTCTATGATCTTCTTTTGTGGTTTTTTTAACCTAGAATTTAAATTTTATCTCATAGTCCACTACTAGATGTCCATACCTATAACATCTAGCATAGCAGAAAAGTCACAAATACATAATCCAAAGTCTAACAATGAGAAAATGGGCCCTTTTAAGAGATTATCTCTTTATATAAATGATTAAAGAGGTTAATACCCACCAAAATCTACACCACAGATAAAGCATTTGACTATGAAAAACTGATGTCCACCTCAATAAAAGTACCCATAATATTTCTAATTTCCCTAAAAAATCCGGGTGTCTAGAAATCAAGTGGGATACCAAGGAGTTGCACCCACACCGAGGACATATTATTTTGTTACAACCTCAAATAAAACAAATGGATCCACCACTTAGACAACAATGGTGAATAACCCCACTTCTAGTGATAGTTAAAAAAATTATCTACAACCATTACTATCTTGAAAATAAACACCATCCACCCCATGGATAAAATGTAGAAGACCATATTATATCCAATATGAGGCTCCCAAGCCACATGCAACCAGTCTTTCAAAGGTTTCTCATAAAGAAATCTACCATTAAACCTCCCTACCAAAGCCTGGGATGCTAACTCTACAACTTGGTGCATTTTCACATAATCGACAATTACCAACTTCACATGGTTCTTCCTTTGCTTAACATATCACTTTGTTTGTTTGTTGACATTATCTCATAAGAATTTTCTCTTCTATGCTCATTTCTCATGACAATGTGACAATTTGGAGAACCCGCCTCTTAGTCTTCCACCTTCCTTCCTCCCAATTATCCACCTCACTTAGCTAGCACACATCGTTTTGAAACTGTTGGCCTTCCCCCACCAATCAAAGGACCCAATTAATAAACAAAATGATCTACACCATGAAAAACTTCTATTAAGTTGAAAAAACAGGATGAATAAATATTTACTTAATTGAACTAAAATTCACATTTAATATCAAGCAACAACAAAGAACTCTAATGTACCTTACTAACGATGACGTGCTTGTTATAAAGACATGAGTATTATAAGGAGCTTAGGATTAATATAATGTGATTTATTAGTGTGAGGAAAAAGAATTGGAAGATGTTTACTATGATAGAAAGCAAATAATTAAAAATGGGCCGATAATGACAAGTTGTGAATGGATTGAAACTGTAGAAGTATTAAAATGCAGGACTTAAAAAAACAATATAAATAAAAAAAATAAAAGTATTAGATAACTTAAAATCCAAAACATAATAAAGTAAATAAAAACATTTTTTAAATTTATTTTATTTTCTTAAATTAGAATAAATTTAAATTCAATAATTAACTAAATTTTTCATTTTATATTTTTAATTTTTTTTTCTTTATTTTTTTCAATAGAAAAAAAAAAACATTTTCTTGATATTCCTTCGAATAAAAGAAAAAACAACTTTTACAAAATCTGAGAGTGCAAAAAAAAACCAGTCACCCTTGTGTCAAAACATCCAAATAAATTCCAAAACACTAGAAAATATAACTTGACCATCAAAATGTTTTGGATCTAACCAGCTGATACATACTAGGAGTTGTCTTATACATCCAAAAAAATGACTTAACAACCAAACAAAAAAAAACTTACTTCACATATCGAATATGTTTAAATAAGGAAATTATTCTTCATTAACAATTGTCCCCTCCACATACTTAGTCACATGAAAAAACCTTCAGTGTCCTCTACATCAGTTTTAGAGAGTTCGTCGACCTCTGAGTTCTATTCTCTATAAATATGTTCAATGACTAGATTCATAAAAGAGGATATGAGGATTTTGGTGTGCTCAACCCAATTGATCAATGAAAGAACTTGTAGATTGTAGGATCCATTTGCCCAGTTAACAAATATGTGAATGGAATAAATACCAATAAGATATGCAAAGTATAATAAACCCCACAGAGCAAGGAGCTCAACTCTAGAGTTTGTGCCATGACCACCATTAAGGAAAAGTTTGAAAAAGTGTCACCAAATATTTCGAGTCACCAAATATGTGAATGGAATAAATACCAATAAGATATGCAAAGTATAATAAACCCCACAGAGCAAGGAGCTCAACTCTAGAGTTTGTGCCATGACCACCATTAAGGAAAAGTTTGAAAAAGTGTTCCTCATTGAACTTCAGCAACATCCCATAGCCAAATCTACCATGGTTGGAAGCCCCATCAAAATAGCCCACTACAACGTTGTTAACACTGGATGGTTCAAGAATCTTCCTACACTTATTTTTCTTTACATCTATATGAAAAAACTTATACAAGCCTATACTTTTCAAAGCGTAGGATTTCACATCTGGAAGTTTATTCTCAAATATATACTTATTTCTGGAGTACCAAATCCCCCAACAAACAAAAGTAGGGAAAGATATATGTTGCTTGACATTGCTTCTCCATTTTTTGAAGTTTTCTTCAATAGAATCATTCCCCCAAACATAATTTATCTGAAGGACACCACAAATTTTAGACCAAGCTTCCTTGCAAAAAATACAGCTGGAAAAAATATGTTGGACTAATTCACAATGTCATTTACAGAAATAACAGTATCTAGGACCAACCCATCCTCTCTTCTACAAATTGTCCCAAGTGATCACATGATTTTCAAAGATGAGCCAAAAGAAACATAATTCTCATTGGAATAGAGAGCTTCCAAATGACTTTGAACCACCATTTAATCTCCCCATTAAAGTTAGTATGAGCAATGGCATCATACATTGATTTTGCATTCACTTGCCTTGAGGTTCCATTCCATTCCCATACAAGCTTATCAACTTCATTATTCAATCTAATACATGCATAGGAAAGAGAGTCAATGTAATATTTCCACTCCTTGTCCCAATCACCACCAAGGCCCAAATCCTCTGCCATCATCCAATAAGAATTAGCAGAACTTAGCCATTATGGTCTCTTATTTTGGTTCAGTGTAACAAAACAAAATTCATTCAAATAAGTTCGGAGATAATGTAATGGTCGACCCCAACAATGAAATTTTTTCCATTACCAACCTTCCATGTTAGCCACCTAGTGATTAATGGAGGACACAAATAAAGTCATTCTAGAAATTGGAGACACCATTAACAGAATTGACTAGATTTTTTACCCATTGGACTAATGAATTCTTGCTAAGATATTTAGATTTTAACATCTCACTCCACACTCTAGTGCCACTGATTCCTTTCCAAAAAGTTTTTAAAACTACAGACAAACTAAACCACTCTAAATTATTAATACCCCAACCTCCTAAATATTTAGGAAGAGAAAGTATCTCTCATCTAGCCAGATGAAATTTATTTTGGTTTGATGTTCCAACCCACTGAAATTCAAAAAACCTCTATCTGATTATGTCCAAGATAGTGAGTGAAATTTTATCTAAAGAACACCAATACACTGGAATCCCTGTCAGGACTGATTTAATCAGTGTTACTCTGCAACCCAAGGATAGATATCTGAAGCTCCAATGACCAATCCTTTTTTCAATCTTTTGGACCATCCATAACTAGTCAGAAATCTTATAATTGTTGGCTTTCAAGTGATATCCCATGTACTTCATTCATGAGTCAAGGTATTGAACTTTGTAAGGAAGGAAAGCTCCAATTTTCTCCATAGTATTGTTATCCACTACATTCTTCACAAAACTGGACTTAGTACTGCTTACCTCCATACCTGTTGCATTTCAAAACATGGAAATAATTTCTGATAAGACTGTCCATTCACCTACAGTACCTTTACCAAATATAATCACAACATTTACGAAAAGAAAATGTGTGGTGAACATAGAAACATATATTTTGATACCATTAATTTTGCCTTCCTCCCTTGTGGAAGTAATTAACCTACTAAGACCTTCAATAACCAATAGAAAACATAATGGAGATAGAGGGCATCCCTTCCTCAATCCCCTAGAACATTTGAAAGATTTTTAAGGGGAACCATTTATCATTACAACAAAATTTGTTGATGTTTTACAAGCCATAATCCAGTCCACAACCAATAGAGGAAGGCCAATCCAAAGCAATAGGAGGTGAAGAAAATCCCAATTTTCCTTGTCAAAAGCCTTGACCAAGTCCATTTTCAGAATTAGAGCATCCAGATTCTTACTCTTAATAGTATGGAGGAATTCTTGGGAAACACCAACAACATCCATAATTTTAGTGGCCAAGAAGTCAAATTGTTCTTTAGAAATCACCTTCTCAAGAATAGGTTTGATTCTATTAGATATATTTTTGGAGATAATTTTACAAACCATGTTCTAAGGGATACATGCCTAAAATCTAAGAAAGACTATGGCTTGTCATTTTTAGGAATGAGAGAAATGTAGCTAAAGTTCAAAGCACTAGAAACATAGCCCCGTTTCCTCGATTATTCAACCAGTTCGCGTAAGTCCCCACCCATAACATAAAACAATTCAAGAAATAGTTCTACAGGCAATCCGGCTTAGGAATTTTATCCTTGGAAACATGTTTGAGAAATTTTCCAATCTCTTATAAAGTGATAGCACTACCAATATATTTCCCATCAGCTTTAGATAAAAATGAAGGAAACTGACTGATAATGCGGAGTTGAGATGTAATATTGTTTGAACCGGGATCCTTCAACAATTTTGAGAAAAACGAAACAATCGACCTTCCCAAATCATCTTGAGAAGAGACCCAACTTCCATTCTCATCCTTTAAATCCCAAACACTTTTTACATTCCTCCTGTAATTTGCATAGTTTTGGAAAAATTGTGTATTATTGTCTCCCTAGGAAAGCCAGATGGCTATGCTCTTTAGTCTCCAAGTTTCTTCTTCAACCTTCAAATTTTTTTCTAGTTCTTTCTCCAAATCATAGATTTCTTGTGTGAGTTTATTTTTCTGTTCTTTCTCCCACTTAGTCACCATTCTTTTCAACTCTTGTAGTTTGTAGAAAAATATTTTCATAGAATCAACCCCAGTATCAACATCAATAAGGCTCCAATTATTTCTAACAAAAGAGCAAAAATCATAATCCTTCAGCCAAGTCTAATTGAACTTAAAAGGGACTCTAAAAGTTTATGGTTTCTCATCTATTTGCAAAGCAATAGGAGAATGATATGAGATTGAGGCATTTATCACCCAGGTTCTGTATCTATATAGGGATCCTATAATATCTTTAGCTAATATAAAATGATCAAGCCTCTTACCAATAGTTGCACTACCATCCCTTCCATTCCTCTAGGTCGGGCCCATCTTATTAAGAAGGATATCAACAACCCAATTCTTTTGGAGTAGCTTCTGAAAGTAATATGAAAGTAAATCAAGTCTGATATTCCTATCCCAATATTCAGACGAGTTAAAAATAAAATTGAGATCTCCAGCCAATATAAGATTCGAATCCTGAAGTAAGAGACTAACATCTACAGTATCCCATAACTGTTGAGAATCTTTATATGGTGTATAATAGTTCCATATCTTTAATCATATGCAATAATGTTTTACTCGTCTCTCCACCAATAAACCTGCACAAGTGCAGAAGGACTTAAATTCCACCTTCATAGGATTCCACAAAGAGGCTAAGCCCCTTGATAAGGCAACAATGTCCATAGCTGAAACCTCCCATCGAGGAAAAAGTTTTAGGAGATTTTCACAAGCACAATGGCTCAAGCACATGGTCTCTTGCAATAAAACAATGTCAGAATTGGATTTTTCCATCAACCTTTCGAGGGTACAAAATTTTGAGGCACCCCCAAAACCTATGATGTTTAGGGACAAAATGATCATTGATAACCCTCATTTAAGGGATGATGCTCTCTAAGGGCCCTATATTTAGAGAAGGTAGCAATGGGTATGGTAATTGAGGAGGATTCATTCAATCTAGTAGATAGTGGGATGTAATAATCCATAACTGGATCTTCTAAAACATCATTTTGAAATTGTTTACCTTTCTTTTTGTTCCTGGATCGGATGGGAACATTTTGGTGCCTTGTAGAATTGATAGGGATAGTGTCTTTTTTGTTAGGAATATTGGAGAATATTTCGAGAGGGGTTTTATCATGAGGAGAAACAACGGGGTTCTTATCAATATCTTGAATACAATCATTGAAATTGTTACCCCTAATAATAGATCGACTTGAAACTTCTGGTGAATAAATTTGGTTCCTTGGACAGGGTATGGAAGAAAGTGGAATATCATTCTGATTTCCTCCAATGGTCTAAAAATTTCTAGAAATAGAATCTCTATATTCAAGGTTTCCCATACCATCAATAGATACACCATCCAAATTTAGAGGGGCCAGTGATTCACCATTACCCAATTCAAGAGAGGGATTTGGGAATGAGTGTTGAGAGGGACGATCTAACCCTTTTTTTAATAAATTATTAGGCAAATTCCAAAGACTCAGAAACCCTATCTACCGAGGAAGATGAGTAATATTTTTCAACAGATTGAATGTAATTTAATTATGTAGAGTTTAAATATTCATATGGAGTAGGCGAGGGAGATTTAATCGTACCTTCACAATCTATCGTTGATTCAACTAGCTGGGTTGGATCTTGATGTTGGCATCCATCCACCACAACCGTATTATTAAACCCTCTAGGAACTGAGGATTTTTCCGTTCGACCATTGGGATCCTTAGAAATAGGAGAAATCCTTAGCTCGGATCCAATTTCAAATGAGTCGGCAATCGACCCCATAAAGAAGTTAGGGTAGTTGTGACACAGATGTCTTGTCTTCTGAAAGTAGTGGCATCGTGTTGGGAGAAACCCAGGTACAGGAAGTTTTGATGACAAAGGTACAGTCAGGAGAGGCCTAACATTGACCAATTTTGGGAGAAGCAACTCCGTAATTCCCGGGAGGAGGGTATGGAGTGAAGTGAAGTTGACAGGAAAGGACCTATCCCCTTAGTTAAGACGAAGTACTAAGGACGACCAGAGGTTGTTGAAGCAATTAAGGATGAAGCGATGAACTGTTAGCTACATGAGCATAGAGTAAAGAAGCAGAATGGTGCAAAGGATGTGCCACTGTAGAGTAAGAGCCGTCAGAACTGTGACTGTCGGAAGAAGCGACGCAAAAGGACAGCAGAGCTACAACGAAGTTAAGGCAAAGCGTTGTCAACAGGAGAACCATGTTATTTTGGGTTTAAGGGTACTATGGGGGTTGTCCCATAGTTATTGCAATATGTGACCTTCGGGTACACCTATATAAAGGGAAATTTTGTATAAGGAAGGGTTAGACTTATGTTGGTTATAGTTAGATATTGTTATATCTAGACTGAGAGGGATCTAAAAGAGGAAAAAGACACTGCAGATGAGTGTGCAGAGATCTATTGTAGAGAAGAGTCTGGAACTGAGTACGCATACTGGAATTGTTACCCCTTCCAAGTAATATAAGAACAGTTCCCGTGGACATAGATCCCATCTGGGGGTGAACCACGTAAATCCCTATGTTATGTGTGTGAATCTATGATATGATTTGTGTTCATATTGTGAGTATGCTTATGTATTTTCTTTCATATGTATGTGAATGAGAATGTTATGTTAAGCAAGTGGAACACATATGCATGAATGTTGCGAAGTCATATTAAGTATGATGAATGCGTAGTCATAAGGGTAAACGAACAACAATTCAACGAAGTCTGTAGGTTGTTGATAACTGCGAAGTGCATCGTTACATATTGGTATTAACATGTTAAGTAGATGTTAATCAAGGAATACATTACAAGCTCGCGTAACACATCCACATATCACCAAGGTTACAGAAACCTGATTCTGTAACCACCCATCTTCGCTTTGGGTGAGACTTCATCCTGCTCGCAGGTTGATGCCGAAAGGGCCAGTGAAGGGGATTTTGTTGGGTCTACAATAGAACTTCCCTGAACCCGGATCAGCCCATAATAGTAGCCAACACATCGAAAAGGAATATTTCTATAGTCCAATCTCTGCATAAATACATTTTCTCCCCATTTTATCTCAGCATCCTCTGGGAGACCACAAGACACTTCAAATTCTACCATCATTGAATCCATTCTTTTATCTGCATCATGAAGTGATTTCTCATCAATGTGAATAAAATTTCCCAGGTGGTTTGCAAGATCTACAAATATATTCTTGGTCGATAGTTGCAGTGGAAAACCAGGCAATAGAATCCAAACATGATGAGTTGTAACCCTCTCTTTAATTAGATTGAAATTGTTGTGCTATCGCCAGAGTATCAAAGAGACCTGTCCAATGACCCAAAATTTTGAGAGAATCTTTAGGGCATTTTCCTTGGCTAAGAAAAAAAAAACATAACCACCCTTTAGGTAGAAAACGAATCGAAGGGAAATAATCAATTTATGGATTCCATTGCTTATATATCCAATATTTAAGCTCCATCCTGTTAAGCTTGATGTTTTCAAGTCTACCAACAAGAGCTCTCTGAGATAGGTTTTCCAGATGGTCGATATTGATGTCTTTTCCTAGGAAAAAAATTTCAATGACGGATTTAACTTTAAAATATTTGAGCATCTGTCGAGCATTGGCTCTAGGTCCAATCAAACTAGAACTCTTCCTGAACGGAAAGTCCCCAGCCGAAATAAAAGAGGAGCATCTATACTAAAATCCTCAAGCAACGAGCATGGAATAGATCCAACCACCATATTTGGCTTTGGCCATAAGATATTTTCCCCCAGTTTAGTATGAAGCCTTTCTGCTGCTGGAAACCCTAGCTCCTCAAAACCCTTCCTACAATGAAAATCAACTATCGGTTGCATCGATCTCTTAGGATAAAGTGTCGGCTAATTAATACGAGTCGGTGTCGTGTCATGAACACGATTAACAATTATCTAATTTGATGCATTAGATTCTACCTTTTGCATAGCTTTTTTGCGTGACATGTGGAATAGGGTTAAGACAAGACACCTACAATACACCTCACCAATGAAATCAGAATAGGGATCATGCTTCTATTCATGCACAATAAAATACCCTCTGCCAACCAAAACAATTTCTCACTTTTATTATACTCAGTTGGTACTAAGCTCATCAATGGGATTGATCTAAGTGAAAGACAAGGTTGAGGGACTCCACTAGGATCCAACATAAACGCCACTGAAACCTTCACCTGCAAATCCTGCAAACCTAAGAAATTCTAAAAGCCCTATTAAAACCCATGGATCCCACTCAAGCCTAAGAGACGTTAGCCAAGGAATTCTATAATGATTCTATGTTTACGTATGTAAAATCACTATTTCGGGGGCTCTTTTGTTTTTCTTAATATTTCATCAAAATGGAAAAGGGTTTGGAGGAATAATAAAACCTCATTTTTTTCGAATCCTAAACCATCTTCTTCTTCTTGTTTTTACTATCTTAATTTATATTTTTATATACTCAACTTAATATATTATAATTACAATTTTATTAAGGCAATTTAAGTGCCTTAATAGTACACCCATTCACCATTTATTCTACACCTTAGTCCCAATCAAGGAAGATATTATAGTAATTGATTGGTCTTTAATATACTTTGACTTATATTAATTAACAAAAAAAATAATGTTTTGTAATATTTATATATTAAATTTAATATTTTACATATATAAATTATTTTTTGGAATATTTGAAAATAAGTATATTCTATTTTGTGATTGGTTAAAACACATGAAGTGACAATTTAGCCCTGATGGTATGTGAAATTGTTAAAAAAAAATATTTTAAAAAATACAAATTCTAAAAAAAATATTTGCATGCCATCTGGTGTTCGTACTATCTTTCATCAATGAAACTGACACTGCTCCCAATCCTTCATTTCTGTAATGACCTTAATTTATTCTTCTATCATTAATTACTTCAACACGAGGCAGAGAAGGTTATGGCGGTAATTTGTATATTGAGCATTTTGGTCTTGGTAATCCCGACTTCAGTATTGATCATTCCAATATAGGTCTTGGGAATCCCGATTCTGGTTACTCTTTATTACGATATTGCTAGCTCGTTTTATTAATTAATTATAATTAATTCAGATAATGAAGCTAATCAACAATTATACTTTCAGTTCATACATGAATGGTAAACATTATTCACTTCGATCTCTTTTTCCGCATCAAAACACATTTACGATAGTAACAACTCAATACGATATTATCCTTTAAACATTTCTCATCAGTCATGATCTCTTTCGTTGTATTCACGTTAAATATCATCCTTTATAAAGAACTTGACACACACCATGTGCCATTTATTAGTTGTCGACGACTACACTCATTACAAGAAAACATAAATAATAATTTAAACCTCTTTATGAATAAGTTTTTTTCAGCAAAAAAATAAAAAATAAAAAAAATAAAAAAAATCGTACTATTGGTCTTCATTAAAGAGAATCAAATAGTACAAAAGTGCATAAGTCATATAACGGACTTATGTTCAAGTTTTTAGCAAGTTATAATCCATATAAGTCTAAAAGTAACAAAATTTTCCAAGCTCCCATCAGAGCGTATACAACTGGAAAACAAAAATCACTAATACTCAAAAAGATTCACACTGCTTGTATCAATGCATTGTCCCTCCAGGAATTCATCCCATCTGATATAGCCTTCGACACCTTCATGTGCATATTTGGATAGTTCATCTTCCATCCCATTCTGTTGGCGGTAGATATGTTCAAATGTTATATCCTTGAACAGCTTAATTTTCTCCCTCGTTCTACAGCACCACTGATGTAAAGAGATCACATTTAAATTATATTCACCCTGTGCCCATTTGATCGTCACCCTAGAGTCTCCATAAATAGTCAATTCATAGAGTCCAAAAGCAAATGAAACAGTGAGCACACTCCAAAGCCCAAGTAATTCAACTTTGGTATTAGTGCCTCTACCACAATTCAGCTTAAGTGTGTAGTAATATTCTTTGTTTATATAGATTACTCCTCCCACCGCACATAAGCCATTCACCGACGATCCATCAAAGAAAACCATCGGCCTATGATATGATAAATGGAGAGAATTGTCATGTTTGGAACATACCTTTTCTGGAGCATTACAGTAATCCTTAATCACCATCAGAATCCTTTTGCAAGAATTTTCCAAATTAGGACTCCTATATTCAAATATGTCTTCATTCCTATCCCTACAGATAACCCAGGAGACCATCGTAGGCATAAATGGTAAAATATTACAATTCCTGTGCCAATTGAGCGCACAAATCCCAAATAATTCATTTCCCCAATGTACATTTAACTTAAGATCCAGCATAGTCAGCAACCAAATAGATCTAGTAAAATCACAGCCAACTAGAAGATGATTAGTATATTCCATACTGTTCCTGGAGAGAAAAAAAATACTCGGACCAACCCACCCTCTCTTGGATAAGTTGTCCCAAGTTTTCAGACTTCCCCTGAGAGCATGCCACATAAAACACTGAATTTTCAGTGGGATCTTCCATTTCCAAAGAACCTTATACCACCAGTCTGCTGGAAATATACACCAATTATTGATAATAGCTTTATAAGCTAACTTTGCATTCACCAAACCTGTAGCAGCATTTTTTGTTCAAATTAACTTATCTTTATCCAAGGTCAATCGGCATCCACCAAAATTAAGTTTTTTGATGTAATGTTCCCATTCCAAAGCAGTATTATCCTGAAAAACCCAACTCAAATGCATTGAGCCAATATGCTTGTTTATCTCCCTGATTGCGCTTCTTAATTTTATCAAGAGTAGCATAATCAAAACGATGAAGAGTATTGATTATCTCACTTGACAAAGTATAATTTTCATCCATACCCAGAATGGGATCAGTGCCTACTAATAAATATCTTTGCCATTACGTACCACCCAAGATAAATCTTTGGCCAACCAATTATAAATTTTGATGAAACCGACCCAAATGGGAGAATATCCCCTTTACTGTTTCAAAGGATTCTTGATCCAATTTATCACAATACCCTTGATATATTTAACTGACAGAATTCTAGACCAAAGTGTGGATCCAAAAAGTCCCCTCCAGAGGATTTTCAATCTAAGTGCACAGTTGAATAATGACAGATCCTTATACCCCAACCACTGTTGCATTCCGACAGCGTGATGTATTCCCATCTGGACATGACCAGATTGTTGTTTGTCGAGCCACCAGTCCAAAGGAAGTTAAAAAAGAGTTTTCTTAAATTATTAATGATCAGACCCAGAATCTGGAGAAGAGAAAACCGGTATATAGGTATGCCTATAAGAACTGATTTAACTAATGTCAAACGCCCTCCAATTAACAAAAATTTGTATGTCCAGTGGTTAATTTTCTGTTCAACTCTTTCAGTAGGCCATAACCAGTAAATACTCCTATAAGAACATGGCTTAAGAAAGTATCCGAGGTATTTAAACCCCTCCTTTAAAGGACAAAAATTATAAGGCAATAATCTCTTAAAGACATCAATATTACATACATCAATTCCATAATGATAAATACAGGACTTCCTATTACTAACCCGCATACCTGATGCATCAAAAAAATCTCGGATAATATAACTATACTGCTGCCATTCTTCAACTGATTTTAAACCAGCTAAGAGCACGTCATCAACGAACAGACTATGTGTATGAGACAGTTCAAAAGAAAATTTGATACCTTTGATAGAGCCATTTGCTTTAACCACCCCAATCATTCTGCTCAACCCGTCAATGATCAGAAAGTCGTAAATGCAATTGTACCAAGTTATTTACTCAATTCATGTAAAAGGTTTAAGGGTATGTACTTGTACTTTTACATAATCTTAAAGTGAAAAATGAAATCCCAATTATGGCAAGAAAACATAAATAATAATTTAAACCTCTTTATAAATAAGTTGTAAATGCAATTGTACCAATTTATTTACTCAATTCGTGTAAAAGGTTTACGGCTGTGTACTTGTACTTTTACTTGCATAATCTTAAAGTGAAAAATGAAATCCCAATTACGACAAGAAAACATAAATAATAATTTAAACCTCTTTATAAATAAGTTGTGAGTGCAATTGTACCAAGTTATTTACTCAATTCATATCAAAGGTTTAAGGCTATGTACTTGTACTTTTACATAATATTAAAGTGAAAAATGAAAGCCCGATTATGGGAAGAAAACATAAATAATAATGTAAACCTCTTTATAAATAAGTTGTAAATGCAATTGTACCAATTTATTTACTCAATTCGTGTAAAAAGTTTAAAGCTGTATACTTGTACTTTTACTTACATAATCTTAAAGTGAAAAATGAAATCCCAATTACGACAAGAAAACATAAATAATAATTTAAGTCTCTTTATAAATAAGTTGTGAATGTAATTGTACCAAGTTATTTACTCAAATCATGTAAAAGGTTTAAGGCTATGTACTTGTACTTTTACATAATCTTAAAGTGAAAAATGAAATCCTAATTATGGTGATTTTAAGAATTGCTTTGATAATGGTATGGATTAAAATATAACATTAATTTAGTCATGTACATGTATTATTTCCTTTAAATTCTCATGCAAGTGGGTAACAAAAGAAGTAAACAACTAGAGTGATCTCTTTATATATTGTTGAAAGAGAAAATTTGATAGCAGGTTTTAATGACTATGGTGAATTGGGTATAGAGTGCTCTTGCATAAACATTAGAAGAATTGGAAACCTATTTTGAATTATTATTGTGGATTTCTAGGATACTTACTAGAAAATATTGGTTATATAATTTAATACTTAGTGGATATAAATTCTACAACATCCATATTGGAACATACCTTTTTTGCAGCATTACAGTAATCCTCAATCACCATCAGAATCCTTTTGCAAGAATTTTCCAAATTAGGACTCCTATCTTCAAATATGGCTTCATTCCTATCCCTCCAGATAACCCAGGAGACCATTGCAGGCATAAATGGTAAAATATTACAATTCCTGTGCCAATTGAGTGCACAAATCCCAAATAATTTGTTTCCCCAATGTTCATTTAACTTAAGCTCCAATATAGTCAGTGACCAAAGAGACCTAGTAAACTCACAGCCAACCAAAAGATGATTAGTAGATTCCATGCTATTCCTGGAGAGAAAACAAATACTCGGACCAACCCACCCTCTCTTGGATAAGTTACCCCAAGTTTTCAGACTGCCCCTGAGAGCATGCCACATAAAACACTAAATTTTCAGTGGGATCTTCCATTTCCAAAGAACCTTACACCACCAATCTGCTGGAAATATACACCAATTATTGATAATATCTTTATAAGCTAACTTTGCATTCACCATACCTGTAGCAGCATTTTTTGTTCAAATTAACTTATCTGTATCCAAGGTCAATCGGCATCCACCAGAATTAATTTTTTGATGTAATGTTCCCATTCCAAAGCAGTATTATCCTGAAAATCCAACTTAAATGCATTGAGCCAGTATGCTTGTTTATCTCCCTGATTGCGCTTCTTAATTTTATCAAGAGTAGCATAATCAAAACGATGAAGAGTATTGATTATCTCACTTGACAAAGTATAATTTTCATCCATCCCCAGAATGGGATAAGTGCCCACTAAAATATCTTTTCCATTACCTACCACCCAAGATAAATCTTTGGCCAACCAATTATAAATTTTGATGAAACTGGCCCAAATGGGAGAAGATCCCGTTTTCTGCTTCAAAGGCTTCTTGATCCAATTTATCACATTACCCTTGATATATTTAACTAATAGAATTCTGGACCAAAGTGTGTATTCAAAAATTCCCCTCAGAGGCTTTCCAATCTAAGTGCACAGCTGAATAATGACAAATTCCTTATACCC
This sequence comes from Larix kaempferi, assembly GCA_027924585.1. Classification (NCBI taxonomy): domain Eukaryota; kingdom Viridiplantae; phylum Streptophyta; class Pinopsida; order Pinales; family Pinaceae; genus Larix; species Larix kaempferi. The sequence continues at coordinate 1,705,563 of BSBM01000882.1, read as the reverse complement.
CAACCACCGCTGCATTCTGACAGCGCGATGTATTCCCATCTGGACATGACCAGATTGCTGTTTATCGAGCTACCAATCCAAAGGAAGTTAAAAAATAGTTTTCTTAAATTATTAATGATCAAACCCAGAATCTGGAGAAGAGAAAACCGGTATACAGGTATGCTTGTAAGAACTGATTTAACTAATGTCAAACACCCTCTAATTGACAAAAATCTGTATGTCCAGTGGTTAATTTTTTGTTCAACTCTTTCAATAAGCCATAACCAGTGAATACTCCTATAAGAACATGGCTTAAGAAAGTATCCGAGGTATTTAAGCCCCTCCTCTAAAGGACAAAAATTATAAGGCAATAATCTCTTAAAGACATCAATATTACATACATCAATTCCATAATGATAAATTTAGGACTTCCTATTATTAACCCGCATACCTGATGCATCAAAAAAATATCGGATAATATAACTATACTGCTTCCATTCTTCAACTGAGTTTAAACTAGCTAAGAGCACGTCATCAACGAAGAGACTGTGTGTATGAGACAGTTCAGAAGAAAATTTGATACCTTTGATAGAGCCATTTGCTTTAACCACCACAATCATTCTGCTCAACCCCTCAATGATCAGAAAGTTGTAAATGCAATTGTACCAAGTTATTTACTCAATTCATGTAAAAGGTTTAAGGGTATGTACTTGTACTTTTACATAATCTTAAAGTGAAAAATGAAATCCCAATTACGGCAAGAAAACATAAATAATAATTTAAACCTCTTTATAAATAAGTTGTAAATGCAATTGTACCAATTTATTTACTCAATTTGTGTAAAAGGTTTACGGCTGTGTACTTGTACTTTTACTTACATAATCTTAAAGTGAAAAATGAAATCCCAATTACGACAAGAAAACATAAATAATAATTTAAACCTCGTTATAAATAAGTTGTGAGTGCAATTGTACCAAGTTATTTACTCAATTCATATCAAAAGTTTAAGGCTATGTACTTGTACTTTTACATAATCTTAAAGTGAAAAATGAAATCCCGATTATGGGAAGAAAACATAAATAATAATTTAAACCTCTTTATAAATAAGTTGTAAATGCAATTGTACCAATTTATTTACTCAATTCGTGTAAAAAGTTTAAAGTTGTATACTTGTACTTTTACTTACATAATCTTAAAGTGAAAAATGAAATCCCAATTACGACAAGAAAACATAAATAATAATTTAAGTCTCTTTATAAATAAGTTGTGAATGTAATTGTACCAAGTTATTTACTCAAATCATGTAAAAGGTTTAAGGCTATGTACTTGTACTTTTACATAATCTTAAAGTGAAAAATGAAATCCTAATTATGGTGATTTTAAGAATTGCTTTGATAATGGTATGGATTAAAATATAACATTAATTTAGTCATGTACATGTATTATTTCCTTTAAATTCTCATGCAAGTGGGTAACAAAAGAAGTAAACAACCAGAGTGATCTCTTTATATATTGGTTAAAGAGAAAATTTGACAGCAAGTTTTAATGACTATGGTGAATTGGGTATAGAGTGCTCTTGCATAAACATTAGAAGAATTGGAAACCTATTTTGAATTATTATTGTGGATTTCTAGGATACTCACTAGAAAATATTGGTTATATAATTTAATACGTAGTGGATATAAATTCTACAACATCCATATTGGAACATACCTTTTCTGGAGAATTATAGTAATCCTTAATCACCATCAGAATCCTTTTATAAGAATTTTCCAAATTAGGACTCCTATCTTCAAATATGGCTTCATTCCTATCCCTCCAGATAACCCAGGAGACCACCGCAGGCATAAATGGTAAAATATTACAATTCTTGTGCCAATTGAGCGCACAAATCCCAAATAATTTGTTTCCCCAATGTTCATTTAACTTAAGCTCCAGTATAGTCAGCGACCAAAGAGATCTAGTAAACTCACAGCCAACCAGAAGATGATTAGTAGATTCCATACTATTCCTGGAGAGAAAACAAATACTCGGACCAACCCACCCTCTCTTGGATAAGTTATCCCAAGTTTTCAGACTGCCCCTGAGAGCATGCCACGTAAAACACTAAATTTTCAATGGGATCTTCCATTTCCAAAGAACCTTATACCACCAGTCTGCTGGAAATATACACCAATTATTGATAATAGCTTTATAGGCTAACTTTGCATTCACCATACCTGTAGCAGCTTTTTTTTTCCAAATTAACTTATCTGTATCCAAGGTTAATCGGCATCCACCAGAATTAAGTTTTTTTATGTAATGTTTCCATTCCAAAGCAGTATTATCCCGAAAACCCAACTCAAATGCATTGAGCCCATATGCTTGTTTATCTCCCTGATTGCGCTTCTTAATTTTATCAAGAGTAACATAATCAAAATGATGAAGAGTATTGATTATCTCTCTTGACAAAGTATAATTTTCATCCATCCCCAGAATGGGATCAGTGCCCACTAAAATATATTTTCCATTACCTACCACCCAAGATAAATCTTTGGCCAACCCATTATAAATTTTGATGAAACCGACCCAAATGGGAGAAGACCCCCTTTTCTGCTTCAAAGGATTCTTGATCCAATTTATCACATTACCCTTGATATATTTAACTGGCATAATTTTGGACCAAAGTGTGTATCCAAAAAGTCCCCTCCAGAGGCTTTTCAATCTAAGTGCACAGTTGAATAATGACAGATTCCTTATACCCCAACCACCGCTGCATTCCTGCAGCACGATGTATTCCCATTTGGACATGACCATATTGTTGTTTGTCGAGCCATCACTCCAAAGGAAGTTAAAAAAGTCTTTTCTTAAATTATTAATGATCAGACCCAGAATCTAGAGAAGAGAAAACCGATATACAGGTATGCCTGTAAGAACTGATTTAACTAATGTCAAACGCCCTCCAGTTGACAAAAATCTGTATGTCCAGTGGTTAATTTTCTGTTCAACTCTTTCAATAAGCCATAACCAGTAAATACTCCTATAAGAACATGGCTTAAGAAAGTATCCGAGGTATTTAAACCCCTCCTCTAAAGGACAAAAATTATAAGGCAATAATCTCTTAAAGACATCAATATTACATACATCAATTCCATAATGATAAATACAGGACTTCCTATTATTAACCCGCATACCTGATGCATCAAAAAAATCTCAGATAATATAACTATACTGCTTCCATTCTTCAACTGAGTTTAAACCAGCTAAGAGCACGTCATCAACGAATAGACTATGTGTATGAGACAGTTCAGAAGAAAATTTGATATCTTTGATAAAGCCATTTGCTTTAACAACCCCAATCATTATGCTTAACCCCTCAATGATCAGAAAGTTGTAAATGCAATTGTACCAAGTTATTTACTCAATTCGTGTAAAAGGTTTAAGGGTATGTACTTGTACTTTTACATAATCTTAAAGTGAAAAATGAAATCCCAATTATGGCAAGAAAACATAAATAATAATTTAAACCTCTTTATAAATAAGTTGTAAATGCAATTGTACCAATTTATTTACTCAATTCGTGTAAAAGGTTTACGGTTGTGTACTTGTACTTTTACTTACATAATGTTAAAGTGAAAAATGAAATCCCAATTACGACAAGAGAACATAAATAATAATTTAAACCTCTTTACAAATAAGTTGTGAGTGCAATTGTACCAAGTTATTTACTCAATTCATATCAAAGGTTTAAGGCTATGTACTTGTACTTTTACATAATCTTAAAGTGAAAAATGAAATCCCAATTATGGGAAGAAAACATGAATAATAATTTCAACCTCTTTATAAATAAGTTGTAAATGCAATTGTACCAATTTATTTACTCAATTCGTGTAAAAAGTTTAAAGCTGTGTACTTGTACTTTTACTTACATAATATTAAAGTGAAAAATGAAATCCCAATTACGACAAGAAAACATAAAAAAATTTTAAGTCTCTTTATAAATAAGTTGTGAATGTAATTGTACCAAGTTATTTACTCAAACCATGTAAAAGGTTTAAGGCTATGTACCTGTACTTTTACATAATCTAAAAGTGAAAAATGAAATCCTAATTATGGTGATTTTAAGAATTGCTTTGATAATGGTATGGATTAAAATATAACATTAATTTAGTCATGTACATGTATTATTTCCTTTAAATTCTCATGCAAGTGGGTAACAAAAGAAGTAAACAACCAGAGTGATCTCTTTATATGTTGAAAGAGAAAATTTGATAGCAGGTTTTAATGACTATGGTGAATTGGGTATAAAGTGCTCTTGCATAAACATTAGAAGAATTGGAAACCTATTTTGAATTATTATTGTGGATTTCTAGGATAGTTACTAGAAAATATTGGTTATATAATTTAATACTTAGTGGATATAAATTCTACAACGTCCATATTGGAGAAGTGCTACAACTTTGCATGAGTAGTTTTCTGAAAGTTTACTCATTAGATTTCAAAAAAAAAAATCATCAACATAAACAAACCATGTTTATTGAGGAGCTATTACAAGCCATGTTGATCCAAGATCCACAACTAAATATGATTACAATATATGACTAATCATATACACTACAAAAGTTTTTGCAAAAAGTGGAAATATCCTCCCCAGACTGCACCTTCTGTAAATAACATGGAGGTGATTTTCTGGCAATGCCCTAAAGTGGGCATAATGATTTTACACAACAATTTTCACATTTTTAGAAAACTCAGTCATCACAACCTGAAATTATTATGTTGCATGAGAGTGGTTGATCTCGGTGGTATCATCCTCCATTCAATTTATCATAGGATTTCCAGCAAGAGCAGATTATTCTTGCTCAAAATCCAATTGGTTCACTGCATAAGTGGGTCATTTCTCCTCCTCCTTGGACTCAACATCGCAGTCACCACCCCCAATGCACTTTTCATAAGTTGGAACATTTTCACATGGCTTGTTGTAGGAAGCATCCACATCCAGAACTGTAAATTTGTGGTCTGCTATCTAGAAAAAAGTGACCATTATTAAGGATAACATTCACGATTGGTAGAAGGTACATTTCTCCCCGCTTTACAAAGAGTTAAATGTTTTTGCATCAATAATCTTTGATAAGTTTATAAGCCTTTTTTCAACAAAACAATCTATTTAAGTTTAATACCTGATCTTTGAAAGGAAAAAATTAATACCTGGCCTAGAGCAGTTATACAGGTCTCTCAGTTGTCCATTTATGGCATAGGAATTCGACAAATTAGGGACACCACTATAGAAAAGTGTATCCATCTATAACAACGATGGTGTTTCAGTTCCACCATTCTCTTGTTCAATTACAATGAGAGCATGATCGAGTGTTCTACAACATCTTGCTTTTGGTGAGAAGGAATGAATGTAAAATGCAAACAAAGATCATATAGTAAAAAAAATATAAACATTTTTTTCTTTTAAACATATATTTTTATATTTTTATTTATTAATATTTTTTATTCAAATTTACATATTAATAAAATATTTTTATATAAAGAAAAAGATATTAAAAACTTTAACTTTACAAATTAAAATTATTATTAATTTTAATTATGATAAAGAATTAAAAAACTTATCTACAATAAAATTAAAAAATAAATAAAATATATAGTTATACCATATTGAAAATAAATAAAATTTATAATGATAAAAAAATTAAACTATTTTTAATACAAAACATATATATATATATATATATATATATATATTAACAGAAACGGCTAGCTAGCTTTGATTATTAAAAAGAGGGAAAATACATAACAGAGATTGATCAGATTGCTCCCATGAGAAGAAGACATCCATCACCCCAAGTTCATCATGTTCTAATGGATAACTATCATTGTATCTTCCTGTCCTATGATAACTGTAACATCTTATGAACTACCCTAGGAGAAGTATGCAGAAATAAAACATTGTAATGATGCTGCCTTATACAAAACTGGAGTTTCAAACTTTCCAGGTTACCAAAATTGCAACTCGTGCCTATTCTAAGAGTTCCATAATCCTTAAACATACTATTAAAAAACATTAAAAACATAACAGAGCTAAAGAAGGTCCAACTCGAGACCAGAACCGACTAATCCATTAATGCAGACCAATATCCATGGCAGCACCGACAGAGATTGTTGCCCCATTCTTCTCTGCGTTGAGTTCCACGAAATTTCCTGCGTTTTCCATGAACTTCTGCAATTTTTCCATCTTCCTATTGATGTCTTCCAGATCTTTGGCATAAAAATTTTGCTTGCAAGTCTTATGCGGATAAGCTAGACCCAGGGTCTCTTCCAGGTGTTCAACTTTCTCAGCAATGCTCTAGTACTAAGCTTTTTCCTCAGAGTGAGTAGCATACGTCAGATTGCAAAGGCGAGTTAAGATTTTCTTATGCTCCGGGTTCTCACTTCAAATCATCTTGGCTTGCAGCACCAGCTCCTGCAAGCGGTCCAAGAATTCCAATTCAAACCTTGAAATGTTGTGATTCCCAGTATGCCCCTGCACATTCCCAACCCCGACATTATTGTTGCAACTTAGAACGCCATAGGAGAGCCTGACTCCGATATTTTCCATTTCGTCAGCTTGACCATTTAGTTCTCGCAAAATATGTAGAAATGTAAGTTCATGAAACTCTTTGCTAATGCCGAGTAGGGAATGATGCATTTTTGAGGTGGGATCTTTTCTTTTGCCGACTGTACATCTAGTTTCTCTTATAATGATAAGGGATTCTCCTAAGACCGTAAGCTTCATTATGCCCAGCCTGATAGCAATCTCTAGCCTTTTGATGAGACCAAGCCACTTTGCTCCGTTATTGGTTTTTCTTCCTATGCTCCATGCAAACTCCTTCTACTTGTTCCCCTTGGAGTCAAAATTTACTCCCCCCGCACCAGCCAAACCCGGAACAAATATTTATATATTTATTAAAAAATAATAATAAGATAAAAGATTGATGAAATTTATAATTAAAATTAAAAAATAATTTTAAAACATAATGTTTAAATACTTATTTAAATAAGTATTTAAATATAAATATATAGTTATAAAAAAATTTACACTCTTCTATAAGTATTTTGAGCATAGAAATAGTATCTTAAAGCAAACCAAATAATCTTTATCTTGTATTTTCTTTTAAGATTCAAGAGACCAGACTTAATCTCAGTAGAGACCACAATCATCATCATTACAAAAAAAAAAAAAATCATATTTTATACTAAATAGTAAACAAAATTACTATTTCAAATACAAAAGTACAATTAATGTAACATCCCGAAAAATACCAAAATTTAAAATTTTTTATAATAGCAATAATTATCAAAGTCATTCAATGCGGAACATATAATTTAATTCGAATTCTTAACTAAGATAATTAATGACGACGACACGTCATATATCTCAAATAAATAAGATATAATTGTATTTGCTACTTCAGATTTAAGCGGATGTTAATCTCCTTAACGAAAGATCTTTTATGATTATGCATACGAGTACAGTTTACATATTTGCTTAAGTTCTTGAATATGATTACATGTTGTACTAATGTGATGTTCTTGATGAAGTGCTGACAATTTGTTTGTATGATGATGAACGGGCCCTACGAGGTACCCTGGAGTTTACTTAGCTACGTTTAGCTAAGGCATTTGAATCTTGTTTCTATGTGCAAACCACAGGTAAGAAATTCTATGACAACATGTGTTCAGAGTACTTGTGTCTTTCAATTCATCGTCAATGTAAAAATAGAATGCTAAGTACTTCCTTGCGACACAAGTTACTGGAGGTATGGATACATGGTTCTGTTCCTAGTTCATCTACTGACATTTAAACTCTTTAGTGTTATAATGATGTGTTCTGTTATAATGCTACATTTATTGTCATAAGAATATTGTCATTATTATTAAAACAACGATACTAATATCTATTGAGTATGCTATTGTGAAGCTTGTAGAAATAAGGTTCACACCTTTGAACTACCATTATACTTAGCACCTACAGGACTTAGACTACTCTATGTCATGTATTTATCATTTGAATACACAATTAATATATATAAGGTATAGTGACTAGTGCTTGTATAAGAACTTGGCTGTAGAGTGCATCTCGTCAACACTTAAACTATACTTAGGATGATACCATAGTCTTGCCCTACCTGGCCATCATAGAAAATTTATCGTAACTATGGTATATATATATGCTATGAACTAGCATTATAAAAATTCATTCTTATGCTTATACAAAACTATAGAAATGAAATAGATATATCTTATAGTTGCTATGTATTTTCATAATGCATGGACATGTAATTCAAATATTACGATGCCTAAGTCTTAAACTTGGAACTATATAAAATATGCACTACATATTACAATGATATGGTTTTCATTATGCAATGATATGATTATCAATATACAATCCTAGCTATACTTTAGCACTATAGGATATTATCCTATGCAAACAATGAATACGATGTAAACAAACCTTTGAAAGGTTATGACCTAAGCAAAAGATTGAACTATGCTAAATGACTTAGCTCTTGTCCTAAGTATTATTAACGTATGTTATTGCATTCACAATAATCTTGTTAATGATGTGATGAATTGACATGTATTAATTTACTAACTGCAGGTTGATAGTGTCCCGATCATGTATTAAATGTTCTAACCAAACTCCATAGTGGAAAGTGTGGCTGTCATACCACGTAATCCATCCACGTGAACTTGGGTTTATAACATAACTTGGAATCCTAGCTGGACATGGCTATCATAACGCCTCTCCTCCAAGCTGTACACAGTAATGTTCACTAGCATGCAGTGTTGGCAACGTCGTGGTTGTTTGTAATTAATGAGATATTAATACAAGGTTTTGCTTGGTTTTCAATGTAGCTTGTTGACTCTTTCTTGCCCGTTGATATCACCAGATCTTAACCGTTGAATATGAAACCCTAAACCTCATTGTATGTAATGGTAGCGAGTTTCCCGGTATTCATTATTACGTTAGAGTTGAGGCCGACAGGATGCCAAAATGTAGGGCTGGAGAGTGGTTCCCTCAAGGGTTTCGATCCTGTGACCTGTGAGAGGTAGTGTTTAATAGTTGCAGGCTTTAGCTTCGTGCCATAGAGCCACGATACAGTCCTAAGAAGTGTGGTTCTTCTAGCAGTTGTTGAGAGTGGTTTGTATCTGGCTTTCGACTCTTTCAATAGATGGTATCGTCTTCTGAGTCTCTGCATGTATGAATGCTGCAACCAACCTCTGGCTTCGTCGTTAATGCTTGGAGTGAAGCTTCTAAAGGGTAAGTAAGTTGATACTGAATGTGATATGGTGAACTGGATTTTATTTTGTGTTTCCATGCTTTTAACCCTTCGAACTTGTAATATTGCAGGTACCCACTTCATAGGATGGTTCCTGTGCGAGCATGGAGAATGGAATATGCTTCTACTTCTCCTGGTAAGCTCCGGTGGTTCTTGAAAAACCTCATAGGTGCCTTCGATGGTGTTTTCTGTGTGCCAAGAGTTGGAATCCTTCGACTTGTTTCAGTGATGGCTGAAAGTGAAGTCTTAAGTTTGTCTTGTTTTGTTTTAAACTGTACAGAGGGTAACCTCTCAGTCTTTTAAGTAGGTACTTGGCTATTTGATGCCTGGCTGTGTTGTTTATGAGAACTTAGTTCTCGTCTTCGTGTTGTTAAGTTCGGGGTAAAACCCTGTGTAGTTTCGTTGTTCCACAGTCTCAGCTTAATGTTTAAAGATGTTGAGGGTTACTCTATGTACTGTTGGGAACCTTGTAAGGCTGTAATGTAATTCTCTGTTATTTATTTTGAATGGAAATCAAGAACCGAGGGTTCTTTTGCACTTGTAAACTATGGTTCGTTTTTTTGCAATGGAAAGTTATGTTTTGAAAATATTGTTTTGATATCATACTATAAGAGGTTGATCCTCAGTTTTTTATTTGATACTCGGCTCAGTAATATTTTTGCTGAAGCGTTGGAACCGACTTCAAGTTGGTCTTTACATCGTTGGTTTTTTAAGGGAAAGGAGCCTATGTGTTTTGGAAACCTTAAATGGAAACAATAAAAACTTTGTCATGTTCTTATCTATGCTGATGGACCTTCCTTAATGGAGTCGTGGTTCGCTTGCTTCTGTACTATTGGTTCTCCTGAATTGCAATGTTACAGTCTTGTTTAAATAGATGTTTTAAATGATTATTGGGAATAACTGTTGAAAGCTATCTCAGGTCAAGTGTAAACAGTTGCTTCATATATTCGTCATAGTTGTCAATATTTAAGTTTTGGAATGGTTAGGCTACAGTGTCTATTTTAATTCTCGAATGAATCCTACCTGTAGCTTTTGATCGCTATCTGGCTTGCAATAAGCTTTTGTACCTAAAACTTAACCTGTGTATAAAAGGTTTTGATAATGTGAATGTTGAGATGTTGAGATGTTTTCTTATTAGGGTTTGAGCTATCGATAAACATTAGTAAGAATCGTGCTTTCCACTAAGTGGTGAATGCTATCTTGAAGAAGTTTCGATATGCTAGTTAGGGTTTGGAAAAGAAATGTCTAAAGTTTGCCATGAACAACTTATGAAGAAAAATATGAATTCTGAAAACAAAACTAGGGTCTGATATAATAGGGTTTTTATGCTATCGAGGAAAGATTTGTGTTTAAATTACTGAAATGAATAGATGATGAAAAGAATAAGTTTACATATAATAACTCTATGCAGAGAATAGATTTTTACAAATAAGCATACATGATATTTCTATCTAAAAAGGATGTAATTGAAATGAAATCATATAAACCTTGTGCAGAAATTAATTCTTGCAACTGCTATTATTTCTTGAATTACATTTGCTTGAAAAAAACATGAAATGTATAATATTGATGCATTTGATTGCTATCTGAAATGAATAGAGACAAGAGAAATATATGGAACTGTCAGAAACATATTGTGTTTTTCTTTCAATTATTATTTACATGAATTCTATGCTGCAATTGATGCTATGCTGTAATGTTCTATTGTGTTTAAACATAGGACAGATTTTTAACCAGAACACTTACTGAAATCATTTATCCAATCAATGACATTCTTCCTATCTCTCATCTATCATTAATTTACTTCTCTATACTAGAGTACTATGCAGAGAACGGCATGGGGAAAAATATAGAGATGGTTGTCTAATCAAATATTTCACAAAGCTTTATCATTCAGAATCAAACATAGATCAGAAAATAAAATAACTTCTTTTACATGACAGTTTAATAATTCTACTAAGTAGAAACATTGAGCTGTAAACAAAAGTAGGAACAGTAAAACCTGGTTAACTGTAGGGAAACAAACAGCCCAAGGAACCTGTTCCACCCAACCAATTCCTAAAGACATCCAAGTTACTTTCCTTAGGACCCCCGAGCCTGTTCACTGAACCACCAGGAGGAAGAAACTTAGAAGCTTGGGTCCTCAACTTGAAATATAATGTAGATTGTCCAGTCCTTAAGACTCAGCAGTAAAAAATACCTACACCATCACCTCTGGTTTTCCTTCTCAGTATAATTAACAGACATACAGTTGCACTCTCACAAAGCCTCCCTATTCGAATCTCTCAGTGATCACCTGATGCACTTGAGGAATATTTCTGCAGAAAATATTGTAAGAGAGATTCCTGCTCAATTCGAATCGTCTTATGTAGGATGCCTAGGCCTTTTAGTGGTTAACTGGTCATTAAATGAGCTGCCTGCTCACTCCCACCACCTGGGGAATAATGCCACATTTATAGGGGTAGTTGTCCCATAACCAACAGCTAGTGGTGAAATGCAATTGCCGCCATCTGTCCCATACCTTCTAACAACTTCCATTCCTCCTAGTGGGTCAGTGAACACTCATTTAACAGTTCCCTTGGGTGTTTGTCTCCTACTTTAATTTATTAAATAATAATAATTAGTAATTACATTCATCCTTGACCAAACTTGGTCATAATTACAAAACTTTGTAATTAAAATTTAACATAAAGTATTTTGCCAATAAAATAATATTTTCAGAACTTGGGTAGGTGACATACACCCCCCTTTAAGTCTCAACATCGTCCTCGATGTTGGTTAATCACTCTCTGAGTGTTCCTGAAACAGAGTTGGGTATGTTGCCTGAATACTACTCTCCAACTCCCAGGTTGCCTCTTCTGGACTAAGGTGCTTCCATTGCACCTTTACCTGTCCAATGGTGCGATTCCGGAGCAGAGTATCCCTCCTTTCGAGGATACAGTCCGGTTCCACCTGAAAATCGCTGTCTTGACCCACCTGTACATCATTACAGTTTACAACATGAGTAGCATCGTGTACATACTTCTTTAAAAATGATATATGAAAAACATTATGTATCTTTAAATTTGTTGGCAAAGCCAGTTGGTATGCCACTGGTCCAACCCTGGGCAATATTTCGAAAGGACCACAATACCTGGATGCCAACTTGGCACAGCTTCCCAATTTCAATGAACTCTTTTTTGGTCTTACCTTGAAGAAAACATGTTCACCAACATGGAACTCTTTATGAGTCATTTTAAGATCTGCTTGACTCTTTTTCCTATCTTGGGCAGCTTTAAGATTTCTTTGTACCTATTTCACAATTAGTTCTAACTCCTGCAACAATTCAGGTCCTAAAACAACTCTATTTACTGGGTCATTCCAAGAAACAGGTGTATCGCATTTCCTACCATAAAGAATTTCAAAAGGGCTAAGTCTAGCTGATGCATGATAATGGTTATTATATGCAAATCCTACTAAATGCAAGTAGTCTTCCAACTTACCAGGCTGATCCTTAACATACATTCTCAATAAGTCTTCCAATACTTGATTCACCCTTTCTGTCTATCCATCTGTTTGTGGATGAAATGTTGTGCTGAAGTTTAAGGTTGTATTCAACCCTTTAAACAAAGACCCCCAAAAGTTTCTAGTAAACTTCGAGTCACGATCTGAAATTATCACTTTTAGTATACCATGTAGTCGAAAAATATGCTTCATGAATATTTCTGCAATGTCTGAAGCCTTATGAGTAGTCTTCACAGGTATAAAGTGTGCTGCCTTGCTGAGTTTATCCACTACCACCATGATAGAGTCATTTTGTTTCTGATTTTTGGGTAGTCCAGTAATAAAGTCTATGCTTATCACTTCCCATTTCCAGCTAGGTGTAGGCAATGGCTACAACAGTCCAGCCAGATGTTGATGTTCAACCTTCACTTTTTGACAGTCCAAACATTTAGCTATGTACTCTACTACTTCATCTTTCATTCTGGACCAATAGTATTCTTTCCGTAGCATAGTAGTGGTTTTCTAATAACCTGGATGACTAGAGTAATGGCTTTTGTGCACCTCGTTTAAAATCAGAATTTTTACTTCTGGTATGTTGGGTACATACAATTTGTTTTTGTATAACAATAGTCCATTTTCCTTCAAATTGTAATCTGCCATAGAATTTTCAGAACTGTTATTTGCTGTCTTTTCTTGTAATTTTCTGTGTTCTTCATCCGTTTCACTCCTTTCAAGGATCTGATTTTCCAAATCTATTGAGTAAGTACTGATGGCTGGAATAAAATTCAGTTTTTCCTTACGACTTAATGCATCAGCAACCTTGTTCTCTTTCCCCTTAATATGTTGAATTTCAAAATCATACTCACTTAGGAAAGTTAACCATCTAGCTTGTCTAGCGTTCAAATTTATTTGATCTAATAAATATTTGAAACCCATGTTATCTGTCAACAAGGTAAATTTTCCGCCAATAAGGTGGTGACGCCACATTTTTAAAGCATGAATTACTGCTAATAACTCTAAATCATAAGTAGACTAGTTCTTCTCATGTATTTTCAGCTTTTTAGATTCGTATGCCATAGCATGCCCTTCTTGTGTTAGGACTCCACCGAGTCCGTCATTACATGCATCCGTGCAAACTATAAAATCCTTATTAGGATCTGCTATCCTCAGGAAAGGAGTTGTAGTTAGTAACTCCTTTAACTTCTTAAAACTGTCTAAACATTTCTGATCCCACACAAATTTCTTCCCTTTCTTCTGCAAGGAGGTTATGGGGTTTGCAATCTTTGAAAAACCCTCTATAAATTTTCTATAATATTCAGTAATACCCATAAATGATCTTACATTCGACACATCCTTAGGAACCGTCTAATCATTAATGGCCTTTATCTTGTCGGGATCAACCAAAATTCCTTCCTTAGAAATTATGTGTCCTAAATACTGAATTTTTTCCTTGTGAAAGTCACACTTACCAAACTTAGTGTATAGTCGATGATCTCTCAAAACTTGTAAGATAATCCGTAGATGTTCGTCATGCTCTTCTTTGCTTTTAGAATACACTAAAATGTCATTTATAAACACAACAACAAACTTATCTAAGTATTTGTGCAGAATATTGTTCATCAAACACATAAATACAGCTGGGGCATTAGTCAAGCCAAATAGCATGACTACGAACTCATAATGTCCATATCGAGTTCTAAAAGCTATTTTGAAAATATCCTCATCCTTAACCCGTACTTGATGATATCCTGACCTTAGATCAATCTTTGAAAATATCGTTGCTCCACGCAGCTGATCAAATAGATCGTCTATGCAGGGGAATGGATATCGATTCTTGATTGTCATCTTATTCAACTGGCGATAATCTATGCACAGTATTAGGGTTCCATCTTTCTTCTTAACAAATATAACAGGTGCTCCCCAAGGAGACAAGCTGGGTCTTATATAGTTCTTATCAATCAGTTCCTTCAACTGTGATTTCAACTCATTTAATTCCAGTATAGTCATCCTATATGGAGCTTTACAATTCGATACTACTCTTGGTATTAACTCGATGGTAAAATCTAAATCTCTTTTAGGAGGTAATCCTAGAATCTCCTCAGGAAAAATATATTTGAAATCCTTTAGGACAGGTATGTCTTCTAGTTTCAGTTTGTCCTCTTTACAAATAGACTCATCATTTACTACATTTACTGCAAACAGCTGACATCCTTTCCTAACCACTCTCTTTACTTGCATGGCTGAAATCTATCTAAGGGTTGTCTTTCTTGGAATACCTCTTACTTCTACAGTTTATCCTTCATCATTTAAACATGTAAAACTTTTCTCATAACAATTCAGAATGACATGATAGGCTTCTAACCAGTCCATTTCGATTATAATATCATAAGATCCTCAAGGTAAAACATTCAACTTGATTTGTGTCTTTAACTGATTCATGTATAAAGCACAACTTTCAATAAAATCTGATACTTTCCTCTTTGTTCCTGTTGCTACTCTAACTAACCAAGATTTACTGAACTTTTTTGTTTTCAATTTAAAACTTTCTACAATATGTGGTGATATATAACTTAAGCTAGTGCCTAGATCAATCAAAATAGTAACAGGATGATTTTGTAGCATACCTTCAATCTCTACCATGGAGATTTGATTATCTGCTTGTCTGTTGTCAAGTGCTACATTGATTATGGGAATCTCCCTTGCCAAGTCTCCAACAGTAGGTTCAGTCTTAATAGAATGAATGTTGTTAGTTGTCTGCTTCCTCTTGGGGCATTCTGATGCATAATGAGGACCTTGACACTCAAAACATTTGATAGGCCCCTTTTGATCATTAGTCCTGGTAGCATTGGGAGTGTTTCTAGGAGCTATAAAATTCTACTGCTGACTGTTTCTGGGGTTGTTTCCTTGAAAATTTCGATTCTAAATTTTTTTCTTTTGGAAACCAGAATTCCCACTAAACCTAATTTTTTTCTTTTTCAGCTCAAAATTGTTGGGTTTATGACTTTTCCAGTTTGACATTCCTTCTCTTTTTCGATTAGTATCATAATAGAAAGTTGCTTTCCTCTTGGCCTCTTCTAAGGTCTTTGGATTGTCATACTCGATTATGTCCTTGATGCTGGAAGGTAGACAGCTCAAGTATCTTTGGATCTTCGGTTTTTCTTCCACGAGGTATGGCACATATCTCAGTAAGTTTAGAAATTTATTGTTCATTTCCTTCATGTTCATACTTCCCAGCTTTTTTTGTGTGTGTATAAGCTTGAAACCTTCTATTAATGGGGTAAACAAAGTATGATACAAAAAATTACAAACGAGCTGATCCGGCTCGTGCCACCCTAAGAGACTTGGTGTGGCCATCTAACTTTGAGCATAATACATGCATTCTGAGTCCGAGCCAAAATAAACAGCAGGAGATCCAAAATTACATTATAGACTTCTCAAACTTGAGACTAAAACCAGAAGAATTCAGACAGAACACCGCCCTCACAGAATAGGCGAGGCCAACTAAACTGGAATATACAACATACATTCTGAGTCCAAGCCAAAGAGACAGCAGGGAACCCAATATAACACTATAGGCTTCTATAACATGAGACCAAACCCAGCAGAACTCAAGCGGACCACAAAAAACAAAAGTTACCGCAGCTGAGCAACTGAAAATCGAATCCAGCTCCGTCCGAAAACATCGTCCATTAATCGGTACCAACACTTTCGTGAGCCCCCGCTAAAGCGACTGAACCGACCAGCAAAATCCTTCTGAGCCGCAGGAGAAAACTGGGACCTTCCGAAAACCAGGCCCGACTACAACTGCTTCGACAAAACGATACAGCCCCTCCATAAAACCTCAACTTCCCAAGACTCGAGAGGGGATCTCTAGGAAGATGGAGTTCCAACGACTGGAGAGTCCTTTTCTTCTCTAATGTTTTCATGGGGGGTTTCCGACGCCTCCTTCAAAGATTTCTTCATCAACCGGGGCCCAGAGGAATTGGCCTGTTGGCCCCCTTTCATAATATTCAAAGCTTCGCGGATACTCTGAACCAGCTGGGTACGGGCTTGAATTTCCCGCACCAGCAAGTTTCTTGCCATCCAGTAAGGGCTCTCCGCCACCTTCCGTCCAAGTCTAGTCTCTAATTCATTCACCAATCCTATTTCTTTATACACTATCTTAGAGCCAATGCTGGACGAGGCTTCCTCCAAGTACATTGCGCTCCAATTAAATGGATGGGGATCTGACGGGTCCCAATTTTTGGAATGACGTTGGGCCTACGACGTTCCAGCCTCCAGATCATCGCCACCCGGGCGCCCGGACCTCCCACCCTGACTCTCTCCTCTGCGACTACACGCTCTCTTCCGCATAGCCATGGATATGCTCATGAAACCCAAACAGGCCCAAACTTCTCTCAATACAAACAGGGAAGGAAACACAGGAAAACCACTACAAATGCCCCAAAGCCACTAGTACAAGCATGGAATTCTGCTCAAACGCGCCATTCGAACCATTCTTATACACATCCTCCCTGGAGGCTCATTTACTTCCCACCCAGAGAAATGATTCACAACCATCCCTCCTTCGACGGCCATTGCAAATCTTTTCAGACTCTCGTACCTCCTTCTCTAAACGAAATCTCCGTTGAAAGTACTGCCCCATAACCTCCCTCTCAACATATCCTTCCTCCATTTATTCGAGGGGCTGCTCCACCACCTGTTCGAGGTACGGAAAGATAATGCACCTATTGTGCACTCACCCCCCTAATAATCATGCTACTAACAGCTTTCTTAGACTGTCGGCCTGCCCCAAACCGCCGGTAATTCCTTCCTTGATAACTACTCATTCTCGACAGAATTGAATTCTGACTGACTCTGACTATAAGGATGAAATGTGTCACGCTCAAAGCGTTCCACCGCATTTCTACAACTCTCGAGATTGCTCCCACCTTGACACGAACTGGACTGGTTGTGATGTAAGCCTTCGGGAGTGCCATCAACCATCATAACACAATCGTAGATCGAGGTGTCATTCTGATCCTGTAAGGTTCGGCGCTCCACATGGCCTGTACTACTCCCACGTCTCTCATCATGCTACTCTCCATTTGTCTTATATCTTCTGCCGCCAGCCTGTTACACTTCTACCTAAACACTCCGTCCTCAATCTCTAGTAAAGAGCCCCCGTAAAAAGATCTACCGGCATTCACACCTTGGTTGGATAAGGCATCCACCACCTTATTTCCTTTCCTCCGAATGTGCATAAAATGAAGAGCCGCGCTCCTTTGTACCAACGTTCATAGTCTTCTGAGATGACTATCCCATCTCCAGTTCTGCACAATTTTATCAATTGTTGATCCACATTGCACCCTTCTCGCCATGGCTATTATGATTAGAGAATCTCCCTCTACTTCTAGTGGCATCCACCCCTTCTGGATAGCCCACCTGCAACCACTGACCAGACATTCAAACTCAACCACATTGTTCGTGTTTTCCCCCAGGTCACCCCAGAAGACATCGAGAATGCTTCCAGCGCAATCACGAACCACCCCCCCAAAGCCAGCATCTCTAGGGTTGCCTTTCACCACCCTGTCAAAGTTGAGCTTGAACACCCCGATTGGAGGAGGGCTCCAAAACTCCGAACTCACGGGACGAGGAGCCAAATTACGCGGATCGCTAATGCAAACAGGTAAGCTAACTATTCCCCAAGCATTTAAAATTATTCTTTCCTGGATGTCGTTACTCATAACTTCCTGGTTCCACTATCTTAGGGTGAGGGATTCCTGAAGATAATTTTCCAAAATACTCCACACCCCCATAGGAGTGTTTTGTTTACCTTCAAAAATTCTCTTATTACGCTCCTTCCAAGTTGTCCACACCACAAAACCTGGGAATAACTCCCATAAACGGTTCAAGATGTCATTTTTAAAGGCTTTGGCCGACCAATTTGCTACTGATAAATCCGGCTGGTCTTTAACTCTGGCCATCTTCCCGAACCATTCACCTCCTTTATCCCACAAGAATGATGCAAACCAGCAAGAATCCAACAGGTGATTAATAGTTTCTGAATTCTGTTTGCAAAATGGGCATATGGAAGGGCCTACGAAACCCCTTCTTGTCAAGTTATCCCATGTTAGAATCCTTCAGTGCAACAGGAACCAATAGAAAGTTTCCACTTTTGGCCACAATTATCCTTTCCATATTTTCTTCCATCTATCCTCTTCATTCATCAAGTGGGTGCCCATCGAGATCTCCAGGGCTTCTTTTATGTTAAAATTCCCTGAAGAAGAATACCCCCACCTAATCTTGTCTGCCCCCTCCTGGATAGGGATTTTTCATTTTGTAAGCTCCGTGTAAAATTCCTCAATGTTCATTTCCGACGCTAGGGCTTGCCACCAATCCTTACTCTTCCATACTCTGAAATGGACATCCTCATTCTGCATTTCCCAAAATTCCCGCACCATCATAGGTTGCTTATCCTCAAAATGTAAACAAAGAGTCAGGTCCATTATCGGTCTTTCGAGACAGGGCATCTGCTGCCATGCATCTTCCTTAAACGAGCTATGGCCCCATCTTTTATCTCCCAGAAGCTGTGTTTCCAGATAATGTTTCTGTTTTCCAGCACTGCCTTCCAAATGATTGACCCCGAACCCTCCGTATTGAAATGGATAAGTTGAATCTTCTCCCATTCAGGGGCGTATTTCATGTGCCATAGTCTTCTCCATGGTTCTGTAAAATGGTTTATCCATTTCCACCCAATTTTGCTTCCCATGATCTTGTTAGAACTTACCGGATCACGAAGGTCTAATCCTCCATTTAATTTCAGTCTACACAAGATTTCCCAGTCAATCAAAGCCCATTTCCTATGACCCTCGGATCCTCCCCAAAGAAAATTTCTTTGAATGTTGCGGATTTGCTTGAGAACCGTCTTAGGAGCTGCCAACACAAAGAACAAGTACACCGGCATGGCTTGGAGAATAGACTTCACCAGAGTAATACGACTCGGGAGATTCAACGATCGGAAGGTCCATTGCTCCAACTTGGCTTTCATTTTATCCGATAGGTCTTTCCACGAGATCTGTCGAATGGTGGATTCAACCAATGGCGCTCCTAGGTACTTGGAAGGTAAGGATCCTTCCGAAAATTCCAGGATGCGGATAATGTTTCTTCTGGTTATTCTCGAGGTGTTAAAAAAATAAATTTGCGACTTATCCTTATTGACTTCCAAGTCACTAGCTAAAAGAAACAAATCCAGACCCTCTTTTATCCCACGAGCTTCCTGAACACTAGGAGGGCCCATTAACATAGTATCATCCACAAATTGCTGGTGATTTTGAGGATCCAAACCGTCGCACAGGGACAAACCCCTGATTTTGTTTCTCTCCTTCAGATAATTCAGCCAACGCCCCAATCCTTCGACCACAATTATGAACAAGAAGGGGGAGAGGGGATCCCCCTGCCTAATTCCTCTTGAGGCCTTGAAAGGCTTGGAGGGGGTACCATTTACCAGGATAGAAAAAAAGGCTGAAGAGACCAAGCTCATAACCCAATTAGTCCATTTACTACTGAACCCAAATTTCCTTCGAATTTTTTCAAGAAATAACCAATTAACTCTATCATAAGCTTTGGAAAGATCAAGCTTTAGTAACATACCAGGGATTTTCTCAGTTTTAAGGGAATGGATAATCTCGTGTATCAGGATAATCCCATCAGTTATTTGGAGACCTTCCATGAAGCCTGCTTGCTCAGGAGAAATGACAAGCTGGAGTAGAGGATGTAACCTGTTCGCTATTACTTTAGTTATTATCTTGTAGATCACAATGCAGAGGGCTATCGATCTGAATTTCCCAGGGTCTTCTGTTCCAAACTCCTTTGGAATAAGCGATAGGTGGGTAGCATTTAGGGCTTTAAGAATAGTCCCCAGCTTTCTGGAATTCTCCACCAATGCTAACACTTCATCCTTAATCCAAGACCAGCATACATGAAAGAAATTAGTGGTGAAACCATCTGGTCCTGGTGCTTTATCCTCCTCCATATGTTTCATTGTTTCATCAAGCTCTTCCATCTCAATAGGTTTCATCAGCAGCACGTTGTGGTCTTCATTTATCACCCTAGGGATAACCTGCAAGATTTGGGCTTGAGCCTCCCCCCGGTCAACCTCCATCTCCTCCAAAAGATCTCTGAAAAACTCGTTAAGAGTATCTTCTAGATCTTCCTGTGTTTCAACAAACGTACCATTCCTTCTTTGGAGACACACAACCCTGTTCGAATGACGGTGTTGACTGGCCGCTCTATGAAAGAATTTGGTATTTTGTTCCCCTTCCTTTAACCATCGATTCCTAGATTTCTGTTTCCACAGGAGTTCCTCCTGTCTTTCTCGTTCGTTAAATTCCTGGAGTAGCGTTTGCTCTTCCTGCTTTACTTCCTCCGAGAAGCCCAGGGAAATACCTTTCATCTGCACTTCTTTCATTTTTATATCAATACGCATTTTTTCTTGGAAGATGTTCCCAAAAGATTCCAGGTTCAAATGTTTTATGTTACTTTTCAAGGCTTTCAGCTTTTGTTGGAATTTGTACATCAACGTACCCTCAAAAGCTGGACTATCCAACCACCACTTTTTGAGCTTTTCCAGGAATTCCTTATTAAGCAGCCAGAACTGCTCAAATCTGAAGGGTCTGCGAAGATTTTCCCTAATTCTCGACCATTCCAAACTGACAGGCCAGTGGTCAGATCCCGAAGAGGGGAGAATAGCCGCATTTAAGTCCCCCCCTGCCAACATTATCGATTATGTGACCAGAAACTGGTCTAGCCGACAAGCTATACTCATGTCCCATGCTCTTCTGTTATTCCAAGTAAAAGTACCATTTGTAGTTCTGATGTCCACCAGTCCAAGGGCTTCAATAGTGGTGTTTAAGTGTTCATTGATGGGACTCAACTGACGTATACCGCCTTTTTTTTCATCAAGATGATGGATCAGGTTAAAATCACCTCCCAAGATCCAGGGAGAAGGTCCCACCTAATCTTTGATGGACTGCAGAGAGTTCAAGAAAGCTTGTTTCAAATTAAGAGTTGAGGGGCCATACACATTAGAGAGGAAGCCACAAGTTCTTGTTCCCAAAACCTGAAAAGTAGCCTTGAGATAGAACGTTGAGGCATAGAACCCAGACAGAGCCACTTTCCTAGGGTTCCACAGAATCCCAATGCCTCCAGCTGTGCCTTTTGCTCCTATCGCCATAACTTCACAGTTATGCCACACCTTCCTGCCTATTTCCTTTAATTCATCTATTGTACACTTTGTTTCTTGAAGAAACATTACCATAGGTTTTTCTACTTCTATTTTCCTTTTCAGAAGCCTGATTTTAAGAGGACTTTTGCAACCTCTTATATTCCAGGTTGTGATCTGCATTATTAAACTAGTTTAGGGTTAGTCGCAAGGGCTGCGACTATAGTAGGATATTGACCTGAGTTTACTAGATGCGACCCAAGAAGTTGATTCCTCTACGCATTGCTGTGTCTTCCTCATTTTCCCTTCCTGCCTTTATTTTTTCTCCCTTCAGATTCTTTCATGGGATCCGACATGATTCCCAATCCTTTGTGTTGCTTCGTTTTGAGTATAGCTTTCTCTAACAGGGAGATTTGGCTTTGCGAAAGGGGATTTGGGGTCTTCGCTGAGACCACTGCCTCCAATGATTCTAGATCTATCCCTTTGAATTTCATTTCCTCTCATTCTTCCTCTTGGTGTTCTACTTCCTCCATTGCTTCCTCCGGCACTATTTCTGGTAACGGATCTACTTCGGTTCCCGGATTTTCTAGAGTTTGATCTCCCTGAGGAGTTGCATTTTCCTTTTCAATTTGTAGTACCGCAAATCTATTATGGATTTGAGATTTTTTGTTCACCTCAGGTCCACCTGCCCTCTTGGCTAATCTTTTCTTGGTCGTGACTTTGGTGAACCCATCTTCTTGTTTCTTCTCTTGGTTATTGATCTTACTTGGGTTCTTATTTAAGGGGCAATCCCTAAAGAGATGGCCATGTTCATGACATCTTCTGCATCTAAAAGGTATTTGCTCGTAATCAATGGGTTGAAACCACTCCTCATCGTCCCATGAAATATCAATACCTTCTGGAAGGTCCTGTGAAATGTCCATGTACAAACATATTTTGGCATATAAGTATATCTCATCTGTTTGGTTTGTTCATACACTTTTACAAATACACCCAGCATGTTTCCAATTTCCATTAGGATCTCCTCTTTCCAGTATTCCATTGGGAGGGAATACAGGCGTATCCATATCGGCGCAATGGTGAGATTCTCCTCATCCTGGTTAAATCGTTCCTTCCAGGGTCTTAGATATAGGCCTGCTGAATGAAAGAAGTATGGACCATTGTCAAAAATTCTGGTTCGGTCAGCTTCATTGAAGAATACCACCGTAAAGAACCCCTTAGCTCCAAGTTGAAGATCAAAGTGACCTTGAGGTTTCCATGTTGTATTTATCCACCATAACAAGGCTTTCTCAGATGGCTAGATTCCAACAAATTTTCCCACAAGAGCATGCTCTTTCATATGTTGGATGTCTTCTCTGATTCGGTCAGACTTTATCTGTAGTTTTGGTATCTTCCTTTCTTTTGGCATGCATTGCCCTAGTTTTCGTGGTTCAGAAACTTGTTTATTCTCTTCAATTACTCTGCTATGACTAGCCTGGTCCTGACCTTCTAGGGTTTTAGGAGCTTCCAGCATCCCTTTTCCTCTGCTACCAATCACTCCGGGGTCCGGGGGCCGAGGCTCCCCCTCCCCTTGCGTTTCCATGTTATTCCACTTGCCCTTGCAGGGGTTCCGGGCCAAATTTTAGCTTGTCAAAGCCACTGGTTCTGTCAGACTATTCTTGCATCACCGTAAAACCTTCCACCTTCATCAGCACCTTGACAAACATCAGTCTACTTCCCAGCTTTAAGTCATAGAACTCCTTTGATTTTTCTTCATAGTATTGTTATGATAAGAACTTCTTTTTGAAATATCGTTTGAAAGTACTCCAATTTACATCCTTGTCCTTGATGCCCTTTACTCTTTTGATGTCCTGCCACCAAATATCCGCCTTGCCGATCAAGTTGTAGATTGCTATCTTTTCCTTCAATGATTAAAAATAATCATATATTTGGAAATATTTTTTCATGTCGGGCAACCAAGCTTCTGTTGTCTCTCCCTTTTCAGTTTCACCATTGAAGGTTGGAGGTTTGATTTCTTGAACTCCCCAGAAATTTTCTCATACTGTTTGTGACTTTTTCTTTTGGGTTTATAGTCCCCTTCGTTGTTGTCACTTGAATAATTTCTTTTCTTTTTCTGTTTTTCATGGGCAGCTTCTGATGATGTTGAAATGTTGTTTGCATCATCAGTTTTCATCTTTTTATTTCTATCTGGATGAGGTAAATATTCAATCTTGGAAGTATTCTCAATTTCTCTATTTTGTTCATCAGTTGGGCATTGTTCGAACAGTACTTGATTTAATTCTTCTTGTGCTTTCAAAATTTTCTCATTGTCTTGTTTTACAGATCTGATTTCTGCCTTTAACTCTTGAAATGCTCGTAACAATTCTGACGAATTGTCATTTAATTCGCCATGGAATTCTTCTCCTTCGAAATGCCTTCCCATGCTATGACTGTTGGGTTGAAATCTGTCTTCTAAATGTTCAGCTGATCCTTCCATACCTGTAACTCAAAATAATTTATGTAAAACACAATAGTTTAAATTTTTGAATTAGTAAAATTTCTGTTGTAAATAAATTTTCTGCTGCGTGTTCTTGGACCTTTTTCAGGCCTAGAGTTCGAACATGAGCTCTGATACCACATGTAACATCCCGAAAAATACCAAAATTGAAATTTTTTTATAATAGCAATAATTATCAAAGTCATTCAATGCGGAACATATAATTTAATTCAAATTCTTAACTAAGATAATTAATGACGACGACACGTCATATATCTCAAATAAATAAGATATAATTGTATTTGCTACTTCATATTTAAGCGGATGTTAATCTCCTTCACAAAAGATCTTTTATGATTATGCATACGAGTACAGTTTACAGATTTGCTTAAGTTCTTGAATATGATTACTTGATGTACTAATGTGATGTTCTTGATGAAGTGCTGACAGTTTGTTTGTATGATGATGAAGGGGTCCTACGAGGTACCCTGGAGTTTACTTAGCTACATTTAGCTAAGGCATTTGAATCTTGTTTCTATGTGCAGACCGCAGGTAAGAAATTCTATGACAACATGTGTTAAGAGTACTTGTGTCTTTCAATTCATCGTCAATGTAAAAATAGAATGCTAAGTACTTCCTTGCGACACAAGTTACTGGAGGTATGGATACATGGTTCTGTTCCTAGTTCATGTACTGACATTTAAACTCTTTAGTGTTATAATAATGTGTTCTGTTATAATGCTACATTTATTGTCATAAGACTATTGTCATTATTATTAAAACAACGATACTAATATCTATTGAGTATGCTATTATGAAGCTTGTAGAAATAAGGTTCACACCTTCGAACTACCATTATACTTAGCGTATACAGGACTTAGACTACTCTATGTCATGTATTTATCATTTGAATACACAGTTAATATATATATATAAGGTATAGTGACTAGTGCTTGTAAAAGAACTTGGCTGTAGAGTGCATCTCATCAGCACTTAAACTATACTTAGGATGATACCATAGTCTTGCCCTACATGGCCATCATAGAAAATTTATCGTAATTATGGTATATATATATGCTATGAACTAGCATTATAAAACTTCATTCTTATGCTTATACAAAACTATAGAAATGAAATAGATATATCTTATAGTTGCTATGTATTTTCATAATGCATGGACATGTAATTCAAATGTTACGATGCCTAAGTTTTAAACTTGGAACTATATAAAATATGCACTACATATTACAATGATATGGTTTTCATTATGCAATGATATGATTACAATATGCAATGATATGATTATCAATATACAATCCTAGCTATGCTTTAGCACTATAGGATATTATCCTATGCAAACAATGAATACGATGTAAACAAACCTTTGAAAAGTTATGACCTAAGCAAAAGATTGAACTATGCTAAATGACTTAGCTCTTGTCCTAAGTATTATTAACGTATGTTATTGCATTCACAATAATCTTGTTAATGATGTGATGAATTGACGTGTATTAATTTGCTAACTGCAGGTTGACAGTGTCTCGATCATGTATTAAATATTCTGACTGTGGCTGTCATACCATGTAATCCATCCACGTGAACTTGGGTTTATAACATAACTTGGAATCCTAGCTGGACATGGCTATCATAATGCCTCTCCTCCAAGCTGTACATGGTAATGTTCACTAGCATGCAGTGTTGGCAACATCGTGGTTGTTTGTAATTAATGAGATATCAATACAAGGTTTTGCCCGATTTTCAGCATAGCTTGTTGGCTCTTTCTTGCCCGTTGATCTCACCAGATCTTAACCATTGAATATGAAACCCTAAACCCCGTTGTATGTAATGGTAGCGAGTTTCCCGGTCTTCATTGTTACGTTAGATTTGAGGCCGACAGGATGCCAAAATGTAGGGCTGGAGAGTGTTCCCCTCAAGGGTTTCGATCCTGTGACCTGTGAGAGGTAGTGTTTAATAGTTGCAGGCTTTAGCTTCATGCCATAGAGCCACGATACAATCCTAAGAAGTGTGGTTCTTCTAGAAGCTGTTGAGAGTGGTTTGTATTTGGCTTTCGACTCTTTCAATAGATGGTATCGTCTTCTGAGTCTCTGCATGTATGAATGCTGCAACCAACCTCTGGCTTTGTCGTTAATGCTTGGAGTGAAGCTTCTAAAGGGTAAGTAAGTTGATACTGAATGTAATACGGTGAACTGGATTTTATTTTGCGTTTCCATGCTTTTAACCCCTCGAACTTGTAATATTGCAGGTACCCACTTCATAGGATGGTTCCTGTGCGAGCATGGAGAATGGAATATGCTTCTACTTCTCCTGGTAAGCTCCGGTGGTTCTTGAAAAACCTCGTAAGTGCCTTCGATGGTGTTTTCTGTGTGCCAAGAGTTGGAATCCTTCGAATTGTTTCAGTGATGGCTGAAAGCAAAGTTTTAAGTTTGTCTTGTTTTGTTTTAAACTGTACGGAGGGTAACCTCTCAGTCTTTTAAGTTGTTACTTGGCTATTTGATGCCTGGCTGTGTTGTTTATGAGAACTTGGTTCTCCTCTTCGTGTTGTTAAGTTCAGGGTAAAACCCTGTGTAGTTTCGTTGTTCCACATTCTCAGCTTAATGTTTAAAGATGTCGAGGGTTACTCTGTGTACTATTGGGAACCTTGTAAGGTCGTAATGTAATTCTCTGTTATTTATTTTGAATGGAAATCAAGAACCGAGGGTTCTTTTGCACTTGTAAACTATGGTTCGTTTTTTTGCAATGGAAAGTTATGTTTTGATATCATACTGTAAGAAGTTGATCCTCAGTCTTTTATTTGATACTCGGCTCAGTAATATTTTTGTTGAAGCGTTGGAACCGACTTCGAGTTGGTCTTTACATCGTTGGTTGTTTAAGGGAAAGGACCCTATGTGTTTTGGAAACCTTAAATGGAAACAATAAAAACTCTGTCATGTTCTTATCTATGTTGATGGACCTTCCTTAATGGAGTCGTGGTTCGCTTGCTTCTGCACTATTGGTTCTCCTGAATTGGAATGTTACAGTCTTGATTAAATAGATGTTTTAAATGATTGTTGGGAATAACTGTTGAAAGCTATCTCAGGTCGAGTGTAAATAGTTGCTTCATATATTCGTCATAGTTGTCAATATTTAAGTTTTGGAATGGTTAGGCTACAGTGTCTATTTTAATTCTTGAATGAATCCTACCTGTAGCTTTTGATCGCTATCTAGCTTGCAATAAGCTTTTGTACCTAAAACTTAACCTGTGTATAAAAGGTTTCGATAATGTGAATGTTTTCGATGTGTTCTTACTAGGGTTTGAGCTATCTTGAATGCTATCGTGCTTTCCACTAAGTGGTGAATGCTATCTTGAAGAAGTTTTGATATGCTAGTTAGGGTTTGGAAAAGTAATGTCTAAAGTTTGCCATGAATGACTTATGAAGAAAAATATGAATTCTGAAAACAAAACTAGGGTATGATATAATAGGGTTTTTATGATATCGAGGAAAGATTTGTGTTTAAATGATTGAAATGAATAGATGATGAAAATAATAAGTTTAGATATAACAACTCTATGCAGAGAATAGATTTTTACAGATAAACATACATGATATTTCTATCTGAAAAGGATGTAATTGAAATGAAATCATATAAACCTTGTGTAAAAATTAATTCTTGCAACTGCTATTATTTCTTGAATTACACTTGCTTAAAAAAACATGAAATGTATAATATTGATGCATTTGATTGCTATCTGAAATTAATAGAGACAAGAGAAATATATGGAAATGTCAGAAACATACTGTGTTTTTCTTTCAAGTATTATTTACATGAATTCTATGCTGCAATTGATGCTATACTGTAATGTTTTATTGTGTTTAAACACAGGACATAATTTTAACCAGAACACTTACTGAAATCATTTATCCAATCAATGGAATTCTGCCTATCTCTCATCTATCATTAATTTGTTTCTCTATACTAGAGTACTATGCAGAGAACAGAATGGAGAAAAATATAGAGATGGTTGTCTAATCAAATATATCACAAAGCTTTATCATTCAGAATCAAACATAGATCAGAAAATAAAATAACTTCTTTTACATGGCAGTTTAATAATTCTACTAAGCAGAAACATTGAACTGTAAACAAAAGTAGGAACAGTAAAACCTGGTTAACTGTAGGGAAACAAATAGCCCAAGGAACCTGTTCCACCCAACCAATTCCTGAAGACAGCCAAGTTACTTTCCTTAGGACCCCCGAGCCTGTTCACTGAACCACCGGGAGGAAGAAACTTAGAAGCTTGGGTCCTCAACTTGCAATATAATGTAGATTGTCCAGTCCTTAAGACTCAGCAGTCAAAAAGACCTGCACCAACACCTCTGGTTTGCCTTCTTAGTATAATTAGCAGACTTACAGTTGCACTCTCACATAGCCTCCCTATTCGAATCTCTCAGTGATCACCTGATGCACTTGAGGAATATTTCTACAAAAAATATTGTAAGAGAGCTGCTTGCTCAATTCGAATTGCCTTATGTAGGCTGCCTAGACCTTTTAGTGGTTAACTGGTCATTAAATGAGCTGCCTGCTCACTCCCACCACCTGGGGAATAATTCCACATTTTTAGGGGTAGTTGTCCCATAACCAATAGCTAGTGGTGAAATGCAATTGCTGCCATCTGTCTCATGCCTTCTAACATCTTCCATTCCTCCTAGTGGATCAGTGAACACTCATTTAACAGTTCCCTTAGATGTTTGTCTCCTACTTTATTTATTAAATAATAATAATCAGTAATTACAATCATCCTTGACCAAACTTGGTCATAATTACAAAACTTTGTAATTAAAATTTAACATAAAGTATTTTGCCAATAAAATAATATTTTCAGAATTTAGGTAAGTGACAATTAAACAATCTATAAACATTTTCCTATGACAAAGATTAACTGCTTTATAACAGTTTCCCTTATTTACTTGATTGAATATATCATTATTATTATTTTATTTAATTTCATATACCCAATTGAATATATCATAGTTACATGAATGTACGTTATTTTTTAAATTTCATGTACTCAATTTAATATATCATAATTACATTATATTACTACATAGAATATATCATAATTATATTATATTACTACTTAGAAGCATAAATTATAATGATCTCAAAACTGAATTTAACGGTTTTACCATCTAACACAAGCTGTAATTACTTTTCTTGCTAATCATATATACTATCTATAGTATAGAGTTTTTTTGAGTGAAAAAAAAAAACATAACACAAACTTTGACTTAGTTGTCAAGCTTGTAAAGTATATATTACATCAAATCGTTTAGATTACTAAGGTACATCAAAGTGTGAATAAACCAAGGTACATCAAATCTTTTAGATTACTAAGGTACATCAATGTGTGAATGAACCAAGGTACATCACCAATACTCATGTAACATGTTCACTAATTTAATATAGGGACCCCTCAATCAATCAACGTAGACATTTATAATTAGCTTAATGAGATATGGTTTGAGTACAAGATGTTGGTACACCTTACTAGATTTTTATCTCTAGATATTTGGTTGGTCAATCCCTTTTGAGTAAGACAATGGAACTCCTTTCAATATTAAATTTACATCAAAGGTGACTTTTGGATATATCTTCCATCATGGTGACTTATAACTTACATTGACGGTGGGTGACTTACATGGTGTCATATGCAAAGACCATATTAACACAAGTATCATTATCATTAATACAATATTGTTTTTATGCTATAAAAAGTACATTGTTATAAGTCAAAGAAGTTAGAAATGTTTTATTTTGAAGTATTTTTAGAAATTGAAATTATGTATACTTAAAATTATGTTGGGATAATTTTAGAAAATATTCTTTAAAAACTCTTTATAAAATAAAATTATTAAAATTATTGTATGACAAATGAAGTTAGTCAAATATTATGAAAATATTAGAGATAATTAATAAAGTTTTATGTGGATATATATTGCAAATGTTTTGCGATAGATAATATCGATAAGAGGCCGTTTGATTTATCTTTCAAAGTTGTATCATTGAATCTATCCTTTAAAGTTATATCATTGTTCATATTCAAAAGTGTTATTATTTTAGATGATTTATATTTTACATATTTTCTTAGCATGAAAAAATTATAGATAAATCATTTACCAAAAGTGTTGATTAAAGATTATATACATAATTACAATTAAGAAATTATAGGCTCCATTCAAAGACCACTTAGTAGTTTGGCTTCTCGATAGACTACATATATATTACTAATTAATTTAATCGACTATAAATTATCATATATTGGTGGGCCACATGTGCATAGATATCGACATCCATCCCCGCTCAGATTGTCACAGATGAATGCGAAAATCGATAATGAGATTCAAACTTAATTAGAATTCATAAACAAAGCATGCATATTTAATTTCAATGGCGGAGCAAGAGGATGTGGGGGTAGTCATAGGATGCATAGTTAGAATCACGACTCTAAAAAAAACTTAAAGGTAACCTACAGTGCATAACTAAGACAAGTTTCATCAACTATAATAAACACAAAACACAAAATATATACTTTTTATTTAATATCAAATTACAAAATCTTATTCTTATTAAAATTCTAAACAACCATTCCACTCATACCCAATCTTTTATTTTGAATCAAAATTTACTTACTCGTTATTAACAAAAGTACACAATAGTATCCATGCTAATGTATTGGAAAAAATCAATTACAATTTGACATTTTTGAGTCTAAATATAAAAATTACCAATTTTTAATATTATAAATAACTTCTAGAAATAAGAATTCTCCCTTACTCCTTGCGTTGATTCAAATACCAATATCTTATATTTCTTACTCAAATTACCAAACATACAACTAAAACAAATTCTATGATCAGGGATAATTTTAAGGACCCATACTTATTTAAAAGTGTATAAACCTTGGCGAATCTTACCAATTCTTAAAATGTCAACTATAAAATATTTGGCTATATTTTTTTAAAATTATTTCAATTTCTAGGGGTTTTATATAGTTTATATAATAATTTGACGATTTTATATAGTTTATCTCTCACTGCGTGATCATGAATAGCTTAAACTTTACCCCATCAAAATTGGGCGAAATGGGGCTTCAAAAAATGCAAATTGGCAAATCGTTTTTTGGAAAAAAAAAACATGGAAAAATAGCCCATGGGCTAAATTTCGCCCCTAAAATTATCCTTGTCCATGATTGCCTCACATAATAAACTCAGAAACGTGATTTTCTTTGATAGACATATGAAAACTTATTTGCTTAACACAATGACATTATGGTAAGATAGATCAAAACACTTCAAAGCAATATTAAAAAGATATAAACAAAATAACTGACAATTTACATTTATTTTCCAACAATTTGAATAATGAAAATCACAATTTCAACCAAAATCAAATTAATAGATTATAGAAAAAATAAATAAAAATACAAATCCTCTATAATTTAACTTACTTCCATTGAAAAATGAAAAAAATGGTCTTACTTGCTCATACATAAAGCCAATCCATTGTATCAAGTATGAAAATGAAAATGAGGTCCATCTAGAAAGTGTTGCTCCTCTTAAAACGTGCACAATTTCAAACAACAAAAAGTGACTCTAAAGTTAAGATAACGTCACTTGACATTAGATTTATGTCATAAAATATTGAAAAAAAAAACCTTACCTACTTTGAATTTCATTCACCACACTCAACCTTATCTTCTTTCTTAAAGCTTGCCCATGTTGGCGCAAGAGCAATGAGCAAAGAAGATGAAACATCCATGTGGGGCATGGCACAATCTCGATTTGCTTTGATTCCTTTGACTATTGGGTTGTGTAACAGTTCAAAAATGTAAGCGAGTTGTGAGTCTATCCATTGTGTTCGTTAGGATTGTAAGTTTATTTTTTGTTGGACTATTGGTTTTCTTGTGTTTTCCACCACTTCAAAGGTTCATGTTGTGGGATCGAGCTTTATGGAAGACATTACAAGATTGAATGATGCCAAAGCCTTGGAGCTTACTAACTATGGATTTAAACTTTAGCATAAGCAACAACATTGACACTAGTAGCCATAAAGGTTTCACATAATTATTAACCTAAGTAACATTCACAGTATTAATGTGAATGATGTCATGAAAAACATCGAAAATGACATCAATGGAAACATGAGTAGTAAAAGAAGTTGTAGCAATGATGAAACCACTAGGTATATTGCTTCTCTCAGCAATGACTTTCAAGAAGACTAGTCTAAACAATAGATTATTTGGATCACTTTTCCAATTTGTTTTCAACCATATTTTTTTAAAAATTGGTTAGAGTTGTTTGAATCACAAATATAGGTTGTTGAGATTGCACAATCAAGGTGTAATAAGGGTATTTGAGGGCACTGAATCCATTACTGCAATCAAAAATGAATTTTGAACATTAAAAAATTACAAATTGACCAAAGATCAAATTGTTAAACTCCATCACTAATAGCTGGAAAATTCATAATCATTGAATGTTTAGACTGCACAAGACTAGCAATAGCATCTGCTACGAAGCCATACAAGTGGTAAAGAAGGAAGAGGATGGCATAGGTTTGAATCATTTCAGTTTGTTAAAAAGGATTAGTAGGGGATACATGCGAAGTGTTTATCTAGTGGAGTTGAAGAGGAAGAGACTTATTTTGCGATGAAGGTGATGGACTAAGGTTCTTTAGCCAATGGAAAAAACAAGATGATTTAGGTCTTCATCGATGGATAACAGTGGGTTTTAGCAAAGCCTTATTATAAATGCCAACTGTCAAGATATTAGATCGATATACATGATCTCATCCATGGTCATCTAACATATATGAACGATTTTAAATTATGTAACAATCACATCAAGACATGTGCTTCTCTAAGAAGATAACCGTATAACATAATAACATAATTAGTGATGTAAAAATAAATCTACCAATGCTTATTAGCTTATCTAAGTTTAATATGAGAGTCTATAAATTTACACCAACTACTTATACTAATACATTACTCAATATGAATTTAAATGAAAAGCAAAGAGAAAAAAATCAAATGTCAAAAGCACAATATATGGCCACTTTGCTTACCCTTTATTTCCACCTAACTAAAAAAATAATATCATATCTTATATCTTACTTATTAATTCTAAAAGAAAAAGAAAAAAACACCACCCTCTTTAGTTGTTACAAAAGACTCCTCTACTCCATGAATCATCCTTACCTTGATAGATATGAAACTAACCCAAAAGAATGATCCACTCCAATGTTAAAGAATCATCCTCACCTTAACATAAATGAAACTAACCCAATTGTTATATAAAGGAGGATCATTTTTTCCTAAATTGTTTCCAAAGGACCTTGATTATATGAAATTAACCCACCTATTATATAAAAGGATTAAGTTGTTTCACAAAGCAGAGTGAGATGTTTCATAAAGTGAGAGTAATTTATATAATTTTCATGTGAAAATATAATTTTTAATGGAAGGAAAATTTTAAATAAAATTATCTATTTATTAATTTTATTTGTGTATAAATGATTTTTAACATAATAAAATAAAATGCAATAAACCAATGTGAAAGGAAAATGCTTAAGCTAGCTCATATTTATCAATATGGTTTTATTGCATGGAATGTGATGAACTTGAATACTAGGATAGACTATTCATGAATGAGGTTGGAGGATCTATGAGTAAGATAATATTTGGGGAGGAAGTATGTATGTTGTTTTTGTTTATATATAGATTTACTAAAATATATAACAGATTGGAAATCAGCACGGAAACTGTGTATTTAATATAGATTTTTGATGGAGGGTATAGAAACTTGGTATTATATGAAATACAACATGTAATCCTTGGTATATGCAGGAAGGATGCTAAAGCAATATTGTAAACTACTCATGTTGAAATATAAGACATTTTATGCCATGCTAAACAATATGGTTCACAGTTTTATCTAATAAAATTATGGATTATGATATTTTTCCATGGAAAAAAGCTTGAAGAGTTGTTTTTAAAAAAAAACATGTTTTTTTTTACAGATATTGATAATAAAACTTGTCATCATGTTAAGAGATATGAAACCAAAAACCACGGATAATAGAGAAATTATTGTTAAAATTCTCTATTCCTTAGTTTGGTTAAAATCGATAGTGGTTGATGAGTAGTTGTTTTCATTAGTTTGAAGCGTTGCTAGGTGTAGTGCATCATGTTCTGAAATTTTTTTAATGATAACAACCTATATCAACCAATTATAAATTAAAAGATATTCCCTAAAGTTATTATCATGAGTTGGAACTATAAATTTAATAAGGATCAATGGAAGTAACTCAAAGGGTTTTTTTTAAATGTTTCATATATTACTTCAGATAACAAATATGTGCATCGAGGTGAAGGTGGTAACAATATGTATACAATAAAGGTGTCTTAGTCTACAAAAGCACTAAAAGGTCAACATAAATTAATTTTGCCACCAACGAATTTTAGATAAATTCTTTGGCGTAAGAAAGTGTTAATATACATAAAGTGTAAATATTGACAAAATTATCTAATCTCCCAATTATTTGTATAACATATTTGTATTTTTATTTAAATTTAAAATACATATATTGTTAAATTATTTAAGGCTACATATATCATTAAATTATCTAGAACCTATGTAAGAAAAGCCATTTACCTTAAAGAATGTAGATAAAGCACCAAAAAGAAAACACATACAATCAAGTACATTCCAATTATAAGAGAACTTTCTAAATTGATACAATTATTAGATGACAGTTCTCCACACTTGAAATGGATGAATGCAAGAGAAAGCATTATAGAATTACAATGAGTATAAAATTATATGATGATATTTTCATTATTATTTACCTAGTACTAGAACAATATATAGTATTAGAAATAAAGATATTTTGAAATAAATGAATGCGAGAGAAAGCATTACAGAATTATAATAAGTGTAAAATTATATGATGATATGTTCATTATTGTTTACCCAGATAGTACTAGAAATAAGCATTACAAAATTATAATAAGTGTAAAATTATATGATAATATGTTCATTATTGTTTACCCAATATATAGTACTAAAAATAAAAACAATATATAACAAATTCATTATTGGACGCATATGCTTTGTAAGTCGTCCCGTAGTATTTGTTGATCCATAGTTTGTGTTATTGTTGTTTGC
Organism: Larix kaempferi; assembly: GCA_027924585.1. NCBI lineage: Eukaryota > Viridiplantae > Streptophyta > Pinopsida > Pinales > Pinaceae > Larix > Larix kaempferi. The sequence continues at coordinate 1,669,884 of BSBM01000882.1, read as the reverse complement.
CGCATATGCTTTGTAAGTCGCCCGTAGTATTGTCGATCCATAGTTTGTATTGGCCCATGGTTTTGACCCATAGTATTGGCGCCTAGACTTAGTATATAAGTGTGTGTTGAGACCTATGAAGCCAGCGTGAAGTTATTTGTATTGAGCTTGCTCAAAGGAGGTTGCCCCCTACAAGTGACCTGTGATCAATAAAAGTGATTCTGAGTTATGTTATTTCTGCTATCTCGCATATTCTCATTAATTAATTGTTGCAGGTTCATCACAATAAATATGTAGCAATGTTTTTCAATGAGGGAGGGATGGTTCCTCTTTATTTTCATATGATATCCTGATGACCAACTCCATAAAAAATAAAAAACAAAGCAAAATCAATGTTTGAAAAGGCATGAAAGTTGTGTAGACATAAACTAAATACCATACTTTCATAAATAATGTGCATTCAATTCTAAGGGTCTCTATCACTGTAATTCGTTGTATTTTTAATACCTTCATAATGTATATTTGGAGTGTACACTAGCAAAAAGGAACTTCCATTAATACTATTGTAGGGTGATGTATTGATGCAGGGCATAAATGCAGTAAATTTATAAAGTTAAAGTGAAGCTAGAACTAGGGATAAGGAGGGTGGGAAAATTGAAAATAGAAACGAAAACAAGAAGTGAGAGCAAAACACAATGCAAAGATAAAGAATGGTGAAATCAAAGCCACCTCACAAATGTTGACAGACCAAGAAAATAGGATGGATTTGGCAAGGTGATTGAATCTTTGCAAAAGAAATGAAGGCATGCATTGATGGAGGTGAAAAAATAAAGGAAAATAGGAAGGAGGGTAAGACAAAGCAAGTAACCCAATTGAAGGTAGACTAGATGATCCATTTGCCAAGAAATGGACATAACAAAGGAAATTTATGGATGCCAACCCAATCTAGATGGTGAGGAGGGAGTTAGATGAAAAAAAAACATAAGGGTCAAAGGAGGGGAATACCTTATGACATAATTATTTAAGCTTGTATTCTCAACATTATATAGTTTAGGATTGTATCCACTATAATCAAAATACTATCAACAAATCCCTGAAGTTGCGGTGGAGGTTCCTTATCCTCATAATTAATATACGAATTAGTAAAAAATAAAAATGTTCATAAACATTAAGAGAAAAAATAGTTAGATATTTGTTCATCATAACACAAGTAAATAGAAAACAATCCAACCATTCTATTATTTTTTAAGTAACTAAAAATAAAATTATATTACCACCCCAATATTAGGTTTATAACGAGCATACATATAATTACTTGCAAGATAAATAAAATAGAACAAGCGACCATTAAATATGAACATGCAATGTTTACATGGAAAACCCAAAAAGGGGAAAAACCACTATAATAGATCAATTATCTCCCTTGACCTAAATCGGCCAAGCCGGGCCAAGTGAGATAGCCACCACTCACCTCCAGGACACTTTACAATGATCCTCCTCAAGCCTTATAAAGGCTTCTTTACATGCAATACTTTGGGTCGATATCATGGGCTACAAGAAACCATGTTCCCAAAACTATGTGCTAGACCTAAACCAGTTTTGACTCATTCCTTAGACAAGGTTAACCCTAACAATCCCCCCTTTAAACTTGAATTGGGGAATTGCTTTAGATCTAACCCCTTCAAAAACAACTAGAGTTTTCTTCTTTTATGGCAGATCTGGAATTGCAGATTTTTCTTCATGTCCTTTGCAGCCTCCATCAAATCTGGAAACAAATGTCCCCTAGACGCTCCTTCACTATGGCCTCCAAGTAGCCTCCACGCATTGTGCGCTCTCACACCTTAACGAACAAAATGGATAAACCCAACACCGAGATGGGTCTCTCTTCCTCCGATCAATGCAAGAAATCTCAGTCTCAATGGACATAAAAAATCAACCCAAATTTTATTCACGCAGATATGTTCTTCGAATAGTAGTGGATCATAGATCAAACATGACCACTATCTTGCTAAAATTCACTAAAAATAGAGATTTAACAGATCTTCATTCTATTTAGTGAATATACAATTTCCAAATCGATTAGAAGAGTCATGTAAACTCACTTTTGGCCATGTATACCCATCTTACTCAAACAACATCAAACCCAAGTCTCATAACCATTTAAACACATAGATATGCACCTTCACGCCCTTCACTGGACACAAAACATTCAAGACTGCAACAACACAATCCTAGCACCAATGGATCTACAAATCCAACTAGATCTATAATTTGCAGAGGTCTCTTAATCTAGATCTAATCTCCATGGGCTCTCTCAACATGACCCCATCCTTTGCACACACACTTGCAAGCATACTTCTCATGAGAACAACAACAATATGCCAACCCATGGCTCTAATACCACCTATTAGGTTTATAATGAGCATACATATAATTACTTGCAAGAGAAATAAAATAGAACAAACAACCATTAAAGATAGACACACAATGTTTACATGGAAAATCCAAAACCAGGAAAAACCACCATAATAGATCTATTATCTCCCTTGACCTAAACCGGTCAAGCTGGGCCAAGTGAGCGAGCCACCACTCACCCTTAGGCCACTTGACAATGGAGCCTCCTCAAGCCTTATAAAGGCTTCTTTGCATGCAATACCTTGGGCCAATGCCATGTGCCCAAAACTATGTGCTAGACGTAAACCACCTTTGACGCATTCCCAAGTCAAGTTTAACCCTAACACCCAATAATTTTTTTACAACATTTAATACGTACAAATAGCCATGGTTTCCTAATTTAGTTAAAAGTTACAAGGAAAAACTAAACTTATAATTATAATATTTTGAGGCTTCGCAACTATCTTATATATCAGTCCAAATAACATGATTTTGTTCCAATGCAAGGTAGTTGGGCCTATAAGTAAAATACACACTTTTTATGTAACAATGGCAAAGACTTCCATATTATAGAGTAAATATATTATTGATCTTTTTTCTTTTTAATTTGTAACTATTTTTTTTAATTTTTTATGAAGATCTATGAGCCTCACATCACATTAAATATTATACAACGTATAACATTTTCTCAATGTTATCACTTGAAAATTATATCCATTGGCTTTGAACATGGGTCTCATCCATCGAAACCCAAGGCTCTGACAATTATCCTTACCCATGTTGATAATTAGTCTATTGTTTCTATTACCCAAACTACTTCTCTCTACATATGATCATTAACTTAATATTGTTTAAATTATGTATCTTCTTGAACATAGTAAAATTAAACCAAAAAGACAAGATAGGAGACCTACATGTTGACCGTGTCAAAAAAATCCATGATGGAAATAGGAAGAAAGTGGATCTCATGAAGAAGTTGTCAATCCTCATAATTTTTGGGCATGAAAATTAACTCCAATACCTAAAATCTATAAACCTATGTAGAGGAGAAGAGAAATAGAATGGAAGAAGTTTAAAAAGAAGGCAAAAATGTGTTATTATCTACAAACTCTATCAAATTGATATATAAAGCATCTACCCATGCCTTTAGAAACCCTTGACCCCTGACGCCACTTATAGAAATCAAGAGAAGCTAAGGCATAAGATTTCTTGCAATCACGGATAACCAAAACCTCAAAGTCTCTCCTTGGGTCCAACAAACTCCTGATGTTTTAATTTTCATCATATGTTTCCCTTTACTAAAAATAAATGACACCTAAAATTTTGGAATACATTTTATTTCATGATATATAAGATATCTACTATAGAAAATATTTATATTTGTATATAACTTCATTGGACATTATTTTTTTACCACTTTCTTGAAGTGGATGTCAAATTTGATATCCTAAAAAAGATATTTGCTTTCTTATGATAAAAACTAAATAATCATCTTGGGGTGAAAGGAGGGAGGGGGGTAATCTACACCCTCAATTGAAAAATAAACACTCAATTTGCATGGGACATTAAAACTAACACCAACAATGAAAATAAACTCTTTGTGGTCTATCAAGGTTTGAAAACCATAGCTAAGAGAACCCGTAATGATATAACAACGATGGGTGATCGTTCTCTTGTCATGAATGCCCTATAATCAAAGAGGGGCAATGCCCTTGTATATCAATCTCACCTAAGTCCACTACGACCATCTTCTTAGATCCAACAACCTAGAAGTGGATGTTATGCCAAATAAAGGTTCCAAAATAATCCAACTTCATGTTGATGAAAATGGGTTGAGAAGCAGCCCCAATGAGTCAATTTTGTGTGCCATGACATGGTCACTATACCAATTGAATATTGTGAGGAAGTGAATTCCCCGTACCCTTTTTCATTGACACAATTCCCTTCACATTTATGATGTCAAAGGGGAATTCAAGGCCCCTTCCTCCTATCTCCTTCTTCATGCATGGGAATAAAGGTAGCCTCCACCCTTTCCATATCTCCTCTCCATCACCATTCCTTCATGCCAAATCAAGTGGATGCCTAGCATTTTCTCCCCTCACCATGTATCAGTATCTCTAGGTACTAGACTACCCTTCCTCACATAATTATTGCAACTATGGTGAACTAGGGGTAGAAACTATCCTCCGTGTAGGTCTTGATTTTGATTAAATTCATCCCTTGTCTAAAATTTTGTTTCCACCCCTTCCCCCATGTCATCTAGCATCAACCTATTATTTTCATGTTGTACAATCTTAGCTCTCTTCCCCTCTTTCACTAGAAAATATCCTCACTAATTTAAGTGCAATATGGAAATACAAGTGGAATAACTTCAAGCAACAACTCAATGGACTAAAATTGTAAACAGATAATACTAACATTGTGAGCTAACCACATGCCACAAGAAACAATCAAGGGGAAGGATTTAAGCCTTTTCAACTTGATTTTAGGAATCCGTGATTTTAGACAATCAACAATTGAGATTCCCACCCAAACATATTTTAACCCTGTAACATATCCTAACTTCTTCCATACATGCACAATATATGCACAAGACATAAACACGTGACTAATTGTTTCCTCATTTTATTTGCATAAAGATCATCTACTTGGCCCACACCTACTACACTTTTGTAAAACCTCCCACGTTGAAGCTTTATTAATGGCAAGACACATAAAATGTAGGATTTTAGAGGAAATTTCTAGATAGCCTTCCACCACCATTACACATCCTCCACTTTATCATATTCACACAAAACCTTGTATCCTAGCCTTGGAGTAAAAATTCCTTGAGTAAGGTTTTTTACCAAACCAATTCATATTCGGAATCCACAATTCTCACCTGACTCAACCTAAGATTACTCACAAAATTATAATGTCTCTTATATCTTCCCATCCCTTCCCCATAAGTTTAAATAATTAGCTGACTTCCATGTGTGTTTCCATATTATTGTTAGAACATTGGAAAACAAATGTCCTAGAAATAAAATTTTGTTTTCATGGAGAGCATGGATTAAATTCTCAGGCAATTTATGTCCTTCCCCACTACCAAACCCAAGTTTATGCACTTATACACACTATTTACCCATTTCCAAACTTCCATAAGAGCCATTACTTGATCAATATGAAGGGTAGTACAATAACTTTCCATATAGTATACACATTATGAATATCCTTCAACGTATTCTTGATCCATCCTTTATGTATATCAAAATCTATCTATTTTTGGATGAGGATTGTTCACCAAAGACCTTTGCAAGAAATCATCCTCCAAACACACATACCTTCCAATAATTTTCCAAACAAGAGAATTATTTTCGACCCCGCCAACCCATATATTTTGGATTCAAAACTTCCTGCCATTTAACCAAAGGGATTCCCTCCTCTCTATTTCCAAACCACAAAAAGCTGAAGCTAACCCTTCTTATGTTTTCTATCATGCACCCATTTAGGGATAAAGGATAAGGACATCCACTAGATTGGAATTTCCCATCTAGCACCAATCCAACCAAGTGAGTCTCCCACCCATATACAATAACATGTTACACCACATAGTTAACCTCTTTTGTACATATGATATATGTCAACACCCAAAATTTCCAAAAATTAATTTTTTTTTTAAATAGCATATAATCTTATTAAATGCAGTCATTAGCTGTTTGATTAGTTTACGTTATCAAAATTGTAACGGAATGATCTTTTATTATACTTAAATTTAAAGATGAGTTTCTTGTCAGTTACTGATTGTTTTTCTGTTTTGCAACCACAAGGGGGAATTGCCATAACAGACTGGGCTTACTTAGCTTCCGAGCTAATGCAACAGATTTTCTTTCTCTTACAGATATACAGGTAATGTTCGGGTTGCTGCAATTAAATCTTTAAAGTATTATAAAACAAATTGTTGTACCAAATCATTCAGTAAAAGTATAAGCATGCTAGCCAGGTTTATCAAGCTTTTAAAGGTAGAACTCTTCCTGCATCATGCCAAGTTCAAATTTAGAATATGTTTTGATTTACAACTTCAATTATAAAGGATCTGGAATTATCAATATATAATTTTCTTATTTCTAGCAATTACAAGGTGTACTATCAGATACATATCTCCTCTTAATATTTAAGGGTTTGCATGGATTGGAAAACTACTCCTTTTTTCCATGATTGACAATGGAATAAAAACTATAAGCTATCATGATTAAAATCGTTGAGCCTTAAGGATAACAAGAGTCTACGTGTTATCACAAAGAATCTGAGACTATTAAGAGATTGTTATTATATTATAACAACGAGTAAAATGGACTAGAGTAACCCTAATCCACAATTGTGAGTTATATAGCTTGAATTCTACAAGTTAAAATTTCATAAAGAAAGAATGACAAGTCCCATACCATCTATGCAAAGTTATAGCAAATGACATTATAGTAGTAGAATTGTAAACCACCATACCTAACTTCACTCCATTATCTTATAGACTTAAAAGAAATGATATATCTCTTGTCTTTTCACATAAGACTAGAGGAAATGGCAACCTAGTGATAAGTTTATGAACTACTTATATCTTAACCTTATTCCCATATCCTTATAGCTTTTATAGTTAAATATCAAATCCTCTATGTTTTAAACACTTTAAGACTTGATTTTGAACGCTATTATAATGCATGGTTTAATTGAATATAAGGCAAGGTTTCATTAAATATTATGCAAGATTCAAAGCATCGTTCTAACTTTTTGATTGTTAAAATATGAAAGGTGATACTATGGTGTCGCGACCATAAGGGATATCCATGTTATGATTTTGTTTACCCATGCTATGATTTTGTTTATCCATGCTATGATTTTGTTGGAAAACAATCAATAGAAACTCATCGAAGGACTTTAGAACGTCGACCCACAACATGAAATATATTAAAAAGCTACGTGGTCACTCCAGAGCCACGCGTTTGTGATATTAAATCATTGACTAAACCCTACTTTGTCATTTATCCCTTGCCTTCGGGCTCGGTCGCTCTGTGAACCCTCCTGGTCCAAGCTTTTGCTGATACACTGCTGTGTAGTAGCTTCTATGCTGCTTCAGTTCTTCGTGCCTGTCACTACTGCATTGTGTGGGAGTCATTATACCTGGTTGTTGGCGGCCACAAGGTTGTTGAAAACCTAGGGTTTTTCTCTTTGATACCAATACTGACCTTGTCTCGGCGTGAGTGTATCTTTTGACTTGGTACTGTCAACGCTTCCATTGTGGAAGATACCCTTTGCTTCGTCCAACTCGTTCTTTCTGGTGACAAGGGAAGGGTTTACACTTCCTCTGCTCGTGGTTAACAGGCTATTTACTGTGTTTGGAACTGTTGGCCCGGTTTTTCAACCAGGCTTAGTGCTATGGGCACCTGCTAACTAGTAGCAGCAGTTTCAATGGAAATAAATAACAATAAACTAATTAAACAAGACTATTCATGGATCTAAGCAAAGATATTAAGCAAATAACCAAAATAATTTAAGATCAAGAACAAGAACATATATAAAATAAAGAATTTGTATTGAAAGGATGGGGCAAGCAAGTGCTTGCGAAATCAATACCTCTAATGGTGAGGTTGAATAGCTCCAAGGATGAGCAACTTCCAATCTCCAATGGTCTCTTCTCCAATGTGGTTTGCAATGGCTAAAATGCTCAAGGGAGATTTCAGCAGCATAAGGATGAGATAATGGATGGATGGGAAATGAGGAGCCCCTACCACCTTTTTATAGGTTTTGGTGGTGGGAAATACCATTTGTGGTTTTGTGGAAACCAAATGGTATTGACCAACATGGTTTAGGTACTTTTCCCTCCTTTTTCCTTTTTTGAATAAAAATAATATTTTAATTCCCTTTTTAATATTTTTGGGAATTTGGACCCTTTTTGAGGGTTTTTTATGCTTTTTTGGGAAAAATAATCTTTTTTAATGGAAAAAGGGGTGTACTAAGGTCTTTTGGTGACCTTTTGTTGGTTTCAGAGGCTCTGATGGTGAAAAAGTGGATAAATGGGTCATGTGAATAGGGAAATGAGCTAGTGAGCACTTTTTGGGTGTTAACAGATTGCCCCCTGATGTGTGAGGGCAGGAGCTCATCATATGGCCGATAGACATCATATTTCATTTGTCTTTTTCTGGTGTTTTTAGGGGAGAGAAGAGACCGGTTGGAGACTGGAGCCACGGCCCTTGGAAGCTACAAAAAACAAAAAATATTACATGGCCTCAATATGAATGAGGTATAATCTCTGATAAAGGACGAGGCGGGCATTCCCATGCTCGTATCAAGACATATACAAAACAATTAGTCCCAAGAAGGGGGATCTAATACGTAAATAAACATACTGGTACATCATAATGGTCCAAAGGGGACATTATTGTGGGATATACTCATGATCATGGCTGATCTCAATAACTGATACACTGGAATAACTGTTGAACTGCTGAAACTGAAGGTGTCCAACATCTGTAGGGACTCAAAGACTATGAGCCATCTGGGATATTGTCGCCATACGCAACCCGGATATCTATAGAAAAAATGTAACTGGTTGTATCCATAGGTAGACTCTCAAATGTGGAGGAGTCAGGTGGTATCCGGGGTCTTCGACTAATAACTGAACGGACCAATACCCTGTGCGAGTCTCAACGATGCGATCAAGGTGTTGAAGTCGAGCATGTGAGAAACAACCATTCGGAGAGGCACTGAGGATTCCTCTCGAAATGGTTCGTAGGCACTCATCATCAATGGTAATGAGTCCAAGACACAGGGACCTCTAGGTCTATCCTCTGGAATCAATGTAGTTGTCGTCGACAGAGGGAGACCAGCAACTAACAAGGCAATGATGTTTCCTTGATAGGAGCAAGAGGTGTAGAACTGAAGTGATGTAGTACTGATGGTAGGACTGACATACTTGTGGGGAAGGGAAATAACTGGGTCAAAAAATGGGTAGACTCAAACTTCCTTTGTTCAGAGCATGATGACATGGTTGACCTGGCAGCGTAGGGAACTGACTTGTAGGTGTGGGGATCATTGCTTTGACTGAATGGTATATATTGACTCTGGGGGGGAGGACGAGCTGATAGGTGCTGTCGAGGGATTATCAAGGTGACATACTGCAGAATACTCTGAACAAAGGCGACCAAAATGGGGCAGCTGCCATATGAGTAGATGTGATCTGTCGTGGCGCCAAGAGGCACCATTGATTCCTTCTTCGTAGTTTTAATGAGATCCAAGAAGGGATAAAAGTGTGCTCTAAAATGGTACGGTCCTGTGGATTTAGTGAGCCCAGGACGGCGCATGCTCATGGTTGCTTTCATGTTTAGAGAGTCTGAAAACGGTAAGTGGACTCTATGGTTGTTTCTTTTTCGTAAGTTTAGTCTCCAAGGCCCGAAAAAGGATAAAATGTTGCGGATGGAGAACTCTTCTAGCCGATGTGACTAGAGTATACCTTTTTCGTAATTAGTTTACGAGGTCCGGAAAAGGGGTAAACTTATACCAGGTAGACGCCCTTTCGGATACGTTTAGCGAGCATGAAAGGAAGCAAGATTGCTCGGCGATCTTTTCATTGTTTTAGGAGTCAGAAAAGAGCTTAACAGAAACTCCCTAAGTGCCTTTTTCGTAAAAAGTGGTTGCTCGGCCCGAAAAAAGGGATAAAATTATACCGAACAAAAATGGATTGATGAGGGTGAGAAAAGGTCTCAAGCATCGTCATCTGTGCGGAAAACTGAATCCAGCGATATAAGACACATCGAAAACGGAGAACGGCCGATGTGGCACGCAAACCGAGGTGACGAGGGGGCGTGGAAAAAATGCCCAAAAAATCTAAAGGTGAGAGCGAGAAATGATCTCAAGCATCATCACGAGCGCGGAAAACTGAATTCGGCGATATAAGACACATCGAAAACGGAGAACGGCCGATGTGGCACGCAAACCGAGGTGACGAGGGGGCGTGGAAAAAATGCCCGAAAAATCTAAAGGTGAGAGCGAGAAATGATCTCAAACATCATCACGAGCGCGGAAAACTGAATCCGGCGATATAAGACACATCGAAAACGGAGAACGACCGATGTGGCACGCAAACCGAGGTGACGAGGGGGCGTGGAAAAAGTGCCCAAAAAATCTAAAGGTGAGAGCGAGAAATGATCTCAAGCATCATCACGAGTGCGGAAAACTGAATCCGGCGATATAAGACACATCGAAAACGGAGAACGGCCGATGTGGCACGCAAACCGAGGTGACGAGGGGGCGTGGAAAAAGTGCCCGAAAAATCTAAAGGTGAGAGCGAGAAATGATCTCAAGCATCATCACGAGCGCGGGAAAACTGAATCCGGCGATATAAGACACGTCGAAAACGGAGAACGGCCGATGTGGCACGCAAACCGAGGCCACGAGAGAGGTCAAAAAATGGTGAAAAAATGGACTTCGTGAAAACGGGAAACGGAAAGAACCTGTATGAAGTTCTCGCTGTGCTGATCCCAACGGTACCAACGGTTTGAGAAATGGACTTCGTATGCTACCATAATGGTTGTTTGAAATTTGTGGAATTTCTATAAATAGGGCGTGGGGCCCAAAATGACATTTCATTGTTACGTGTGAGTTTGATAGAGCTGTCAGAGCTATTTCTCGATTTCCGGGAGATTTCACCGTTGGTTTTCGATTTAGCGAGTTGCAGGTAACTCTATTTGCCTTAACCTTGTCAATTATGTCTTTTTTGTTTGGCGGCGGGCCCCCGAAGGCCGCGAAACTCCACGTTGACTCTCCAACGTGGAACCACGCGGGTTTCGGGGCTGAACCCGCGATGAACCGCGCGGGTTCTAGGCGCACAGTCGCGATGTTCATCGCGACTGTGAAGTAGGGACCCGCGATGTTCATCGCGAGTTCATGGTGGATAGTCGCGATGTTCATCGCGACTGTCCAGCCAAAACCCGCGATGTTCATCGCGCGTTTTTTCATGGATCCCGCGATGGCCATCGCGGCTTTTTGCGGGAAAGCCGCGATGGGCATCGCGGCTTTTTGTGTAAAAGCCGCGATGGGATTTTTCTAAAATTTTTTGTGCTGGGGCTAAAAATTTGTTTCTGTTTTCCTGGCAGGATGTTGCGGAGACCTCAGTCCGTGTGGCGGGAGAGGGAGATCGACGGTGATCTTATGCTGAGGATTGAGACGGATGGAGGGGTGAGACCGACCCTGGCCATGAGCGGACTCTTGAAGTTCGCTCAGATTCCTCCTATACGTTCAGTGAGGCGACTCCTGAACAAGCTCGTGCAGTGGTGGGTGCCGGCAGAGGGTGCCTTCATTATTGGTGGTGAGAGGTTAGAGATCACTCTCACTGATGTATATTTTTTGACTGGGTTGCCTCGCTTGGGTGAGGTGGGTGATATTTCGCCGAGGTTGCCTCCGGGTATAGATATGGAGGACCTCTTACAGACTTTCTGTGTGGATGATGTTGTTTTGGTAAACAGCTCTATTACCCTTAGATTCCTACGTGAGTGGGATATGCGAGCTGTTGGTGCTTGCGTTTTGAGGATATTGGGTGCTGCTGCACCACATCGTATGTCTGGGGGGCAGACGATGATGGTGGATTCCGTTCTACGGGGTACTTACTATGCCTGGGCGCAGATGTTCCTGGCCGGTGTCCGGAGAGATCTGGACAAGGCCATTAGAGAGGGAGGCGAGTTTTGTTACGCCTCGTTTTTATGCTGTTTTTTCTTTGAGCGGGTACCGACCTTGCGGACACGGGTACTCGTTCGTGCTGGGCTTCCGAGTGAGCCTCGTATGATGAGGTGGGGGCAGATGATGCCCCGTGCCGGCGGTGGTATCCGCGGCTACTTTACAGAGGATTTCTATCAGCAGTGGGAGCAGATGCCTCTGGTGATCGAGGACTATCCCTACGCCGGCATGGACTACCGGGGTGACCCAGAGATGCCTCGTGCCCCAGGACAGGCCTGGAGTTTGGATGGTATGTTTGTGTATTTTATTTGATGTTATATCATATGTTGTTTGGTTTATCGTGATGATTTCTTTTGTATAGTATCTGATGGTTTACTTGCTTTGTGCAGATGTGGGTCCAGTGCCACCACCTGACTATGTGGCTCGGCAGGGGCGGGCGATGGTGGTCGCTCGTGCCCCTGTACCTGTACCTCCTCCGCGTGGTGGAGGATATGCAGCTCGTGGGCGAGGTGTTGGCCCTCATGACGATGCCATAGATGGTGTCCGACGGACTTTAGCCCGGATCGTAGCTGGGCTCCCCGAGGATGGTTGGAGGGACCTTGATCGGGACATTTTGCAGGGATGTCTCGGCGCGCCACCTGAGTGGCAGTCGCTCCTGTTGAGGGCAGCGGTGTTCGTGGCGAGGCACGGGGGTGGTGGACGGGGTGCTCAGGCAGGGCCTGCTCAGGGGAGGATACGTCTGAGGGACAATCCAGCGGGGCCAGCAGAGCGGTGAGTGCGGGGTCGTCATGACCCGGCGGGGCCGGCGGAGGAGGAGCCAGAGGAGGAGCCGGAGGATCCTAGGGATCCTGATGAGTAGATATATTGTATCTGCCCCCAAATGCTGATGAGCATATGGGGAAGCATTTTTTGTATGACAGATGTATTTTTTGTATATCGGGTGCTGAGGGCACTTATGACATGTTCACCATTTGATTTATATATATATACGTGGATATATATTTTAGATATATTGTCGTGTATGCACGTGGATGCACATTTGTCTTTTGTATATGCCCGTGGAGGCACATGTTATGCACGTGGATGCAGTGTGTTTGTTGATTTATGTATGCCCGTGGAGGCACCTGTTATGCACATGGATGCATTATTTGGTTTGTTTGTTTTATGTATATGCCCGTGGAGGCACATGTTTTGCACATGGATGCATTTTTTGTTTATGGATATGACATGATGTGATTGGTGTGCCAGTCGAGGACACTGTTTTCCATATTATCTGCTACACTATTGAGGTGTCTTGGGACATGTGTGAATGTAATGGATTCAAACTGTCTAACCATTTGTTTAGTGCACAGGAATTTTCTGAAGAGACAGGGATCGCGTACCTGGTAATCATTGTTGAGCTGGGAAACTAGGAGCTGTGAGTCCAAGAAAACGTTGAGGTGACGTATGCTCATCTGGAGAGCAGCAGCCAGAAGACCGGTCACGGCATCGTATTCAGCTTGATTATTGGTAGCGGCACCTAAACATACTCCGTCAATGTGAATTAACTCATGTGAAGGGGAGTATATTACCCAAGCTGCGGAGGCGAGATTGGGAGACCAACGGCTTGCACCATCAGCGAAACCGACATGGCAGAGTGGAAGAGGTTCCATCTGTGGTCATGCAGAGAAAAACAAATATTTCGGTTTTTTGAAAATTTTTTGTGAACGAAAAATGTATGCCTATACTAAAATGGACGATGGTGTCCATCAGATTATCTATGGGTAAAATCGTTTAAGGTACAACCCGTTGCGGGGGTTGCGTAGGGTGTTGCCTTCTGAATCGGTCAGAATGTATGCCCCCTGCCCGAGGAAGGTGTGTATGATGTAGGGGCCTTGCCACATGGACACGAACTTTCCCTTCCCGGTTTTATCATGAGCTTGATCGTAAGCGAGGACAAGGTCTCCCTCCGAAAAGGTTCTTGGGTGGACGCGTTTGTCGTAACTTAGTTTCGATCGTTGTTTAGCAGCTTCCATGTTTTGAATGGCTGTGCGCCGATCTTCATTGGCCTGCTCTAGGAGCAGTAAACGTTGCTCGATCGGGGAAGTGTCCGGTAGGAGCTCAACGGCGATATGTAAGGCTGGGATCTGACACTCAATGGGGAGGATAGATTCGACACCGTGAACTAAATGGAAAGGGGTAAAACCGGTGGCGGTTTTGGTTGAGGTGCGGTAGGCCCATAGTGCCGAGAAAAGCATGTGGTGCCAATTGGATTTGTGCTTGTCTACAGTACGTTGGAGAATGGTCTTCAAAATTTTATTGATCGCTTCAACTTGGCCGTTTCCTTGGGGATAGTAAGCAGAAGAGAAATGGTGTTCAAATTTCAACATGGTTGATAATTCCTTCTAGACGGCATCTTCGAAGTGAGAGCCGTGGTCAGAGACTAGTTGCTTAGGCACTCCGAAACGAGTGATAACATGGTTGAAGAAAAACCATGCTGCAGTGTCGGCTTTGCAATTGTAGGTCGGCATGGCTTCTGCCCACTTGGTGAAATAATCTACAGCCACAATGATGTGTTTGTGACCGCCGGCTGACCGGGGGTTACAGTCGAGGAAGTCGATGGCCCATTTGCAGAATGGTCCAACAGTGATGACTGGATGAAGGGGGGCAGGGGGGGTTCTTGCTTTTGGGGCAAATAGTTGGCAGTTCTGGCAATGCTTGACTGCGGTGATGCAATCAGTAAACAATGATGGCCAATAATAACCGGCCCGAATGATTTTCTGGGCGGTTGCCATACCGGAGAAATGGCCTCCGCAGGCGCCGCTATGACAATCATTGAGGACTTGTTCTGCCTCACTATGGGATAGGCAGCGGCGTAAGATGGTATCAATGCCGCATCGGTAAAGTACATCCCCTATCAGGAGATATCGGGGGGCGTGGTGTCGTATGCGGCGGCGCCCATCACGATTGATGTTTGGTCGAAATTTTTGCGTATGAAGGTAAGTCAAAATGTCGCCGTACCAAGGGTCGTCAGACGAAATGATGAAGATCTGCTCGTCAATCAGGTCCGTTTGGATAACGGGTGATGTTGAAGAGGATGGGAGGTCCGTGATGAGGTGAGCAAGCGCAAGGGCTTTAGTGCTTTTGGGAGTTTTGAAAGTTAGGTCATATTCCTGGAGGATAATGACCCATTTAGCAACACGACCTTGTAGGACCCGCCGGGTGAGGAGGTAGACCATGGGGTTGGAGTCGGCCACGACCGTGGTATGACTGAGTAGGATGTAGTGTCGCAATTTTTGTACGGAAAAGACTACAGCTAGGGCTAATATTTCCTCGTATGGGTAACGTAGAGGTGGGCCAGACAAGGTTTGGCTGACGTAATAAATCACATGCTCTTTGTGGGAGGCATCTTCTTGGACCAAAACTCCGGACACAGCATGTTCAGATGCCGAGACATAAAGGGTGAAGTCTTGAGAGAAATCCGGTGGTGATATCAAGGGGGCTTGTGTGAGAGCTTTCTTGAGGGCTTCGAAGGCCGTGTCTGCTTGCTCATCCCAAACAAAGGGTATGTGGGTGCGAAGCAAGCGTAAGAAGCCATGGACTTTGGTGGCATAATCAGGAACGAAGCGCCTAAGAAAATTGGACCGCCCTTGCAAGCTCTGAAGCTGCCGAAGCATGCGAGGAGGGGGAAGTTCTAAGATGGCTTTGACTTTCAGGGGGTCGACAGTGATTCCGTCTTGGGAAACAATGAAACCCAACAACCGGCCCGCTGGGATGCAAAAGACACACTTGTGTGGGTTCAAGCGGATTTTATATTTGCGACAACGTAGGAAAACTTGCCGGAGGTCGTTAAGGTGGTCTGATTGTTTTCGGGAACGAGCTGTGAGGTCGTCAAGATAGACTCGCGGGATATGGACCAAGTCGTGAAAGCAATAGGTCATGGCTCGCTGGAAAGTGGCACCAGCATTTTTAAGGCCAAATGGCATGACGCGATAGGCAAAGGTGCCCCATGGGGTGGTAAAGGCAGTCTTGTACTGATCCTCCTTGCGGATGTGAATCTGGTTATATCCGGAAAACCCGTCCATGAAGGATAGGACTTCATGGCCCGCACACTCATCAATGAGTTGGTCAATGAATGGTGTGGGGAAATTGTCTTTTGGACAAGCGTGGTTTAAATCGCGGAAGTCAGTGCATACTCTAAGGGTGCCCTGCTTTTTGTTAACTGGAACGGGGTTCGACACCCAGGTGGTGTACGGAATAGGGTAGATGAACCCTGCTTTTCGAAGTTTCTCGACCTCAGCCTTAACAGCAGGGAGCTTGGAAGGGTGAATGGGTCGCTGTTTCTGACGAACAGGGGGTACTTCAGGCCATGTATCAATGTGGTGTTCAATAATGGCGGGGTCGAGACCAGGCATCTCGGTATAGGACCAGGCAAAGACGTCTCGGAACTCTTGAAAGAGTTTTTTGTATGCCTGAGTTTCTGCTTGAGTGCAAGATGCGCCCAGCGAGATGAGCTCAGGTTTGCCTGGTGTTGTGGAAATGTCTATCTGTATAGTGGGGGAAATGTTTGACATGTTCCCTTCTTCAAAGGCATCCGGTGCTGGGATGGGGTCTTTTAACCAATCGACCTTAGTGGGTATAAATTCTTTCGACTCGACTAATAGCTGGTTGGATGCGGTGGAGGTAGATGCTTCCGGGAGGAAGTACGAGCGATGATGCATATCATCCCAAGGGTAGTCGGGTGCAGTGAGTGTCTCCAAAATTTGCTCATCAGTATTGAAGTAGTCAGACCATAAATCAAGGGGTTCTGGTTTGAAAGTTGTTGAAATCATATAAATTGTATTGACTTCTTCCGACGAGGATGATGACGGGGGGTGGATCTCCTCGATGAGGGGAGGAGATATCTCTAAGTCGACGTTGTTTAACTCATACAACGCTGCTCTATAGTCAGGTAGATCAGGACAATGATGAGAATAGTGGCCGTAAACACTGCATATAGCACAAGGATGGTTAGTGCGCAGTGATTTGTCGCGAGGCTGTAGAGGTGGCTCTAACCTGACTACTGGGATGCTGATGTCATCGTCCAACATATTCATATGCTCTTGGAGTGCCGGTAAGTGTGGGCATTGATGAGTTGGATGTCCTATTTCATCGCATAATGAGCATTTGGGGGGAGCTCGAAACACTGGTGGGGGTTTAACTGCCTTAGGAGGTGGTATCGCAGTGTACGGTTGTGGGCCTCTGCCCCCAGTGGGTCTAGCAAGAAGAGGGGGATTCGTTGACGTCGAAGCAATCGTGAGACCAGGAGGAGGTTTCGTTGACGACGAAGGGATTGCGACACCAGGAGGAGGTTGATTTGTGGTAACAATAGGTTGTACCGGTTGGAGGATGACGTTTGGTGTCGGCGGTGGAACGGGAGGTGAAATATACCACACGGGTAATCCCAATGTTAACCCGGGTAGACTAAGGGTAGCCATAACCGGGGCGCTTACTACATACACCCGAAGGAGGAAATAGAAAGGGGATGGTGTGGATGGGTGTAACACCGATGTGACTCGGTACCAATGGTGGTTGACTACCGAGTGTTTGTGTATTCTGTGAAAGAGTACAGAGGTTTGCGACCTGGGTCTCTGGTGACGGTGGTGGAATGGCCTGGAATGTAGAGGTCATGGGTGTATCTGAGTAGAGTCCGGGTCCCACGGAAGACACAAAGGAGGTAACTGCACTCGAAGTGGGTTGTTCAATCATGGGAAGAACATTTTCGGGGGCTGCAGGGGCATTGGGATCATAGTAGGTGAGTTGGTCGATTTTGACCACGCGTCCCTCATGGGGGAACATCATGGTACGAAAAACGGAGGAGGCAACCGCTTTCATGGCGTACATGTAACTACGACCCAGTAAAAGGTTATAATCAAGCTGGGCGTTAATGACCTCTATGTCGATGAGCACAGTTTTCCCACCCAATTGGACGGGGACCTTGGGTAGTAGACCTTGAGGCTGAGCTGACCGACCGTCATAGGCTCGCAATGCAGTGGTGGATTGCTGGAGAGGAGGGGATCCCAACTTATGCCAAACAAATGTGGACATGACGCATGTGGAAGCACCCTCGTCGATGATACATCGATGGATGACAAGATTCCGAATAGAAACAGAAACTTGGACTGCTATGGTGGAAGGCAGACGTGGTTCGGACTGGTCCAAATCAAAGGTCATCAATTTTGAATCATTTGGGTCGATCACCCCTATGGTGGAAAGTAAAGTCTTGCGCTGCGTAGGACAGTTTTTCAAGACTTCTAACGCAGACATGGCTGCGGGAGATTGAGCTAGGTCATCTACGATGTTGTAATTTGACGCAGCCCGTGCATTGGGGTTGTTGTTTATACGACGGAGAGGGAAACGAGGTGCTTTAGAGGCACCATCGAGTGGAAGAGGTGGTATCCGTAACGTCTGATCGGTGGGATTAGCGTTAGCATCCTTATCGGCGGGGGTAGCCTCGGAGGTAGGACCATACTGGTTCCATTGGGTTTGGATATTGACGTCGGCTGTGGACATCATCAATAAGTGGTGAGTGCCTGAATCAAACATGGGTTGATCAGGAGCGGCGTAAGTGATTTGTTGTGGTTGCACGTTGCCCTGTGGGTGGGCTAACGGCTGAGTGTTCACCACTCCTTGTGTTGGGAAAGGGTTTTGTAGTACCAAAGGTTGTTGTGGAGGTGGTGGAGGGTTGGGTGGCGGCTGAGGAGCCGCCTGCCCTTGACGATGGGCGTCATTTGTCCATAGTTGTCGAGCTCGCTCCAGATGTGGGAAAGCGTGGGTATAGTGGCCATAAACACCGCAAATGGAACAAGGATGGTTTGTTCGTAAATTAGCATTTTTGGCTTGCTTAGGTGGTCGATTAGGATTCTGATGAGCAGGCGCCGCGTTATTGTTTTGCGGAGGATGGGTAGGTTGTGGAGCTTGGTTACGGTTTTGATTGTTTCCACGGTTGCGTCCTCTTCCGCGGTTTGGTTGCCCACCCTGGTTGCGTTGGTTATTTTGGTATTGGGGCTGCTGTTGTTGTGCGTACACATGCCCTTGAGCATTGGGGGGATTCTGAGGAGCCGCAGGTGCGGGAGCAGGTTGCGGTGGATAGTATGCAGGTGGAGCTGAAGGTGGTCCAGTTGCCTGTTGGGGTTGTTGGTACCCCTGAGCTGGTGGAGGTGTGAGGTTAGCTGGTGCAACCAGTTGTGGGTAATGCATGGGCTGTTGTGGGAACGGCATGGGGGTCTGTAACGTAGGTTGAGCATAGTATGTAGGAGGTACATATGCTGATGGCGTTTGGCCATAACAATGTTGTGGACAAGAGGGTCCATAAACGTGATGGGTCTGGTTTGTTGGAGCATAAGAAGTTGTCGCTCCGGAACTCGATGTGGCCCTAGAAAGGTCTGGGGCGGGCATGGTGCTCACCATACTGAAAGGTTTTGCTTGCGGTGTAATTTGGCCAATAATGCCATCAGCGGCATGTGATGCCCCCGGTGCGTCACCGCGTGCAGAGTCGCCTCGTGGGGCGTCCGGTATGATCGTGTATAAGTAACCCGACTGGGCGTAGATGAGATCAAACTGTTGGGCCTTGAGGATGGCCTCTTCCTCGGACTGGGGTCTTTCAGATGCTACATCCTTCGCAATGAGAGGAAGGAGGGATTTAAGGAACCAGTCTAAAAAGATTCGGTCGTCTAATTTGATCTTGCATAGGCTTCGGCGCCGGCGCCAATCATGAATATGGTCAGTGATATGCGTGGCCGTGTTCTGTCTGCAAGACAGTAGGATTTCGACGCCCGCATCATAGCGGACAGGTAACTGAAAGAACTGCAGGAAGGTCAAGGCAAGGGAGGTAAATGTGGAATGCGTCCCATGGGGTTGCTCGATGTACCATTTGGCTGCAGAGCCAGTGAAGGTGCGCTATAATAAACGGAGGCGGACAGAGTCGTCCACTATGGAGTTCGAGGAACACCATAGATGGAAGGACATGATATGGTTTTGTGGGTCTTCTCCTGCCTTACCCTCAAATTTAGGGATGTCAGAGGGGAGTTTGGTGGGCATTTGAGGCCACGCCGGATCATGTCTAATGGGGTCATTTGTGAGCCTAGCTAAATCTGGCAGGTTCAGACTCGCCATATATGGTAGACTAGCAGATGTGGTGACTGGAACTGGGACATGCCTGGCCATGGTGGTATGGTGAAGGGGTCCAGTAGCGCCTAAAGGTATGCTAGGTATGGAGGGTATATGCCCTCCGATAGGTGTAGTCTGGTATGGGCCAGCGCCTCCAAGTGCAACTTGGGTTACACTTGGGTTAGGAATCGCACTAGGGATTCCTGGGATAGCACTCCCAAGTGCAACATGGGTTGCACTTGGGTTGGGAATCGTACTAGGGATTCCTGGGATAAGGTTTGTGGAAACCAAAGGGAGTATGACCCCCATGTTGGGTGTACCCATGACAGGTGGTGGCCCTGTGTTAGGCATTCCTAAATGTGGAGTGTTACCCATATTGGGCATACCCAGGGGGGTGGTTGTTGCCGTGGATGGTATTACAGCAGAAAGGTCTGCAGATGTCTGACCTATGGTAGTTGTAAAAAGTGGATCAAATGGTGTTCCAGACATAATTGTGGTTGGTGGTAACCCTGTGGGATTTTCGGATTCTACCTCCAACTCAAAGGTGAAGTGGGGTATGTCAGAATCGGATGACTGTCTAATTGATTGACGATGTGTCGAATCAAGGGATGAGGCTCTGCGTCCGTGACGTGGAGAGCCAAGTGGACTAAACTCTGGGAGTTCGCCCTGTAGACGACGAGAGCGTCTAAAATTCTCAATGGTGAGAATATGTTGTTGTATAAAAATTTGTTTAAGTATTAGGTGGTGATATATATATAAAAGACTCAAAACCCTTATGCAACCAAGGGTGCAAGAAGGGGAGTGAAAAAAGAAGGCTCTCAGGCCAAAAAATCAATCCTCAAAAAATGCACTTATTCTAGCAGCTGTGCTACAATAAGTGGAGGAATGCAACAACTGGTCAGAATACCAACATGCAAGCGGCTCCTAGAAAAAATAGGTGTAACTAGACCACAGGTAGGTTGAAATCATGCAAACACCTAATCTAAAAGTATTGTGACTCAAACAGACGATATCCTCTGCAAGGTGATGAAATCCAAGTCAGACAATATGAATGTTGAGACAACGGCTAGATATCCCCCTACCGGGAGGGACACCGGGTAATCAATCCTAAAGACAGGCTACTAGGATACTCCGTTCATGACGCGTCGAGAAAAGGTAAATCTGCCGTTTGGTCCTTTGATCGCAATATCCCAATACAGGGATATCCCGAGAACTGCGAATGGTAGCCCTTCGGTTACTGAATGGGTTTCGGTATCCCACTCAGGCTTCCGGAACCATCCTCGTGACTTCAACCCTCCTAAGGGAGAGGCCTTCCCACAAACCGGTTGTGACCGCGCCAAAAAGTACTAAGAGATTTTAGCTCCCTAATTGGACAACTTCTATGTTTTAGATGTAAGAACTGAGGGGTGTTATTGGAACACCTATCCCCCCAATACTACCTAGCTACAAGAATTCTTTTAGTGTTCCCCAAGTGGGGTTAAAAGTGTGTTCAAATTAAGGTACGTTTTAAGGCTTAGTTCAATTAAGTGATCGTGTGAGTGCACGTGAGGTGTTGTAAACTGAACTTGAAAAGAATTAAATGCTTTACTGGAAACTTTCAAAAAAATAAAGGATTTTTCGAAAATAAAAAAGCAAATATTTATGACTTTTCACTAAAAAGAATTTAGATGCTTTTCAAAAAATAACTCAAAAAATAATGGATTTTTTGGATCTACGAAAGCAAATGATAGACTTCTTTTTAAAAGAAATAAATGGATTTCTTCGTTTCAAGAAAAATTGCTAAGGGCAAGATTTTAAAGAAGTAAACAAGAAAAAATTTGAATCTAGATGAAAATGCAAAATGAGTCTTTCTTTCACTTTCTTGAAAATTTTTAAAAAGATTTCTAGATATGCACTTTTAAATAGTAAATTTTTTTTTTTTCAAAGCTGTAAAATATGCAGGATTTAATACTGTAAAAAATGTGCTATGGGCAGAAAGTACAGTAAAATTTTTTTTTCAAAATCGGGATGGCCGAATGAAAAATTCAGCCGCGCGGGTTTTGGACGTACAGCCGCGATGGGCCGCGCGGGTTTTGGACGCACAGTCGCGATGGACCGCGCGGGTTTTGGGCGCACAGTCGCGATGGACCGCGCGGGTTTTAGCCGCACAGGCGCGATGGGCAGCGCGGAAATTGGCCGCGAAGCCGCGGTGTGCAGCGCGGAAAAACGCAGAAAAGTCGCAATGGACCGCGCGACTGTCTGGAAAAAGGCCGCGATGGACCACGCGGAAAAACACAGAAAAGTCGCGATGGACCGCGCGACTGTCTAGCAAAAAGCCGCGAGGCGGAAGCCGTGCACGGAAACCGAGAAACGAACCCGAAAATTGAAAATTTCGGGCTGTTTGTGGGGCCAAATCTCAGAGCAGCAATGGATCTGCTGCCTAAGATGGCAGATCTATGGATCTATAGGTTAAAAACTCATAAAAAACTAAGATTAAAGGCAAAACTAGAGATCTATAGTTCAAACCAAAGCGGAGTCGCCAAAAACTGTTGGCCCGGTTTTTCAACCAGGCTTAGTGCTATGGGCACCTGCTAACTAGTAGCAGCAGTTTCAATGGAAATAAATAACAATAAACTAATTAAACAAGACTATTCATGGATCTAAGCAAAGATATTAAGCAAATAACCAAAATAATTTAAGATCAAGAACAAGAACATATATAAAATAAAGAATTTGTATTGAAAGGATGGGGCAAGCAAGTGCTTGTGAAATCAATACCTCTAATGGTGAGGTTGAATAGCTCCAAGGATGAGCAACTTCCAATCTCCAATGGTCTCTTCTCCAATGTGGTTTGCAATGGCTAAAATGCTCAAGGGAGATTTCAGCAGCATAAGGATGAGATAATGGATGGATGGGAAATGAGGAGCCCCTACCACCTTTTTATAGGTTTTGGTGGTGGGAAATACCATTTTTGGTTTTGTGGAAACCAAATGGTATTGACCAACATGGTTTAGGTACTTTTCCCTCCTTTTTCCTTTTTTGAATAAAAATAATATTTTAATTCCCTTTTTAATATTTTTGGGAATTTGGACCCTTTTTTATGCTTTTTTATGCTTTTTTGGGAAAAATAATCTTTTTTAATGGAAAAAGGGGTGTACTAAGGTCTTTTGGTGACCTTTTGTTGGTTTCAGAGGCTCTGATGGTGAAAAAGTGGATAAATGGGTCATGTGAATAGGGAAATGAGCTAGTGAGCACTTTTTGGGTGTTAACAGGAACTTCTTTCAAATCGCTGGTAAGCTACAGGTTACTCCTTCGTTTTCCAGCTAAAAGAAATGGTTTAACCAAAAAAAATAAAGTTTTTAACTGATACTATTCTGTCATTGCAGGTCCTGGCTCCTCTTAAATGTGTGGATGGCACAAGCTTCAACGATTGGCTTTACCGGGTAAGCCTGGTTTTCACCATGGCATTTCCTCCTTGCTGGTTTGTTAGGACGGTTAGGGTTTGGACTTTGAATGAACGACTCTGTGATTACCTCCGTTCTGTTTGGTCTTTTTACTGCTTGTTACCACAAGTTCCTTGACAGGTTTAACCTTGTGTTGTGAAAGGGATGTTATGGCTTCGGTCAATATTGTAATTTATTCACCTTTCTGTGGTATTTAAGAATTTTCTATAAAGCAATACTGTGTATATTAAAAGGAAAAATAATGACTGCAACCTGTCTAGAGATGAGATTACGGTCTCAAAAACTTGTTTCCTTTACTGTACTCTTAATTTTGTTCAGGGTTTTTACCCAGGGTTTGATAATATGATTTATTAAAAAGCTCTCCTGTATATTCGGGCTTGTTCAAAGCGTGCATTTTTAATTCTATGCTGTGTACAGGAACAAGTAAAAAATTAAGTTTTTAACCACCTATTCTATGAACATATCATGCGGCCGTAGGTGGAAACATTGTCTTAAGTCTTAGCATTAATTTTACTTGTGCGGACTGGACTGTTAGGGTTCATCCTGAATTTTACAATTGAGATTTCGTTTAGTTACTTATTCTGTTATTAAGATTATGACTATGTTGGTAATTGAGAGTTAAATGAATGATATTAACTATGATATTTAAGCTCGATAATTGAGCTAAATACTGTTCTGTTGTTTCTTTTGTTTTTAAAATAATAACTAGGTTATTTAAATATTAATAAATTTATGTTAGGGTTTTGTACATTGATTTATTTGTTAAGTAATGACTGGTTAAATTTCAACTAGGGTTTGTACCCTTATGTAATTATCCTAACTGTGACTACAATTCTCCTGCAAAGTTATTGACCATGATATAAATACTGTAATTTTTATTTTTATATTTTACTATTGTTTCCTAAAATTGTTTAATTAATTTGTAATACCCAGAGTATATTTATTTTGTACATAAACCTTACTTATTATTTCGTCAAATATAAATAAACTAGATTTGTAATTACGATTATAAATTATTACTTACAGTGTTATTATTATATTGTATGTATTATAGACACATTATTAGTAATACAATAACGATACTACTTCCTACTAAAGATGCGGAAAAACACAGTAACTCTACCAAATTTAACTACTGATATTCTGAAATACTAACTTTACTAACTAATTACTCCTCAGACATATAGAAATAAACATAACATACATCCATTCATAATTAATAAACATAAGGAAATAAATGGCAGAACCTGTTTAAGCTGTGGACAACAACAACAATGGGAGGCCGTTCCTGCCTACCAACTCCTGGAGAGTGCTCAGACAGCAACTTCTCAGGACCCCCGAGCTTGCTCTGGTCTCCCTGGCTGGAACTAGGTGCAGCAAAGTCAATTCTCTCATCCCAAAAAGCTATAATGGAACCAAGTTATTGCAACAATCCTCTCAAACAACTTCCTTACTGTATTTCCCTCTTCCTCAATGGATTTCCTGAATAACATTCACCTAAATGAATTCTCCCCTGGAAAGTATTCGAGCCCCCAGCTCTGTTCATTGAGTTCTTTTTAAAAGATTGCCTAGGTCTTTGTTGGGTTAACTGTCATTAATGAGCCACCTGCTCTGATTCCACTTTCTTGGGGAATCATGACCCCAAATATAGGGAAGTTGCCACCTGCAACTTAGGAAGTGTTTGAGGATGCTGCCACTTGTCTTTTGCCTTTCCACCTAGTTCCATCCACCAGTTTGACCAGTAACCTCTTTTTAACAGCTCTCCCATGTTGTTGTCTCCACAATTTATTTATTAATAATAAAAAATTCTGAATTACACTCCATTTCTATTGACTCTGCTGAGTCATCAATCCCTACTTAGCATTAAATTTAACATAATGTCTCAGGAATATAATAAAACTATTACATAATTTTTACAAAATTGGGGTATGTGACAATATAATCCACCATTTTTATTTATACCATAGTCATTAGGTTTAAGAAAGAACCTAAAGTACTTAAATCCATCTTGAAGATCTATCTGCTGGAAGGGAGACAACTAAAGGAAATATCTAATATTTTCCTCATTAACCCCATACAAAGAAATCAAGTTCAAGTTAGCATTCATTCATGTAGCACAACGATACGTATTTAAGATCTCCTTAACTTAAGAGTATCTCTTACAACACAACACATAATAAAATAACGCCATCTTGAAAAAGAAGATGAGACAAAAATAAACATCTACTTAACCTTATACCCTTAAAAGCACCAGTTCTTCTTGCCTTTAGAATTTTTCTACTAGGTCCCTCTATTACATTTAGGAACCAAAGATTAGATAAATCGCACCCTTTTCTAAGACCCCTACCAGGTATTTAAAAACTCGATATTGATCCGTTGATAAGAAAGACAAAGGAAGCAATGGATACACAACTCATCACCTAGTTTACAAAGTGAACACAAAACCCCATGTGAATAAGCATCAATCTCAAATACGACCAACTCTTTTAATTTCTTATAATGAATGAGCATAGCCCACACTTCTCTCTTCATATATAAGTTACCACCATTCTAGCTAGTTTTTTACTATTTCAGTTTACAATCTTTTTTCATTTCATTCAATAATGGAATTTGGGTTTTACTAGTATAGCGTGCTCTCTAAAATATGGTTGTGCATGTTTCCATTTTATATTCCTTCCTTTATTTTGTTCTCTAAATAATCCATATTACTAGTATCAAATCAATTTACACTTTGTTGTTTATTGGTGCTTGTCCCCAACAAGGTTTGAATATCGAGAGTTGGGTCTTAAACTAATTGAGCTTGAGGAAAACCACTCTCACCAGACTAAGAAACTTCACATGTAGAAGAAAAGAGAGATGATAGAGGAAGAGATCATATTAAGTTTTTCTCAAGGAATCCCCCATGTGACAGAGGATGAGATGATGGATAATTAATCCCAAATCCTTCAGTCATTTTCAACGATGTCAAAGGCACTTTCAAATAGAAACCATTTAAGAGGTGCAACACCCTTGAAGGTACAATTTAACTTTCACATTTATTTATTTGAAGGCCAAATAGATGCAGATGCTTTGGAGAAATTGTTAAATATATTAGAGTTGTATTACTCTGTCTAAAAACAATACGATGAAAATATCACCAATGCACTCCTTAATTCCCTCCCCCATGACAATGAATGGTGGGATGGTTACTAGTAAAGACATGTTGGAGATGAGTCTACAACATATAGAAAAAAAACCACTTGGGTGAATTTTTTTTATGCCCTCGAGGAGGAATTATGCCTTATTGGATACCATGAGAATTGATACACAAGATGGACAACTTTGTGCCAGGACAAAGACCAAAGGGCACTAGAGTTCACCAATACCTTCTGCTCAAATATGGGTATCAGAGACTTGGAATGGAATTTGCTCCTGATATACCATAGTTCCTACATAGGTACATCCAAACAAAGATGGAATTCCTATGCACCTTCATACTAAGAGTTTCCTATCGATATGTTGTCAAAATTGAGCAAAATTTGAAGCATGAGAATAAGTGGGAGTTTTGGTTTGAAAATCCACCATAATAGAAGCACGGTAAATTTAGCCATAACTCAAAAAATAAAGGACAGAGAAATAATATTCAACATTAAGAAAACCGTTGCAAGCTATAGGCAAAGTAGGGTAATTAAAAGAAAAATAAGGACACTAGAAATTTGTGTGGGATCCAAAAAAAACCCTAGAACAAAACTAATGAATTTCGCTCGAAGAAGTTATTGTTAGTCAAGATAAAATCATCATATTCATAACGTGGCTCAAACTTTGACTCATTACTAGATAAGGAAAAGTGGATCATTCACAAAAAAAAACATTGTTGCCATCGCAAACAAAAATATCGAACTAGAAGAGCCAAAGAAGCCAAAGGAAGGTGAACAAATCTTCCAATCACGATTCACAAGTGTGGGTGAAGGGTACTCCACTACATTTCATTGTTGATAGTGGTATCTAGAATAACCTAATATTAGTTGAAGTCATCATTTGATTGTAGAACCAACAAAACTGCACCCCCATCCATACACCATCAATTGGTTGAGCTATGGATAAGACATCCGCTTCAAAATGAAGAAATCAAACATTATATTTAAGAGCTCATCCAAAAGGGCCACAATCGACCAAGATCCTCACCTTGTGAGAGCACAATTGTATTGGTGATAAAGAAGGATGGGACATGGAGATTGTTGTATATGTGTTTTACTCTTTGTAGGTTCTTAGAGAAAAGGGACTATGGGGGGTGGAGCATCCCCTTAGCTAGCGAGAGGGGGCCAACAAGTCCCCCTACCAAGGGTTTAGGGGTAGAGCCTCCAAAATAAATTTGTTGGGTTTGTTTGAGACATTGGTTTTCCAACCCATCATAAACTAATTCTAGTTAAGGAATTGGGATACAATATAATATGGGTTAATGGATTAGGGTTTTATATGCTATAATATTGTATTCAAGATAGAAAAGATAATACAATTAGATAGAGAGTGGATAAACTTTTCGGTAGGTTGGTTTTCCTAGTTTTGGTTTCCAAGGTAAATATGTATGTAGTGTGCATGTGTGAGCCATTGTTAATTCTTTTATTTTAGATTCTATTCGGTATTACTTTTATTACATTGATTTTTCAAACTCTTCAAAGACTATATTATTTGCATAGATCTAAAAAAAATCACAGTAAAGAATTGATACCTAACCCCCTATATTAATGATATTCTTTATTAGCTCAAGGGTGCCAATTCTTTCAGTAAGTTTATCTCAATCCAAGATACCAATAAGTACCCATTGAAAAACTGGCGTGTGGAAGATAGTCTTCAAGCCTAAATAAGACCTTTTTGAGTGGTTGGAAATATCTGTTTTCTTGACTAACACCCCAACAAAATTCATGAGTATGATGGATTTTATCTTGCATCCATTCA
Organism: Larix kaempferi; assembly: GCA_027924585.1. Taxonomy (NCBI): domain Eukaryota; kingdom Viridiplantae; phylum Streptophyta; class Pinopsida; order Pinales; family Pinaceae; genus Larix; species Larix kaempferi. The sequence continues at coordinate 1,641,304 of BSBM01000882.1, read as the reverse complement.
CAAATTTTTTTGTGGTTATATATTTGGATGATATCCTTGTGTTCAATAAAACTTGGGTAGAACATTTGTAACACATTCAACAGATCTTGAGAACCTCGTGACAACACAAATTACATGCAAATCTAGAGAAATGCTCGTTCAACATGTGCAAAATTGAGTATCTAGGCTAAATTGTAGATGAGCATGGTGTGCAAGTAGATCCAAGCAAGAAAAAATTCATTCGCAATTGGTCAGTGTGAAAAACTCTCACAAATATCCATGGTTGTTGGGCCTTGCCAAATCCTATTATAGGTTTGTGTTGGGATTCTCTCATATCACTTGGACCCTAATCCAAGTGGCCAAGTGTGGGACCAAATACAAGTTCATTTAGTCCAAGTCACAATAGAAATAGTTCAAGGATTTGAAACATCGCCTTTGTTCAACACTAGCATTCACCCTACCAGACCTACAAAAACCCTTCAATATTCAAAATACATGCTTCTCATTATGTTGTCAATGCAGTCCTCACGCAGTACAAACATCTAATAACCTATCATAGTGAGACACTCTTTGATGTGGTTCACAAGTACCCCACCTATGACAAGGAGATGTAATCCATTGTGTAGGCCTACTATTGATGGAATAATTAGATCCTAGAGAAGGAGATGATCATCCACACTAATAACAACCCCTAAAGTTCATGTAGACACAAGGAAAGTTACAGAACAAATTCCATCGAAAGTGGTCCACATAACTACAAAATTCCGCTTGAACATAAAGTACAAGAAGGAAAAAACAAATCACATTGTAAACTGCCTCATATGACCTTTGGTTACAGCACTAACTAACATACTAAACTCTTGTGGACTCAAGGTCTCTAGTTGGCCCCATTTGTGTGATAGAAACCATGACTTTGATGTTACCTATCAGACACTATTTGCAAGGAACCAGTCTCATACTTTCATCTATGGGATGAAATTTTATGCCATATGTGCCAATTGTGTGGTAGAGAAATTTGGCTTGAAGAAGACAATGGTAATGTTGCAAAAGTACATCTGCTAACCCAAACTATGATATGACATCAACATGTTTCTATGACCCAATGGTGCATATATGGGGTTAAATGTATTTTATATGACCCTAAGGGGGGGATATATGGGGTTAAATATAAATGTAATGAAGTAAATTTATATGTAATAATGATCAGCCTAATGAAGGCCCCACACATGCAATGAGTAAATAGGTATATATATAAGTGATGTAGTCATTATTGAGGGAAATATATCATTTCGATATATGAATGTAATAAGCTATTTAAAGGAGGTTCTCCTATTCTTTAAGGATTTATTGTGTAACTCATCTCTCTTATTTACTTAGGAGTTATGCTATGCATTTACATTCCTAATGGTGTGTATTGTGTTTATTATGTTATCTTAAGAATTTGGTTCAAAATATTTGGTATCAGATCCATTTTTACTATAAAAATAATCGGGATGTCTCAGACAGATAAACTTCTAGGATCCTTGTAAGACATAGAGAATTCTCTATGGTAAAAAATTTAGGTCTTGGCTCATTATAAGTTTGGATTTATAGTTTGTGGAAGTTAGGATTTTTACTAGTCCAAAAACTAGTCTCAAACATGGGTTCTAGGTAAAATTGTTATATCTCAAGCTTTAGAAATCCAAATTGAGTGCCACCTATTGTATCAAAAGGAATATGGACCATAGTATTTGTGGTAAAAAACTCCTAATTCGAACAAGAAAACCAAACACGTGTCAATATGTACAAGTTCCCTCTCTTGAAAGGGACAAAAATAACAAGTTTTAGGAAAGGTATTGTTATACGACAACTAGCGAGTGACTCGCTACTATCCCCACTTGCATCTAGTGGGTGCAACTTTTAATTGATACCTGCGGGTTGTCAGTGTGAACACCCGTGGCTAACCCACTGGTTGGCAAGCATAAGATTCATGTTTATGCTAAAAAGTAGGCAGAGAAAGATGCCTCTAAGTAAAGGATTGCAAGGCTCAGCTCTAGGTCACCTAGGGTCAAAGTAATCTCTTCCATCCATGGTGTCCTTTTGTGTGTCCGAGAGGGCAATGTGGTCACAGATGGAGACATGCTATTTTGATCGATAACAGGTTTCATAACTCTCACCTAGCATATCAAAATTGGGCCAAACTTGTGTCATTGTAGAGAATACATACCATGATACTACAAGAAAAAAATTTGTACTCAGATAGCATGAATTTTCATAGATAATTTAGGAGCAAGGTTGGCCAGCAAGACAACCTACAAACTAGGTTTTACAGGTATGCTAACTTGCAACTTGCATATATTTTGATTGGAATATCTGTCTTGGGTGATTTAGAAGGTGTAATAAAGAGGAAATAGAGAATAAATCCAGTAAATAATAGTGGGATATAATGGAAAGAGGTGGATAGAAATTTACTTCTCCCATTAAACCTCTTGAAATCTCAACCACGATTCATGGAGAAAATTAACAAATGTGTAGCTAGTTATCCAATTTGGAGGAAAAGTTTGAGGAATTGAATGATAGGTCAATGACAAATGTTCAATTTCTAAGAACAAAAAACGATATAGAAAGTGAGATGAAAAAGATGGCTAGTAAGGAGGATCTCAAAGTTATGAAGGGGGGGATTCTTAATAAGATGATACATCTCTTTCCTCAAACTCCAACTCCTCAAGAAGAGGAGAAGGATATCAAGAGGGACCTTTCCCAAACATAAATTGAGAAAATTGAAAAGCACTTGGAGAACAAGAGGTTCGAGTCCCCATTTTTTCATTCATCACATCATCATGGGTTCAACACAGCAGCAAGGAACTACTTCATTCCCAAGATTGATATGAGAAATTTTGATTCCAATGATACAATAACATGGATATTCCAAATGGAGCGCCAATTCTTTGATCTACACTAAGCACTAACTTTACAAAAGATAAATATTGCATCCTTGTATTTAGAACCTAATAAATTTGTATAGTATTAATGGCTTTGAAACCGTTAATAGAACTTTATTGTCTCTTGGTGTATATTTACATATGAGTTAATAGAATATTATGGGGACAATAAGAGCAACACCCTCTTTAGCCAATTGATAAATATCAAGCAAGAAGGTCCAGCTATAGAACACTTTAAGAGGATAGCATTCAACATTCTAGAAGATAATTTGTTGGATCTATTTATGGGCACTTTAAGGGAGAACATTCAACATGAAGTACATCTATTTGAACCTAAACCACTGGAGAATTATTTTAATCTAACAAGGAAACTTTAAAGTAAAAATATGGCTACTAGAATCGTTGCTAATAACACATATATACAAGTAAATGTTTCCTCCCACAACCTCACTCATCCTTCAAGGTTGACACCTCAACAAGTGGAGGAAATGAGAGCAAAGGGACTATGTTTCAATTATGATAGAAAGTACAGTAAGGACCATAAGTGTAGCAAGAATAAATTGTTCTACATAGATTGTGAAGATGAAGAAGACCGATAACCATAAAAGGCTCAAGAGGTGGATATACAATATACTACTCCAACCATATCTTGTCATGCATTGTCCGGCATTATCACTCCTCAAACTCTTAGGATAGAAGGATATATAAAAAATAAAAAGGCAGTAATGTTGATTGATTCTGGTATTACCCATAACTTCATTAATTGCAAACTAGCAAAATTTCTCAATTGCTTTATATATCTAGCACCATTACTTCAAGTAATGATTGCAAATGGAGTTACCATAAATTGTTAAGGAGATTTCCATAGTATTAAGCTTACTTTGGTGGATTATTTATTGGGTTTTCCAATGATTGAAATATAATTGGGTAGTGTTAACATTGTACTAGGGGTCTAATGGTTGCAATCATTGTGAACAATGGCTCTTAATTTTCAATAAATTTTCATGATATTCTCTTCAAAAGGAAATTAAATTGAACTTAGAGGTATTGCATGGAAACCCTCTAAAGGGATAAGATCTAACAACATGAAAAAATTGCTTAAAAAGGGACACCATGGAGTAATTGCACAGTTGTGCTCACTAGATGTTCAAGCATCTATACCCTCTATTCTAATGGATATCCAAAAAGTTACTAACAATCATTCCAAGGTATATGGAGAGATGCCTAAAGGTATTCCACCTACTCGAGATCATGAACATGCTATTCACTTGTAACCGGGAATTGTCCCACCTAACATAAGACCCTATAGCTATCCATATGCACAAAAGAGTGAAATAGAAAATATGGTTCAAGAAATGTTAGATGCATGCATCATTCAACCTAGATAAAGTGTTTTCTTCTCACCAATTGTGATGGTTTGCAAAAAGGAAGGTTCATGGAATATGTGTCTAGATTATCAAGAACTCAATAAGATGATCATTAAAGATAAGTTTCATATTCATGTCATTGATGAATTATCAAATGAATTAAAGGGATACATTTTATTTACCAAGTTGGATATCCCTTTTGGATATCATCAAATCAGAATAAGGAAATAACATATCATGAAAAACAACCTTAATAACACATGAAGATCATTATGATTTTTTGGTGATGCCATTTGGCCTTACCAATGCACCTTCCACATTTCAAATCTTGATGAATTCTATTTTTAAACCCTTCCTTGGAAAATTTGTGTTAGTATCTTTTGATGATATACTAATCTATCAAATCTTGGGAAGAGCATGCACAACATGTTGATAGGCTCTTAAAATTATTGGAGCGGTACCAACTATATACCAATCCTTCTAAGTGTTCTTTTGGGGTTTAAGAAGTGGAATATTTGGGTCATTGTATCTAATGAAGGTTTCAAAGTGGACCCTAACAAAATTAAGTCTATAATGGAATTTCCAATTCCTAAAACCTTGAAGAATATTAGAGGATTCTTAGGATAATGCCGCAAGTTTTTCAATAAGTATGGTCAGATAGCAGCAGCTATAACAAGGTTATTGAAAAGGGAGGCATTTCCTTGGACTCAAGAAGCAACTGAATCTTTTGAAAAACTTAAATTGCTATTTGTACAACTCCTTTAATGTCCATGCATGAATTCACAAAAACCTTATTGTGGAATGTGATGCCTTGGAGCATGGCATTGATGCCGTTTTAATGCAATAAGGAAGTCCCCTTGCATTTCAAAGTTGCCAACTGAAATGAAAAAAACTTACTCGAACCAATTTATGAAAAGGAAATGTTGTCCATACTACATGCAATTAAGAAATGTTATCCTTACCTAATAGGAATACACTTCAAGGAAAGAACAAATCAGGATAGTCTTAAGTACCTCTAGGAACAATGATTATCTTCATAAGAGAAAAAAAATGGGTTACAAAGATGCTAGATTATGACTTTGTATCTCCAAAAAAGGAGAACAGAATGTGGTGGAAAATATACTTTCAAGAAGAGAATTTGACATGCAAGGATTACTATGTGTTATTTTCATTATGCAATCCGATTAGGTAAAAGAATCAAGGATAGAATAGAAACATGATATGAAATCATGCAAGATAATTCAACAACTACAAGAGGACCCTGTTTCACTAGATAATCTTGTGTGGAAAAATTATTCACCATGGTACTGAGATCGCCTATATTTATGTAAGAATTCTCAACTCAAATAGAAGATCTTTTTGGAATCCCACACTTCTTCTATACGATGAAATTCAAGGTTCTTAAAAACTTACAACATGATCAAGAAGATTTTTTTCTCTGAAGGTCAAAGTGATGTCTAAAAGTTTGTGCCAGTGTGTTTGGTTTTCCAATAGAACATAGGGGGAAAAGCAAGACATGGGTATTCTAGATCCATTAGCCATACCAAGTCAACATTGAGAAGTGGTCTCAATGGATTTTATCACAAGGCTACCAAATTTAGAAGGAAAGACTTCCATTATGTTAGTAGTGGATCGACTCGCAAAGTATACCCATTTTTTCTCTCTTTCTCATCATTTTAAAGCAAGTACAGTAGTTGCAGCATTCATGGAAACTATTCATAAGCTATAGGGAATGCCCAAGATTATTATAAGTGATAGAGATCTAATTTTCATTGGTAATTTTTGGAAGGAACTATTTACTTGTTTGGACACTCAATTAACTCACATCTCCTCTTACCATCCTCAATCTGATGGGAAAAATGAGAATATTGTGAATAAATGCCTAGAAGGGTATCTTTGTTGCTTTGAATATGATAAACAAAAACAATGGGTTAAGTGGTTGCCCTTAGAAAAATGGTGGTACAACACATATTTCCATACTTAATAAAAAATGTCACCATTTATGGCACTTTCTGGCTATCATACTCCTTCCATCACATCAACCTTAATAGAGAAAGCTAAGGTTCAAGTAGTGTAGGATCACATAGAGAACCAACAAGAGGTTCTCCAACTATTGAAATATAACTTGGTTATAGCACAAAATAGGATGAAAGAACAAGCATATCAACCTCATAGTGAAAGGAAATTTGAAGTGGGAGATTGGGTGTTTTTTAGGCTACGACCATACAAACATATGCCCCTCAAGCAACAAAAGAAAGACAATAAATTAGCACCCAAGTAATATAGTCCCTATAAGGTGTTGTAAAGGATTGGAAGTATGGATTACAAATTGGACAACCCTCCATATTCATGTATAAATCTAGTATTCCATGTTTCTTATCTAAAAAGGTAATAGGTGACAAGATCCTAGTCCATACTATTTTACTAAAGATTGATGAAGAAAGGAAATTGATACTAGAACATGAAATAATCATTGACACTAGGATCAAGAAATTGTGAAATCGAGCAATTACTGAGTACACCATCAAGTGGAAGAACTTTCCAATAGAAGAGGTGAGATGGGAAGATCAATTCTTCATGAAGAAACATCTAGAGTTAATAACTTGTTGAGGACAACACTTGTTTGTCGGGGAGGGGCATGCTAATCCCTATATATTGTGATATTACATTTCTATTATTATATTATTATTGTATGTATTAGTAGGCTATGACCTTAATTTTAATTGTGTGGTCGGATAGAATTATAATTGTACCCTTTGCCTCTTATATATATATACACCAAATATACATAGTTTTATGATCATTTCATCTTGCCTTGTGTATTTGATACATTGTAAATGGAGGTTACCCCCTTGAAGAGGCTTCTTATTCATCTCTTTTCTTCATTGTTAAGGTGTTCTATTACTCTCACGTTCTTATTTGGTGATCTTTTGGGAATTTGGTGCATAACACATTATCTCTAAAAATAAGATTGATGGTATGGGTGTGAAGGAAGAAGGAAAACCATCAAATTTGAAACCATATAGACATCTTCATTACCATTAGAAATATTTCAAGAAAGACAAGAATATCTACATCAACACTATCAAGGAATAACATGAAATAATCAACAATATTCATGGAACAAGGAATCATAAAACCATTACTTGACAAGATATTAGCAGGCACAAGAATCTACATCAAATTGGAGAAGTCACGACAACAACAACAACAGATGGAATCAACAGAAAGAATATTATGGATCAACTAGCTATCTAGAATCAAGACCAAAAAGAATCACATTTGGATGGATGGATCATCCTTATTGACAACAAGAAAGAAAAAATATAAGGAAACCCTATTACTTGGTTTCATCACATGTAAATCCATTAATTGCAAAGCTTTGAGGATAAATGTTTTTGAAGGAGTGTATTATGTTATGACCCAAGGGGGGAATATATCGGGTCAAATTTATATGATATGACCCCAAGGGGGGCATATATGGAATCAAATTTACATGATATGAACCCAAGGGTAGAATAGATGGAGTTAAATATATATGTAATGAAGTAAATTTATATGTAATACTGGTCGGCCTAGAATGAAGGTACTACATGTGGAGTGAGTAAATAAGTATAAATATACGTGATGTAGTCATTATTGAGGGAAATATGTGAATTGAATATATGATTGTATTGGTGTATTTGGAGGAGGTTCTTCTATTCTTTAAGGATTTATTGTGTAACTCATCTTTATTATCTACTTTGGAGTTGTGCTTCATGTTTACATTTTTGTACATGGTGTGTACAATGTTTATTATGTTATCTTAAGGATTTGGTTCATAACACATGTATATGATATCATGCATCATATGTTCCATTTCCAAGCATGCCATTAAGGAGAATGGATTGTACACTCCTCTACCTAACAGACCCTAAGAGTCCATCTCCATGGACTACATGTCTATTCCACCTTCAACCAATAATGGAAACAATTATATGTTTGTAGTTTTAGACTAGTTATGTAAGATGGACATTTTAATGCCTTGTAATAAGAGCATCACAACAAAGGCCACTACTAATCTCTTATTTGGGCATGTTTGGTTCCATTTTTTGCTCCCAAAGATCCTTATATCATATTGAGATAATAGGTTGTCAAACACTTTCTATTCAAACATATGGTCAGTGATGGACATACTACCTTCCACTCCCAAACTGATAAATAGACAGAGGTAGCAAACAATATGATTATGCATATCCTAAGAATGTACAGTTATGAACATCCATGCACATGGTTTGAGATCCTTCCTTATGTTCGTCACAGCTACAACGAGACCTTCAAAACTCTATTAGTCATGGACCTTTTCTAATGTGCTTGGGGTTCTTTCCATTAGCCCCAATTGACGTAGCACTACCCATTGTATATACACAAGAAGAATCATCCCATGCTCAAATCGAGGTTAATTGGGAAACCAAATTTGTTGAACAGATCCACCGTGTCCGATAAAAATATCATGTATTTTTTAGAAAAACAATTCCAAGTATAAGCAATGCCATGTTTAGCATTGTGTTATACACAAATTTTAGGTGGGAGATAAGGTATGGTTTCATTTGTAGAAATCACACCACACATGACCCCATCATAACCTATTCCCACTCTGATACAAGCCTTAGAACATCACCAAGGACATTGGTGAGAATGATTTTCAATTAACTATGTCACCTTTCCATGACTTGTACCCTATATTTAATGTGACTTTGTTTCGACACTATTTTCCACCTCTCTTGGACACTTTAGAGGTGGCTAACCACTTGGACCTTGTGGAACTCAATATTGACTACATTGACTAGGAGAAATTCGATCAGATCATGGACACCAAGATGTAGGGAACCTACCAAAAAACACCCAAATCTATTGGGTCATCAAAGCAGGACAATTTCTTCATCGAGGCAAGTGGCTCACCAGGAGTCAAATTTAACAGAAGATTCCCCATATGATGGAGGAACAAAATGAAATGGGGACTATTTCGTCCTAAGGTGGGTATGAATGGTCCAGGTAAATAAAAATGGACACCAACCTATTCTATTGATTCATAATGGTTCCACATCTTGGTAGTTTACTTTAATTTTCAAGTTCTAAAATTCCAATGCATTTTTCTAGAATTTCCCTTGCATTTATGGTAGTGGACATATGCCACTCATTGAGTTAAGATTTGTAATAGTACAATAAATTCCCAACATTCCAAATTCACTTTTATTTTGTGGCCTAGAAAAATCATAGAGAATGATTTAAGCTTTGTAATGTTCCAAGAAATGCCCTAAAATAAGATTATATGCAGAAGGTGTGCCCTTAAGAAGTTGATGTATCTACTAGCCTCCTTGTGCCCCACATTCCTTTTGCCACACCAATTTCCTAGGGTTGTGTTTTTGTATCTTTAGGGTATTTACATCCTAGAGCATCATACATATGTTAGAAAGGAACTTTTGTCCACTTGTAATGTCTTCTTATGAATGAGCGTAGCTAACACATCTCTCTTCGGAGCTAAGTTACCACCACTATAGCTAGTGTGTATTAGTTTGATGCTTACAATATTTCCATTTAATTCATTAATAGAATTTGGGTTTTTCTATACTGTTATGATTTCTACATTATTTGTGTGTGTGTGTGTGTGTGTTTATATTCCTTACTTCATTTAGTTTTAGATAAATAAAGGTTAAAGACATCTAGTAGATTAGATCTATCACTAGCACCAATTTGACCATAGTGAGTCTCCCACCTCTATACAAGCACCTGTTACACCACATAGATAACCTCTTATACAATTTTATTACAAGTTCCCTAGTGATTTATACCATAGTCACTTCATTTAAGAAGGAACTTGAAGTACTTAAATCGATATTGAATATCTATCTGTTGAAACAAAAACAATTGAATGAAGTATTTAATCTTGTCCTCATTAACCCCATAAAAGAAAATTGAGGATTTATTCAATTTAAACTTCATTTGTATAGAACAAAAGTACATAACTAAGCTCTCCTTAACTTAAGATTATATCTTTCAATTCATCACAAAATAAAATAATGTAATCTACAAAAATAAGATGAAACAAAAACAAAGATCTTCCTAACATGGTACCTTTAAAACCACCATTTCTTCTTGCCTGCAAAAGTTCCCTATAGGCTATTGTTGGTTGTGGAGCCTAATCTTCTTAATTTAGAGATTTTTGTTGTCTCGGTTATGTTTGTACCCCAGTTTTATATGATATGCAGGTGGACTGTACACTCATCCTAGTGGGGGGGTGTGGGGGGCATCATCCCCCCACGGGGGTTTGGGAGGTCTGGGGGCCAGTGGGCCCCCGGTGGGGGTAGCACCCCTGAGAAAGGGGGTTTAGGGGCGAAGCCCCCGAAATAAATTTTATGGGTTGTTTTGCTGGCCAAAATTTTACAGGCCCATGGTATTGGGTAGCCTATAGTATTTTCCCATGGTAATTCCCTTTAAAATGAAGACATTGTCATACGGCTGTGTAATGTATTGTAGCATTGTAAATATCTCTGTGATTGTGTAAGAGATACTGAGAGAGAGTAAAGAGGAAGTTGCAGCGTATGTGTTGCAGGTTGTATCCCCTCATTTTTTGGATGGTATAATAATAAAAGGACTGGCAATTTTTGTGTGGACGTATCCCAGATTGGCTGAACCACATTATATTGGTGTCTCTCTTGTATTGTGTTTATGTGATTTATATTTGCATCTTTTTTATTGTTATTTCTCTGCGATCCTATTTTTTCTAACAATTGGTATCAGATCCAAAGGTCTATTTGGAAGATAAACTCACAGGAAAGAAGGGTTCCTAGTTCAAGTGAGAGCAATGGCAGAAGAAGGAAAGTTTAAGGTCGATAATAACGGCCAAAACTACCAGTTACAGAAGATGCAAATGGAGGACTATCTATATCAAAAGGATCTATTCCTACTGTTGGGAGAAAAATCAAAACAATTAACGACTATGAAGGATGAATAATGGGAGGTTCTTGATAGAAAGGCACTAAGAAAAATACGACTGTGTTTGGATTCATCGGTGGCTTTCAATATCTCAAAAGAAAAGACAACGAAGGGTCTGATGAACGCATTTGGTAAGCTATATGAAAAACCCTCATCATCCAACAAGGTATTTCTAATGAAGCGTTTATTTAATATGAAGATGTTAGAAGGTGGATCTATTGTTGATCATTTAAATGAATTTAATACAATTACAAATCAGCTAAGTTTTGTAAAAGTGAACTTTGATGATGAGGTTAGGGATCTTCTAATATTTTTCTCATTTCTAGAAAGATGGAATGGATTGGTCATGTTTGTAAGTAACTCTGTCTCTAGTTCAAACAGTTTGAAACTTGATGATGTTGTTGGTGTTATTCTTAGCGAGGAAATGCGAAGGAAAGGCATGGGTGAGACATCAGGTAATGCGTTGACCATGGAGAGCAGTGGACAACAAAGGGAGAGGAAAAATACCAGGTAATCGCAGCAAGTATAGGAAAGGCATATCCAAGTCCATATTGGGAAAGATAGAGTGTTGGAACTGTGGAAAGACATGACATCGGAAAAAAGACTGTAAATCTCTAAAGAAGAAAGGAGATGGACAACAAGATACTACTCAGGAAGCAAATGTAGCAAGTGATGTGTTACAAGATGCCTTGATTCTTGCATTAGATAATACTAGTGATTATTGGCTAGTAGATTCAGGGGCTTCATGTCATGCTACAACCCATAGGAAATTTTTTCATGATTATGTTTCAGGCGATTTTGGACATGTTTTATTAAGTGATGATGAACTATGTAAAATTGTTGGAATGGGTAAGGTACGGATAAAATTAAAGAATGGAACTGGATGGTTGTTGAAATATGTAAGTCATATTCTTGCTCTAAAAAGAAATATGATCTCAACAGGGAAATTGGGAGATGGTGGTTGTTTATCTATGTTTGGATAAATGTGGTGGAAGATCACTAAAAGATCGATGGTGATAACAAAAGGAGACATGATATGTACATTGTATTTATGTCCTCATATTATTGTCTATTCTATCTCTTTAGCTTCCACAGGAACATATACAATATTATGGCATCATAGGATTGACCACATGAGTGATAAGGGGATGCATATTCTCCACTCTAGGAAGTTGTTGCCAAACCTTAAGTAAGTAAGTTTGGAATTATGTGAGAACTGTGTTTATGGAAAACATAAGAGTTAGATTTCTCAGGGTTGGGAAACAGAAGAAGAGTGAAATGTTAGAGTTTGTGCATACAGATGTATGGGGACTGGATCAAGTACAATATCTTGGTGGCTCTCATTATTATGTTACATTTATTGATGATGCAACTAGAAAAACTTGGGTTTATTGCATTAGACAAAAATCTGATGTGTTTGCTACTTTTAAGAAATGGAAAGGTTTGGTTGAGAATGAGACAGGAAAAAGGTTTAAGTGTCTCAAATCTGATAATGGAGATGAATACTGCGGAAAGGATTTTGATAGCTATTTTTCATACCATGGAATTCGTAGAGAAAATATAGTCATAGGAACACCACAAGAAAATGGTGTGTCAGAAAAGATAAATAGGACAATCATGGAGCATGCAAGGTGTATGAGATTGCATGCAGGGTTTCCCTTACAGTTTTGGGAAGATGTTGTAAATATTGTTGTTTACTTAATAAAAAGAGGGCCTTCAAGCGCTTTGGATGGTGGGATTCCAGAGGAGGCATGTTAAGTAAAAAGGTAAACTACTCATTTTTGAGAAATTTTGGTTGTGAAGCATTTCTCCATATTGATAAAAAAAATAGAACAAAGCTTGAAGATAAATCCAAGAAATGTACATGTATTGGATACGGGGTTGATTAATTTGGTTATCGCTTATGGGATTATGAAAGTAACAAAATAACTAGGAGTGGAGATGTGGTATTCAATGAAAATGTCATGGATAAAGATCAGTTACAGGGAAAGAAACAGGAAAAGGAAAACACAAAGTACACAATGCTTGATGAAATAAAAGAAAATGAAGTTCCAAAGGTGTCCGAAAATCAAGAACATCAGCAGGTACGTCAAACTCCCACAAGTGTTAGAATATCTACCAGGTTAAGTAGACCCCCTGAACAATGCTCTCCTTCAAATTATTATTTATTGATGACTGATTCTAGTGAACCAGAATGTTATGAAGAAGCAATGTAGGTGGAAACTAGAAAGAAGTGGGAGCAAGGCATGAATGAGGAGATGGACTCATTGGTAAGAAACCAGACTTGAGATTTGGTTCAATTTCCTGCAGGTAAAAGAGCATTGCAGAATAAATGGGTTTATAGTTTGAAGGAAGAAGATGGAGGCAAGAAGCAGTACAAGGCCATACTTGTTGTAAAGGGGTTTGCACAGAAGAAAAATATAGATTTTGATGAAATATTTTCTTATGTTGTTAAAATGAATTCAATTAGGACTATTTTAAGTCTGGTGGAAGTAGATTATTTGCATCTTGAATAGTTAGATGTAAAAACAACATTTCTCCATGGGGATTTGGAGGAAGATATTTATATGGAACATTCACAAGGGTATGAAGTCAAAGCGAAGGAGAATTTAGTATGCAAATTGAAGAAGAGCTTGTATGTCTTGAAGCAAGCCCCAAGGCAGTGGTATTTGAAATTTGACAGGTTTATGATAGAACAAGGTTATAGTAGATGTCAATATGATCATTATGTTTATTTCAAGAGTCTAGATAATGGAAGATATATTATCTTGTTATTTTATGTGTATGACATGCTTATTGCAGGGTCTAACATGCAAGATATAAATGTGCTCAAGAGGAAGTTATCCAATTCACTTGCGATGAAGGATTTGGGTGATGCAAAGAAAATCCTTCGTATGAGAATAACAAGAGATGGGAAAAATCGCAAATTGACATTGTCTTAAGGTGAGTACATAGAAAAGGTGTTGGAGAGGTTTTGAATGCAGAATGAAAAACTAGTTAGTGCGCCTTTGGCCTGCCATTTCAAAATAAGTAAGGAGATGTGTCCCAAGACACAGGAAGAGATAAATTACATGTCCATGGTTCCCTATTCATCAACAGTTGGTGGCTTGATGTCTTCCATGGTGTGCACAAGACCATATATTTCACATGTAGTGGGAGTTGTGAGCTAGTATATGAACAATCCAGGTAAAGAACATTGGAAGGAAGTACAATGGATTCTCGGGTATTTGATAGCTACTACCACTCATGCATTATGTTTTGGAGGTTCAAATATTGTTCTACAAGGATATGTTGATGCAGATATGGCAGGTGATCAATATAGCAGGAGGAGCACCATAGGGTATGTGTTTATCGTAGGTGGAACATCAGTAAGTTGGATTTCATTGTTGCACTTTCAACAACAGAAGCAGAGTATGTTGTTGCTACAAAGGCTATTAAAGGGATTATTTGGTTGCAGAGGTTCATGGAGGAATGGGTAAGAAGTAGAAGGATAGTAGGTTGTATAGTGACATCCAGAGTGCCATTCATCTTACAAAGAACTCATCCTTCCATTCTAATACTAAACATATACAGCTAAAGTACCATTTCATATAGTATGTTCTAGAAGATGAACTGTTGAAGTTGGAAAAGACACACACTAGCCAGAATCCTGCATACATGTTGACAAAGGTAGTAACCCGAGAGAAACTGAGTTCCTAATCGGTTTCAGTTGGATTTCTATCATGAAGGTGAAGATGATAAATTTTCCATATCCAAGGTTTAAAGCATAGTCCAGCAAGTGCATGATCTGTGGAGTTGTTGTGATCAGTCTCCAAGCGGGAGATTGTTGGTTGTGGAGCCTGATCTTCTTAATGCAGAGATGTTGTTTCAGCCATGTTTGTACACCAGTTTTATATGATATGCAGTTGGACTATACACTCATCATGGTGGTAGGTGTGGGGGGGAATTGCCCCCCCATGGGGGTTCGGGGGGTCCACCCCCCCCGTATGGGGGGGCTGGGGGCCAGTAGGGCTAGCGCCCCTGAAAGAAATTTTATGGGTTGTTTTGCTGGCCAACAGTTTATAGGAGCACGGTATTGGGTAGCCCGTAGTATTTTCCCATGGTAATTCCCTTTAAAAGGAAGACATTGTAATATGGTTGTGTAATGTATTATAGCATTGTAAATATCTCTGTGATTGTGTAAGAGAAATTGAGAGAGAGTGAAAAGGAAGTTGCAGCGGATGTGTTGCAGTTTGTATCCCTTCATTTGTTGGATGGTATAATAATAAAAGGACTAGCAATTTATGTGTCGACGTAGCCTATATTGGGTGAACCACGTTATATTAGCGTCTCTCTTGTATTGTGTTTATGTGATTTATATTTGCATCCTATTTATTTTTATTGCTTCGCAATCCTGTTTTTTCTAACAATTGGTATCAGAGCCAAAGGTCTGTTTGGAAGATAAACTCATAGGAAAGAAGGGTTCCTGGTTCAAGTGGGAGCAATGGTGGAAGAAGAAAAGTTTAAGGTCTAGAAATTTAACGGCCAAAACTACCAGTTGTGGAAGATGCAAATGGAGGGCTATCTATATCAAAAAGACATATTCCTACTGTTGGGAGGAAAAACAAAACAGTCAGCGACTATGAATGATGAAGAAGGGGAGTTTCTTGACAGAAAGGCACCGGGAACAATACGATTGTGCTTGGATTCGTCGGTGGCTTTCAATATATCAAAATAAAAGATAACGGAGGGTATGATGAGCGCATTGGGTAAGCTGTATGAAAAAACCTCAGCATCCAACAAGGTATTTCTAATGAAGCATTTATTTAATATGAAGATGTCAAAAGGTGGATTTATTGTTGATCATTTAAATGAATTTAATACAATTACAAATCAGCTACGTTCTGTAAAAGTGAACTTTGATTAGGACTCTTTTAATATTGTGCTCATTGCCAAAAATATGGAATGGATTGGTCATGGCTGTAAGTAACTCTGTCTCTAGTTCAAACACTTTGAAATTTGATGATGTTTTCGATGCTATTCTTAGTGAGGAAATGCGAAGGAAAAGCATGGGTGAGACATCAAGTAATGCGTTGACCATGGAGAGAAGGGGACAACAAAGGGAAAGAGGGAAAATCCCAGGTAATAACAACAAGTATAGGAAAGGAAAATCCAAGTCCATATTGGGAAAGATAGAGTGTTGGAACTGTGGAAATATAGGACATCGGAAGAAAGACTGTAAATATCTAAAGAAGAAAGGAGATGGACAACAAGAGACTACTCAGGAAGAAAATGTAGCAGGTGATGTGTTACAAGATGCCTTGATTATTGCATTAGATAATATTAGTGATTACTGGCTAGTAGATTCAGGGGATTCATGTCATGCTACACCCGATAGGAAATGTTTTCATGATTATGTTCCAGCCAATTTTGGACATGTTTTATTGGGTGATGATGAACCATGTAAAATTGTTGGGATGGGTAAGGTATGGATAAAATTAAAGAATGGAACTGAATGGATGTTGAAATATGTAAGTCATATTCCTGCTCTGAAGAGAAATTTGATCTCAATAGGGCAGTTGGGAGATGGTGGTTGTTTATCTACGTTTGGAGAAATGTGGCGGAAGATCACTAAAGGATCGATGGTGATAGAAAAATGAGACAAGATAGGTACGTTGTATTTATGTCCTCATAATATTGTATGTTCTAACTCTTTAGCTTCCATAAGAACAGATACAACATTATGGGATCATAGGATTGGCCACATGAGTGAGAAGAGGATGCATATTCTCCACTCTAGGAAGTTGTTGCCATATATTAAGCAGGTAAGTTTGGAATTCTATGAGAACTGTGTTTATGAAAAACATAAGAGAGTCAGATTTCTCAGGATTTGGAAACAGATGAAGAGTGAAAAGCTAGAGCTTGTGCATATATATGTATGGGGACCAGATCAAGTACAATCTCTTGGTGGTTCTCATTATTATGTTACATTTATTGATGATGCAACTAGAAAAACTTGGGTTTATTGCATTACACAGAACTCTGATGCGTTTGCTACTTTTAAGAAATGGAAAGGTTTGGTTGCGAATGAGACAGGAAAAAGGTTGAAGTGTCTCAGATATGATAATGGAAGTGAATACTATGGCAGTGAGTTTGATAGCTATTGTTCATACCATGGGATTCATAGAGAAAAGATAGTCCCAGGAACACCACAAGAAAATGATGTGTCAGAAAGAATGAATAGGACGATCATGGAGCGTGCAAGGTGTATGAGATTGCATGCAGGGTTTCCCTTACAATTTTGGGCAGATGCAGTAAATACAGGTGTTTATTTAATAAAAAGAGGGCCTTCAAGTGCTTTGGATGGTGGGATTCTAGAGGAGGCATGTATAGGTAAAAGGTAAACTAATCATTTTTTATAACTTTTGGTTGTAAAGCATTTGTCCATATTGATAAAGAAAATAGAACAAGTATTGAGGCTAAATCCAAGAAATGTACATTTATTGGATACGAGGTTGATGATTTTGGTTATCGCTTATGGGATTATGAAAGTAACAAAATCATTAGGATTTGAGATGCGGTATTCAATGAAAATGTCATGTATAAATATCAGTTGCAAGGAAAGAAACAGGAAAAGGAAAACACCAAGTACAGAATGCTTGATGAAATAAAAGAAAATGAAGTTCCAAAGGTGCCAGAAAATCAAGAACAACAGTAGGTTCCTCAAACTCCTGCAAGTGTTAGAAGATCTACCAGGTTAAGTAGACCCCCTGAACGATACTCTCCTTCAATGTATTATTTATTGATGACTAATTCTAGTGAACCGGAATGTTATGAAGAAGCAATGTAGGTGGAAACTAGAAAGAAGTGGGAGCAAGGTATGAATGAGGAGATGGACTCATTGGTAAAAAACCAGACTTGGGATTTGGTTCAATTTCCTGCAGGTAAAAGAGCATTGCAGAACAAATGGGTTTATAGGTTGAAAGAAGAAGATGGAGGCAATAAGCAGTACAAGGATAGACTTGCTGTAAAGGGTTTTGCACAGAAGAAAGGTATATATTTTGATGAAATATTTTCTTATGTTTTTAAAATGACTTCGATTACGACTATTTTAAGTCTAGTGGTGGTAGAATATTTACATCTTGAACAGTTAGATATAAAAACATCATTTCTCCATGGGGATTTGGAGGAAGAGATTTATATGCAACAACCACAAGGGTATGAGGTCAAAGGGAAGGATAATTTAGTATGCAAGTTGAAGAAGAGCTTGTATGTCTTGAAGCAAACTCCAAGGCAGTGATATTTGAAATTTGACGGGTTTATGACAGAACAAGGTTATAGTAGATGTCATTCTGATCACTGTGTTTATTTCAAGAGGCTAGATAATGGAATATATATTATTTTTTTTTTATGTGTATGACATGCTTATTGCAGGGTCTAACATGCAAGATATAAATGTGCTCAATAGGAAGTTAGCCAATTCATTTGCAATGAAGGATTTGGGTGATGTAAATCAAATCCTTGGTATGAGAATAACAAGAGACAGAAAAAATCGCAAATTGACATTGTCTTAGGGTGAGTACATAGAAAAGGTGTTGGAGAGGTTTAGAATGCAGAATGCAAAACCAGTTAGTATTCATTTTGCCAG
Source organism: Larix kaempferi (assembly GCA_027924585.1). Taxonomy (NCBI): domain Eukaryota; kingdom Viridiplantae; phylum Streptophyta; class Pinopsida; order Pinales; family Pinaceae; genus Larix; species Larix kaempferi. Next base: position 1,622,435 of record BSBM01000882.1, on the reverse strand, counting down.
CCATTTCAAACTAAGAATATGTGTCCCAATACATAGGAAGAGATAGATTACATGTCCATGGTTCCCTATTCATCAGCAGTTGGCATCTTGATTTCTGCCATGGTGTGCACAAGACCATATATTTCACATGTAGTGGGAGTTGTCAGCAGGTATATGAACAATCCAGGAAAAGAACAATGGAAGGAAGTACAATGGATTCTTAGGTATTTAAGAGATACTACCACTCATGAATTATGTTTTGGAGGTTCAGATATTGTTCTACAGGGATATGTTGATGCAGATATGGAAGGCGATAAAGATAGCAGGATGAGCACCACAGGGTATGTGTTTATCGTAGGTGGAACAACAGTAAGTTGGATTTCGAAGCTGCAAAAGGTTGTTGCACTTTCAACAATAGAAGCAGAGTATGTTGTTGCTACAGAGGCCAGTAAAGAGATGATTTGGTTGCATAGGTTCATGGAGGAATTGGGTAAGAAGCAGGAGGATAACAGGTTGTATAGTGACATCCAGAGTGCCATTCATCTTGCAAAGAACTCATCCTTCCATTATAAGACTAAACATATATAGCTAAAGTACCATTTCATATAGTTTGTTCTAGCAGATGAACTGTTGAAGCTGGAAAAGATACATACTAGCCAGAATCCTGTAGACATGTTGACAAAGGTAGTAACCAAAGAGAAATTGAGTTCCTGATTGGTTTCAGTTGGCCTTCTAGAATGAAGGTGAATATGAGAAATTTTCTATATCCAAGGTTAAAATCATATTCCAACAAGTGTAGCAGCGGTGGAGTTGTTTTGGTTAGTCTCCAAGTGGGAGATTGTTGGTTGTGGAGCCTGATCTTCTTAATTCAGAGATGTTGTTTCAGCCCTGTTTGTACCCTATTTTTATATGATATGCAGGTGGATTGTACACTCATCCTGGAGGGGGGGTGTGGGGGGGAATCGCCCCCCCCCCCCCATGGGGGTCCGGGGGACCCCCTCCCCATCTGGGGGGTCCGAGGGCCAGTGAGACAGCGAAAGAAATTTTTTGGGTTGTTTTATTGGCCAATAATTTACGGGCCCATGGTATTCGGTAGCTCATAGTATTTTCCCATGGTAATTCCCTTTAAAAGGAATACATTTTAATATGGTTGTGTAATGTATTGTAGCATTGTAAATATCTATGTGATTGTGTAAGAGAGACTGAGAGAGAGTGAAGAGGAAGTTGCAACAGATGTGCTGCAAGTTGTATCCCTTCATTTGTTGGATGGTATAATAATAAAAGGAGTAGCAATTTATGTGTGGGCGTAGCCCAGATTGGGTGAACCACGTTATATTTGTGTCTCTCTTGTATTTTTTTTTATGTGATTTATATTTGCATAAATTTATTTGTTATTGCTCTGCGATCCTATTTTTTCTAACTACTGTCATCTATAACTACCTACCTACCTATTATCCACATACCTATCCCCTAATGTATAAGTCTGTTTGCTACAATTAGGGATGGAAGAGGAGATAAATCCACCCATGTTTAAGACCCCTACTAGGCCTTTAAAAAACTGATGATGATCCATTGATGAGAGCAACAAAGGAGACGATGGATACACAATTCATCACCCTATTTATGAAGTGAACATGGAAATCCAAGTGAATAAGTATCAATATCGAATATAGCCAACTAACCCACTCATAATCCTTGGACAAGTCTAGTTTTACTACCATAGTTGATCAATTTTCAGTCTTGATGGAATGTAAAATGTCTAGACCTACCCCTATGAGCACCTCATGGATTTGTCTCCTCAATAAAAACACGAACTTCTCTTTTGAAATAGACTTGGGAAATAACTTTGTAATCCTCAAAGCTATAATATTAGATCTAATATTATAAACAAAATTGCATAAGGAAATGGGCATGCATTACCCAAATAAGCTCAAATGATTTATATTTGCAATGAGAGTAATGACGGTGGAATTAAATGTAGCTAGCATCTTCCTTAATAATCAAGACTCTTTAATAACCCTTAGAATATTAGCTAGCCTCGAAAAAATCCCAAAAGGAATTCAATTGCCCACCCATCTAGACCATGCCATTTTTTCTTCTACAAACTATGCATCACTTCTTCGAGTTCATATTAAGAGACATCTTCTAAAAGCCTCACATTATCCACTTCTTTCATAAAACTAGGAAAAAAAAAAGACATTTTTACAACCTTGGCTATGGAATCCCTACTATCTTCCTTCTAAATACCCTCAAAGTGATCCATCCCAAGATTAGCAATATCCTGAAAAGATGTAGTTGAAGAGTCATCGTCCCTTATGATATTCCCAATAGTATTCACATTTTTATATGATTAGCATGTTGATGGATAAAGAAAAACTCCACATATGTCTCCAACTCCCCATAAAGATAAAAAATTATTATCAACCCCTTTTGAGAGCCATAAATACCTTATCTCAAGTGTCTAAGTATTCTCCCTATAAGGTAGAATATTTATTTTTTGTGGCTTCAAGGTATTCATTTGTTCTTTAAAAGATTCATCTAGAAATCCTACTAACTCCCTATTATATAGAACCTCTAACAGAATCTCTAAAGAGATAGGTTTTGGATCATCCTTAACCTTGTTTTAGTGTGCCTATTCTTAAACTACTTGCAGTTTATATGTTTCAAATTTGATCCAAATTGAATGCCGGTTGATTCCCTAAGTGAGCCAAAAAATGGAACCCATTTCTTCTTAATTAATTTGGTAAACTTCTCCTCCTCCAATCAAGTTGAATTATAATTGAAAGGACTAGGGGGTTTTCTTCCTTACATTTCTAGTTCCATAAAAAATAGCATATGGTCATATATCCCCCCCATAACAACACATGTATATACCTAGCCTAATCAACCATAAAATATTCAACCAATAAAAACGTATCAAGTCTCTTGGCAATTCTATTAGTTGCAACTCTCATATTCCTCCAAATAAGAGAAACTTTGGCAAGTTCCACATCTTCTAGTTTTTTTAAATAAATAACTTGACAAAGGATCTTGATGAGCCACATGACCCCAAATCCTAGCTCCACCCTAGGCGAAATTTAGATCTCCTCATACAATAATATTATTTTGTGTTAGAAAATCCAATGAAAAAAAAGTTGTCCCACTATGACACTCTATCTACAAAGGGCCCATAAATATTCAAAATTGCAAATTTCTAATCTAGCTCCTAAGAATATAAGGCAATACCTAAACTTGATTCAAAAGACATAGAATTACAAAAATTTAAAACCCTCTTCCTCCACACTATAATTAGACCCCTAGAAAAACCCATAGAGTCAATTGAAATAAACTCCAAATCCTCAGAAACCTTGCCCAAATTGCCAATAAACTTTATGCCCTCTCGCATTGTTTCCCAAAGTAAAATAACAATGGACCTGCAGATAACCACAAGACTTTTTAAGGTCTATTTTTCTAAGGTACTACCCAGTCATCATATATTCAAAGACATAAAATTCATGACCTACCCTCCTCACGGACTTGATTTTCTCTAAGAAACCCATGATAGAATTTCGTTTCTTGGACTCAATTTCCTTCCTTGCTTTTGCTTGAGCAATAGCCAAATTAGATCCATTTCTCTCCATGGACCTATACCCCCCTTGACATCCTCCATACACGAACCACCTTCAACCCCGGGATCTAAAAGCGTAAAAGTAATTTTCCTAGACCTCAATGGGCACCTATAATGTCTCTTAGAAAGATTGTCTCCCTCTGCAATTAAGGAACTATGTTCATCTAAGGATACCCAATTCTGTGTTTCAACTCGAGTAGGTTTGATATAAACCCATCTCCTAATTCCTTCCTAAAAACAAGACATAGAGAAGGCCCCCCAATACCCCATGGTCTTCTCTTCTTACTTAAGGTCCCACAAAACTTATACACTCCTAAATCTGCTAATGTTTTAAGTCAAAACCCTAAGATATCTCATTATACAGTTAAAAAGAAGGAGAGACAACTTTGAACTTACCCATTTCTTCCATAGTTGAAATTAAACGAGGTTCATCATCCTTGGCTTCTAGGATTTGCACAAACCTTCCATCGCCAACTATAATGTGAGTAACCCATGGAGATGGAGCAAGAATACTAACTTTGGCCATTTCTTCCCTCTCATCTACACTTGAAATCTCACATAACCCATTCAAAGGAAGTTCAACATGATCTTCCATATCATTGTTTTTCCTCATAACTCACTTTACCCATATCTTCTTGAGGATTTCCTTGAGATCCTTGCTCCATGATCTTCTTTGTGGTTTTTAAACCCATAATTTCTTACTAAATTTCATCTCATAGTCCACTACTAGATGTCCATACCTGTAACATCTACCATAGAAAAAAGGCATACCTACATAATCCAAAGTCTGAGATTGAGAAAATGGGCCCTTTTCAAAGATTATCTCTTCGGCTAGATGATCACAGAGGTCAATACCCACCAAAATATGAGCAATAGATCAAACATTTGATGCTAAAAAGATGATATACACCTCAATAAAAGTACCCATACTATTTCCAATCTCCTTAAAAACTCCAAGTGTCTAGAAATCAAGTGGGATGCCGAGGAGTTTCACCCACACTGAGTACATATTAGTTTGTTCCAGCATTGAATTAAAAAAGGGACCCACCACTTAAAGGACAATGGCAAAGAACCCCACTTTCATTATGAGTTAAAAATTATCTGCATCCATTATTATCTTGAAAATAAACACCATTCACCCCTAGCTAAATTGTAGAATACCAAAATATACCCAATAAGAGGCTCCCGCGCCACATGCAATCAATCTTTCAAGGGTTTCTCACAAATAAATATACCATGAAACCTCCCTACCAAAGTCTGAGACACTAAGTCTACAACTCGATTCATTTTCACATGATCCTCGAGCACTAGTTCATTTTCCTTTGCTTAACACATTACTTCGTTTGTTTGTCTACCTTCTCTCATAAGACTTTACTCTTGTAAGATCCTTCCACACAACAACTTGGAGAACCCGCCTCCCGAGTCTTCCACCTTCCTGCCTCCCAACTATTCACCTCAACTCCGCTAGCACATATCATGTTGAAAATGATGGCCTTCCCCATCACTCAAAGGAGTCAACAAATAAACAAAATGTTCTACACCATGCAAAACTTCTATTGATTTTAAAACAAAGACTAAAAAAATATTTGCATAGTTCAATTAAAATTTCCATTTAATATCAAGCAACAACATAGAACTTTAAAAAGGGAAAAATTTAGCCTATGGATTAATTTTCGATGTTTTTTTTCCAAAAAAAAAATCATCAATTTTCATTATTTTCTAAAAAAATTCCCCCAAATTCAAAAGGATATAAATATTTTAGTCTAAACATTGTCAAATTTGTACAAAAACTATATAATGTTTTTTTAAATATGAATATTTTTACCAAAAAAGTGCCTAACATTTTATGGTTGGAAATTTAAGAATTATTAATATTCCCCAATATTTCTACTCATAAAAAATAGATTTTTAAAAATTTCCTAATCCTACCATAATCACCATGACATAAATATTATAGGGACATGAGTATTATAAAAGAGCTTAGGATTAATATAATGTGAATTATACCAGCATAGATCCGTCTTAAACCCGTATCTATCAAGCACCTAGAGGGATCCAATTTCTTGAGGTGTATTTCTTTTTTTAAATTTAAACTCAAGAAATTTGATCTCTCTTGATTGATAGATCCCGGTTTAAGTTTTAAGTTTTTATTTTATAAATGAACATCTATTTTTTAATTACTTTTCATAATATTTTATTTTATGAACCAACGTGGATTTTTTTTAAATATATTCCATAATTTTTTATTTTATGAGCCGACATGAATTTTTTTAATTATTTTTTTAGTAACAAACGTTACATCACACATGTTACAACATCTCCCCCATACTGGGCTATAGAGCACCTCATTTCACTCGGTGCAACGATGGTTCCATGTTGGTTCATAAAATAAAAATGATTTCAATTGACTCTATGGGTTTTTCTAGGGGTCTAATTATAGTGTGGAGGAAGAGGGTTTTAAATTTTTGTAATTCTATGTCTTTTGAATCAAGTTTAGGTATTGCCTTATATTCTTAGGAGCTAGATAAGAAATTTACAATTTTGAACATTTATGGGCCCTTTGTAGATAGAGTGTCATAGTGGGACAACTTTTTTTTCATTGGATTTTCGAACACAAAATAATATTATTGTATGAGGAGATCTAAATTTCGCTTAGGGTGGGGCTGGAATTTGGGGTCATGTGGCTCATCAAGATCCTTTGTCATGTTATTTATTTAAAAAACTAGAAGATGTGGAACCTACCAAATTTTCTCCTATTTGGAGGAATATGAGAGTTGCAACTAATAGAATTGCTAAGAGACTTGATACGTTTTTATTGGTTGAATATTTTATGGTTGATTAGGCTAGGTTTATACATGTGTTGGTATGGGGGGATATATGACTATATGCTATTTTTTATGGAACTAGAAATGTAAGGAAGAAAAGCCATATCTATCAAGCACCGAGAGGGATCCAATTTCTTGAGGTGTATTTCTTTTTTAAAATTTAAACTCAAGAAATTTGATCTCTCTTGATTGATAGATCATGGTTTAAGTTTTAAGTTTTTATTTTATAAACAAACATCTATTTTTTAATTACTTTTCATAATATTTTATTTTATGAACCAACATGGATTTTTTTTAAATACTTTTCATTTTTTTTTTTATGAGCTGATATGAATTTTTTTAATTATTTTTTTAGTAACAAACGTTACATCACACACATTACAACATCTCCCCCATACTGAACTGTAAAGCATCTCGTTTCACTCGATGCAAAGATTGGGAACTTAGGATTAATATAATGTGAATTATAAGATTAAGAGCTTAGGATTAATACAATGTGGATTATAATATTAGTTAATGAAAACATATTATTCTTGGGAGGATATTTATTTTGATAAGAAGAGAGTAAATGGTTAAAAATATGTGAAGCAATCGAAATTGTATTACTGTATTACTGTTAAAATGGGATGACAATTTTTTAAATGAATGTAAACAAATAAATATAAGTATTAGATAATTTTATAACATAAAAGTTACTTTATTTTATAATATAAATCTATAAAATCAAATTATTTTTTTATATTAATTTTTTTCAAAATTAAAATTATTTTAAATTAATAAGTAATTAAAGTATTGAATTAAATTTTATATTTTTAAATATATTTATATTTTTCTGTTTATTTTTATAATTTTATTAAATTATATTTTATAAATAAAATTATATTTTATATTTTATATTTTTAAATATAATTTTTTTTATATATTTTTAATTTCATATACCCAATTTAATAGTTCATGATTACACGCAAAATATAAACACGTGGAAGCATAAGTCATAAATATCACACAACTGCATTTAACGGTTTCACGACACAACACAAACTTTGACTTAGTGGTTAAGTTTGCGAAGTATATTACATCAAAATCATATAGATTACTAGGTACATTAAAGTGTGAATAAACCCACTATATTACTTGAAAAGACTTTAGCAAAAATGAAGATGAGCATATTTTGAATATAAAAGATTTGTGAAGAAAGTGACTATGTTTTATTATTATTATTAAAAACTGTAAAAAGTACATCATTATAAGATAAAGATGTCGAAATGTTTTATTTTGAAATTTGGATAGGGATGATGTCGAAATGTTTTATTTTGAAATTTAGATAGGGATTGAAATGATGTAGTTTAAAATTATGTTGAAATAAACTTAAAACCATTGTTTGCTAAGCTTTTGTAAAATAAAAGTTTTGTATGATCAATGTAATTAGTCAAATATTGGAAAAATGATAGAGATTACAAATCAAGTTTTATGTAGATATATATTGCGAAATGTTGTGAGAAAGATAACATTAAACAAGAGCTATTTGATTTGCTCTTCAACATTGTATCATTGTTTATATTCAAAACTGTTATGATTTTAGATTATTTATATTTTCTATATTTTATTAGCATTGAAAAATCATAGATGAAAGAAAAAACTCATAGCGCTCTGGTGAACAAATGAAGCCCCGGCAACGACGATTGTTGTGATACGTTTTTTTCTGCAACTTTTGAACATTTGATTTTCTTGCTTCTTGTTTTTTCAGGGTTCGAGCTCTCCCACAGGGTGCGTGTGGTGTGCTTCCTCGTCCGCCATGGGCCCGAGGTCCTCCCTCCTCCACCCCTTGAGATATTGGCTTTCAAACAGCTAGTTGCGGCCAGCAGCAAACGACCTGCAACTAACTCCCAACAAAAATTCGTGAAGAAACTTGCCAATATACCTACGGTTTCCCTCCCGGAAGAGGAACCTTGTCGGTCTGCAATGAACTTAGTTGAACGAGGTCTCATTGGCCAATTTACAGGCCTCTGGCCTTCCCCTAAAGCCGTTGATGCATGGGTGCAGAGAAACTGGCGCCCTCTTGTCTTGGAAGGCATCAAAAGTTACCTGGTTGGTAAAGGCTTTTTTATATTCGTTTTTGATATCATTGAAGACAGGAATCTTATTTTCAGGAACAACCCATATTTCATGGGTCCCCAGGGCCTGTACTTAAATAAATGGACTCCTAACTTTGATCCGACTCAAGACGTGCCATCGACAGTCCCTGTCTGGGTTCGCCTCCCTCACTTGCCCCTGCATTGCTGGAACCCGAAGTCCCTAGAAGCCATTGGCAACACCCTTGGAAACTATATCGACAGAGCTGAGAGAAAATATCAATATTCTTGTGCAAGAATTTGCGTCAAGGTTGATTTGAAAGTAGGGCTACCGGAAGCCATAAAAATTACAGTGGCAGACTAGATACATATTCAAGAAATGGACTATGAACAGATTCCATTTAAATGTAGACATTGTCATGGCTACGGTCACTTTGCAAGGTATTGCAAAAAGAAGGTTGAGGAAGATGATCAGAATTTGAAAGGTGAACAATGGACTCAGGCTCCAAAAGCAACTTCAATAAAACAAAACAGCAGACCCAAAGGGAAAGTGGCGACAACCGGAGTTAGAACCTCCACTATTGGACAGATTCAGGGCGAAGGGAGTTCAGCCCCTTCAACATCAGCAGCCTCCAAAAACCCGTTTGAATCCCTCAGTATACCTGTCCCTGATTTATCAATTGAGGAGGTAGAACAACAAAAACACACGCCCACTGTGATGGAAGAAAAGGCAGAGACAACCCACCCCGGTTTTCCTTTAGGAACCTCTTCCTCCCCATCCTATGCAGAAATGACAAGAAAGAAGCCGCCTGAAAACTCTGGCTCCTCGAAGGACGAGACCTTCAGGCGATCCACAAAGAGAGCAAGGAGGAAATCACATAAGGAAGCCAAAGAAGAAGAAGCGGAACGGCAAAAACCTCAAGGAAGCTAATCCACAATTGAAATGTCCATTGGGAGAAATACCAGAAATAGGCCCCCAAAGGGAGGTGCTTCCCACTCCACCCTTAGTAAATAATGCGTGTAGTCTCTTGGAATTGTAGAGGCTTGGGGAATCCACTGAAGCTGATGCAGTTAAAGATCTTATGAAAATTGAATCTCTCGAGATCCTCTTGCTCCAAGAGACAAAAATTGCAGGGGACATCCTCCTTGATATCAACAAATCAAAATGGAAGAAAAATGTAGGGAAGGCCATTAGTGCAAGAGGCTCCTCAGGCGGTATTGCAACTCTGTGGTCGGAAGACACATTTCAGTTAGAAAGCTCCTTCGAGACTCAACATTGGATATTCACCAAGCTCCGACACTCTCCAAGTAATTTAATTTTCTCTCTTTTCAACCTCTATGTTCTTGTCGTCCTTTCTGAAAAGAAAGACTGCTGGCATTCTCTTTCTGAATTTCTAGATTCTTATATCCCAACGAACATCATTTTAGCTGGAGATCTTAACATTGTGCTTGATCAAAATGAAAAGAGAGGAGGTAATAGCAGTAGGGATCAAATGCTTCCCTTTGTGGAGGAATTAATGCATCAATGGGATCTCCTTGATTTCAAACCGTCGAAAGGCTTGTATACTTGGACGAATAATAGAGTGGGTGTTGACCACATTTCAGCACGCCTGGATGGGTTTCTTGTCTAGAGTTCTCTTCTGATGGAAAATAGATTAATTTCCTCCAAAATTCTCCGAAAGCGTATCTCTGATCATAAGCCTATCCTCCTCATCTTGGAAGTGGAAGAAAAATTGGGTCCTATTCCTTTTCGCTACAACCATCTTTGGATTGAAAAAGATGTGTTCATGGAAGTTGTGAAAATAGCCTGGTCCACTCCAGTTACAGGGTCTCCTAGCTATGTGTGGGAGCAGAAACTTAAGACTACTAAGTATGCCTTGAAATATTGGATTAAAAAGCCTCACAACACCCCCTCTAGTCATAGAAGAGAGACTATTCAGTTGCTCGCAGACATGCAAATGGAAATGGAAAGTCAAGATATTACCATTGTTGAATTAGATAAGGAACGTGCTGCCAAGCTCAAATCCTTTTGCTCCTTCCATCATGAAGAAGAGCATTGGAGGCTTAAGTCTCGTAGTCTGTGGCTCAAAGCTAGTGATTGAAATTCCTCTTTCTTCCATCGTCAATATAGAGCTCGTCTTTCTAGAAATCATATTGTAGAAATTACATCTCTAGATGGGACGGTTTATAAAGGTCATGAGCAGCTTAAAACAACAGCTGAATTCCATTTTCAGAATCTTTATAAAGAAGCAGGTGATGGCTACAAGGAGGCCTCTTCTGATTTCCTCTCTCACATCCCTTCACTTGTCAGCAGGGAAGCCAATGCAGTGCTTATGAAGCAATTTTCTGAAGATGAAATATGCAAAGTCATTTGGTCTATGGAGCCCGACAAAGCACCAGGACCAAATGGTTTTTCAATTCACTTCTATAGATCTTGTTGGGAAATAATCAAAAAAGATTTGCTGAGAATGATTAAGTCTTTCCAACAAAAAGCTAATGTGGGAGGAAGCACTAACTCCACTTTTTTAGCTTTAATTCCTAAAGACGTGAGCTTGGGTTCCTTTGATAGATTCAGGCCAATTTCTCTATGTAATGCCTCATATAAAATTCTTGCCAAGTTATTGGCAAACAGAATTAAAGAGCTACTCGAGAATCTCATCTCTCCGATGCAAGGTGTATTTGTTCAAGGAAGACATATCCTGGATAACGTTATTCAGGTTCAAGAAGCCATGCACTCTAGCTACCAACGGAAGGAGAAAGGGATGCTCATAAAGCTCAACATGACAAATGCATTCGACTGGGTAAAACTCTCTTTCCTTTACAAAGTTCTTCTTTCCTTTGGATTTAGTACTAACTTCGTCAATTTGATAAAAGCCTGCACCGAAAATCCTTGGATAGCCCTATTAGTAAATGGAAGACCTGCTAATTATTTTCAAGCTACAAGGGGAATTAGGCAAGGTTTCCCTCTCTCCCCTTTCCTGTACATTTTGATGGAAGACTCTTTACGTAGAAAGCTGACAGAAGCTAAGAGAGAAAGGACAGCTCCAGGTATTAGGGTGATGATGGGCCTCAACCCATTAAATCATGCCTTATTTGCTGATGACTCCCTATTGCTAGGTGGCGCCTCCATAAAGATAGCTAAGGTCTACAAAGAAATTCTCCACAGTTTCTGCAAATTTCTGGTGCCCTCGTCAACAACAGGAAAAGTGTAGTTAATGGTTGGCACATTGATCAACATCTTATTCAGAGAATTGCCCAATTTTTGGGATTCCCGGGCTACGTCTCTTGGGAAAAAATTAACTATCTCGGGCTGCCATTAACCCTGGGATCCAATAAATCTGAGCTATGGAATGAAGTTTTATGAAAAATCAAGAGGAAAATTGTTGCTTGGGGTGGGCATTGGCTCACTCATCCTAGAAAACTTACTTTCATAAAATCAGTGATTTCAGCTTTACCAATTTATCAAGCTTCCTTTCTTCTGGCTTCTAAAGCATTCATGGATCAGGTCTCAAAGTTGATTTGAGATTTTCTCTGGCGTGGGGGTAAAGGAAACCATAAGAAATTTCACCTTGTCAATTGGGAAACTGTCAAACGTCCTTTTTCTGAAGGAGGATTGCAGATCCGTGATCCTGGACAAGCTAACATCGCTTTGGGCAGCAAAATTTTGTGGAAGCTATATTCAAACAGCAGACACCCTGTTAGCCAAATTCTTAGCAAAAAATACTTGAATGGAGTCTCCCTGAGAAACCTGCAGGCAGGAAACACCTCTAAAAGATCAAAGATATGGAACCTTTATTGTCATGGACTGGACTCCTTCCAAAATTGTTTGTATAGAATCCCTAGAAATGGGAAGCATACTCTAATGTGGATTGATAGAATGATGGGACATCCTCCCATTGAAAACTCTGTTGAGCTTCTTGGCATTCGAGAATGGCTTTCACGCCATGCATTCCAAACGCTGGCTGACATTTCAGTTTGGGATGACTCTGGGAATTGGATGTCGTGGGCCTTCCCACGAATTCCAGATCATCTTCACGCTCAACAACATCTCCTTATTTCTACTCTGACGGATTTGGCTCCAGTGCATTGGCATGCTTTGAATAAATGGGGTTGGGGTAAGTCTGGGATCTATACCGCCGCTCAGGGTTACTCATCTCTCCAATCTCAGCATGTTTCGATTCACCCAACGTCTTTCTGGAAGAATGTTTGGGATCCCCTCAGTCTTCCTAAGGTAAATTTTTTCTTTTGGCTCTTAATGCATCGGAGAGTTCTGACTGGAGATAACCTATTAAAGAGAGGCATTATTGGCCCACGTAGATGTGTGTTGTGCATAAATGATCTTGAAACAATAGAGCATCTGTTCGTGGATTTCCCATTCACCCAAGAAGTCTGGAAAATTTTCCTTCACGTTCTCAAAGCCACGGTCCCTTCTCAGATCACAGTTGTTGATTTATTCTCTGCCTGGAAGACACGTTATTCTCTTGCGATCCCTGCCAAGTCTCTCCGGCATCGAATCTGGCAGGCTTCTCCCAAATACATGTGTTGGAAACTATGGTTGGCCATAAATGATATGATCTTCAACAGTTCCTCATGCTCCCCTTCGAAGGTGGATGTTAAAGCTAAAGCTTCCCTTCTAGAATCAGTGGCCCAACTAGTCTACAAGAAAGATAGTTCTCTACATCTATAAGAAAAGAAATGGTTGGGAACCTTTATCATCAGGGATAGAAATAAAACCGTTGTTCGCCCCCCCATCACACCACGATGGCGATTGAGAGATCTGGATATAATTTTTCAAGCTTGGTGGAGGAACCAGGGAAAAGTCTCTATCTTCTTTGACGGGGCCTCCAAAGGTAACCCAGGGATAGCTGGAGCAGGTAGAGTAATTTACTCCTTGGATGGCATTAGAATGGACAGTTTTAGCTAGGGTCTTGGTCATAGAACTAATAATCAAGCAGAAATCCTTGGTCTGCTTAAAGCTTGTCAGATAGCTCGTGAAAATGGTATGCGAGAAATCCAAGTTTTTGGAGACTCTGAAATTTTGATAAAATTTTTAAATACGGAGGATCATTTTAATAATTCTTCCCTCAATAAGACTCTGCAACGGCTGCGTTATATGTTGCAAGACTTCGTTTCCCCTCAATTTTTCCACATCCTCCGCGGTTCAAACATGGAAGCAGATCTCAAAGCAAACATGGGCTGTCTCCTTCCTCAAGGAGTTTTCAACAAAAATAATGATGCTCTCGCAAATGCCTTCATTCCATGATTTATTGCTCCTTTTGGAATTGAACTTTGTTCTGTGCTGAAGCTGGATTTTGAATTTATGTAATCTCGGTTGCTTTGGTCTCGACCCAACCGCCTTTTTTTTCCAATATAAATAACCATTTTAGTTTTTAAAAAAATCATAGATGAATTGTTCACTAAAAGCATCGACTAAAGATTATACACACAATCACAACTAAAAAATTATAAGCTCCAGTCAAAGACCACTTGGTGGTTTGGCCTCTGAATAGGCTACATATTTTTTGTCGACTAATCATTTATAATCTTGATGGCTATTGGTTGTCATATATTAGTGAGCCACCTATGCTTAGAAATTGGCATGCATCACAACGTGATTTGCCACAAATGGGTGCGATAATCAGTAATAGAATTCAAACTTACTTAGAGCTTACAAACAAAACCTGGATTTTTAAACATGGCCACTTTGCCTACCATTTATTTCCAAAGAATGAAAAAATATAAAACACTTACCTCAAAGAATGTGGATAAAGCACTATAATGGAAACACATACAATTTAACACATTCCAATATATAGTACTACAATGGGTGTAAAGTTATATGATGATAAGTTTCATTATTGTTTGCCCAATATATAGTATTGATAATAGGGATATTAGATAACTAATCCACCACCATGTTGATGAATAACATATATATCTCGATTTTGGTAACCATATTCACGAACAAGGATGAATTGTAATCATTAACAATGATGCAAGTGTAATCTAACTAAGATAGTTTCACCAATACATTTCTAATGAGTATTATACAAACTATTTTTTAAGCTTTTGGATACCTTTAAATCCATGAAAATTGCTTCATTATTCAAGTAAAAATGTTTCTCAACTAGATTTCATAAGGATTATGAGTTTGCAATCGCAGAGCTAAACCATGGTATGAAAGCTCAGACCTATTCTACAAGAATGCATAACAATATGAATACTTTCTACTAAACCATTGTATGAAAGCTCGGACTTATTGTACACTAGGCTTATTGTACACTAATGCATAATAATATGAATACATGGTTATGATTAAAAATATATAAAGGAAAAGAAAAATCCATGCCTTTCATAAGAGGCAAAAGGTATAGTTGTAAAACTTCAATATTTATTATCCTTGTTAATTGTGAAATCACCTGTATGCGGCCTATGCATATCTAAATGAATCTTAATAATAGTGTTAAAATCTTATCATTTAAAAAAAAAAAAAATTATGAAAACATTTATTTTTGTCGCAGTCAGGGATTTATATCGCCCCAAATCTCCCTATCCCACATTGGAATCTATTCGTATCTACCGGGATCAGGCCTCGAGATTTGGAGTTATGGATTATCATTCTTGGGACATATCACTCTGAGGATTCCCAGTTTTAGATGCCAAAGGTGCCCTCAATATGAGAATCAGACCTGGACCACTGATGAAAAACTCCACCAATTTATCGCTTGAACACAACTCAGTCAACATTGTTAAAATCTTATCATTTATTTAGTGACCACTATTGTGTGCATTTTTTACTCTCCATCACAATAAATTAGTCAATTAACAAATCAATACTGTCAAATGTATTGCTAATTATGATACTTATATTACATTAAATTTAGCCATTAACAACAAGTCCACATGGCCAAGCTTATAGTGTAATGTGTTACCTTTCTCTCAAGACATGCACACTGGATCTGAGAAAAATCATGTCCTACCTACCATGCATCACATAAAGTAGATGAATTTGTAGATAAAACTAATCCTTGATATCATTGAGGAAGCAAAGGACCCTTAAAAAGTAGTGATGGCAATACGGGTGTAAATAAAAAGTAGAGAGGTAGCCATGGAAGGAGGTATCAACCTCTACCTTCTTTATTTCCCATTCCTTTTTCCTTTGAAAATTATTTTAGATTTCCATTTTCGCCCATGAAATTTCGAGCACAAGACCTTACTCAATTCATTTAATGTATTAATTCTTGTAGTTACAATGATATTTTTAACTGTAACTCTTATTTCCAAAGGACTTAAATTTACTCCTCTCACCTTTGCTCCTTTAATTTTTTTTCCTTTTCCCCTAACAATTTCATATTTTGTGCTATAAAAAATATTTGGCGTGTTTATTTAAATTATATTCTCAATGAAGTGGAGTGGAGTCATTGTATTCTATTATGGGCCCAAGTTCCAGTGCCACTCACAATTTGCAATCTCCCATGACTTTTGCAATTGAAAATTCAAATACAACATACTTGGTTGCTCCCTTTGTAGAGTCATAGTATATTCCATCCCCACATTATGGTATGTGCATCCAATCCTTCTGATCATATTTTGTTTAAGGTTCAAGACTAAGGAGAGATTAGTAATATAAATGATGAATAAGAATGTTCATGTTGAGGGGGTAGCTAGTAGGGTGGGATCCTCAAAATGTTCTAGCACTTAAGAAAGGTCACTTGAGAAGAGTGTAGTTGAAACCTAGGAGGTCTTAGAAATTTTAGTTATAGAAATAAAATCCCTTCCCTTCATATCTTATCAAAACTTATCTCAATGGATATCTCAATGGACACATAAGACCTTTCAAGGTTGATGAGTGAACCTTAGGTGAGAGTAATTCAAAGATAAATGTGTAGCAGTACTGATTATCAAGGAGGGAGGGATGGTTCCTCTATATTTTCATATGATATCCTGATGACAAACTTCATAAAAAAATAAAACAAAGAAAAATCAATGTTTGAGAAGTCATGAAAGTTGTGCAGACATAAACTACATAACAGAATCTGAGAAATAGATATGCATGCCAACTTCAATGTGAAGGGTCCCTATCAATGTAATTCCTTGTCTTTTAATACCTTCGTCAGAGTATACATCACAAAAAGAACTTCCATTAATAGTGTTGTCGAGTGATGTATTGATGCAAGGCATAATGGCAACAAAATTATAAGGGTAAAGTGAACCTAGAACCATGGGTAAGGAGGGTGGGAAAATGGAATATATAAAATGAACGGGAAGAGTGAGCACAAAATAGAGCACACACGCAAAGATAAAGAATGGGGATAGATAAACACTTCGCGAATGTTGACAATACGACAAGACAAGATGGAGTTGGCAAGGTGGTTAAGTTTGTGCAAAAAGGAAATGAAGGCATGTGTTGATAGAGGTGAAAGAACAAAGGACAATAGTAGTTTAGGATATAATACTAAACTATATAATGTTGATAATCTATTATAATCAACATACTATCAACAAATTATCAAAGTTACAATGGAGGTTGCTTATCTTTCTAATTAATATATCGATTAGCAAAAAAAGAAAATGTTCATAGTTAGTTATTTGTTCATCATAACATAAATAAATAGAAAACACTCCAACTATTATATATATATATATATTTAAGGTAAGTAAAAACCAAATTATATTACCATCTTAATAATATTTTTACAACAACTAAAATGTGTAAATACAAATAGCCACATAATAATATTTTTTACAACAGCTAAGATGTATAAATACAAATAGCCACATTTTCTTAATTAAGTTCAAGGTACAAGGAAAAACTAAATTTTGAATACTTTGAGGCTTCCCTATTATTAAATATATCAGTCTAAATAATTATTAAATATATCAGTCTAAATAACATAATTTTGTTTCAATGCAAGGCAGTCTAAATAACATAATTTTGTTATTGTTTTCCAATTTGTGACTGCTTTTTTTTTAAGAAAGTTATAAACCTTACACTACATTAAATATCAAACAAATTATTACAGTTTCTCAATGTTATCATTTGAAAATAATCTTTGTTAGATTTGAACATGGTTCTCATCCATCAAAATCCTGGACTCTTACCATTTATCCTCACCCATGTTCAAAATTAGTTTATTGTTATTATTACCCAAACTAATTCTCTCTACATAAGAGAGCATAAACTTAATATTGTTTAGGTTATGCATCTGGTTGAAAATAATAAAATTAAGCGAAAAAGACAGGATGTGAGACCCACATGTTTAGCATGTTTATTAAAAGATCCATTAAGAAGTTGTCGATCTCCATAATTTATGGGCATGAAAATAAACTCCAATACTTGAAAACTATACACCTATGTAGAGAAGAAGAGAAATAGAATGGCGGAAGTCTAAAAAAACAAAAAAACAAACACAAAAATGCCTTCAAAAACCATTGACCCCATATGTAAGGCATAAGATTTCTTGCAATCATGGACAACCAAAACCTCAAAGTCTCTCCTTGGGTCCAGCAAATACCCAATGTTTAAATTTTACATCATACGTTGCCCCTTATTGCAAGTATTTAAGACACCTAAAATATTGGAACACATTTTATTTCGTAATATATAAGATAGCTATATATAGAAAATATTTATATATGTAAATAATTTCATTAGACATTTTTTCCAACCAATTTCTTAGAGTGGATGTCAAATTTGATATCTTGAAAATAAATTGCTTTCTTACAATATAAAAAAAAACTTCTTGGGATGGAAGGAGCGAGGGGGTTATCTACACCCTCAATGGACAAATAAACATTTGATTTGCATGGGGCATTGGAACTAATACCAACAATGAAACTGAACTATTTGTTGTCTATTGAGGCTAGAATATCATAGTTAAGAGAACTGGTGATGATATAACAATGATGGGTGATCCTCCCCATGTCATAAATTCCCTACAATCAAAGAGCGGCAATGCCCTTAGATATCTACTTTTCCCAAGTCCATTACCACTATCTTCTTCAATCCAACAATCTAGAAGTTGATGTTATGCCAAATGAAGGTTCTAGGATAATCCAAATTCATGTTGATGAAAAGGGCTCGAGAAGAAACCCCAATGAGTCGGGTTTGTGTGCCATGACATGTTCACTTGATCAATTGAATATGGAGGGGGAGTGAATTCCCCATGCCCTCTTTTGTCGACACACTTCCCTTCACATTTATGATGTCTGAGGGGAAGTTAAGGCCACTTCCTCCTATATCTTTCTTCATGCATGGGAATAAAAGTGACCTCCACCATTGTCATATCTTCCCTCTGTCAGCATTCCTTCACACTAAAGCGACTAGAGGCCTATCCTTTTCTAATCTCATCATGTATCAGTATCTCAAGGTACTTGGACACCCTTTCCTCATGTAATTATTAAAACTATGGTGAACTAGGGGTAGAACCTCTTCTCCACACAGGACTTGATTCTGGTTAAATTGATCCCATCCCTACAAGTTTATTTCCCCTCTAGCCCCAACTCCTTGCCTACAAGATTGTTACCTCCCCCCAATTCATCCGGAATCGACCTCTTCATTTCATGCCTTACAATCTTAGCTCGTGTCCCCGTCCTTCACTAGAATGGATCCTCACTAATTTAAATGTAAGGTCGAGCTAAAAGTAGAAGAACTTCAAACAACAACTCAAAGAACTAAAACTAATGCAAAATCCACCTTCGCCCTAGCGCTAGCACAAGCCATGAAATTAACACTCAAAGAAAGGGATCATCGAAAATCATTAATTACCACTCAACAAAAAAATCATTCATACATATAACATCTAATAGTAGGAGACCAAGGTGTAGTCCTCCATGACTCGGCTCAAAGCAAAGGATGAATACACTGAAGCAAGAATAAACATCTTAAAAGAGATTGTAGTGCACCCGTCCACCTTTTTCAAAATTTCGGCGTGAATCCTAATTCCTTCAATGTGCCATGCTCCAACCCCTCTAGTACATGTTCCTCCATTCAGATGGAATATGTAGGTAATGTCTGGGTTAGGCCTTAGTTTCTTTGTTTGTAAATCCTTAAGTATGTTTTATCACTATTTAATTTTATTGGGATATTTTATTCAACATTATAGTTTTAAATTATCATTGGTAATGAATTGATTATGAATCGTAATCCCATAAAATGATCTCACACTAAATATGGAACTTCCTCTAATGTTTTTGTAGTACTAAAGGAATGGGTTCAGTTGTTGCCTCTTGACTCACAATAAACAATCCATTCCAATTAGAAAAAGAACAACATATGACCATCCACTTTCAACTATAATGAAACTTCTACACAAAGTGTAGATTTAATATTTATCACATTAACGTGACCTCATTCTTTAGAAAACGCAATCATGAAGCATCAATGTGAACCAAACACGCGAACAAAAAGACAAGGAATACAAGAGGTATTCATCATCTCCCTCTATCCCCAACATGCCTTAACCTAAACCCTTTTAGGGTTCACCCAGAGAATGTAGGGTGTTTTTTATTAGCTAGGTAGAGTGAGGAGATGTATGTATTATGGAGGAGAGAAAAATCATGACTACTCTAGAAGATAGCTTAGTTTTTTTTTTTTGTGATCTGACACAAGGGGTCCTTTGCTACAACATTTTTTGTTCTCCATGTTTTTGGCAATGGTATGGCCAAAAAAAATTATATCAATGGCATTTTATTCCACTTGTTATCATGACTTTCTATTGATGGAAATGAACATTTCCATTTGGCTTGTATTTTTTAGTTCACAACTCATCATTGCTCTTGGTGCCTATTGTTATGCATTTTCACAAATCTTGTGGTTTGTGCTATTATTGGTGCCTCTCATTTTGTGTTTCCATATAGCTCATGTTTTGTGATATTATCAATACCTCTCATTTTGCATTATCGTATAGATCATGGTTTGTGCTATTACTAATGCATCTCGTTCGATGTTGTCATATAGCTCATGCTTTATGCTATTATTGGTTCCACTCATTATGTGTTTTCATATAGCTCATGCTATATGCTATTATTATGTGTTTTCATGCACTTCCATTTTAGGTGCATGATATCTTATTGGAAATAAATCCATGGTAAGAAGAATATTTGGCAATAATAAAGAGATTTAGTAATAAACAACCCTAGGAGGGAAAAAATGTTGTTTGGGGATTGAAATTTGTGTAAAAAATATGAGTCTCAAAAATTGACAAAACTAGGACCATTTCTTGAATGTCTCAAATTCTACTATACCCCATACTATAGCATTATTAAAGAAACATATTATGTATGTCTATCCATTTTGGATCGATCATAACAATAGCGATAAAAATATTGGCATGTCATTTATACTCATTAATGCCTAATTAAATCTAAAATATGAAAAAAAATCGAGGTTGGGTGTCAACAGTGGCTTGCTGAGTCAATAAAAGTAGGCCTTTGTTATCACCCCTACTAGGATTCAAGTATATATAGTGGCATGCTTGTACTTGTGTGTGCATGTGCTTTCAAAATGGGTGGGGCCAAGTGCAATCCCTATGTTAATTTGATGAAATAAATTCCCCTCACTTATGGATTCTTAGTCGGAAAAGAATTATGCAGCATGGAAAGATGTGTGTTTATAATAACAGTAGTTAAATCTAAATAATAAGATGTGTGTTAAATCTAAATAACAGTAGTTTTCACTTAAGTCAATAAAAATAATGATTAAGCTTAGATTTAAGTCCTGTGTAATTTTAATATAATATTCATGTTGAAATCATTTAACTAAATTAAAATGTCTTGTTTACAACATTTTCTCTTTAAAAAATATTTCCCTCATATAAATAAATCACTCGTAGCACTAAACCTCTTTAAAACAACTATAATTGTTGAGAGTCATTTGATTGTGCATCAAACCTCCCTCCAATTGTCAGAATTTGGTAACATAGGAAGCAAGATTTTCTATCAATGAAAAAATCTAATCGATTGTTTAAAGATCTAGGTCAATTTAGCGCATGGAAATTGGATCATAGTGGGAATCTGATCATGAATGGGACTTGGATCATAGTGGGACTTTGATCATGCATGGAACTTGGATCATAGAGGGACTTTGATCATGCATGGAACTTGGATAATAATGGGACTATGATCATGCATGAAATTTCTACCAAATTTTTGTCATTTTTGTGGTCTAAAAAATGTCGTTTTATTATAAGATTAGATTACACCATAATAATTTTTCCTTTAAAAAATCATATTTTTCATTCATAATGAAAGAAAAGTACATTTTGCATATGTTGATGCATTTCATGATCCATCCAGGGAAATATCACATCCATGATCAAAAGATAACATGGATTTATTCCAGTAAACAATCTATCTCATTACACAAAAAAACTCCATACGAAGATCAAAATATCAATGCCAAAAATTGATCACAAACCTCTAACTATCCAAAACCTTGTCTTGGACATATCACTATTATTATATGTTGTCATGGACATCTCACAAGATTATATAGTTAGACCTCAATGAATTTTTTTCTTTAAATTTTTGGTTGGTCAATCCCTTTTAAGTAAACCAATGAAATTCCTTTCAAGGTCAATTTACATCAAAATACTTTTGGTCACATATCTTCACTGACAGTGACTTGGAAATTTATCTTGGGTAAAAACATGGCTTCCTTGTTATCGAATGTATCAATACAGGTAACATGGTTTTTTTCTAATGCAAGGTAGTTATGCCTCTAAGGAAAATAAATGTTTTTAATGTAACATTTGTGGATTCTTCCAGATTGTCCATTTTCAATAGCAGAGTTATTGCTTCTTATTTTTTTGTTTTGTAACTACATTTTTTTGTGAGAAGCTATGAGCCCCACACCACATTAAATATTATACAATGTATAACATTTTATCAATGTCATCACTTCAAAAATTTCTCCCTTTAATTTGAATGCAGATCTCATTCACAGGAACCCAAGAATCTTACAAATTTATCCTCACCCATGTTCACAATTAGTCTATTGTTGTTAGTACCCAAACTACTTCTCTCTACACAAGATAACATAAACTTAATAATGTTTATATAATGCATGAGTATCGATAATAGCAAAATTAAACCAAAAAATTAGGATGTGAGAACTACCTATCAACCATGTTAGAAATATCCATGATGAAACAAGGACAAAATGGAGCTCATGAAGAAGTCATTGATCCATATAATTTTGAGCATGAAAAAAAAAATCAATACCTAAAACCCATCCATCTTGGGAGAGGCGAATAGCAATAGAATGGATGGAGCCTTTTAAAACGAAGGCAACAATACATTATTATGTACAACCTTTATCAAATTGATAGGGCAAGTCTGTTTCAATGCCTTCGAAATCCCTTGACCCTCAATGCCACTTACAAAAATGAAGAGAATCTAAAGCATAAGATTTATTGCGATCACTAACAACCAAAACCTCTAAGTCTCTCCTTGGGTATGAAAAATTACTAATGTTAAAATTTTATGGTGCATGTTTTCCTTTACTGAAAATCTAAATGACAACAAAAAAATTGGAGTTCACATTTTGTTCCAAAATATATAAGATAGTTATGTATAGAAAATATTTGTTTCCCTTCCAAAAAAAATTATATTGAAATTTTAGAGTTTGAAATCAAATATACATTGTATGTCCTCAAGGGACTCAACTTCACAACAAAAATAAAAGTGATCAAATCTTATCAAATATACATTGTATTCCCTCAAGGGACTCAACCTCACAACAAAAATAAAAGTGGTCAAATATTGGTGCTTGCAAGCATTGATCTATTTTGAGAGAATACAAAAGAGAAGACAAAATACTATTTTGGGGCTTTACCCATACATAAAATTAACATTCATCTAAATTTTATCCCAACTAAAATAGACTCTAAATAAAACATAATTAGTAAAGGTGAATTATTGTAGTTGGATGGAGAGCTCCTCCCCTGAATACTTGTTCAATAAAGGTACCCTCTTTCAAGAGAAACATATCCTTTGATCATTTATTAGCCTTAGTGTTGTATCCTTTGAAAACATATGAAAGGATATGTCATGGAACTGATATTTTACCTGTATAGATTGATCCATAATTGGTTTCATATTTAAATTGCCAGTATAGGGATTTTTGGTTACCCAATCAATCACCACCTTTGAATCGCCCAAAACTTGTATATGGTTTATACCATTTCCATGTGCAGTCTATAGAAGTATCCACAGAGCATATACATCTACCCTATTATTGTTCTCATGCCCAGTTTCATATCAAAGATAGAAGTAATGAGAAGTATCAATGAATAGGATTGCTCCAGCCCAACAAAGCCCTCGATCTCCTTTACTTGCCCCATCAAAAAATCCCCAAGGATTATCTTTGTCTATACAAGGAATTTGCAGTATATTGGATTTTGTTTATTTGTTTGGCCTTTTATTACCTTCATAATTTATTATGTTTTTGTCTACTACTTTTAGAGGTGTCAAAGAAATGTCCAGAAAGATCTTTAGATTCCTAGTCATCCAAAGATCATATATATACATACATGGTAGGGTTCTATGGGTGCTCACATATTTGTTTTTAAACCATTCCAAAAGAATTTATTTCAAGTTACCATCAACTCATTTTAGTGCCCAATTCATTGATTGTCTCCTACAAAACTTGCCTTGAGAAGGAACAATAGATGAATAGATGATTGATTGATTCTTCACTTTTTTTACATAGAACACATATATTTGGACCTATCCAATTCTTTTTTCCCATTGTCTTGGGTTAATAGCTTATTTTCCGTAGCCATCCATAGCACAATTTAAAATTTTAATGGGAAATTGAGTTTCAACACTGCCCTCCACTACCAAATTTTATATCTTATCTAATGTTCTTCTATCTTAACAAAATAACCCATTTTAACGGTATATCCCCTATGCCTTTGTTCTTAGATCACTTCAAGATATCCCAATTATTATTTAATTGTATCACATTGTATGAGAGTTGCTTCACATAATTGATCCATTCCTATGACATTGCACTTGATAGAATGAGTATTTCAATTGATTTTCATCCTTGAAACTAATCATATATATCCATTTCTAAAGTTGTATCTCTCAAGAGTAAAATACCCTTCTCATTTAATACTTCTATCAACAAATCTAAGAGCATGTAATTTCCTTTAGCTCCTATCCATGGGTGTTCCCCAGTGTTTCAGGAATATTTAGAAGCCTAGTGACCTTTGGGTAGGTTCACCACAAAGCGATACCCATAAAAGAAAACCCAAAGATTCACAATCTTTACACAAAAAATTTAAATGGACAAGTAGGTTAACAATTAACTCACTTGGATCCAAACGTTTGACGAAGAATCCCTCCGAATATAACTTCTCCAATTTTTATCACCCAAATATCCAAGAGATAACCTGAAAGTGAGCAAATATCTAACCAAAATCAATTATTGTTTCAAATATTAAAATTATAAAAAGATTTGCAGAATGACACATCCAACTTTCAACAATTATAAATTGTAATTTAACACTTGAAATGGACAGAAAAGAGAGATATTTTATATATAAATAACAACAAGATACAAATGTAAATATGTCACTTGATTCTCATCGAAGCACCATTTGGAAACCCACGTATGATTTCTTCCACCCAAGTCCTTGCACACTCAACATCCAATCAGTTTCTTCCTTAGGAAATATGCTCAAAAGAATCCCTAACATTCTCTAGCATAATAATGCCACTCAATAATGACTGGAAAGACTATGTTTCATAAATGGGAAAGGGGGTTTTGTATACCAGGATACAAGGGCTTTATATCTTGATTTCAATTGAACAGCATGAGGGCATAATATCCAATATTCAGTGCTTGTTTTTTCCTTTACATATGCCTCTTTTATAATGATGGGGATGAAATTAGGAAAGTTGGGGACAATTACTTATACGATTGGGACAAGTGGGTACGGTTGAAACTAAAACTTTTCCCGTAAAGTAACTTATTTTTATTTTTTACCATCGAACAAACATGTACGCGGGATAGACATAGGAAACTCGCGTATACGCAGTCTAGCAGTGAAATAGGGTGCGTACAACTTGAAAGACTTAGTTTTCAAGAAGCTTTTCAGATAAAGTATTATTCATAGATCATAAGGGATCAGGGGAGTCTGCAAAAATAGGAAAATGGATAAGATCATACCATCTTGAGCATCTTTGGGACAAGTGTGACCAAATATGCTATAACAGATGCCCCCTAATGTGTGAGGTCATAGGGGTAGACAATGGAAAAAATACATTATAACCCTTTCATAAGTGAGTCCATAAGTAAGCAGGATAAAAGTTCCCATAAATCAGCCATAGGTGGCACCTGCAACGGATCAAGTAATAACTCTCTCTTCCCTAGGCAGGCATACCCATGCTCAGGAGTAACAAAAGGTATGGTCACCAAATCAAGTGCACTACAGCTCCATGAGGTATATAGAAATAGTGATCATGGCCACGAAGATACACAGTGGATCCATGTCAAAAAAGAGATCATAGCCACAAAGATACACAGTGGATCTATGTCTCAGAATCAAATGAAGATATCTAGAAAAAAGACTGAACAGATCAATCTCCATAAGAATCCGTTCCAAAATAAGTGTGAATGGAAATCTAACTCAACCTTAGTCATAGCATAAAGGTGTGAAGTTATATAAAGGACTCGAGGTCTTCAAACCAACCAACATGGGTACGAGTCTAAACTATGTGAATAGATGTCCTGAATTCGAACATAGTAAGACACCGTTTGATTATTGGTCATTGATGTATACCATTAACCAATGTGAGCGGACTCACCAATAATGATAATGAGACACAAGGTACGTAGTACAATATAACAAGTGTGAATAGATGTCTTGACATCAAACACCTATTGATTCCAATGATCAAGGGACATTGATGTATTCTTGTTGTCGATGGTGAGGAAAATTGCCACATATGATTACTGCAAGGTACAAGGTACTAAAAGGACTCTAGATCACTATCCCGAAATAGTTGTTTTGGGATCGATGGGATGTGATCCATTGGAAGGAGGGCATTAAGGAATCCCCCATCATCTAACACAAGGTAGTAATAGAAGTCGAAATATTTGGTGGAACAAACTGATTGATTATAAAACATACTTGACATGGGAAGGCCGACATACTAAAGTCTAGAGTTCTAAGGATTGGCAGACACAGGCTAAAATTTCCCTTGAATATAAGCACGACACGATAAGTGACTAAGGTAGCATTGAATCAAGAATGAACACAACATAAGTTAGTGATGTATGAGATCTCCAAAAACTATTCCATAATGATTGGAATATTAACCAGTCGATGGAGATAATGTATAAACAAGTTCAACATACCATAACCCAAACTGCAGATACATAGACTCAAGACAATATGCTTTGTTCAAGGATGACACTACTTGCTGCCAGACATAAATAAGAACATGACTCTTTCCCATCCTTCTTTTTGGAATATTTGATTTTATTGTCTTTTTCATATTATTAAATCCGAAAAAAGAATAAAAGAATGCTATAATACAAGCCCAAAATACATTAGTGTTGGGGACAAGCAAACTAGTTCCAAGCGCATGGAGCGCACCTATGCATAATGTAGGGAACATGAGCAGGATATGGGATATGGACACTTGGGGTGTGCTTCTTCCCAGTAAAAGTTTATCAAGTTGCAAAGGAAAAATAATGCATAGCTTAACGATAATGAGATAAGAGATGAGGGTTTAACAAATAGCAGAAAGTTGGAAGTCAGCATAAGGCTCAAAAGCGCAAAGAGGAAAGATGCAATGCAGTTACAACTTAAACAAAAAAATGGGATCCTTATAGGGAATGGCCAGAAATATATGCGAGAGAGAGAGGCATGTGGATTCTTTTCATATTCATGGTAAAACTAAAAAGGCTCTCGATCCTATGAGAAAAACTCATCATGGGTACCAAAATGGAAAAAGGGTGTTGACTATGGTGTCCCATGTTAGGTAGGATCTTCTATTGGATTGGTGCAAATACAAATAGCGATGGATGATGCACCAATATACAATAGGTTTGACCCTATGGCCAATTCAGGTAGCAAAAGGTTCAAATGCATCATAATAGAGGGGATGCCTAAACCTATATGCAAGTTTTCGAAAATAATTGCTCAAATCGAACAACATGCAGAAAATGATCCCTAAGCAACCATGAATCCAACTAAAATTCTTGTCTCCAAGAAACAACAATACTATGATCATATCTAAAAAATCTAAAAAGAAAGATCTGATATGTGTCACTTTGGTAGAAATACTTTCAACATCAGTATCTTCAACAATATTCATAAACCAAGACAGAGTTTACAAATGAAGACACAAGAGCATCAAGTCATGGGGACCTACAATCAAGGAATCAAGATCAAACTCATGAGGAAAATCAAATCTGAAAGAAGTAATGGATTCTACCGGAACAAAGTCATCATCGCAAGATTCTAAAAATCTTCTAGCAGATTCAAACTCATTAGGAACACTGACTTGCAACACCATGGCAGAGTCCAAATGCTAAAAAATGCCAATGTTTGAGGATATACAAACATGGATATCATAATAAAAAAGAAAATCAAGACCGGATTTGATTGCAATTGGGTCCAGTTAAGGGAAATGATATTTGGTAAGGACATCAATACCCAAAGGAATGTTATACTTGATTAGCCTCTAGGAAAGCTTCATCTGAAGGAAGTATCTCATCCCAAAGAGAACCTATGTCAAAACATTCACTCCATTGAATGGATCACCTGGTCAACTGTTGAGACAAACTCCCAAGAAGGTAAGCATGAAAACAAAGACTTCTTCTTAGTATCAATTGGACATGAGGGACATAAGGCCACATAATTCACCCGTGGCAGGGTAGTGTATACCAAAACACTAGGAACAAAAAAAGGGTATACTTGGTCTAAATTCAGGTAATGAGAAGGATCAACAAATGCAATATGATCAATAGGGACAATGCTTCTATTGTGATGAAAATGCATCAGACAAAAGAGCATAAACACTGCAACATTCATAACATATACATAATCACACCCAAGGAGCATATTAAAGTCCAAAAGGTCCTCCATCACCATAAAATTGACTAAGACTATCTTCCCACCTAAAGTAATAGGAAATTGAGGAAGAAACCCCAAATTTTCACTAGGTCTTCTATCAAAAGCCATCAGCTGAATAACAATCAGCACAAGGTTGGGAGATTCCATACATTTTCAAGCATGTGTGGATAAAAATACTAACAAATACTCCTTCATATACAATAAAACGAGCAATCATGTAGTGTTTAACTTGAAACTTTATTTGAAAAGGTGCAATACAAGGAAGGTGAGGCTCAACTAGACTATCCCAATCAAAGGAAACAATCCTAGAGCTTGGAAAGGGTTCATTCGAAAAGAATTAAGTGCCCCTTGTCCATAAATTTATGAACTGGAAGTGAAGAAAACTTGAGTGGTAGACACATCACTCTCCAAAGGAAGAGTGGGACTGACCAAAGATTGCATCAATTCAACCACTTGATGCTTATCACTCTCCAAAGGAAGAGTGTGATGGACCAAAGAGTGCATTGGTTTGATCGCTTCAACATCAACACTCTTCAAGGGAGGAGTGGGATCAGTAAAATATTGCATTGACTTGATCACATCATCAACCAAAGGTTAAAAAGGCTATTGGGAAATCACATGTTGTTTAGGAGCAGAAAACCCTTGAGACACAAACCACACTCTTTGTACCTCTGTAATACCAGGGCACAAGTGAGTAAGGTGATCTCCCTTGTGAAGCTTACAAGGGAACTTAGGCCTGCGTCCTATACGTTTAGACTTCTCAACAGTTTCAACATGTCCATCATGAATCACATTGGATGATAGTTCTCCCCCAACATGACTTGCAACGGTCATCTTCTTGTCTCAAATATGACTCGCCGTGACTGGTGACTTGGCATTAATATGAATTGCAGTGATCAATGACATATCTACAATATGGATCGCAGCGGTTGAAGATGGAATTTCAGTATGATTGGAAGTGACTGAAATTTTTCCCCTAGCATGACTTACATAGGATGGTGGTAAGTTTCCAGTATGACTTGCAGTGACTGGATGAGTGCCCCCAACATGACTCACAGAGGGTGAAGAATTTCCCCCTTGTTTTCGCATCTTCTTCCTATTCTTCCTCCTTCTATTCCTTTTAGATTGTCGATTACTAGTACTAAGAATTTCACCACATGAGGAAGGAGGAGGATAAAATGTTATTGACAAAGAAGGAACAGGGTTTTGATGCCCTTGATATAAAGTGCTTGCTTGAGAAGCATCGAGAGCATTCAGGACATTTAGAATGGAAAACAACCAAACCGGAATCCCTAGAGTGAATCCAAGAAGAATCAAAGTGGGCATCAAGGGAGCACCAATGTTCCCAACAAATGGAAAAGTACAAGGATCCCCTCGAAAATGGATCCCTTGGTTGATGTCCGCGGGAATAATAGCCATAGTTTATGATTCAACAAGTGAGAAGTCTCTAAGGACAACTAAGAACAAACAACACAAAGAGCATACCACTAGAAAAATCCTAGAGATATTATCCAGGAAAACAAAAGGTCCTTTCGAAGTTCAATGTGGGTTGATTAAGTCTCATAGCCAAACATCAAAGGTACAAAAGTGGTTACCAAGGTCTCCACTAATAGCCCTTCTTGGTGCAAATCTCCCTACAAGGAAAGGGACACCCTCCAAGGGTACTATTCGTTGGTCCCAATGTCTTCTCACGGTACAGGGAATCCTCGTGTAGACACCTAGGTGGAACCTATGACAAGATACTAAGCCTACCAACTCGCAATCAACATCCGGGGGAACAACCAACGGTCCGGATCGTACATATGGACAGGGTAGCTAAGCCTGAAATCTCAAGAGTATCGGCACTACAAGGGGCCCAAGCTGGTACTAGTGAAATACCCGTACATGAAAAATCCCACAAATGCTTAGTAAAGTATCAGGGTGGTTTTCCCTTCAACCTAACCTCACACAACCTCATGCTTAACTCTAGTGTTAGTGAAGCATCCTAGCCGCACCCTTACGATTATTTGATTTTTCTATACATATGAAAGACAACTATATTTCATAGTTTAAAGTAGCCTTATATTTTTCTATCGTTAAGCTAATTGATGAACCCTATAAAATAAAAGTCTAGTCAATTTTAGATTAAGCGTTCATTTTAGTGGTTGTTGTTACTTAGAAGGATGCGGAAGTGTAAAAAGATGATGTTCTCAACTAAAAATAAATGAAAAAGAAACTACGTACAAATGGAAAATACCACTTAAGTTTTTTAAAAGTTACTTGACTATAAAAAAAAATTTAAACAGAAAGAAAAATCAAGCATAACCTTTCAAAATTTTAAGAAAGATGCAACTTTTTAAGCAAATTAATGTAACCAAAGCAAGAAAGTTTTTATGATTTTCATGAGATAATGCTAATGAAAGCAATATAATCTTTTCTTTTATAAAAACACTCCCAAAAACATCAAAATTCCCAAAAGATTCCTAAATGAACCAGAAGCAAGCTATGATTTTTTGCAAAATTCAATTTTCCTTTTCTTTCAAGACCTAATATAAAAACACAGAAAATCATGATTTTGAAGGCTTAAAAATCAGAATTTCAAAAATCTAAGAAATACCAAGATCCCTGCTAGACCTAATAAACCTAAAAAACCAATTAAAAAAATGAAAAAATTTACCCTATTTTTGGGCCGATTAGGACATATATGCGCCTTTTCCCACTGTAGGGTGTGTATACTTGGATATATACATGCCTTTACTGAAGACAAATCGTGTGTACGCTCCTTTATTAAAAAATGCGTGTCTTTATTGAATACAAACCACATATATGTGCCCTGCACTTGTGAAACTATATTTTTGAGGTGTATATGTGACCTATCTATGGAATAAAGGGTATACGTACCCTACACACATAAAGTATGTGTACGTACACACTTTCATGCACAGATGAAATAATAAAGAAAAATTTGAAAAATATTCTTTTTATTTTTTGTTTTTGTAAAAAAAGTATTGCTTTATGAAATCAAAGACAAATCATAGGGGTTCACAGTCAACTTAGACATAGGGAGATCCACATTTCCAATCCTGAAAGTGAACAAAATTGAAAAAATAAGTAAAATAGGTTGTATGCGGGCTATGAGAAGCAAAATCGTGTATATGCGACGATCAAGTGTTTAGGTCACGTACATGAAGAAAAATACAGTTTTTTGAAAAACAGTGCAAACTATATGGCTTATACGCACCTATGTGAAATGTAACCTACGTATAACTGTGGGAGAAGACAAAAAACTAAAAAAATGATTCTCCTAAACCAATAATTACTTCCTAGAAGGATCCTAAGATGAGTAGTTACTAGTCTATGATAGAAAGATTTAGAAAAACAAGCAAAATAAACAAAAACAAACTAGAAAACAATTGAAAAGACAAAAGCCCTAAACTACCAAAAAATGGAAAAACTCCCCAGTGGAGTTGCCATTTCTGTTTCGGAAATATTTACAACCCTAGTGATCTTTGGGTAGGATCACCACAAAGCGATACTCATAAAAGAAAACCCAAAGCATTCATGCAAAATTAGATTCACAATCTTTACACACAAACTTTGAATGGACAAGTAGGTTAACAATATTTAACTCACCCGGATCCAAACGTTTGATGAAGAATCCAATCTTTACACACAAAATTTGAATGGACAAGTAGCTACTCCAATATTTATCACCCAAATCTCCAAGAGATAACCTAAAAGTGAACAAATATCTAACAAAAAGCAATTATTGTTGCAAAGATTGAAATTACAAAAAGATTTGTAGAATGACACATCCAAATTTCAACAATTATAAATTGTAATTTAACACTTGAAATGGATGGAAAAGAGAGATCTTTTATATATAAATAACAAAAAGATACAAATGTAAATATGTCACCTAATTCTTGTTGAGGCACCATTCTAAAACTAATTTTTTATTTATTCCACCCAAGTCCTTGCACACTCAACATCCAATCTGGTTTATTCCTTGGGAAATATGCTCAAAATAATCCCTAACATTCTCTAGAATAATAATTTCTCTCAAGAATGACTGCAAAGACTATGTTCTAGATATGGGAAAGGGGGTTTTGCAGACCGGTATACAACGGATTTAGATCTTGATTTCAATTGAACAACATGAGGGAATAATATCCAATAAGTAGATCATTGCTTGTTTTTCCTTCACCTTGCCTCTTTTATACTAATAGGGAGGCAGTTAGGGAAGTTGGAGACATTTACTTATGGGATTGGGACAAGTGGGAACAGTCGAAACCAAATTATTTTTTGTAAAGTACCTTATTTTTATATTTTTCTCTCGAATAGACATGTATGCATGCTAGACATAGGAAACTCATGTATACACAATCCATCAGTGCAATAGGGTGTGTACAACTTGAAAGACTTAGAATATTTTCAGATAAAGTATTGTTCATAGATCATAAGGGATCAGGGGAGTCTTCAAAATGGGAAAATGGATAAGATCGAACCATATTGAGCATCTATGGGACAAGTGTGACAAATGATGTTATAAAACCCAATTTAGACTTTCCCTTATTTCCAGCTTGCCAAGCTACCTAATTTCTAATCAAAGGATCAACTTTGTTCATGGATTTCTAGGATAGGGAGGCTTCAAGATAATTTCTTATAGCTATTATGAATTATTTATAGAAGATATGTATATATGTATACAATTTCATTAGACATTTTGTTTTGACCAATTTCTTGAAGTGGATGTCAAATTTGATGTCTTGGAGGAAAACACATGTTTTCATATGACAAAAACTAAAAAAAATCATAGGGTAGAAGGATCAAAGGAGGGGGGGGGTTTATCTAGATCCCTGGTGGAAAAATAAACACTCACTGTGCATGGGGCATTGGAATTGACACCATCAATCAAACTGAACTCTTCGCAATCTATTAAGGCTTGAAAATCGTAGCTAAGAGAATCGATAATGATATAACACCGATTGGTTATTCTTTCATTGTATTTAAATACTTGCAATAAAAGAGGGCCAATATTACTCCATCCTTAGCATGATTAATCTTGAAAATAAAATCCTTGACTATTCGGCTTACCCAATTCCACTACCCCTATGTTCTTCAAGCCAACAACCTAGAAGAGGATGACATACAAAATGAAGGGGCTAAGATAATCCAAGGCATGTTGATGAAAATAGTTCAAGAAGGGACCTTAGTTATCCATGTTCATGTTCCATGACACGGTCACTTGAGTGATTGAACAAAGAGGCGACAGTGACTTCCCCATACCCTCTTCCATTGGCACCCATCCCTTCACATTTATGATGTCAAAAGGGTAATTAAGACATCTTCCTCTTGTATCCTCCTTCATGCATGGGACTATAGGTGGCATCCACACTTGTCATATATCCCCTCTATTATTGTTTCTTCACGTTGAAGCATGTGGATGCCTAGACTTTTGTCATCTACCCCTATATAAATATATCTATGTGCTCAAGACACCCATTCCTAACATAATTATTAAACTGCAATGAATCAAGGGTAGAACCTCTCCTCCACGTAGGTATTGATTCTATATGAACTAGTCCCCCTTCTTTCAATTTGATTTCCCACCCCTCCATCTAGAACAGACCTCTTTGTTTCATGTCATGTGAACTTGGATACCCCCCCGTTTTTGGTGGAAGAGATCCTCGTTGATTTAAGTGCAAGGTAGAGACAACATTGAAAGAAATTTGGGCACCAACTCATGGAAGTGAAACTTGTGGAGAAGCCACCTTCTCCCCAGTATCACAAGACATGAAATTAATGTGCAAATAAAGGGATCATCATCAATAATCAATGCTCACTCAACAAAAAATTACAATCCTACATCTAGCATCTAAAAATGGGAGACTAAGGTGTATTTCTCCATGGCTAGGCTCAAAGAAAAGGATAAAGACTTGGAAGAATTAGAAAACATCTTAAAAGTTCTAGTAGTGAACCTAAATACCTTTGTGAACATTTAAACAAGACTCTTGATTCTTTTCATCTCTCTAGGATCCAACCCCTCCAACCGAAGAAGCAACAACCATAGATTCTTCTATTCAAATGGAATTTACAAGAAGTGCTTGCGTTGGGACTTCTTTTTCTATTTATAAATATTTAAGTATGTTGCATCCCTATTTACTTTTATTGGGATAATTTAAATGTTACATTATATTTGTAAATTATTATTGTAGAAGACTTGATTATGAATCTTAAGTTCATAATATGAACCCTTTATGTCTCACATAAAATCCAGAAGGTTCCTCTGACTTTTTTACTCCAAATGGAATGGGTTAGACCACCACTTTTTGACTCAATATAAACTATCCATTCCAATTATAAAAATAAATTAATAATAATAATAATAAACACCATAAAATTTTACATCTTCAACTACAACAACACGTTTACACATGAGCGCCATAGATTTCACATTAACATGGCCTCATTCTTCAAAAAACAAAATCAAGAAGCGTCAATGCGAATCAAACATTGGGACAAAGAGACAAGGAATAAAAGAGGAATTCACTACCTCCCTCTATCCCCAACAAACCATACCCAAAACCATTTCAAGTTTCACCCAGAGAATGTAGGGTGCTTGTCAGTGGCCAAGTAGAGTGAGGAGGTGGCTAAGTTATGCGGGAGAGGAAACATGACTACTCTAGAAGATATATTGGTTTCTTGTTGTGTCTTTGTTGTGGTATGGCATAAGGGGTCCTATTTTTTCACATCATTTTTTCTCTATTTTTGTCAAGGGGTTGGCCTCACAAATTTACACAGGAAATATTTTTTCCCACTTGTTTTCATGAATTTCTATTGGTGACAACGAACATTTCCTATTGGCTTGTATTTTTTAATGCATGAATCGACATTGCTCTTGGTGCCTCTTGTTCTACGTCATCATATAGCTCTTGGTTTGTGTTATTATTGGTGCCTCTCATTTTACCTTTCCATATAGTTCTTGGTTTGTACTTTTATTGGTGCCCCTAATTCTGCATTGCCATATAGCTCGTGGTTTGTGCTATTATTGGTGTCTCTCATTCTACATTGTCATATACCTTATGTTTTTTGCTATCATTGGTGCCACTCATTATGTGTTGTTGTGGACTTCCAATTTAGATGTACGATATCTTACTAGAAAGAGCTCCACAAGAATAACACTATTTTGCACCCACAAAGAGATTTAGTAACCATTGGCCCTAGGAGGGCCAAAAAAATGTTGTTTAGAGCCTAGATATGCACCAAAAGTTTAGGTCAAAAAATTTGACAAAACCAATACCATTTCTTGAATGCCCAAATTATATTCTACCCCATACCAGAATATCAATAAAGAAATATAGCATCTGTTTACAATTTGGATTGATCTTAACGATAGTGATAAAAATAGTGGCATGCCAGTCTACTCATCAATGTTTAACACTTATAAAATATGAAAAAATAATTAAGGCTATGTGTCAACAACAGTTTTTCAATCAGTGAAAGCAAGGTGTTGTTATCACCCCCACCAAGGTTCAAGTATATGCAATGGCATGTGTGTGCTTGTGCTTTGTGTTTGTGTATGCATGTTCTTGCATGCACAAACATGCAAATATTCCCTAGGGTATAATGTAGATATACCCTAGAAACCCAAACTTGGGAAAAATAGCAAAACATGATGTCTTCAATTCATTTATTATTTATGTAAGATAAAATCCATACATACACTATGAGCCATAGTATCTCTATCCAAGAATTTGAGTGTTCATACCATTTTTTGTACATACACATTATTACAACTTTGGAGCAATTCTATATACAAATCCAACTTGAATTATGTCATGTTTCTATTCTACATAAATTATTAAGACTTAGGAGAATATTGAATGCATCTTCAAAGATGGATAGCAACATGGTGACAATATTGCTTACCCACATGTATGATGGCAAGCACTATGTATTGTGTCTTCTCCTTAATATTGATTCCTTTATCTCAATTCCATCTTCTCTAGAACTATTTATTTGGACCATCACAATCTATTTAATTTATTATGCACTCTAACCTATATTTCCCATTCCCATTCAAGCTCATGGACTTGTAGTTCTAGAAGTGGATCAACCTCATTGTTTTGAGTCTCCACTCTCCATATTCGGAAAAATATTCTATTTGTTTCCATGTTTTGCAATGAAAGTTTGTTTAAGCCATGTTCTATGGTAATGACCATCTTATTTTATTTTACTACTATGTTCTGCAACGATGGAATTCATCAACATAACTACTTGAGCAACTCCAACATCAATTTGTTTAGCATACTCCATAGCCCATGTCATGGTTTGCTCCTTTGTCCTATTTAATAAAACCTTATGCAAGAATTCCAAGGGATGTGAGAACAATTAAACTGTTCCCTTAGAATCCACCTATGTTTCACTATGGGATAGTCTATGTTCACCATGGACAAGTATTCTTCTATCCATTCAACTTCATAGTAATCAGTCTATCTACTCGAGTTTTGCTTATGCCTCTCCATATTTTGCTTCTCTTCTGCAACAATGAGGTTTTAAAGACTATCCCTCAACCTTTCCTTGGCTATGGTGGTCATTCATATTCCTTCCCCAATTTGTTTATGCTCCCTTGGGAGAGATACAAATCGTTTTGCCTACAAGAATGTCAAAAGGTTCCCTTTTATTCTCTATCCAACAAACCCAAATGTATTTGAACCTTTTCGAGGATGAAAAGCATGAATTTGATGTTAAAATTTGGCGGGCACATGAATATGGTTGTAATCTACTTCCTGTCAAATTTTCATTACTAATGGACATCTTACAACCGATTTATGGCAAAAATACATCTACAATCATTTCACATTTTGAGGGGTAAATAGACAAATATTAGGGTAATTTTTGCTAGGCATGTGTGCATGTATGCCATCTCACCATAGTTCAAATTTTTTCTGCATCTGATTTCATACGTCTCCATTATGTCCAAAATATGAAACCATTTTTTAAACTTATATGCTTCTACAACAATCTGCTTGCTTCAACAACAACACCTGTTTTAAGGTTTTATGTAGCAAGGTCAAATCTTGGAGACTGTTGTAGCTTGTGATTCAAAGGGGACTTCTATAATAGATCTACATCTTCTACATTAAACTAAGTTTCAAGTCTTCCTCGCCAGCTTCAGTTGTAATCCTTCTACAACAACTTGTAGTATGATCACTTCACTCTTGTGCTAGTAACCATGAACATCTTTGATTTGGAATAAATGTAGCGACATGCATGTGTTTTGTAGCATGACTTCATTATGCAACATCCTCCCATGCATTTTTAATGACTTCTTACATATTTAAATCAACCCAGGGATTTTAGAGTAAAAACTAGGTCCAATCACCCATATCCATTTGAAATAACGGGATTAGGTGCATATGTTTTTTGCTGAAGTGGATTCCAATGGAATATT
Organism: Larix kaempferi; assembly: GCA_027924585.1. NCBI lineage: Eukaryota > Viridiplantae > Streptophyta > Pinopsida > Pinales > Pinaceae > Larix > Larix kaempferi. Next base: position 1,584,420 of record BSBM01000882.1, on the reverse strand, counting down.
ATGAAATGTTTAAAAGATTTCGTTTATATATATATATAAACTTTTAAGAGAAAAAATAATCATATTTGAACATATTAAAATATAAAAACTTAATAAGGAAAATATGATATAGAATTTTTTTTATTTAATAAATACATTTTATGCATTAAACAATAAGCTCCATTATCAATTTTAATGAATTTTTCTTTAAATTATATTTAAAAATTGTTATTAAAAATAGACATGTTTTGGGAAAAGACTCCACTATCTAAACTTTAAAACATGGTCTTCATTTGTATTCATAAATCCTTCTTAATATTTTATTAATCCTATATGGAAGGAGATTATTGTATTCGTTTATATTCATTATTTCAATGCATACATTAAAACAAGAGCCACGAGGTGGCAATGTTCACGACATTGCCAATAGTTCATGTGAAATTGCAAATTAATAGCAAGGAAAAAAATAATATTCGGGATCGAACCATAGGATTTTTGTTCATAGCTAAATAATGTCAATGTTACATTATTGGTTCACAAGAATTTTGGATTAAAGTTACTATATAAACATGTATAAAAATACACGGGAACAGGCCTATTATTGCTGCAAAGACTTCCCCAAAGGCTATGTTCACAGGTCCCAAAACTGGTATTTAGAAGCTTTCTAATAATGCAGATAAAGTAGCAAAGATTGCTAATAGTTCTTTCAAAGAGGTTAAAAGTCCTGTCTAAAGGGAAGATGCCTCCAAATACATCTCTCATTATCTTAGGCCATCTACCAGTTCCTGTCACAATGCATGTAAATAGGGATAGAAAGCACATTTCAAGTCCTCAGATGCCTCTAAGGACACCCATGCTATAGTTTCAAACAAAACAAGTCTGGCTCCCTCAAAATATACAGACCCCAAGACCTACAAGACCCCTAAAAACATTCATAGTGATAATTCTCTAAATCTGTCTTCTTCCACTCCAGTTGGTCATCCTTCCTCTCTAGTTGGTCAGTGTTCCAAAAATTTCCAAAGGAAAAGACCCTTGGTAATCTTGTAGAGTCTGAGGTCAAATTGGTCAAGTCCTCAGCCAAAAAAAAAAAAAAAAAATATGCCTTCCAAACCCTCTTTAGCCAAGAAACCAAAACTTGTAATTACTCCAACAACTTTTTTTAGATCTTCCAAGTCTGTTGGCAATGCTAAAACAATTAATCCACCATCCAAGCTTGCTGGCAATGGACATGGAAATGCTAAAAAAATTGCTAGAATGCCCAGGCCTGTTGGCATTGCTCATGGGACTACTAAAACAATCGCTGGATAACCTAGGCCTGCTACAGTCCAACAAGAAGGAAACCTTGAAAACAAGAGAGCATCTATTAAAGAAGACAGAGAAGAAGACTGTTAAATCTGATTTGGCATGATCAACAAGTTCAACCACATCCTCTCTTCCACAAGAAGAAAAGCCCACAAAAAGCCTAATGAAATTGGAACATTGGAGGTATGTAGCAGTGTTACAAAATATTTGGGCACTGACAATCAAATATTGGAAAATGTAGGTGGAGATGCTCATTAGTTTTATGAACATTCTCAAAGTGTTGGTGAATCAAGTGATAAGGAGCATGAACACAACTCATGAAGGATAATGATTATGAAGCTGACTATTCCATTAAAAAGCATTCCAATGATGGAATTATGATTTCTATAGCTCGTGAAAGCACAGACTGTGATGAATATGTTGGTGAGGGAAGTCGCGTTCTTGAACCATATGGAGAAAAAATTGCTATGTATTATGATGATCATGAATTTGATGACCAGTGAATACTCTAAATATAATGAAAATTCTGAAAGTAGATCACATGATGAACAAGGAGAATTTGCTAGGGTTAGAAAAGAGTTATGAATGATGGCTATGGCATGAAGAGGACAATCAAATACCCATTACAACAAGTGAAATAGGAATAAAACAACAAATGCCATTTAAAAAAAAAATTAATAAACATATCAAAACAATAAATCTACAAAATAATTAAAAAATTAATATCTTTTTATGTTTTTAATGATTTAATACGTTTTTTTTTTCTATTTTCCTTCTACAATATAACTAAAAGTGTTCACAAATTTTAACACTATCTTTTGAGCAGCTAATTTTTTGTAAATAAAAAGAGAAGGCCAAACATGAAAACTAAAAAATGTAGATAAGGAACAGTCACAAAATAGATACTCTGCTACACTCTGCTCTCTGTATATATTTATAATGCAGAGTCAAACTAGATGAAATATGGTGCGACCTCATGCTCTCAAATATCCAATGTTTAGACTTTACTTTCCGAGCTTTCCTATAAAATGCAACAGTCCAAAGTTGGCTTTCAACATCAAACCTCAACTCTCACAGAATACTATTTAATGACCAGAGACTTATATAATCACGTATGAATTTTCAAATGCTCTCGATTTTGTAACTTTTTACAAAATAGGTCATTAAAATAACATTTTCATGGATTTAATCACTATTTTAGAATTCAGATTTAGTTATATACAAGCTTACAATATTAATGTCTCTCTATTTTTTAGCTTGTCATTTTTCACTTTTTCATAATGTTGATTTTGTGACATGACCTATGCTTCTTACTAGAATCCAACTCACCCTCGACACAAAATTGGAGAAGAAAATTTCCTGTGAGAAAGCGAAATGATTGACCATCTTTGTGGTAGAAGTGTTGTGGACGAGATCCTAGTCCGAAAATAGCAGACCTTGTCTGAGATTCAGGTTCTTGAAAAAATGGGGTGACAATATCGAAGGCCTGGAATTCATCGGGATTTCCGCCAGCTAGGCATGTCTGTTCAAGAGCCAGATCGATTTTCGAAGTTGAGGAGAAATTGTACAAGCAGTTCGTAAGTTGATCGTAACTAGAAAACCTGACAGTATGTGCAACTGCAAACAACATTGCAGCCAATTAAATATATTGGTCAAAGCATTCATGGTGACAATTAAACACATTAAGTGTTACATGTGAGCATTAATGGTGAGCTCTGGAAACTAAGCACCAAGCGGAAAACCCTACCTGCCAGGTTCTGCAACCAATAAAACTTTTTGAAAATATGCTTATAGTTTAAATTAGAGCCAAATTTTTGCTCATTAAATATGCTTATAGTTTAAATTAGAAATGATTTAATTGAATGTACAGAACTTAAGGGCTGAAGAGGGTAGAGTCTTACGGATGCAGAGTGTCAAACCAACTATACTCAGTGAACAATTGGGTACCAAATTATTCAACAGTGAGGGCTCTTTGTAGAAAAAGAAAACATTACATAAATCTTCTATCAACAAGACTATCGACATAATCCAACCTGACAGAAATCTAAAAAATATAATGGATGCCTTCTGTGAGGACGAAGACCAGGTTTTGCATAGATCGCAGGGCGTAGAAGAGGAGTTGGAATGGAGCGGACTGCAGCAATGGAACGACCAAAACCCATGTATATAGCATCAAGTTGCCACCACCTTTTCTGCCATGCAAAGCAAACATCACCTTCCAGGTAGAATGTTGCATGCACCTCGAGTATAGGTTCCATCAATTGCAGATTGTCAGCAGAGGGTTTCCAGGGTAGGAGAGCCTGGGACATTGTCAGTGCAGCAGGTTGTCAGGGTGTGAGAGCTAGGAAAAATGAAAAGGCAATCACACAATAAGAGCCCGTAGGCCAAAAGCATAGGAAAAATGTTTGATTTAAGCATGAAAATATAACCTAAAAACAAGGCTGCAACACACATAGCTTGCAATGCAAGCGGTTTTCCGGCAGACAATTAAATTTCACGATATCGAGAAATCTCACACGATTGAGACGTATTTTTCGAGGCTTTAAGGAGGAGAGAGAAACGAGTCCCGGCTATCGAAACCCTCATTCTGATCACCCTGCCAGCACTGCTCCTCGCCATCGGATCACGGCGACGGTGGGTCACCCTGGAGAACGGCCACTTTCTACCGTAACTTGGCGGCGCATAAAATAAAGACTTTGCATAAAATAAAGACTGAGCATGCCTGTGCACTGTGCAGAGGATCTGCACCACCTTACATCATCCTGTCGCCCCTCCGCCGCCCCCTCCTGGGAACCAAAAAACGATGATTACGTCACCTTTCTGCACCAATCAGATTACCAGAAAAAACATTTTTAATAAATTATTCAATATCATGAATATGCTAAACTATAGTTACAGCAAAAAATTATAAAGTGTAGCCCAAATTAATAGGAAGTCAACGATCTATATATGATCCCCTTCGGGGACATAAAAAAATCAAACTAACTTTGTAAAATCATTTAATATTCTTTTCGACGGTTAAAATGTTGTAATATCCAATAACAATAATTATTTATTTAATAATTTTAAGTATTAATGTTATGTAAAATTAACTATGGTAAAGGTGATTTTCATGGAGGTTAAAATCATGTAATATTCAATAAAAATAATTAATTATTTAATAATTTTGAGTATTAATGTTATGTAAAATTCACTATTGTAAAGGTGATTTTCATGGAGGTAACAATACATATTGATTTGATCTATTGGAATAAAGTAAGATATTAGCGTGTTACTAATATTCTCAAGGTGTTGCTAATAGATTTTCCATGGCATAACTTAAAATATTTGATACACCCATGCACCCTTTTGCCAAAAAAAATATTCTTATATCCAATTTTGATAAGAAGATACTCCAATCATTCAATATGATAATCACATGTAGAGTTATTTAATTCTCGAGAATCATAATAATTAGAGAATCATTGATTAAAAATAAAATTCAAATATTAATATGTATAGTACAACAAGTTATATTGTCTTGTAATTTATGGGTCCGTGCAAAATTATAAATAAAGATCATAATAATTACATAATCATTAATTAAAAATTCAAATATTAATATGTATAGTCAACAAGTTATATTGTCTTGTAATTTGTTTGTCCATGTAAGATTGGTAAATAGAATTTCAAAAATGGTCATGCATATTCTATATACATATGCGTGTAGAATGGGGTCTGTGTTTTAGTGCCTTGTTTTTGAGTGGCATTAAAGAAATGGCATTTTCCTTATTGATTTAGTATAGGATCCATGTCCTAATTTAATAAGTTTTTAATAATAAATCTATGTTTCCTGCTTTTTCACATTGTTTCAAGTCTTGGTTTTGATATTTTAACTTATGTTTTATTTCCATTTCCATGTGTATAAAATATATCAAATTTATATTTACTGGTTGCTACATATATATTTTTATTATTATATTATTTTTAACCAATTCTATTTGTGTAGGTGTAACAGCATATAAGTCTTGTTTTCATAACTAAAAATAAAATATGACGAGGTAGAAATGATCATTATACATGTAGGATAAGTACCTGTAAATAGCTAGTAGATCCCCCTTTGTTGCTGCTCCCTTTTGTTGCCCTGCTTGTTGTATGTCCTGTTGTAGCCCTGCAACCAAAATCTTCTCAAACCCTTGAAACTCAACTGACCAGACAAGTATGCCACCCTGCCAACTAGCGAGGTCTCACCGACCACCCAGCTCCAAAGGTACCTCTTTGGACCCCCGAGCCCAAACTGAGTACAAGCCAACCACAGTGTCTCCCTTCTGAAATTTCTCCAACCAAACCCCTTCTCTTCTACTCTGCAATTTTCTAACTTCTCCTAGAAATCCAAAACATGCAAAAAGATCCCTTCCTCCAAAATCCATCATTTTACTTAACCCCTTCTTCCTACCGACACTATACTCCCCAGTAATGAGGCTCCAACCCCCTGTTAGACTCTAATTAATGGTCAACCCATCCCTATCCAATTGCAAATCCCCCCGTAAATAAATTTTACCCTCTTCATTTATGTCAAAATGGACATGTTTCATGTGAAGTTTTTAAAAACCATTAAAATAATGACCACCGCCATTGCCCTTTCAAGTCGACATAATTACAATTTAACTTATGCAGTTATTACCCTCATGTTTTACAACAATTAATTAATCATCCCTATTTTTATTATTTAATCATTATAATATTAAATCCTTATTCTTAGTTCAACATCCAACCACTCGTAATAATCATTTAATTGATTATGGTCTATTAATTAATTACTTAATAATAATTGTCAATTGATTAATTAATAATAACCTAATCATTTAATTAATGATGTATCATACTTCTGATATGCTAATAATTACCTTTTTAATTATAAATTCAAATTAATCTAATTTATCAATTATCAATAATAATCGTATCAATATAACTCACATCATTATGAATGTACATTTATATTAATTAATTAAATTAACTAAGACTTAATCAACTCCTTCACCTAGTTCCATATTAATTGCATCATAGTTTATAATTAAACTAATTAACAACCTTTGCTAATGATCATGATAGTTTTATTGTCATCAATTAACATTATTAACATATAATTAATATTAACTGAATAATTTACTATTAACCCAATTGACATGATAATTACATTTAACATTTTAACCCTTAGTCTTGACTAGATAAATTTAATAACAATCAATCAAGCATTACTAATTAATCGCATTAGTTACTACCTAGGTTAACCATATCTCGTTTATTAATCAACAATAATTAATTATTAATCGACAATAATTAACATTATTGTTCATCATTATTTCATGCAATTTATAAATATGTAGGCGAGTTATGTAAGCGTAGCTACTACTTACATACCTCGTGTAAGTACACTAACAGTAATAAATCACACACATCAATCATAATCATGAAATTTATTGTTCACTGACACATGTTTAACATTGTTTTCAAGGTACAGTCTTTTACCTAACTGCATCTTATTAAGTTACGACAATTCATACATTACTGAGTTACAACACATAATCAATCAAGGGTTTTCCCACACACACAGTTAGATCTTGTTTTCATCCCGACTTCAAGCTACACCTATCTACCTACATCGTCTACCTAAATCACAACTAACTTCCACATCCTATCCTTTCCTCTACTGGACTACCCTGAAGTGTCAAGCCATGACCGGCTCCAGCTAGAACCCGTAAGCGGAAGTGTCGAATACATCGACCAAGCTTCCCCAGCAAGCAACCACCAGTCATCATGACACACCTTGGGGAGCGCGACGTAGCACAGCCCTCCCATGACTCTGGGTTTCGGGGATAAACGGTGGGTAAAGCCTCCACCCCCCTAATGGAACAAGGGATTATGTCTACCCTACATAATAATTGAGTTGCACTTGTACTCAGTTTGTCATCGTATAACCAATATGGGCAGTTGAGTTTCTTGAAACCTTACCCCACCCATACATCCTAATATACATCATAATAATCATGCGTAAGTAAATAATGCATCACTCGCATACCATTTATCTTTCAGAGTCCATGTCCCCGAGGCTCTCCCACCGCATAGAATCTAGCTATTACTTAGCGTTTTAACCTATAAGTTAGTCTTTGGCATACAGTCTAGAATATCATGCATAAATCCTCAACATGTACACATACATTTCATCATAACATAACAACAATAAATTCATTTATTCACCATGCACTTGGCATAACATTCATTTATTCAACATATAACTATAACGGTATCCACGTACCCATCATTCATTACCATGCATATCTGAGACATAACTAACACATGGTACATATCTAACATGACTACATATCATAATACTAACATCACACACTCACACATATACATATCGACAAAATAATAGAACCATATGTCCACAGTGTCGTCAAACCGACAAAGTCTCACAATCAAGCAAATACAACATATAACAGTAGTTCAGGTAGTAATGTCAAAACGGGGCGTTACATTTAGAGGACTCCCTTATTTGGTTTTGGGATATCTTAGAAGGCATTGTGACAACCAATCTTGCATACATTGCTATGTTCCATAACCAGATTCTTGACAATCCAAAATGATGGTATTCTATCATTTGGAAATGGCAATGTCCCTTGAAGGCTAAATTATTCGTCTAGATGGCATTGAAGCACAACATCCTTATATGGGAAAATTTTATTAGAAAAGGTGGATCCAAGCCTGGGATATGCATGTCATGTAGAAGGGATAATGAATCCATTGATCATATATTTGTGTCCTTTCTCTTCTCAAAATCTGTATGGACAGAGATTAGGCAAGTCTTAAAATTCACAAGGAACTGGTTTTCTAATTCATTAATCACTAGTTTCAGTGCATGGAGAGTATCACTCCCCAGGGACAAATCTCTACCTTGTTTTGTCTTATGGAACATCTGGTTGATCAATAACAAAGTGTTGTTTGAGGATTCTCCTCCTCTTGTCAGAGAGTGGTTTTCTCTATAATAAGCTCTTACAGGGAATGGAATGTCTCTCCTCACCCCTAAATTCAAGACCGTTATAGGCTCCTTCTTTCTTGACAGGTACCCTAATTGGTTTCTGCAATGGTGCATCTCAGGAAAATCAAGAAAAATGTGGAGCTAGGGTATATCTGGTTATGGGAGAAGAGCATTTTTTCATAATTTGGATGGGATGTGGTCCCAATACAAACACTAGATTGGAGTTGTTGGATTTGTGGCTTCTTCTCTATTTTGCACATAACAAGCAAATATCTCATTTGCAGGTGGAGGGAGACTCCAGGATAATAATTGAATGGGCACAAAATCATTCTAGTTTGCAAGGGTTGTGCTAGCTTATTGGCATACTAGAATAAGAGCATTGCAGGAAACATTCAAAGAGATATATTTCCTCCACATTTTCAGAGAACATAACAGGGAAGCAAATTTTGTGTCCAAGAAAGCTCTATCTTACGCAGACGGCTCTATTTTTTACTAGGAATTTCTACATGGTAATGAGTTGAAGGTTTCATCTTGGGAGATCTTTTAATTTCTATTTCCTTTTGTGTTGGTTCCCTTTGGAATCTATATGTCACTATATGCTTCATAGATGATGGTTATAAGCCTCACTTGTCATTGGAAAAATAAGAAAAGAAGGCCTATAACTCTCCTCTCAATTCACCATATCCATTTCCAAAATTGATGGGATGGCTTCTTATTTGAGTATATCAAATTTCATCACATGCTTTGAGCTTGCAAATCCAATGTGGATGCCACATAAAATTTGACAATCAAGCTATCAAAAGGGAACTTAGTACAAAATGGGGGTTACCTCATTATACATCTTATACCATGATGAGCAACTTTAGTCATAACAAGCATCAACCTAAAAGCGACAACTAGCTAGTGGAAAGGACCAATGAGAGTGCCTTTAAACCTCCTCCTCCTCCCATATTGGTCAGGTGGGAGCTCCGTTTGGCTTCAACTTACTACATTGTCTATTGGGATGGACCCATTGACACCTAAGCATTGAAGCAAGCAACACTGTCAACATTTAGTTGGAAATTATGCTGGGACTTACCTTTTTCTCTATGGAGCGATTTTTTCTTGTTGTCCACTTTGAGTCTAGTTTGATTTTGGACCTAATTGGAAACTTAGGTTGGCTTACTCTGCACTCGAGATATTGCACTTGCATTTTTTTCAGTGGCATCAAGTATGAGCGTGGCCACCCTGACAAATGTGCTCGCTGTGAAGTTTTGGGTTTACACAAGATTATCGTGCCTCTAGTTACTCAATTGGACACTCTTCAAGAGGAAATTAAACATCTAAACTAGAGAAACAATAAACAAATTGAGGCGTAGATGGCAAGAAAAGAATATTTGGAAGCAAGAGAATGGAATAATTGGTCATCAATATTTTAATTTTTTTGTAAGCTAGAACCCACAAAGTTTTGAACTTATGACCTAACACAAGAAGTGTCTTAACACTGCACCCATTCACCATATATTCTACACCCCATGGGAAACATGTCATCAATATTGACATTTAAAATGATTATGGATTTTTTCCTATAACTCATAGTCAATGGTGGACATCCCTTCATATTCTATTGGTTTGAATTTAAGGAATCACTCTTGGAGGATATAAGAGTATAGCAAGCACCAAGGGAGCGTGAAGTGGAAGTAGCAAACTAGCCAACACTTGGACACTAAGAGTTTGGTCAATAAGAAATGAAGGAATGCCACATAAGGCATGAATTCTCCTAATTAGACTCAGTTTTTTCATAAAAAAATTGTCATGTCATATTCCTATATGGACACTTCATTAGAATATATAGTTTTCAAGAATATATGTTACAAGCAAATAATAGTACAAATGTTCAGTCTTTAGGTGTAGGTTTTTTGATAGAATAGTCAGTTTTGCTAACTAATTTAGCCATAACCTTTTATATATCGTTGAAAATGTTATATGTTCTTGTTAAAAAGTAAAAGTTTAGGAAGGTCAATATTGTAACAAATATTTTGAAATTATAATCTAATATGGGTGTACGCATGACATTCTAAGATAACGTATTTTTCATCTTTAACCCTCTTATTATCACACAGATGACAAATTATTTTCCTCCCGTGATGCTTTAGGAATTATTCAATGCACTATTTCACTATGGAGTTCATGAGAGTTTATTCTTATTTTAGCAATCTTGATTCTCTTCTTTACACTATTTAAAACAAAGAGATATTTTTTATGTTTTAGATTAGGGTTGATCACAACGTTATAATATCTTTATTTTATTTTATCCTCTAATTCTTTATTGCACCACAATTTCTCCTTAAATTTAGATGTGATGATATTTTGGAATATTATTGTTATTCCATGAAGTGATATATTCCATGATTCCCTAATGGTTTAGCCAAACCCTGGCATCTTTATGCCAACCCTACTTGAGCCACTAGTGGTTTTGACTAGAGCTTGAAGTAATCTCAGGAAGCCTCTTGTCTTCCGTGTTGTTTATATCAATCTTGTACATTAGGTACCTAATCATAGCCATGATCTCAATGGGGGAAGGCTTGCTTCCTCGAGGAGGACAAGATAAGGGTGTTTTTCTTTAATTTTGAGATTATAAGTTTTAAAATGCTTTTGGATTTGCTCCATCTTTCTCCACAATTTTCTAGAGATGCTACAATCCCAAATTTCACAACCATATAAGATAACAAAAGTGACGAGAGTCTCAAAGAGGAGTTTTTCCTTATCCCATAGTTGAAGGTCCACTGGCTCTTACAATTGTTTTCAAGTCATAATAAGATTTCCACCCTCCATTTATCATTTTCTCAATGTTATAGTTCAATTTAAGATTATGATGAAGATATAATTATGCTTTAATAACTTTCAGAGGGTTATGTCAATTGGGTTGTGCCACTATTCCTGACATATTGATGGTAATATGGCACGCTTTGCAAGTCTCCAGTTCAATTCCCATGGGGTTAGGTGCAGTAAGTAATTTTTCTCACTTTACACTAGGTACCATCCTCGAATGAGGGGAAGTTCCAAGGAGTTTCTTGAGGAGTTATTTTAAAGGAAAAAATAAACTTATGCTCTAGTAATAAAATTGGGTTCAAATTGATTCTTACACCTTAGAATTTCTCTCTCTTTTGTAAATATACAACAAAAAATGTTTAAATATTGAACACTAAAACTTCAGGTTGAAGTTGCATGTGTATGTTAGTATCTTGATGTCACCATATGTACAATAACTACATGCTGATGGATAACATTGACATAGTAGTATAGATGAGATTCATGTGGTGTGTTGATGTTATTTAGCATGGCATCTTTAAAACATGGGTTTATTTTTGTGTACATTAATGTACAACGATTAGGTAGAATTTAGATGGCTTTAATGGTAAAATGAACTACCTTTAGCCTTAGTGTTAAAATTTAGATAATGAAATTATGTTGAAAAGGCCATTATATATTCTAGTGTATATATAAAAATCTTGAAGGTATTTATTGTCAAACATTTTGAAAAGTAAGTCTAGTTTAAAATACACATTTTTTTTTATATATTATTTCAATTTTTAACTTTAAAGGAAATCACTTTTCTTGTTTAGATTTATATTTTTTAATTTCCTCTTTCATTATCCTTCTCCAAAATCCTCTAAATCCAACTCTTTCAATATTTGTTGTCCTTTTTAGAAAGTTTATCTAAAACTTAAATATATTTATGATATATTTATTTATTTAACAATAGATAAAATAAAATCTCCATTTTTTTAAATATTGTGTACATGTCTCTTACCCTTAATTCTAAGAAGCTCTCTATTTTCTTGATACCATTATATTACTCATGTTGCCCATACACACGTGTATATTGTATATATAGTCAATTTTGTTGTATATTGTATATCATGTTGTCCATACACACGTGTATATTGTATATATACTCAATTTTGTTGTATATTGTATAGTAATCTTTTTTCTTTATTAAAATATGTTGATCGAAGAAAGTTAGTGTTTTGGTTATCTAGAACTCTAATCAATTTTTCGAGTATTTATGTTGATTTGCATGAAATTTGAATAATTTGATCGTAATTCTTGTAGGAATTCTTAATGGTTTCAAAATCATAATAGAATTCTAATAAGTATGGATTTAGAAGTAAAAAAGTCCTCACAAGAATTTATTCAGAGATATGCAAAAATAATAAGAAATATTGAAGCAGAACCATGAAAGACTGGACTCAATTGATGTAAATATCATCTTTGTATTATTCAACAATATAATACAATATATAATACATCCTCAAGAGAGAATTTGAATGCCTTGGAGGCAAGTTTGAAAAGCTCACAAAAGGTAGGTTTACTACAATAAAATAAAAACCCAAGATGGCAAAATCACTTTCCAAACCAGTCAAGGACCTCACAAATTAGCAAAATCAGTTATGATAGCCAATGAGTGATGAAAAAGGAATGTGATGATGGCTTTTGGTGAAAAAAGGATGGAGGATGAGTTGGCCAAAAAGAAGATAGCTTGACGAGTCCATAAAAGCACCTAGCTTTATCCTTATCCACTGAAAAGCGGAAAAAGTAGGACAAAACTACATAAAGGAAGGAAAGTACTCTTACTAATTCGGGACTGTCATAAAAACAACAGAATCTTATCTAGAATCTTTCTAAGGCTCATGTGGATAATGATGGCAAGTGTGAGCCTAAAGAGGCAATAGGTGGTCAACTACCTAGTCAAAACACCTAGGAAAGTATCAAAATAAATAGTACTTTAGATCCTAGTCTAAAATGGGTTTTTAATATTCTAACACCCCCCCTTAAGCTTGAATTAGTGTGAGTAAAATATGATGAGGGCCAAGGAAAATATGGCCTATGGTCACCCTTTTACAAAAAAATATTAGTCCATGTAGGTGAGGAAAGAAAGAAAACCACTTGGGAAAAAATCCTACCCTCAAAATCGACATGGAATACACCATAATAAGTCTCTCCAAACTCCAAGCAGGTGAGATCTTGGTCAAATGCTTGGAGGAATATTCTTCATGGAAAGAAGTGGAATGTGCTCATCAGACTTGAACTTCCTGAGATTAGGTCCAAATGAGTCTTGATGATGTCCTCCATCTTCTGTGCAACTTTGAGAACGGGTGCCAATAATCATGTAGTGTATCATAAGCATGACAGAGAGAGTGAATCCAACCACTCCAAACTGTAATTATGCCTCTATAGAATCCAAAGACACACCAGAAATCAAACCAAAGAGAGGTTCTAAGTCACGTGTATGAGCTGCAACCACTGGCTGATGATCTTCAGAATTTGAATCAGAAGACATATGAGAGAAATGAGAGGTGTCTCCAACTTCTTGAGAAAGTGTGTAGGCAATCATGTAGGCACTGGGAGGAGCATGGACAGTGGAAGTGAGAGCGCAACTAACAACCTCACACTATATACTGGACTTCCAAATAACCATTAGATCACCTTCTTGGATACCAATGATTGGTAAAGGATCCTCAATATCTGAAGTGTAAGAGGAGAACAATGATGAGAGATAGAAATATTTGAGTTATTATTCAACAATAGATTTCTACCATTCGATCTTCAATACCTGCAAAAGAAACTCTCTGAAATATTATACTGGAAGACTAATTTAATCAAGAGTCCCCAAGCTCTGATACCATGTAGGAATTTTTAATAGGTTCAAGACCATAATAGAATTCTAATAAGCCTGGATCTAGAAGCAAAGAAGTCCTCACAAGAATTTATTCAGAGATATGCAAAAATAATAAGAAATATTGAAGCAGAACCATGAGAGACTGAACTCAATTAATGCAAATATCATCTATTTACCATTTAACAATATGAATGCAATATGTAATACATCCTCAAGAGAGAATTTGAATGCCTTGGAGGCAAGTTTGTAAAGCTCACAAAAGGAAGGCTTACTAAAAGCAAAAAAAACCCAAGGTGGCAAAATCACTTTCCAAATCAGTCAAGGACCTCAAGAATTAGCAAAATCGGTTATGGCAGCTGATGAGTGATGAAAAAGAAATGTGATGATGGTATTTGGTGAGAATAATATGGAGGATGAGTTGGCTAAAAAGAAGATAGCTTTCCAAGTCCATAAAAGCACTTAGCTTTATCCTTATTTATCTTTATCCACTGAAAAGCAGAAAAAGCACGACAAAACTGTGTAAAGACAAGAAAGTGCTCTTACTAATTCAGGATTGTCATAAAAGAAACATAATCTTATTTAGAATCTTTCTATGTGCGCTCCTATGGATAATGATGGAAAATGTGAACCTAAAAAAGCAATAGATAGCCAACTACCTAATCAAAACACTTTAAAAAATATCAAAATAAATAATGCTTTATATCCTAAATCTAAAATAGGTTTTTAATATTCTAACAATTCTAACCATTCCTAAAAAAATGTTAAACTCAAATTAAAAATTACATGAAAATGAGATATATTTATTATCACATTAGTGTGTATATATATATATATATATATATATATATATTCAACCTAAACACTTTATTTATCTTGATATATGTGTACCTCATATTTAAATTAAAATTTCTCCGACTTATATTTTTATAGGTAATTATTCATACACATGATCAAACTTGTGTGGTGGACTTTATATGTACAAATTTCTCCCCACAATATTTTATATGTATTTAAAAATATTTAATTTATAATAATAATAATAACTTAATTTAATCTTAAAGGTAAGAATAAAAAAAAACCTAATATATTAAATTTAACTAATTAAAGTAATTATTCTCTAAAAAAAACCTAAAATAAAATAGTTAAAAAAAAACTTTTAAATTAACATCATTAATGAAATGATGAATGTGAATTTGTCCACTTGCAAGTGATTAGTCTATCCATTGAACGAGGTGCACGAATGCAAGAATAGACAAACTCTATAGTACACAATCTTATGATATAAAAATATAAAACGAGGGTATCTATCACTTAGACACGGAATGGGATATTATTCTATTAATTTGAATAATTTTCTATATATTTCTTTGCATGTGTGTTGTTTGTTAGGACAACATCGTTATAAACTTGTACCTAACCTTATCATATTGACATGTCATTTTTGGAAAGATAAATGTAAATATAATTTTGGTGAATGGAGTAATTTTAAGAAGTAATGTAAAATTATAAATAAAAATTAAATAGAATTTTAAAATTTATTTTATTTTTTTGTTTGCTTGAATCTTGTAGGAGTGGTTTATAGTCTGAGAAATTATGATACAAAGGCATTTAAGTTGTCAAATTCATTCGACGATGGTACTCGGTTAGATGTCACCAACTTCAACTTGGCTAGATTTTGGGTGTCACCTCCTAACTTAGTCACCCCTAAGGAGAATTGAACTCACGTCACCTTAGAGATGAGATCCACACCTTAACCGAGTGAGCTAGCGAGAATTGACTTTAAATTGAAGGACATGAGGGTAGCCTTTGATCCACTTATGTGTACATGGATCACGAGATAATTTAATACAATCTCTCTGGGTGCAACCACATGTTCGACCACTACTTCAAGGTGACCCATGACTTCAGTCTCAGCCCTCATTGGAATTGAACCTTATCCACTGGTAAAAGCTCCTCACTCTCTACCAATGGATCCAACCCCTTTAAGCTTTACTTATTTTTACTTATTAAAATAATAAATATATAATTTATTATTAAAATTTATCTTTAAGTAAAATAAAGTTATACTTTGTTAAAAAAAATTTAAAATACATCAAATTTTTTATAGTCAAAGTTTACTTATCAAAGCTATAACTTTTAATTAAATCTATGTTAAATATAAAATAAATTTCATACAACTACCCACCTTTACACCTTTTGAGATTCACACCCAACTACCAACCAAGTTAAACATCTTGCTAAAGGTGAGCTGGGGATTGCTTCTCCTTGTGATTAATGTATTAATGGGTAAATAAGGAAATATTTACTGAGTTAGCTAAATGTGAGATGGGGATTGCTCATCACCTAATGAGTTAAGAATGAAACATGTTCATAAATATTAGATGAAATAACACATAATGGTTTTGTCATTATAACACAAGCCAATGGTCAGCATGGTTTGGTCATTATAACACAAGTTGGTCATAGTGACTATTATATATATATATATATATTGGTGAGCAAAAATAAAATTTATAATACAAATTTAGTGACTTTTTCAATATCACATGAAGTGTATAAATAGTTTAATTTAGTTAGTGGGTATTAAGATAAAACATAATTTTTAACAATGTGATGTTGTGTTATATACAATCATTTAATTATGGAATAAACCTTTTTATATAATCATCTAATTATTTAATAAACTTTTAAAAAAAATTAAATAAATGAAACAAACTTTATTTAATTGTAGAAATTAAATGACACAAAGGAATTTTAGTTTTTATTAATTTAGAACTTTGATTCATTTTTAAGGATTTTATGATTTTTTTTTATAGTGATAATTTTTATATGAGTTAGTATGTTTTAATTTTTATTAACAAAACAAAATCGCAATTTTATATAAATAAAATTACATTGTATGGTGACTTATCAAACCAATCCGAAAAGTATCAATATAGTCAAAATTGTTAAAAAAATAGAGGTTATAACATCAACATAACTTCTCATCAAAAGAGTAAAAAGCACATGATCCCAATATTACATAAAGGCCCAAAAATTAACCCTCTCTGAAATAGTTCAAAAACTAAAACTTTAACCCTCTCTGAAATAGTTCAAAAAATAAAACTTACATTAATCCATACCAAGACTATTTTGTATAATCTTCCAATATAAGTTATATAAGAAGTATATAACAGAAAATCCCAAAACTGCTAAATATGTTTGGCAAAAAATAACTGACTTAAATCTGCATATTGATCCTCATGGAAAAATAGGCCATGGATAAAAAACTGTCAGAGTGTCCTCAGATTGATACCATGTGCCATGTACAATGAGCAATGAGGATCCCCTCCTTAGAGAGAGAATATGCATATGTATTCCTTTCTCTATAAAGATGATGAAAATAAATGTCATGAAAAGTACCCGCAAGAGCCATTGGTTCATCATATAAAGGCATGAGAAAATATTGTGAACAAATTTTTTCTTCATCATTCAATCAATAACAAGTAAAGAATCACCAAAAATCTGAATTTTTTTCAATGCACAGTTCTAAAGCCAATTTGAGAACAAGTTGTAGTGCCAATAGTTTAGCTCTATTATTGGAGCATAAGCCTAAACCTGCTTTGAACTTGTGGAAAACAAAACCAATAAGATAAAGAAGACCCCTGCCCCTCCCATTTGTGGATTTCCTTAAGTTGCTCCATCAAAATAAGATCATTCCCTATATTAATCAATAACTTCAGGAATTATAAATTTGTTTTTTGTGACCTCAACATCTTGATTAAAAGCTTTTAGAATGGCATACTATTCATTGCACATGCCTTAGATGATATAATTATATCTCCAAAAAAAATCCATTACACATCAACCAAATAACCCAGGAAATAATGAGGGGTAGAGATTTATAATCTTTCAAAATGGATATCTAAGTGAATAATGAAATTTCTACAGTGTAACCAATCCAATAGAAGACAACCCCGGTATGGAAAACAATCTCCTTCCAAAAAAAAAAATTGCAACCAATTAGCAAATGTTTGACAAATTCACTAGATGTCTTACACAAGGGACATTTACTTGGACCCTGCCATTGTCTTCGCTCCATAAAATCATGTGTTAGTACAAAGTTATTGATGGAAGACCACATAAAACCTTTGTTTTTCAAGGTATGTTTGAACTTCCATATGCCTTTATACCACCATTTTAAAAGAAAGGCCCCTATTCTTCCCTTAAAACTTTATTTCCTATCTTTGGAAGATAAGTGCCTCCCACAAGGCTCTTTGACCAAATAATCCCATATTCATAATCCCTGACTCTTACATGATCGTGAGATAATAGTTATGTGTAAGTATCCCATATTACCCAATCCTCTTCTTCAAATCCTAGGAAATTTGCACTGAGTTGCTGTACCATAAAAGAGTTCCTAGACAAATATGATGCCTGGTCCAAAGTATAATAACCTTGAGATCTCAAATTGTCGACCATATATAAGGGTAAAAGATGTGGCCTTCACAACCCTCCCAAGGATCCATCCCCAACCTAAAATTAACTTTGGAACCCACTTTCCATACCAACCAATCACCAATTAGGGGGGAAGAAGAAGTTACAGCTTTCCAAACCACATAAGCATTCTTATGGATTTTATTTGGAATCCTAAACAATTCCAACACTAGAAGAGGTTTGATATATTTTTCTCTTACTACCTTGACCCAAATCCCCTCACCTCTTAAAATTCTCCATACATTTTTTGCTACAAGTGCTTTAGCAAACACGTGAATATTTGTGATCCCTCACCCCCCTAATTATTTAGGAAGGGCAATCTTTCTTCAAGAAGACCAAGAAAAATTATTTTTGTGACTGTCAACCATTCAAAAAAGGTGAAAACTTAATTTCCTTATAGCTTCTAACGCACCTTTAGGAAGAAAAAACAAGGAAACCCAATAAACTGGGACAACTTCCAGAACATATTTTAAGAGAATCAACCTACCCCCTCTTGAGAGCCATTTATTGCACCAAAAGGATATCCTTTTCTTGACCTTGGCAATGAGCCAAACCCAATCATGTTTACAATATCATTAAATTTTATAGAGAAGCCTAAATACTTGATTCCAGATTCCATATAAACTTCAAAGAAAGGGAATAGAGCATCAACCACGCCATCAATTCATTATTTACGCCCATGAAAGAGGCAGTTAACTTGACCATATTAATAGCCGTACCTAGTATTTACAAAATAAATCTAAAATCTCTTTCAACTTTAAGGCATCATCCTTGGAGCCATCGCAGAATAGTAAAATATCATCCACAAAAAGTAGATGAGATATGTGAAGAGTACGTCCAATTTGAATGCCTTTGAAATGGCTTGTAACCTTTTTCTCCTCTAAAGTTCTACTTAAACCTTCAACGACCAAAAGAAAAAGAAAGGGAGCTAACAGAAAACCCTGTCTTAAACCTCTCCCCAGTGTGAAAAAATATGAAGCAAATCCATTGATAAGAACAAAAAAAGAAACAAACTATACACAACTCATAACCCGATTTACAAAATCAAGTGAGAAAACCACTTGTATTAGAATCAATCATAGGTGCTACCAACTAACTTTGTCATATGCCTTTGAAAGATCCACCTTAAGGACCATAGCAGATTTTGTCTTTACCATAATGGAAAGAAAAGTTTCCTGAGAAACCCCCACTGCTTCATGGATCTTCCTTCCAGCAGGGAAACCAAAATGTTTAGATGAGATGGAGGAAGACAAATATCCCTTCACCCTTGATGCAATAATTTTTGCTATGATCTTGCATAGGTAGTTACAAAGGGAGATGGGACAAAAGACTTAAAAAAGGGAAGGACAATTTGATTTTGCAATCAAATCAATAAAGGTTGAATTTAAAGCAACCAAATTTTTTCCAGAAGCTCTAGATTCTTCAACAACCTGTAGAAGGTCATCCTTCAGGAATCATAAAGGCCTAAGAAGAACTCATTCAACCACCCATCAAGGCCAAGGATTTTGTCCTTCTGAAAGGACAGAAGTACCCCTTCCATATTTTCCTTAGAAATTGGATCCACCGGGCTATCATTATCAACAATATTTACAAAACTAGGAAAAAATGAAGCCCCCTTAACTACTTCAGCAATAGAGGCTCTTTGTTCTCCAACAAATAAGGAATTAAAATGAGAATCACCAACTCTAGAAAGAATTTGGAATCCATAAATAGAGTCACCGTTTTTTCCTTCCAGTCTCCAAATAGAATTAGAATTTTTCCTATGATTAGAATAATGGTGGGAAACTTAGTATTATCATCTCTCTTCTAAAGCCATAAGGCCCTACTTTTTAGTCTCTGAGAAGCTACTTCCTGATCTAAAGCTTTTTCTTTTTTATATCCAATTCTGAGATAGGAACCTTAATCTCATCATTCTCAAAACCAGCAAAGTCACTAGAGTAGATATCATCTTATTGAAGCTCAATATCAACCAAGGATTGTTTTTGTCTCAGTTGTCTATCTAGGGCCATGGGATGAAAACCTACTTCAATTTTTTTAGATTTGCTACAAATTGAATAGCAATAGATTTTGGGTTGTTTCCATCAAATGGGATCCAAGATGAGGTTACCAAAAAGCTAAAAAGGTATCATCTTCTAACCAAGAGGAATTGAATTTGAAAGGGATGGGAGGCCTCACCTCCCCACTAAACTTTTCTTATTATTTTTTATATAATAAATTATTTAAAATATAATTATATATATATATATAAGTTTTTAAATATAATTTTTATTATATTATAAAATTTACTTAAGCACGAAGAAGAAATGTTCTAGAGAATATAACGTATAAGTTCATCTTTACAAGGCAAATCGTCATAGTTCAGTAGTCAAATTATTTGCAGGATTATACTCCCTTATGCATACAAGATGACCAAGCAAATCGCCATCCTAGAGTAGTCAAATGATTTTGCATGATTATATTCCCTTATGCGTATAAGATGACCAAGAAGGGGTGATCAATTTATTTGAAAGAATAAAAATACAAACAACAATCTACTTTTACTAGCTAAACTTTTTTTAATCCTTTATTCAAATAATTCAAATAATAATATATTTAAATTAAAATAATATATAAATATATATAATTTTTTAAAATATAATTTATATTATATTATAAAATTTACTTAAGCACAAATAAATGTTCTAGAGAATATAACGTGTAAAGATGAAATTAAAATAATATATAAATATATATAATTTTTTAAAATATAATTTATATTATATTATAAAATTTACTTAAGCACGAAGAAATGTTTTTGAGAATATAACGTGTAAGTTCATCTTTACAAGGCAAAATGTCATCATTTAGTAGTCGAATTATTTTGACTTAGTAATAGTTATAAATATTAAATTAATTTATCAAAATTTAATTTTAGATAATTAAATTTTTTAATTTTTAATTATTATTAAAATATAATTCTTTTATGAATTTTGCTTTATCGAATTTTAAGTGAAAAGAGAAAGATTTTTTTTTTTTTTAAATTTTATCCTTATGTTCAAAAGTTTAAACATAAGCGTTCCTAATTTACCATAGTTTTGACAAGTTAGAAAATTAGGAAGGTCTTAATAAAGTGACATTTTCATTAATCCCATAATGGTTTAACCAAGCCATAGCATCTTTATGCCAACCCTACTTGGTAGATAGTTTCGATTAGTTTAACCAAGTCATAACATCTATTATATAATTGATTAAATGTATGAAAAAATCATGATAAAACTATTTTTTATACTACCCTTGATGGTGATATATATATATATATTAAAAAACAAAATCCCCATATAAAAATATAAAATTCACATTCAATCATTTATCTGTCACATTTGTGCATCCCTAAACCCATACATCCACTGTTACATATATTGATGATGATGATGATGATGATGATGTCGATGTCCATTAAGACCAACTCTAGTCTATCGAGCCTTAAGAGGATTACTTGGATTGCTGTAAAATTTTATTTATATTCTCAAAAAGCTTAGAAAGAAGTATTCCTAGGTCACCATAGTTTTGACATGTTAGAGGTTAGAGAGATTTGTATTGTAGCAAATATTAAGAAACTACGATCTAATGTGGGTATATGTAGGGCATTCTAAGAGAAAGTGACTTTCATCCTCAATGCTCATAGTCTCACAGAGAAGGCAAATCCTTTCCACCCATGGTGTTTTAGGAATTTGTTTCACTATGAAGCTCATGAGAGTTCTTTCTTATCTTGGCTATATTAATTTTCTTATTTGAACTAGTTAAAACAAAGAGAGATTTTTAACTTCCAAATTAGGATTAATGACCTCCTTATAGTATCTTAATTTTCTTTTAACCTCTAATTATTTCTCGCTCCACATTTTCTCTTTAAACTTAGATGTGATAATATTTTAATGTTATTGATGTCTTGCAAAGTGGCAATGTCATCAATCCCCTAATGGTTTAACCAAGCCATGGCATCTTTATACCAACCTCTCTTGAGCTATAGTTGGCCTTAACTGGATTTTAGATCAATTTTAGGAATTCTTTGGTCTCCTATGTTATTTATCATGTACTTATACATTAAGTACCTAGTCATAATGATGCTCTCGTTGGGGGGAAGACCTACTTCTAGAAGGATAATAGGGTAGGGTGTATAGCTTTTGATTTTGAAATTATACATTATGAAACCCTTCTAGATTTGTTCAATCTTTCTCTAGGATTCTCTAGAGATGTTGCAACCCCAAACTTCACAAACGTACAAGATAACATGAGTGGCGAGAGTTTAAAAAAGAAACTTATTTTTTATCTCACATCACAAGGTTTGTTGATTAACAATTGTTTTCAAGACCAAAATAAGCTTTCCACCCTCCATTAATCATTTTCTCAATGCTATAGTTCGAATAGAGCTCGTGATGAATATCAATTCCAAGATATTTGTAGGAAGACACTTCCTCCAAGTTGTTATTGTTATATACAAAATTAGCGTAAGTGACCTTGTTGGACTTGATAATCATAACTTTTGTTTTGTTAATGTTAATAATCATACCAATATTAGAGCAAAAATCCTTGAGAATTCTTAATTGCTTATCAAGATCAAAGGGGCACCTTTCCATAAGAACGATATTGTCAGCATAAAGAAGGTAGATGGCGACTATACAAGCTAAGGTCATGCCAACACAACCTACTTCTTCTAAACAACCTTATAGCTTATCGATGTATATGTCAAAAAGAGCAGGGGAGAGGGGGTGATGCCCTTTCTTAACTCCAATATTACAATTAATATATTTAGACCACCCCTCAGTGCTCTTAAATTTTGCAATGGCAGTATCATACAACCTTTTCACAACATCTCTCAACTCGAAAGGAACCTTTAGGTCTTCTATTCTATTTCACAAGTGATTTCTAGGCACTGTATCGAAAGTTTTCTCGAAGTCCACAAAGCAACAAAATGGATTAGATTTACTATTACAAAATTCCTTCGCAATGATCCTAAGCATAACAAGGTGGTCTGTGGTAGAGCAATGTCTTTTAAATCACGCCTAACCTTTAGCTTGCTTACCTTCACTTTCTAGCCATATGGTGTTTTTATTTTCTAAAACGATACTGTAAAGCTTGGCTAAGAGAGTGCTAGTCATAATGGTCTGATAATTAGAGGGGTTATTTTTATCACCACTTTTAAAGATAGGAATAATAGGAGTCCAAGGATTAGGGAAACCTTGTTTGACTGCTAGATTGAAGAGTTTTTGGATGTGAGGAATGAGGAAATACCCGCTATTTTTTAATATTTATGCTTGGTATCCTTCAATGCCCTCAGCTTTTCCATTTGTAAGGCGCTTAACCCCGAAATCAATATCTTCTAATGAGAAAACATCTTCCATTGTAAGGAGGGTTTGAATGTTATCAATGACATCCAGGTATTCCTAAAGATTTTTAAGATAGGCATTTCAATCTTCCAAATAAATCCTATTATTATCTTTAGTTTTACTAGTTAGAATTTTGCTCTAGAATTTCTTAGGAGCTACCTTAGAGAGGTGTAAAATATTTTCCTCTTTTTTATTTATATAGTGCATTTTTTTTCTTTTAATTAGGGCTTTGTATATATTTATCTTGTCATTTTTTAGAGACTTTTCAATAGCTTCCTTGGTGGCTCTTCTTGCATTCTTACATTTTTTATGATACCAAGTGTTGGTTCTTCAATTTTTCTTTTTACTCAAAACTTCAATGGAGAAATTGTTAATGGAAGATAAGAAGAACGTAGCAAAAATATGATAGAGGTATTCTATATTGTCCATACTTGATAAGGAAACAAGTCATTTTTTTAACTCATTTATGAAAAGACCATCCTTATTTATGTCAAAGATCAAGTGTTTTTATTGTAAGAATTTTTTTCTATGGGATCGCTATGCATGACAAAATTGAGGGTTATAATTAGAGGTCTATGATCTAAATCAAGCTCGCGGTTGTTAAAAATGTCTAGATTTATCATTCCATTGTATAAAGGGATATTATATGACAAAATCTACCACAATGCTGCCAATCCCATGAATACAAGTCATCTGGATAGAATTTGGTCACTTCCTTAGACCATTACAAACTATAGGATCTTGAGTGCTACAAAGCTTGATTAGCTCAAAGCCAGACAAATTTTCACCTAGATCTGCTGAACTTCTCTTGTATCAGTAGTCTACAGTAGGGTCTTCATCTAACCAAAGAGGATTAGGGTTGGATTAATTTCTTAGAAGAATAGCTTGTTACTCAAAGTTTGAGCATTAAATTCACCCATTAAGAGGATATTGCCTTCATTCCTTAGACTGGAATGCCATTTTCTAAGACATTGTAAGGGCAATTTTTATCTATATTTTTTTTCTTATAAGAATTATAATTAATAGGGGCGGAATTACATATTTCTATGTAGGTTTTCTTAGCATTAATTTTAGAAATATCTATCCAAATATATTGGTTGTGAGGTTTTTCTTATAGAGCTTATCATGGGGGGAGATGTTTTCCTTAATTTAACAAACTATACCTCAAATTCCACTACGACAGGATCTCTTGTAATAGATCATCCATAAGACAAATCCTTCTATGTTAGGAACCTTAGATTCCTTGTACTCCCATGTTTCAACAAGGAAAATAATATCCTTCTATGTTAGGAACCTTAGATTCCTCGTACTCTCATGTTTCAACAAGGAAAATAATATCAATTTCACTCAAGATCCAACTTATCTTCGGGCCTTTGTTCCATGGAAAGCCTAGGCAATTCCAAGAGAAAATCTGGAGCATGTCGAGTTGTTATTTATTATTATCTTTTTGGTTTTTGTCTCGAATAACAACTTTTCTATTTCTAATCAATGCTCATTTTCCTTCTTTCCTAGCTTCTTTTACCTTTTGAACCTCCTTTCTTAATTCAGCTTTCTTTTTTGGAATGAGATCTTTATTTATGAATATTCCCAATCCTTTTAGACTGGAGGTTTTGTTGAGTATGCCATACTTATGGTCATTAGAGTTAACTTTGACCCATATCAACCTTTCTTTATTTTCAATTAATTTCCCCATCCTCTTAGGCTTCTGTGAGGCAAGTTGTTTCAATTTGTAGCATATTATGTAGTTATGCCTTGACTAGGGCTAGCGTATCCTCTTTTTCCTCTTCTTTTAAACCGAAAATTACGAGGTTCAAAACTTGTTTATTGCATTCATGGTCTAATTCTAACAACTTATTCATTTCCTCCTTAATGAATTTGATATCTTATTGACCTTTTAGACTATTTAGGGTCATATTTTTAGTTACTTTTTCTTCTAGCTCTTTAATCACGTCTTTCAATTTAAGATTTATGATGTATCAACATCTCCTTGATGAGTTGACTGATTGGTTTCTTGGCTTTGTTTTTTCCATTACATGTAATCTAGTCTCCATTAACTCCATCTTATTCTCCATCACTTTTATATTATTGTTTATTTGTTTTTTAATCTTGTCTTCAAATTATGCAAATTTATTATCGAGCATGAATGCAAGTTTATTTTCCAGCATGGCTGCAAATTTATTATCAAGCATGGCAATAAATTTATTTTCAAGCATGGCTGCAAATTTATTTTCAAATATGGTTTCTAACTCTGTTTGAAGTTTATCATATTTTTCTTCTCTACTTTTCTCTAATGAGTCTATACAATCATCGAGGCTTTGTAGGGTAGTTGTGCTAGGTATCCCTTTCAAATTTTTTGGAATATGTGGTGAATTGTTCATATATATATATATATATATATAAGAGCAAATAAAAAAAGACAAAGAAATGAACTTGTGCACTTGATTTGTAGTTTGTTGTGAAAAAGCTCAAAATATTTGTGTGCCTCAGGTAGCCGCAAATAAAAAGATGCCCTAGCTGCAAATCCAAACAATGCCCTATTCGGAGATTGCTTCAATAGACATAGTCGCATATCCAAACTCGACTCAATAGACTCTGTTCCCTAGCCGCAGAGTTCAATAGCCAAGATCATAAAATTTCAATAGCTATAGACTTCATGCCCTCCAAACTCGACCCAATAGACTTTGTGCCCTAGCTGCAAAGTTCAATATCCAAGATCATAAAATTTCAATAGCCACAGACCTCGTGCCCTCCAAAACTCGACCCAATAGACATGACATTTAAAAAATATATAGCCGCAGAGTTCAATAGCCACAAATCCAAACTCAACTCAATAGACTTCGTGCCCTAGCCGCATAGTTTAATAGCCAAGATAATCCAGCATACTAGCTCGCGCAGATCGCTTCAATGTGCCCTAATTCAAATTGCCCTAGGAAGATTGTGCTCTACGAAGAGCATGCCTCAAATTTACTTCAAATAGAGATGTCCAATCATGCACAAATTAGTTAATACCCAACTCACTTCATTATGCCCAAATCACTATAATATACAAGGGTTTATATATATAGGCAATTAAAGATTGGTAACACAATGTTCCCAAATCCAACCCCCCTATTATCTAGTAGGGTATTTTTCGATTTTTAGTACCAAATCTGTCTCTAGATTATCATTCTAAACCATTGTACCTCCCTACTATTATTAATTGCCTAGTTTCCCAACCCACTACTAGCAAGATAAGAGAGACTTATGGGTGGACATTGTGGAACAAGATATACCGGCTTATTCCCCGTATATTTTTAGTCCTTGCCGTAGGCAGGAGACTATATGTTCCGCCTTTTGTAATTAATTTGAAAATCAAATCACAAGACATTATGTTTTACAAAGTCACAACTACATATAATATTATTTTTGAATTTTGGTTTTTATGTTTTTTCTCAAAGTTCATTGGGTCAGAGCTCTAGATTTGACAATTTTTATCATTGCACGGAATACATAAAATTATAAAATAAATATAATTTTCACCTACATTATAACTACACTATAGCTTAGTTGAAGTATTTTACTGACTTTATACTCGTCTGCCATTTTATGACATCTGTAAATCTCAAGTTCATTTTTCTTGTATCAATGACTTCTCTTACAACACTTGTTGAGTAGACTCTCTATTATATGACACATGACATGCAGAAAAATGAAAAGAAAATATTTCTAATTTTTTTAGAATGCCCAAATGCTTATACAAGGAGATGTTCTCAGACACATTATGAAAAACCATGTATGTTCTACTGCCAAAAGAGCTGCAAGAAATGCCTGTGCGTTCTCCCTGGTTATTACGGAAACAAACAGATATGTCCCTCTTATAATAACTGGAAGACAAAGCGAGGCGGCCCCAAATGCCCCAGATAGAATTCCCTGGAGCTATATGTTTCTATGTTTTAGTTTATATATTTCTATTGCACTAGAAGCGCCATGTGGAGCTATTTGAATTTCATCGCAATATAACTAGTATTCAGTTCGGGCCTCAGTACTATTTTGGGTAAAATATTGGCTTTTCTCAGTAATCTAATCTTACAGCAATGGTGAATTTGGGTTATGAATGTTTATGAAGATATCAATTTGGTGATGGACTTTTGTTATTTTGAATTTAGTTATCAAGATTTCTGTTTCCTTGAATAAATCTGCACGGTTTTCTATTTGCGTATTCCCCCTAATCAATTTTGATTTCATATCAAAGCTTTCTACTTACCCTTGAGGCCTTATAATTTCATCAATCTGAAATAAAATGAGTTATCCAACCGTTAGCTACCAGATTGGATGTAGTTTGGGATAAGATATTAGCCGTTTTTGCAGTTGGATTCTAGAGCAGTAAACTTCTACATTTGCAAAACAACTTTTTCTTTATAACTTCTTGTTACTAAGTTCCCAATCTTCTAGTACAAATATCTACCAAGATCGCTTAGTTTCTATGATTTGTGAAAACTTGAACTTAAATGTGCAGGATAAATGAAGAAACGATTGAGACTCTTTTTGTTTACAATACCCCAACTCAAGTGAAAAGTGAAGCAACAAGACAACCTGTTCATCCCCCTCTTGGTCAGAACCAGCTGATTTGTTCATCCCCCTCTTGGTCAGAACCAGCGGATTCTTGATTCCAAAAAATCTCAAAATATTGCAATTCTTTTACGGGCACTTTACCCTGTAGTTGGGTTGAAAGTTTTTTAATAGCGGGAATAATTTATCCTGCCATTGGATAAATTAAGGCACAAAGGCATTAAGGGCTTTGCCCTCCTCACTTTCTGTTTCAGGGTTGTGAACATAATACTAAAAATGTATAGCACCCATTTTAACTTTTCAGTTATTCCTTTGCAGAAGAATCCTATGTTAGGATGCATACACTCCAATGCCGTCTAAGAGGATTCCAGTAACAAATATTGCTCAATATTTCCGGAAATGCTTTATCTGTCTTGAAAACGGTTACCCTGTGATTGGATTCGAATGCAATTTTCATGGACTTCCAGATCCCTCTGGGCACTATGTTTTAGAATAAGTTTTTGACTCTGTGTCTTATTCAATATTTTTGTAATAATGAGTTTTTTTTGTCTCAAGATCATTTTTTTAAACAGGCTGAGGATAACGGTCTAGCTCTTCTTTATTTTAATAAATTACTATGGTTGTTTCCTTTGCTTTTCCCTGTATGCGTCTCTATAGCAGGGCTTTTCCCTGTATGCATCTCTGTATCCGGGTTATAGGAGAATTGGGGTTGAAGCTTAGTTGAAGTTGAAAGCGATGCATATTTTTAATTGAAAATTTTTAACATGTATGCATGTTTGTTTTCATTTTTATGATTATACTGACTGGAAATGTAAATAAGTTTTTTTGGTCCTGAAGTTTTAACAACGGTGCTTGTTTTGTGGTTTACAAAATGAAAATCCTCACTCCCACTTCTAGCAGAACAGTGAGGTCAACAGAAAATCTAGGGAATTAGCTGTTGACGATTGGAAAGGAATGCCGTCAAGGGTGGAGAGCCTGTCACCCGTGCTTGGGCCGGAGTTTGACGGGTTACACTGCTATGAGATATTGGTCGGGTAATGAGGGACCAGGGATTTTCAGTTCTCTCAAGAATTTATCTGAACTATTTCGTCTTCAACTTTTGGATTACAGTTACAAGCTTAAATATATTTATCCATTGTAATATAAGGTTTGGATTTCTCTTGTTTTACATTTGAGTCCGTCAATGGCAATTTCTTTTAACCTTTGTGTAAAATTGTAGTTTACTAATTAAGCAATCCATATATATATAACAAAATTCTTTTGATCGTGAAGTTTTTCACAAGAGTTTCTTGGCTTGAGATGTTTTAAGGCAAAGTTGAAGGGATGGACTTAAGGAATAACAGTGTTTCCATTATTTCAGTTTACTCATGTGATTTTAGATGGTTACCTATTGAAGAAGCAGACGCTCGATGACAGACGATTTCCTAAAATGGATTTGAATTTACAGCATCTTTTGTAGGTTGATTTTCGTTTTTCACTGAGATGTCAAGATGAGCCGTTGAATTATAGTGAAGCATTGAATTTTCTTTCTGCATTAAACAAAGCTAAATCAATAAATGTTGTGTTGCAGGTTATTGCTCATGGAGAGCAAGTTTTACCTAGATTGAAAGATAAATGTGCTCAAAAAACATGGTTTGCAAGGGAGGACATTGGAGCATTAGAAGCGCTTGTTAGTCGTCTAAGGAGGCTCAAAGAAAACGTGGGGTTCATTGTAAACCGTGTAGTATGCAATTCATAATGGCCTTGATAGCTGGCAGGCAGAACAAATCAATAAGAATCTATATTACCTGTCATTTCTATCAATGATCTTTCTTATATTACCTGTCATTTCTATCAATGATCTTTCTTCCATTATCAATAGTCACTGGTGGTAAGACCTCTACCAAGTACAAGCTGCACCATCTATTTGATTTATAATATGCCTCTACCAAGTACAAGCTGCACCATCTATTTGATTTATAATATGCCTGCCATGCCATTCTTATTCCTGTTGAGTTTCTTGGATACACGTTCTATTCTTATTCCCGTTGAATTTCCACGATTATGTCTAGATTCCAATTCATGGCACTCTTTTCAATCTTTTTTCTATAAAATCTTTTTGAAATGAATGTTCCATCTTACAATTATTTATCATGTTTGTTGCTCTTTATTACAATTACTTAAGTTATAGTGCTAATCAAGGTTTTTATGATGTAGATTGTGCACTGATAGCTTGATGTAAATGATCTTGCATATGAATGTCCAATGTAAGCTGGGTATACTTGGTCAAGCACCCGACTATAGAATGGGGCGTTCCATAAATTTGTTTAATTATTATAAAATATTTACATGAACTACAACGCACATACATAGTCCATAAATTACAATTATTCACTTGTCTCATTCTTATTGAGAATTGATTTTATATATTGCTGCTAAATAATTAGTTAAATGAATGTAAATATAACTTATATGCATTGTTTAGCTTCATCGGAATTGCTTTATAATTCAATTTGATTATATATATATAAACGGGTGGAAAATTTCAACTAGAACGGTAGGTTGACATTTATTTAAAAATTGAATAATGGAAATCTTATAAGGGAATGGATATATTTGTTATACCATTAAAATCAAGTTATATTTATAATTAAAATCATATGCTAAAAGTAAATGGATGTAAAATATTATTTGACTTTTAGTTAGATATATACGCATAACTGAAGTAGCATACTAGAGTGATCGGTTAAAGAGGTTAATGTTTATATATAATTAATTTGGAATTTAGTTTGAAAGAAAGATTAGACTCTTAATATGAAAATGAGACTCTTTTAAAATGAGAAGAAAGATTAGACTCTTAATGATGTATTATTCATTTTACTAAGGAAGAAAGGTACTTCTTTATATAAGAGTTGCTTCTTTATATATAAGAGAGTTTTATGTATTAGAAGTATCCTTAAGTGATCAATATATTTGAATTGCTTTAAATAAGGATGATGCTTTTAATATATATACACAAAATTTATATATTTGTTAATTGGAAATACTATAAATAGATAGCTGAAATTGAAGTGTAGTTATTGATTCAAAAGAAAATATACATAAGTTTTATATATTTAATAGAAATAGATTGAATATGATTATTTTGCTTCTTAATTGAAATATAGGAGTTATTTTAAGGATATAAAGACTATAAATTTGTTGAAAGGGAAGAGATTAAGAAATAGATTTATTAATGTAATGAAGGGATATATTAAGTGACCAAGAATATAATGAGGATTTTTATAATGTAATTATCAGCGTTGGATTTAAACTATCGTTAGCTCAAGTGAATCAACGATTTACTGGGGTAATAATTTTCAAACACTTAGTTAGAATCTCTATACAATGATCGAATTGAGAAATGTTATCATATGCTTAGGTTGAGTTAAGTATAGACAACTATAGTGACAATAGTTCTTCATCGGAAAGGCTATGTGATATTTAAGATAAGAAACCCTTATTAAGAAGGTAAAGTAGGCTTAGTATGATGTGCAAGTATTATGAAGCCTTTATCTTATGGTTGTCATATAAACAATTGATCAAGGATGTTGGTAGCCGATATTATGATGTAATCATTATACTATGATCAATTCAATGAATGAGAAAATAGAACTCTTGGATGTAAGTGGAATTATTAGGACATCAAAGAAGTTATCAACGTTAAAGTTAGTTACGTAACTTGAGTTTTACGACAAAACAAAGACCCTTAAGATTTTTTTTTAGGGTGTATTTTGAGGGACATTACAAGTGGTATTAGAGTCGAGTAACAATACTACGGCCTATGGACTCACAAACATGCAAGTACATTGTGTACTCTGTATAGTATTTAAAATCCAAGATGTTTCAGTAGTGATTTAACCTTTATCGGTTCTTATTGCTGGCGTCTATGTGTTTTTCAGAATGGAGAAAACGACTAGTGGGCACGAGGATATGGTCAAGCACAAGAAGGTCGTTCACAAAGAGGAAATTATCATGGCGATACATATAGTGGGGGTATCTTCTCCTGATAATATATTGGGTTTTCATCTAAGAGCATTCTTGAAGTAACATAAAGGATGGACTACATTGGTTCTTGGACAATACCTGATCAAATGAAAGTTGTATTGGGTTTAATTTTCCACTTTTATGGAAGTGCCTTCATGTGGATATGGTACATAGAAGACCTTTTTGACTCTGAGCTTGCAGAGCATTCTATTCTTTTAAAGCTTTGTGTACAAGAC
This sequence comes from Larix kaempferi, assembly GCA_027924585.1. Lineage (NCBI taxonomy): Eukaryota > Viridiplantae > Streptophyta > Pinopsida > Pinales > Pinaceae > Larix > Larix kaempferi. The sequence goes on along the minus strand of BSBM01000882.1, from coordinate 1,551,831 downwards.
TCCCCATAAGTAGAAGGGATGTACTTTTGGGAATCAAGACGTTCATTACTTTGATCCCTATGATCTTGGGGTTTTTATTCTCCTTGATAGGAATAATTTGGAAAATGTGTTGATTTGTCTATTTTTTAAGGGATCAGTCACAAAGCAAAAGATTCAGCCTTTGTTATGATATCATTGGTAGTGAGTTATAAAAGAAAGGAGAGATATGATAAGGAGCTACAGTAGTCTGATGAGGAAAGCAACAACTGCAATAGACTTATAGTTTGACTTGAGAGTTGTACCTCTAGAGTTGAAAGCTCTGTAAATTCTTGTGAAGATTGCATTGGTCTAGACATCATTTTTTTTACATAATTCAAGGTTTTCTTGGAATTCCGTGGGCTTATTGGTCACAAGAGCATCTTTACATATCAACAGTGTTTCCAAATTTTATAAGATATTTTTCCAAAGATTTACTCAGAATATAAATTAGTTCTTAGCACTGTAAAAAGCACAAGATTTAACTGTATTTTTGAGTCATGAGGAATATGTAGCTTTCTCCTTCTATTCTTTCCTTCGCATCACCTCCCTGCATATAAAGCTTTCTTTTGAGATATCAAAGTCATCATTTTTTGACAAAAACAGAGTTAAAACGGGTGAAACGTCATAAACTATTTGTTGGGTTGCAAAATCATGGACAGGTTCATAAAAGCATTAGTTTCCTTTTGTCTCAAGACACATGAAATCAATATACGTTACCTCAAAATGCATTTTTTACTATTTTTTTCTTTTTGAATTTAGGCATGAAATCTATGCACTGTAAAATATAGACAACTTCAAGAAAAGAAAACCTCTTACTCGTAGACTGCATACTGTTCTAAACCATAACAAATGATTAGTTTTCTTAATCCTCTGCACATGTCAAAGCATGCAATGTAAATTCCATACATTGTTAAATAACAAAGACCATAGGTCTTTCAAATGAAAATGCTTTCATATTTACAATATTCCACACCCATGAAATAAACAACTTTGTGCCAGATTGCAATTTCACAAGAGTCATTTTGAATGCTGGCAAAGCTCAAGGCTCAACCATAATTCCATGCTTAGTAGGAACCCATGTTCTTACCGTGGTTTGGGAGGTTTACGGACACACAATCTCGCCGACATACATAAATTAAGGTTGCATAGGACAAGTAGAACTAAGCAATTAAAAATTTCACTCAACTGGATAACTCACACATATCATAAAAAAATAAAATACAACAATTGTCATATAAAATATTGTGTATGGAAAAGTTGTCATATTTATAAAATTGTCATATTATAAAGTTGTCAATTGTCATATTTATAATCACAGTTGTCAAGAACTGAATTGGATTAATCTCCATGACAAGATATCGACTTGATTTTGTGGGGCAACATAACCTAAGAAATAGCTACAAATTCTAGAAATTGGATTCATCTTCATGGCAAGAAATTGACTTTATTTCAGCCCGAAATTCTTCAATTTATGGAAATATAAGTTGGTTTTAGTGGATTCATACTTATAACCTTTGATAAGGGGAAAGTGAAATGGGCCAGTTGATATGACTAGAAAGAAAAAGTGAAAAATCTATGGAAATATGAGTGGTTTGTACCAATCTTTCATATAAATTTAATTGTACAAAGATGGAAAAAACAAAATAGAGGAAGAAAAATGGAGTCGGTAATTTGACTGGTAAAAAGGAAAGTAAGGACAATTCTTTAGTTTATGGAAATAATCTTTGTTAATTCTGGAAAAGGACAGAATATCTTATTGGTTTTCTTGGGAAAAAGAAAAAACAAAACACAGAGTCTTATTGATTTGATTGGGAAAAATATGGATCTGGAAATCAATCTTTAATTACAAATTGGTCATGCGGACCTGGAAAAACAATCACAGAGAAAAAGTCATCGAAATTGGATTCGCGTTCACAGCAAGATATTGAATATGAATCTCTATACATATATTTATAACTACATCACTGGTTAAATGAAGTACTGTGTATGGAAAAAAATATTCAAACTGATTTGAAAATTCAGAGAAAGAGAAAATGACCCGAAAAATGTTGGGAACATAGGTGAAGAAAGTTGCGAAATTATGGCAGAAAAATGGGCAACAAAGGTGAAGAAAGTGGTGGAAATTTCGGAGAAAAGGAAAATGACCCGAAAAGAGTGGGTTCAGAGGTCAAGAAAATAGATGAAATTGGGTGAAGAAAGTGGCCGAAATTGGATTCATTTTCACGGCAAAAGATATCGACTTGATTTCAGTGGAGCAAGAAGTGACAGAAACATGGAAAAATATATCGACTTGATTTCAATGGAGCAAGAAGTGATAGAAATTCCAGAAATTTATGAAAGAAGCTTAAGTAATGAAAGCCACATGCAGAGACACATGATGTTTCTCCCTTCAACATTTCAATGATTTTTCTTTCTCCATCGACTAAGATGTATGGTAAATATAACAACTAGACAAAATAGATACCACTATAAGGTCTGATAATAATCCATGATGTTGTTTGAACAAGGAAATCAAATTACTTGGTATGCACATTGTGAGTCCTTTCTATAAAGTATGGGAGTGAACATCAACCAACTTCCTCCTATTACATTCTCATCAATGCTTTGCACATGTTCAAAAGAGATTCGAGATGAAATACATAACACACATAGAAAGACAACTTGCAAACCATTCCCATGAATATGCATCATGAGTACCAAACCAACGATGTCCATATTAATACCCCTACATGTATTAAATTCTCATATGGGTTAAGGTTTCCCTTATGCCAACATCATGCATGGTCTCACAAGATCCACATGGAATTTGATCACCATATTCTTAGATACCAGCATATCTATATAATGTGCAACATGAACAAGAATTAGAAAAATTCTTCATATTTTTATGCCCATTGTATCAAGAAATTCAAGCTAGATATTATTGCCATTTTAAGGAATTATGTGACTCATTATCATCTCTCACTATCACTACTTCTTTTCATAATAGAGATGGAAAGACATGGAAGATAACACATCAAAAGGTGCCTAATGGGTGAACCCACATCCAATACATAAATACATTATTTTAGCCAACCCTTGGCAGACAAAGGTGTAAACAAGACCATGACTCTACCCAACAATCTTACTCTGTTAAAGGATGGACAACATTAATGAAACACCATGGCACAAATCTATCCCATATTACCAAGTTCATTGCCCACATATGTTGGGAGAGGAATTTGGGAGATCTTGCCCCCTTTTTGTGAGTTGCATCATTTTTATAGTCCTCTTGATTCTAGATATGATTTGTACTTGCTTTCTTAGCTATTTATTTCAAATTTTTCATAGACTATTACATCTTTCAATATAGTATAGCCTTCTCAATCCAATTAACCTATTTATGTTAGCAAATGTCATTAACATATAAATAAGTAAGTAAACATTTACACTATTTAAATATGTGCTTGATAACATTGTACATATTTATTTTGTTATAGCCAAATCTAAAAACCCAAGATTTAACATCTTTATGAGTGGTGGTCATCCAAAAATAAGAAATAAAGGTATGGTGAGTAGTTCAATATGATTACAGATAATCATCTATGACTACAAAGCTTAGTTATAGCAAAATCATGACTACCTTATTACCTCTACATGAAGTAGCAAGATAAGTGAGTTTGATGTTGGGAAATATTTCATGGTTAAGTTTATGAAATATTTCATGAAGTAGTCGACCTATCCTCTAATTCCATCGATGTTGGTGAGAATATAAAAAAGTGACTTTCTAGGTCATTTATTTAATTGCGTTACATTTAACACAACAATTGTACAAGACATAAATAAATTTTTTTATTATATTTTATATTTTGCTAATTCTCATGTTTTTCAAGTTGCAACATTTATTTGTGGGATGCATGACCTTCATGTGTTGGAAATGTAATAATTCTTAGCACATAAAATGGTTATAAATCATGTATTCAAAAAAACCTATATTCTTCATTAATAAAAAAAACTTAAGGTAGGGAAACACCATACACTGATCCTTTTATGGAACGGTCAACTCGTGTTCATTTTCCTCTTCGATATGGAAACCTCCAAATGAGCTAGGCTCCAACACAATAATATTCCAATGCATTCTCCATAAGGAGGAATCTATCCTTATTTATATCTAGGTAACAAACCCTAACACTAACCAATGCCAACTACCTATTGGGCCTTCTTTAATGAGACCATATTAAATTTATTCATTGCTAACTACCTAATGGTCCTTATTTAATTAATAATAACTAACATCGTGGACCTATTGTACATTACATTAAATGGCCACAACACTTGTCAGATTCTTTATTCTAATCACTCCATAAGTCACCATCACACACCCTAGGGAGGATCCCACTAGGAAACTTCAAGCCAACGAAATGAAAATTTGTGTGTTTGTTATTTGATCATCTAATGTTTGGGTTGACATAAGAGAAGTGAATGATATTAGTTGTTATATATATATTTGAATGAGAATACAATGGATTTGGGTTGGAATTGGTGAGGATTAAAATGTTGATTGCCCACATGAACAACAACACCTTGGCTATAGGTTTGGATCACATAGAAATATTCTTGAGTTCATCATAATTTGGTGTGAGAAATGTGAGTGAACTTTGGGTAGATGACATGTGGTTGGTCAACACCAAGCAAGTCGAGAGATGCATTCATGGGTAACTTTTCATTTCATCAATATGAAATATTTTTGTGCTAGAACAAGTTACACATGTGGCAAAGGAAGACATTAAGAATATGTAATGCAACTCTTGAAAATACCAAAGTTTTTGAAATTTCTCAACATTGGCTTGTCGGGTTTGTTAAAGAAGGTTGATGTTATCGCCCCCAGCAAGGTTCAAGTTTCTCGAGTGATATTTGTCTTGTTATGGGACACTTGAAATAGCCATTAGAACCAAGTGCAAATCTTCGATCAATTTAGAAAAATAAATACCCGCACTCACATCACCTTAGAAAAATGAATTTGGTTTAATATTGTAAAATCACTACAATGATTGTAAAATCTAAGATATTAGGTTCTCATAATAGGGAAATTATTTTACAATATACAGTAGGTAGTAACTACTATTTGGAATTAGTTATGATACTAAGCAACTCAGAGTATGTGCTCCCAAATACAACTATGTACAAAGGTTCCCTTTGCCTTGGCCCTTCAAGATAGACTACTTCTGCATCAAAAAACGTGCAACGTTTTCAAATTAAAGGAACCATTAGCTAAGCCTAAAAATGAAATAATTGCAATGATGAATGAGTTACAATGTCAACAAATCATTGAAGTTGGCATCTCATCTCACAAATAATAGAAAGTGATCAATCCTGCTTTGTTCGATCACTTCTTTTGGAACGGAGTTGATTGAGTTCATTTCTCCACTGAGCTGAAATTTATAATAAACCATAGAACATCAACTGCTTATGATAATTGCTATCAAAAAATAATTATAAATTTGTTATTAAGTGATACCTGCATCGACATATCGCTCTTCAGTAGCAACAACTATCATTTTTTGTACAAGATCAAACTCAGTAGCGATTTTGGAAAACAAATATTTTAACTTGTCAAAAGTTTTTGCTGAAAGGATAAACATATTTGCTAACAATTTGCGTGATATTCCCTTCCGGAAAGAAATATTTAGATTCCTTAACCCAAATATTTCCTTCATTTGATTCAATTATTAAGCATTCATTACGTCATGATAGATAAAAATCTATTTTGTTGGAAAAGTAACTAAGAAGTGATCTCTTTGGAGGTCAACGTTTTTCATAATTTTAAAGATTTTGTTTCCAAAATTTTACAGGAGAAAACGATAATGGTTTCTAACTTTTTCTAAATAAGGGGTGTTAGGTTGCAAAACAACATTGACAAAGTGAGATTATGAGGTTGTCCATTATTGAAGCTAAAAGATGATTAAGGATCCAATAGGAGGAATTATTTTTTTGAATCAAGTCCCTCGGTTTATGGAATCTGATCAATTCCTAGGATGACCTCTGCATTTATGTTTCGTCTGCTATGTTCTTCTTTATTATCTGTTGAGATATTTATTGGTCTTTGGTCTTATTGATTTCCTGAATCCTGATACATTAGCTTAGTTTAGTTATTTTTCATCTATTTTGGACAGTTTGACTTGATCTCTGGAGCAGCTAAGTGGTATGGTAAAGACTAGGAAATACTTTTTGTAAAATTGTTGTTTCGGTTTTTTTATGACAAAGGACATGGTCTAGGCTTCCATGTGTTCTGTATTAGCATTTTTGGCTATGTCAAAAGATCTAATTTCTTTAGCTAATATCGAAATGCTACAAAGAATATGCAATATGTAATTTCTTTTCAGCTTCCAATAAAAGTTATTAGTATTTTTTTGAAGAAAAAAAACATTGAAAATAACAAAATAAAACACTCCTTCATCCCATCCCACTCGCTGATCCTTCAAACAATCCACAATTAGTATACAAATTCTTTATCTTTTTTGTTTCCATAAAATACCGACACATAATGACTGAATTTCTAATGGAGGGATTGAACTTTTTAAAGATAAAGTTACATTATGATTCATTCATAATTTTTCAAAATTTTGATAGTTTGTGTTAAAGTAGTTTAATTTTTTAAACATCATTTTCTAAATTTTGATTATTTGTGTTATCTTTTAAAAATTTAAAAACAAAATTTTATGAACAAAAACTTACGCTAAAATATCTCCTGTTATTACTTCATTCCTAATACCATGATCATATTAAATGATGATGGCAATCACTTGTCAAATATTATTTGTTTGTTTCAAGGTTGCTTGAACGTGGTACAGTTCACATTCCTATCAGGATGGGACCAAATGATACAACTTGGGAAGAGATATCTAATTTAAGTTGTTTTTAGCAAATTGGTCAAGAATTTCTTCCACTCCTCAAGGCTATAAAATTGCATCACTACTTCTAACATTGAATGGCATCATAGGCTTCAGTGTATAAATTGAGCTCTTTTTAGCAGATTGGCCGAGAATTTATCACTCCTTCAACCTATAAACTTGCATCACTACTTCTAACCGTGAATGACATCATGGGCCCCATAATAGAAATTTTACATTGATCCATTCTTTGTGTGATTAAATATCTCCATGCTCTTGAGTTCTTGTGTCGGTTTCAAATTGGCATAGTTGTATTATCCTATCTTCATCATTAAGTGGTTGAATCAATTGTTTTCGTAGCATTTTTGGTATAGGCCATTGGTTGTTTAACTAGGGTTTTTGATGGGAAAAATAAGTTATCGATTTAATTGGATCACTATTAGTGTTGAATTTCTAATGTTCTCATAGAGTACCTGACATAGTCTAGTATACCCTTTATCAAAGCATTTGACTTGTTGCGTGTTGAAGCATTTGGCTTCTTGCTTATTGAGGTAAATGAAATAATGAACAATCAAACAAACAATAACAATAGTAGTGTTCACCAGATGCTATTAGTAATGGTGGTACAAGGACATTGCCACCTTGTGGCTCTTGTTCTTATTGAATATTATCCACCAAAAGATACCACAATCAGATTTAGAAACCCTAGTCTACTTACCCCATATTTAATAGATTCTAAATTCACACTTATTACCTCATATTTCATAGAGAATTTTAATGTGTGCATTAAACTACTCTAAGGGGGAGGGGGGTGCAGCAACCGTATCCGGTTGGCGAGTTAACCGTGTCCGGTTAAGGGTTAAGAAGCAAGACCGTCTTCCATATTTGAGATAAATGATAATAATATATTGATTGATGATGATAAAGTTACAATAAGCTCGACTTTATAGGGCTTGAGCAAGAATAGCGAAGGGTTACACCCTTTCGCTTATTAACCAAATAATCTATTTAATATATAAATAATAATATTAATTAAATATTCACGGCATTGCCTTCCCCTTTTGGAAAGCTTTGTCCTCAAAGCTTGAGTATTTTCCTAATGTCGTCCTTCATTCAGATTCAGTGTCGGTATTAGAATCAGACGTGATTTCTTGTGTAGAGACTTGCACTTCCTTTCCATTGATGATTTTGCACTGTATTGTTTGATTGTTCCTACATTTATGGCCTGGGATCCAATCATCACTGCATCGACGACATATGTTTTTCTTCTTTTTTCTATTATCAGAGTAACTGTTAGATGACTTTGATCTATTTTCCATTTCATAGGCATATGATTGAGGTTTGTGGCATTGATGGCCGGGTGACCAAGTATCTGCACAGTACCTACATTGTGTCTCTTTTTCTTGTCGATAATGGTTATCACCTCTTGTTTTTATTCCTTCCAGTTTGCGTTCTGCGGCTTTTGCTTTATGTCTTGCTACCTCTACGTTAGGTATGTCATGTAACTTTAACTCTTTTTGGAGGTACGGTTTAAGACCTCCTAAATAGGTTTCAAGTTTGTGTTTGTTCGACAACCCAAATACTCGTGTTGATAAGGATTCCCACTGATGTGTGAATTCCTCAACGCTTCCAACCTGTTGTAATCTGGTAAGTTTACTGAAAAATTCATCTTCTTTGATACCTTGAAACCTATTAAGAAAATCATTTTTGAACAAGTTCCAGGTGTAGCAAAAATTGTCTCTCTTCCACCATAAGTACCAATTATAGGCGTACCCTTCCATATGCATTGACGCATATTTCACCTTCTCCTCGTCAGATGGAATATTGTAAATGTCGAAGTATTCTTCTGCTTTGTTTAGCCAAGCAGCACATTGGTCTTCACTTCCATTGTATTTCGACAACTCTATTTTTGCCTTAGGTGGGTACACTATGTAAGGGTGATATTGATTCCCTTTTGCTTTATGGTTTGATGGTGGATCAGAACTACTGGATGATGTTAGTGACATATTTGAACTGCTTCGTTGTTGGCGGTTATTTTCATCTTTTTTATTCTCTACTATCTTACTGATAGCTTCTATTTGGCTGTTTAATCATGCCTCCATATCTGGAAGTACTTTTGTTTCTATCTCTTGCTTAAGCGTCGCATTGTTAATCTTTATTTCTTTTTGCAATTCTTCTTGATTCTTGGCAAGTGCTTCCTGTGTGAAAATATGAAATGAGGCATCTAGCATGTCTGGACTGCTGACTTGGTCTGTCTTAGGCGTTAGTCTTTGTAATGCCTCCATTAATGTATTATGGTTCTGCGTCATGGTGCTCAAGTTCTGGGTTATGGTGTTTATGTTTTGAGTCATAGCACTCATTTTGTCGTCCAAGTCTTTTTTTTTTCATTCAGAGTGTCAAATTTTTCATTCAACCTTCTTTCTAGTACCAAAACAACTTCATCTTTGATTTCTTTTTTAAGCACGACATTGTTATTTTTCATCTCTTCCTTTAAATCTTCTCGAAACACTTTCTCAAGTTTGTCCATTCTGGAGTTTAGACCTTCAACGATTTTTAAATCTCAAATTTGGTCTTTTTCTAATTTTTCTAGTTGGTCTGGTAACTCGGCCATGGTTCTTGACCTGGTGTGGGGAGGTGAATATTTGGATGCAATTTTGGTTTTGGAGATGAAAGACTCTTGACAATTAAGCTAATTATTGTTTAGTAATAATTAACTTATGAAAAATATGATATTGGAAGAGAGTAATATTATATTAATAGTTTAAAGGATAATACTATTAATATATATATTATTTCCTAATTAAAACAAATTATAATAATGATATTATTATAATGTTTTTTTGTTTGTTTGGAATGTAGGTTGACGTGATAGGTATGGTGGCCGTTGATGGCGTGAACAGGAAGGAAGGGTGGACAGAAGAAGACGTGGAGGAGGGTTTGCGTTGGAATGAGAGCGGAATGGTAGTAGGGAGGAGCCTCGATTGGGGGAAATGAGTTGCAGGAGATGGGAACGGTGGTGGAGGGTGCGGGAGGGAGGAACGACATAGGGAGGAGTGGGGATGGTAGTAGGGAGGGATGGCGAGCGCTGGGAGAGAGGGCGACGGAACAACGGAGTGGAGGTTGAACTGCGCGTAGGTGGGAGCTGCGCGGTGGGTGTGGGAGAGTGGTAGGAGCGCGGTGGGTTTGCAGCGAGGCGTGAAGTGTAGTGGTGTGGGAGGAGCACACAGAGGGAGTGGCGCAGGAGGGAAGGAGTACGGAGCAGGCGCGGGGATGTTAGATGGCGGTGAGCAGGAGGGAGGGCTGGGGAGTTTGTGAAGCGCGATAGGAGTGGCTCGAGGGGAGCACGTAGGGAGAGAAGGTGAGGTGTGGGTGGAGCGAGGAGTAGTGGTGTGCAGGGAAGAGTCGAGCGGAATGGATGGAGGGTGGCTGCGTGTGATGGCAGAGGTGGAAGGAGAAATGATGTGAGGAGTGATAGGTGGTGAAGTGGAGCAGCGGAAGAATGTTGATATGAGCTGAAACCGAGCTTAAACGTGGACGTAGCCAAATTCGAATCCGAGTTCACCCGAGGAGTTGATGAGCCGAGTCCGAGCTCAAAGTGCAGGAGCAAATTCGCTATGATACCAAATGCAGCATCCGTATCCGGTTGGCGAGTTAACCGTGTCCGGTTAAGGGTTAAGAAGCGAGACCGTCTTCCATATTTGAGATAAATGATAATAATATATTGATTGATGATGATAAAGTTAAAATAAGCTTGACTTTATAGGGCTTGAGCAAGAATAGCGAAGGGTTACACGCTTTCGCTTATTAACCAAATAATCTATTTAATATATAAATAATAATATTAATTAAATATTCACAGTAGGGGGTAATATATGTGCTTATGAAATCTAAAGTTAGATTTCATAAGCATATATATTTCCCCCCTCCCCCTTAGAGTATTTTAATGCACACATTACTAAAAATAAGTCAATGAAAACTTTCATTCATCATCACATAGCTCAAGGATCTAAACACCTTATTCCAAGTTCTCGATTGTCTTTTTATGTATATATGGATTTGAAATGAAAACTTTCATTCATCATCACATATCTCAAGGATCTAAACACCTTATTCCAAGTTCTCAGTTGTCTTTTCATGTGTATATTGATTGTATTTTCCTAATAGTTTTAAGCTGAGTTTTCTTGGGTCTAAACAATTATGCAAGGGATTTTTGATCTCTTATAACATTGAAAGTTTATCATTTTGACATTTATTATTCAAGTGTGTTTGGAATCTTCCATTATATGAGACTACCATGATGACAAATGTGTTAGTGAAGATCATTATAATTAAATTATTTTGAATTTGTCAATTGTTTTATTTAATTTTTATTAGGTCTTATAATATTGCTTTTTGTTTTTATGTTATAAGGTAGGGACTAAGCTGCACGCAGCTCTTGTTAATTTATACTCGTGCTACATCACATAAAATGTGAGAACGTTTTCCTCAAGTAATGAAATGTATCCATAACAAGATGCATAGGGTATGTCCATTGTAAGTGAGTGATGAAGTGGTTGTTTGATTTTTAAAAAGTAAGCGAATAATGATATAAATTTATTATAATAATGGTTAAATTTAATAAATTACATAAATAAGTAGATAATTATAGTTAAATAATAATAATAATAATAATAAAACATATGATATATAAATTAATAAAAACTTAAATTTTAGATCATTTATATTATAAGATGTTAAAATATTTTATTTTTTCACATGGAAATATGTCAATACCTATTATCTTGGAGAATTAAGATCTCACTATCCATGCAATCATTACATAGGGGGCTCAACAAGAACATCATGTCACTTACAAGAATTAATCTAAATGACAACGGTAACAAGCATTCCTCCCAACTACTCAAACTACATCTAATAGACATTAAAATATTAAATTTTATTAAAACAAAATTATTTTAAATTAATGTTTTTACAATAATAATATAATGATGAGGAGAGTATATATATATTCAAAAATTTGAAAGAGGACTTACCTATATTTGATTTTTATTTAAAAGGTTGCGTTTGTCTTTTTTAAGTTTACATTATAATTTTATAATATTTTATATAAAATAATAAAAATTATATAAATAATATAGTTTTTTTTTTTTTCCATGTGGTTCACTTTAATCGGCTTAGCCGACCGCTACATCCACGAAATAATTTCCGACGGACCCGCCCCGAAGGGGTTTCCGCCCTGCGGCCGCTGCGTGCCTAACCCCAAGAGGGTCTATGAGGATGAATCCCGCGACCTCGCATGCTGAGAGGCCTAACTTCCGGGAACTCAACCGATCGAGCTAACTCTTGGAGCTATAAATAATATAGTTATTAATAATATAATATTTTTAATTAAGTGTGTATTGTAAATTTATTTAATTAATTTTCTCATTTTTAATTAATGAGTAATGTATTTGAAAAGAAGACCCTTAAACACAATTTTAAAAAGTACAAAAACTTATCTAAAATAATATTATATATATATATATATATATTATTTTATATGAGTTTTTTACTTTTTAATATATATATATTATTTTATATGAGTTTTTTACTTTTTAATATATATATATATGTATATATTTGAATTAGTTAATTTGACTTTAGATGTTGATGTTTAAGTTATAGCAAATATTTAAGATGGACTTAATATTACTTTTAATTTGTTTTTCAGTTTTTCTAGTTAACAAGTACATTAATGTAGCCCTCTTATGTCACTATCTCAAACACTCAAATTTGTATGTCTTCTTTTAATACGATAATGAAGAAACAAAAATAATCTAGATATATTGCTTGCCAAAACAAATCTGGATCAACTTTTAATGGTTACATGTTTAATTATTATTAAGTATTAAGGGGTATATTCAAGTTTCTAGTTCTTGAGTACGCTCAAGAACTAAAAAAGACATATCATCATTTCCGTACTACATGTTTAATTATTATTAAGGGCTATATTCAATTTTCTAGTTCTTGAGTACGCTCAAGAACTAGAAAAGGCATACCATCATTCATGTGCTTCCATATATCTTTTAAACAGTTATCATTGTTATTTGTGTGGCCTCCTTATGACTTTTAGAAAAACACTTTCTTAAATGAAAAAAATAACTTCTCATGATACTTGATAATGGGTACCTTCCCTTGACACTACCATTTATATGAAATCCTAATATTGAATTTATGCTTCATCACCAAACATTATGGAAATCTACCAATTGACATCGAAGAATAATATAATAATACTAATTTAAAAAATTAAAGTTACTTATATATCTGTATTAATAATATAAAAATATTTATTGTATTGGGTGTTAGATTATTTAGTAAAGAGCCTACCACCTCATTTTAAAAAATATAGATATGTCTTTTGTTTTCCATATTCTAGGTCACCCTACTACTCTATATCTAAAAGAGGCTTAAGGCATGTTTTAAGCAAACTTTGAGATATCTAAAGCTTAATTTAAGTATATAACCATAGAAGTTATGATCAAATCATTCATTAAAACTAGAGGAAAGTGCGTGCACCAAAACACTTATTAAGTTGAAGCTAGTCCTCGAGATCTGAATCCACATCAACTAGAGTTGTTTGAATGCCTCTAACCTCCCTAGCATAGTCTTCTTTCTCACTCCCCACTACATTAACATTGCATGCACTATTGGTTCCTTTTTCTCTACATTTATTGCTACTACTTCCCTTATTACTTCATGATTTTCAAGTGCAATGCCTCAAATATAATTAATTAATGCATCATACTTGCAATGCAATTGGTCCAAACTCTAAAAAATAACATTCTCCTTAAGCCCTCTACTCTCAATTCCACAAGCTAGTAATTTATTCTTGACTTTTGGAGAAGCCAATTCTGGAGTAAGTTTCCCAATTTCCTCATATACCTCCAAATTTGAGGTCCTACCTCTTTTCATCTTGACTCTATCTTTCATGACTTCAACCTACCTTCTCACAATTTCTAGAGCCTAGTATGAGGAAATAATGATTGTCGCAACCCTTGTCTCCTTACCACAAGGAGAGGGTCATTCTCATGTATGCTTTCATCCCTTACCCCTAGGTGGTATGCCTCTCTATTTAGCACCCTTCTCATTGTTGTACACCATGTTTGGGCCATGTGAACCAACATTGGTTTTCTATAGTCCATGGAGATAAACAGAACACTAGCTAAGAGATGTAATCCCCCCTTTACACCAACATTCCAAATGAATGCAAACCACCAATCCTTCCAAATGTACTCTGGTTTTTCTTGTCCTTCTTGTGTTGAACTAATTTTCATGAATTTCCCTAATTATAATCATGATGAGTAATGGTCTTCGTCAGAGAGGCCGCTCCATGATTTGTTGCAATAAAAGATGTACCATGATCCATTTGAGTAGGCTCCGAAGAGGGAGGAAATTCATGAAATCCAATATGTCTTGAATCACCCCTCATTACCTATACTTGATATCCTCTAATCCCATTACCCCATGCCCTCACTTTCTCTTCTAAGTGACACCCTCAACCATTCTCCCCCTGACATCCCTAACTAAGGAAAGCCCCACACCACATTAACATTACATGGGTCTCATGCATGAGAACCCAAGACTCTTACCACTTTTCCCCACCCATGGTTACAATTAGTCTATCATTATTATTACTCAAACTACTATTTTCTATACACTATAGCATAAACTTAATATTGTTTATGCCATCCATCTTATTGATAATATTGAAACTAAACCAAATAGGAGGGATGTGAGACATCCCTATTGAGTCTATGTCATAGAGATCTATAATGGAAATAGGGACAAAAAGGAGCCCATGAATACGATGTCAATGCTTGTAATTGTTGAGATCTAATGTAGATGAACTCTATAACATAAGATCCATCCACCTATGAAGGGGGCCAATAGGAGGAGAATGAAGAAAGTTCAAAGGGAGGTTAAGCATTGTGTTTGTGCCAATAACCTTTATTGATTTCATGGTACATGCCTCTTCTGGTGCTTTCTAGAAAACCCAACCCTAATGCTACTTATAGAATAAGAAAATTCAAGACATGAGATTTCTAGTTATCCCCAACAAACAAAAAAATCATCAAAGTCCTTTCTATTAAACATCCATATCCTTGTTTGTTCCAATAGATATCCTATAGATATTATTTGCCTTATTAATTTTTTCCTCTCTTTCCCTTCTTCTCTTGATCATTGGAATAAATTAGGGTTAGAGGTGATCTAAGTACTTTTATCATCTTGAATAGCATACGTAAATTCAAATTTAAATTTTACGAAAAAACTAAAAAAATTAAAACCACCATAAATCCATCTTAAATCCGAATCTATTAAGTGTCAAGAGGAATCAAATTTCTTGAGGTATAAATTTTTTCATCTTAAATTTGTTACACATCAAAAAAAAAACTTCTCAAAAATTTCAATTCCTCTTGATACTTAATAGATCTAGATTTAAAATAAATCTATACTAATATTAGTTCAACAAATATTAAATATTAAAATTTAACATTAAAAATGAAGAAAAAACATTTTACAAAACATAACCTATTAAAAATGATATCTAACAATATAACATAATTATAAGTCTAACACAAAGAGACGATGTAGTTTCACGAAGTAGATAACATATTATATGTTTATCCATGTGGAACATTATTGCAATGAAGTGTAAGATCTACTAGCCACAAATCATAATCATAAGTGCAAAGATTAAGGTTATCTTCGAGTTATATTGTGGATGTAGATAATGAATACTCATTACTTGGATAAATATAATTGGTTCATAAATACTTATTATTGAAATTTGTGATAGGTTGTTTATTGTTTAAAATATATATAATGCATCAAAAAGTGAAAAAAAAGCATATTAAAAAATTGTTGAAATGTTAAACTACACACCACCGTAACATCATTATATTTAGAAAATAATATCATTATATTTAGAGAATAATATCTAATAGCATATACGAGTTTATAAAAGACATAACACATATAAAATGATAGTGTAAAGAAATCAAAATATTCGACTTGATAGTGTGGATCATAAGAGATATAGGGAAAAGGTTTCAATCTATGGAAGGCTTCTTTTTATTATTTAATTTTGAGTATAATAGAATATAAAACTTTTCAACACTTAAAAGGATTTGAGGTTTAAATAAAAGGATTTGAGGTTTAAATAGATTTATGTTATTTATTTATTTGATATTAAATATTATAAAATTTTATTTTATTTTATTATTAGTTCTTGCCAAGGCAGGGATTATAGTAATGGGTTATTGTCAAAATTAAGTTAATTTTTTTATTAATTTTATCAATTTATTAGTAGATGGACAATGAGTCACCAGAATTAAAAGGTTGTCAGGATGGTCCTACCGATAGTAAGTACTGAGATGACTCTTGGAAGAACGAAGGATTTTCTCATTTAATAGAATGCCAGTTCATTAGCTGTCCTCTTTTTTTCACACATAAATATAGCTTACTATTAATACCGCGAAATAGTAAATGGAACAATACATCGGGTCAGTCATACCATCAAGGTATAAGAAATAAAACATATGGGCGCATGAGCCCCAAATATCATCACATCCTACAGGACCCATACCAATATCCAACCAAGTGTCTAATAGTATGCCACCATATAACAAACATATAACCGCCAACAGCATAACCAAATGCTCATTAGCTGTCCTCACCTTTCAGGAGTACTACTCTCGAATACTAATTATTTATTTTACAAATACAGAGCAAATTGCAATGTCCAAATTAGCCATGACGGTTTCATTTGCGAAAAGTGAACAGGTGAAAACAAATTTGAACATTATATTCAAAGCATGAATTATATTTTGATTTAATATTAGTTTTAATTTTATAAAATTTACGAAGGTTTATAACATATAATTTTTTAAATCAAAATTAAATTTTAAAAGTTTAATTTTTTATTTTTATTTTTTTATTGGTAAGAAAATTATCTATGGAAATAAATTTATAAGAGCTGGCTTAATTTTTAGAAAATAAAAAACGAAATTAACAATTTTTAGAAAATAAAAAAGAAACTAAAAACATTTAATATCAAATTTTTAAAAAAATTATATGACTATTTTTAAAAGTTGTTTTTTACTTTTGTATAAAAATAGTTTTGTGACTTTTTATTTTTTATTTCTTTTGTGTAAAACTATTTGTATGACTTTTTATTATATAATGTTTTGATTATTTTGTATGTTTATATGTTTTTTCAATTTTTGTATTCATTATAATATAGCTTATTGATTTTCAAATAAAATCAGTACCTATATCATATATAAAATTTAATTACATGTTTTCAATAATATTTATAAGAAATTTGATGATGATTATGATGATGATCATCTACTAAGACCAATTATAAAAATATTTAAAACAAATTAATATTAATGTTTACACATTTTATTAATTTTTCAACTCTTCTAGACAATATCTTATTTGTACATATAAATTATGTTTTTATTTAATGATATAAATTTGATTGAAATTTAATATTCTATTTAATATATTTATAAAATTATTATTGTTAAATAATTTTTTTATACATTTGATTGAAATTTAATATTCAATTTAATATATTTTATAAATTTATTATTGTCAAATAATTATAAATCTATTATTGTTAAATAATTTTTTTATAAATTTGATTGAAATTTAATATTCTATTTAATACATTTTATAAATTTATTATTGTCAAATGCTTTTTTAAAACTATAATTCTAAATCAGGGATTAGCTGCTTTGCAGCTATTTTGCTTTTTTTATTAATATTGTGTGTAGTTCTCTTACCTTTAATTGTAAAAAGCTTTCTATTTTCTTGATATAATTATTTTCATAATGTTGTAATGTTGCTTATATTTTTTTTTTCCTTGAAAAAAAAACGTAATTTTATTTCATCTTTCAAGTACAAAATTACATTGGATCTTCATCACTCTTGAAGAGTGTAAATGCTGTTAAGCAGTACACATAAATGCAGGATCTGCCATGAGCTATTCATCTTTTTACAAATTAAAAAGTAGGTACTAAGGCACCCCAGATAAAAAAACTACAACTACAAACCAAAAACCAGCCAGCACAGCCATGAATATAGCAGAAAAAAGCCGAAGAATACAGAAGGAAACAAGTTAAAGAAAAATGATTCCAGAAAACCCCGAAAAGAATGCAGAACCACTAGCATCTGCAAAGAATAACCCCAACCTCCGATAAAATGCCTCTCCTCAGCAGCCCGAAAAAAACAGATCCCCGATGCAGCCGCCACTGAGCAGGGTGAGAATCTGTCATTCCAAGCAAAAGCCCGCCTCCATTGTCATTCCAGGCTCAGAGAGGCCCCAAATCGCAGTAGCTTGTCGAAAAACAGTTCCGCATCATGGATGTAGCCGCCGCCGAGAAAGGCAAGAGCTGTCGTCAATGCCAAGCAGAAAAACGCCCACCTACATCTTCGATCCAGGGTCAGGGAAGCCCCCAAGGCACAGCATCTCAGCAAAACCACCGTCAACGATGGAGGAACTGGACCCGTTGTCTACAGTCCTCTGATGCCGCCGTCGTCACTCGTCTAAGGACGCCCAACCCCGATTGCTTCCCTCTTTACACATACCACCACCGCCACCACTGAGAAGCATCTAAGACCTGCTCCCCAATGGATCGCCACACCAAGGCGCCGCTAACGTTCCAAAGCGGAATGAAAAACCTTCAAACGGCCATGACAAGAGGCAGACTCAAGGGAGAAAGTGTAGAGTGGCCATGGAAGGATCCATGGCCGCCAAAATCAACTTCCGTAGGGACCTATCAAAACCCTAGTTGCAGATGCCTTCCCCAACCGTAATGTTGCTTATATACATGTGTACATCATACATATATTAAATTTTTCAAAGAGTAGTCTAATTAGGTAATAAATTTTTTTCATAATCAAAATCTAATGATTTAAGAAAATTAGAGTTTTGGTTGATTGGAACTTTGGTCAATTTTTTGAGTATCTATATCGATTTAGAATTGAGTGAAACGTCTAAGAACATAGTTTCAATATGCATAAAACTTGGATCATGTTGTAATTCTAATCGTTCTTGAAAATTTTGTCAAATTCAACTTAAAAATAAAATATGTTTATTACCAAATTAACTTAATTTTTTTAAACCTAAACATTTCGCTTATCTCTATACATGTGTGCCTCATATATATACTAAGATTTCTCCAACTTATATGTTTTATGTAATTAGTCATATACTACTAAAAGATCATGTGATGGACTTTATATGTACAAGCTTCTCCCAACATAATACTATATATATATGAGAACATGTAACTTATATAATATAATCAATTTTATACTCATAATAATAATAATTTAATTTTAAAACCATGGCTAAATCGAAAACCAAATTGATGTATAAGACTATTTATTTGTGAGACAAAAAAAACCCTCATACATTTGATTTGATTAAATGAAACCATTATTTTCGAAGCAAACAAAAAACAACTAAAATAAAATGGTTTGGAAAAAGGAAATAACTTATGAATTAACATCATTAATGAATTGAGAGATGTGGAATTTTTCCATGAATTGATAGATGTGGAATTTTTATGTCCCCGACATATAGTTTTGAGTCGGGTGGTATTAGTTGGGGTGGCAAAAATCGCGGATATGAAATTGCAAAGTTTTTGTTAAAGTTTATATTTTTTGTATTTTTTTGATTTTTTAAAACTTCATTTTACGTGGTTGTGGTTTGATCCGGACGCAGTGACGTTCGCCTGGGGCTGTGTGCCCAGGCCCCGGCGGCGGGGTGACGTTTGCCGGTTTAAATGAGGTTTAAATGGTCTCGGGACTGAAGACTCCTGTGCGATTTATTCACCAGTCTTGTCCATTTATCGTGCCTTTCATCGAGCTTTGTTGTGCGCCCGCTGGCGTCCGGTTGAGGTTTAAACGTGTTGCAGTTTAAATGAGGTTTAAATGGTCTCGGGACTGAAGACTCCTGTGCGATTTATTCACCAGTCTTGTCCATTTATCGTGCCTTTCGTCGAGCTCTGTTGTGCGCTGGCGTCGGGTTGAGGTGTTGCACGGGTTTAAATTGTCTCGGGACTGAAGACTCCTATGCGATTTATTCACCAGTCTTGTCCATTTATCGTGCCTTTCGTCGAGCTTTATTGTGTGCCCGCTAGCGTCGGGTTGAGGTGTTGCAGGGGTTTAAACATGTTTAAATGAGGTTTAAATGCAGGTTTAAATGAGGTTTAAATGGTCTCGGGACTCAAGACTCCTGTGCGATTTATTCACCAGTCTTGTCTATTTATCGTCCCTTTCGTCGAGCTCTATTGGTGCGGGGTGGCGGTGGTCTCGGGACTCAAGACTCCTGTGCGATTTATTTAGCAGTCTTGTGGATTTATCGTCCATTTCGTCGAGCTCTGTTGTGTGGCCATTAGCGTCGGGTTGAGGTGTTGCAGGGGTTTAAATGGTATTGCAGTTGGCGTATTCATGCAGTATGGTCCAGGGTTTCATGGTGTTGATGCAGTATGGCGCGGGGTGACGGTGGTCTCGGGACTCAAGACTCCTGTGCGATTTATTCACCATTCTTGTCGATTTATCATCCCTTTTGTCGAGCTCTATTGTGCGCCTGCTAGCGTCGGGTTGAGGTGTTCCAGGGGTTTAAACGGTGTTGCAGTTCGAGCTTTGTTGTGCACCCGCTAGCATCGGGTTGAAGTGTTCCAGGGGTTTAAACGGTGTTGCAGTTGGGGTATTGATGCGGTATGGTCCAGGGTTCCGTGGTGTTAATGCAGTATGGCGCGGGGTGACGTTTGCCGGTTTAAATGAGGTTGGTGGTCTCAGGACTCAAGACTTCTGTGCGATTTATTCACCAGTCTTGTCAATTTATCGTTCGTTTCGTCGAGCTCTGTTGTGCGCCTGCTAGCGTCGGGTTGAGGTGTTCCAGGGGTTTAATGCGGTGTGCTCGCTGTTTGCAGGGGTGAAGGACGGTCTCCTTGCTTGGGTGATGGAGCACTCTGAAGCTATATTTTAGAGGTTCTCTAGTGTTCAAGCTTGTTCTGTTTGGTGCGACTTGCTTTTGTGTTGTGGTTGTTTTTGTTGGATTTTTTGCGGTGGCGTGGTTGTTTGTGGCTTATTTGCGGTGGTCCAGCGAAGGTGGGGTGGTTTCTGGTGGTGGGTATTGCTGTCTGAATGGGCTTCAACGAGCTGTGTCTTCTGCAATTTCATTGACGGGTTCTTTGGACGGGTAATTCTTGGAATTTTCTCTTCAGCTGAGACTTGTGTTTTCTGTTTTATGAAAAAAATCCGGTTTTGTTATACTGTACGATTAATTGGTTATAAAATTTTATAAATGTAAGAATTTTACAAATGTATGGTTTTCATTTCACAAGCTGCGTCAAGAAATATTGCTCAAACTTTTGTTCTGTTTGTGGCTTATTTGCGGTGGTCCAGCGAAGGTGGAGTGGTTTCTGGTGGTGGGTATTGCTGTCTAAGTGCACTTCATTCATCCAGTAATTTGCAGTGTTCGTGTCTGAACGTGTGGAGCGGTTTCTTGGTGCAAGGAGTTGTGTCTTCTGCAATCTCATTGACGGGTTCTTTGGACGGGTAACTCTTTAAATTTTCTCTTCAGCTGAGACTTGTGTTTTTTGTTTTATGAAAAAAATCCGATTTTGTTATACTGTATGATTAATTGGTTATAAAATTTTATAAATGTAAGAATTTTACAAATGTATGGTTTTCGTTTCACAATCTGTGTCAAGAAATATTGTTCAAACTTTTGTTGCATAATTTATTTCATAGGAATTGTTTGTGACTGTGGTTTAAAAAACACAAAGACTGTGTAATTGGTCATTGCCATTTATTTTCTTGGGTAATGACCTAGACTCCCTGAAATGAATGTACGGGGAACGGAATTGGATGTATGTATGTATCTGAACATTTAATGCCAAGAGTAGCAACCTCCCTCCGTCTCGGGTATTTCGGCGAGGTATGGAATGGGTCATGATATCATGGGCTGCGTCGACGCTGGGATTAAATGCTAATACCAGCCTACGACGCAGGCACCGAGTAGCAAATAAATGGCATTATATTATATTATTAATTAAATTTACAGATCTGTTTGTATTTATTTTATTTTGCTTTGTTCTTTTTCCATTTCCATTATGCCATGTGGTATGAATGTGATATTTTTAAATGGTTCTTTGGTCTGCTTCGTTTAAGTGGTTTTGCTTTTCGCATGGACCTGTTTTTCAAGTTTTCTCAGAAAACAGATACTATACAGATTTACTGAATCTAGAAGTAGAAAGCACTTTCAACCTAGGTATAAAATATGGGTCTTTGGCGAGATACTTCATTGTCTTTGACTTTGACATCTGCCAAATGAGGTGACGACTAACAAGTATTTCAGTTCCATATGTGGCTGAAGGGGAAACCCTTAGATGTAGTGATGCTGAGATTCACAACCTACTGTTTTATTTAAGGATAAATTTTTGAAACATCTAATCTGAAATGAAGTCTATGATAACTTAGCAAGAAGATGGTTTGGTTTCATCTAAAGGAGAAAACGTGGACAGTGTTTGGAAGAGAACACTCCTGTAAATTCACAGGAATCCTGTGAATATTTAGAGAGCCCTATATTGGCAAAGTTTGTTATTTTTCATGAATACTGTTACAAGAAACATGAACATTAACAAACTCTTAGATGCAGTGATGATGGTATTGACAAACTGCTGTTTTATTTAAGCAAAAATTGATGAAATATCCAATCTGAAAATAGCTTTTTCTTTAGATGAAACCAGATCAGCTTGTTGCTAGGCTACCATAGACTGCATTGGTCAGCTTGGGTATGCTCGAGTGATCTATAGTTTGTCGCAATAATGTAGATGTATACTTTTTTGGCCTGTGTGGACAGTGATTTGACACCAAGACAAAGGTTAATGGCCCACACGAAACCCTGGACCAACTGCAACACGTGTTGCATGAATACGCCAATTGCAACACGTTTAAACCCGTGCAACACCTCAACCCGACGCTAGCGGGCGCACAACACCTCATTTAAACTTGCAGTGTTGCATGAATATGCCAACTGCAACACGTTTAAACCCCTGCAACACCTCAACCCGACGCTAGCGGGCGCACAACAGAGCTCGAGGAAAGGGACGATAAATGGACAAGACTAGTGAATAAATCACACAGGAGTCTTGAGTCCCGAGACCATTTAAACCTCATTTAAACCTGCAGTGTTGCATGAATATGCCAGCGTTTGAATTAGAGCATAATTTATTTTTAGTTTTTATTTTGCTAACTTCGTCTAGTCATGATTTTTTCAATCGCTTTCACGAAGATGTTTTAATCTCTTTCGCTAAAATGAGCTGTTCATTTATCGAAATGTTTCCATGCATAATTATTAGGAGGGTTGCACAAACATAAATATGAATCCAACTCACATTTCCTAATTAGATGCATCTAGCTTTGTTAATAAGCCGTTTGCAGCTAGATTTTTCTTAGCCTTTTTGCACAAAATGTCGAAGTAAAAAACCTAGATTTGCTCAGCTGCTTTGATGACTTACCAAATAACCGAGACAAATGATAAACTGCTTCATATGCTAAATATTAAACTAGCAATGCAGCACCTTGCTGAAGTTTGCTTCTGCACCTACATTACGCGTTTCAGCATATGTAGATGCAATATGATCTGATTGCTGTAGGTTATCGCCATACAAACATCTCAACCCAACACTAGCGGGAACACAACAGAGCTCGACGAAACGGACGATAAATCGACAAGACTGGTGAATAAATCGCATAGGAGTCTTGAGTCCCGAGACCACCAACCTCATTTAAAGCAGTAAACGTCATCCCGCGTCATACTGCATTAACACCACAAAATCCTGGACCATACCGCATCAATACGCCAACTGCAACATCGTGAGAAATTTATCTCGCAACAAGTACTGCTTCCACTTGACCAAGGCATGTGTTATTGCCAATGTCTTTCCATCGTATGTAGACTTTATATGCTCATTCAGTTGTAATTGTTGCCTCTCAAAGGCAATGAGATGTTTATCACTTATGAGCAGAACTCCTAAGCATGTTTCTGAAACATAGTATTCATGGACACATATTTTCCTGACATCTGGATTTGTCAAGACCAGAGTGAATGTCATTAAGGTTTTCAATTTTTCAAAATAGTCTTTAGCTTTTTCATCCCATATAAAGGCATCACTTTTAAATAATGATGTTAATAGTGCCACAATTTGTGTGCATGTTCTCAATGTTCTTATTATGTCCCCGACATATAGTTTTGACTCAGGTGGCATTAGTTGGGGTGACAAAAATCGCGGATATGAAATTGCAAAGTTTTTGTTAAAGTTTATATTTATTTGTATTTTTTTTTTTTTTTTTAAGTTCATTTTACGTGGTTGTGGTTTCATCCTTACGCACTGACGTTGTTCATATTTATCATCTAAAACATATATAATAATTTTTTTTTAAATTAAAAAATATAACATATATTCTTAACATCTCATCATCTCATCTCTGCAAGCTTCTTCATTGTTGGCCAATTAACAAATTAATATTCCTCCTCTCTATGCAATGGCTTCCCTTTAAAGCTTTGATATTTCCAAATTGATATCACTAAGCAATACATGTTCAAATTTGATGAACCGATTTACACTTAAAGACTCATGACAATATTTTTTTCTCTACAGAGTATCTTGACTGTTTCAACATTCTAATGAGAGGCAGATTGCTCTTGCATTTGAAACAAGCATGCACGTTATGTCATTTCTTTCACTTGTAGTAATAAGTGATCTTTTTAGCATTATTTTGAGGTTTTTAATGCTATTGTAACTTTTTTTGCCACTTTTTAGCTTTCTTTTGTGATTATTTAATAGTATTTCATATTGAAGTTTTACTTAAATGATGGAAAAAAATTATATTGTTTTTTATAAATAATATATCTCTAAAACTATCAATTTTCATATTGATGAGCTTATTTCTGATAATCAATGTTGTAGATGACATCTCTAATAAATTCATTAGTGTAAACTAGTATGTCTCATCTAAAGAGATGCAAACTAAGCACCTTCTAGCGAAAAGTTGCCCAAATATCCAACAACATTGCAACAACTAGTTGAGCTATTTGCATGGGTTGTTTATCTGTGTGTTAAAGCAAAACCTTGTGGGATGCCCACCCTTCCTCGAAATATTTGGAGGGTGCTTCAACTACCATCTATAATAGTGGATGGTAACCCCAAGAAAGTTGATCAAATTTGTATATATGATCTATGACCTTCCATTGGCATGATTCTTTGCGTGTACACTTCAACCATTTGAGCCACCACTAGGGGGGTTTCTAAGGAAAACCTCACGACATCCCCCTCTTCCCTAGATTATGTAAATGAAGGGAAACTCAAGCACGAACAACAATAGTGTCTAATAATCCCAAGTGATTTGACCAGATTTGATCGTATGAACTATGGCCTGTTATCAACATAATACCTTGTATTGATGATTCGACCAGTTGAAATCACTCTTGAAACTCCATACAAACATATACATATCTATGGATGCAAATTAATAAATTTATTATTGTTATTATTAACAAAATATATGTGATTTTTTTCCTAGTTTTTACGAATTTAAAAGCTAGATACATTATATAGATATGAACATTACAATTTGCCTGAGTTATAAAACACACCTCTATAGTAGTGTACGAGACTAAGAAATCCGCTTGATGATGTCATTGATTTGGGGATAGGTCACTTAGTGATTACCACAATTTTCTTGCGCTTAACCTTGATGATTTCAGTTAAAATGACATGTGCTAAAAACACTTTTTAATTTTGCCCAAAACTGCATCTGGATTTGTTAGCTGCAATTGGTCAAAATGTGTATATATTTAAATTTCTGCACACATATCCCAAGTACAGACATCCTTTAGGATAGAGACATTTCAGATTCATATAACATATAGAAATTTCAGAATCACATAGCATCCAGAAAATTCAGTGTAGCTTGAGTGTGAGTAAGATTTGGGTTTTGTGCAAAATGTCTTTGTTTTTTGTAGTAAATATAAGAGGTTTGAAAATTGGGATTTTTGTTATTTAATAATATAAATAATTTATTAATTTCCTGTTTACGAAATCTGGTTACAAATTTTTTCTTAAATTGCTCAGTACTGTATTAATTAGATTTGATTATTCATTTCATGTTAGGACTAAATCTAGAGAAATTAGTTGCTGTCAAGAATTTCTTTCTGCAAAGCAGTTGTCTATAATGCTTAGTTATAGGCCTTAATAATGGAAAATAGAAAATGTAAGTGCTTCATGCAAAAGAATGAGTACTCATTATTGCATAATCATCACAATTGAATGCTGATTTAAAACTATGTAATAATGCACCAAAAACCTGTTCTTGGTTTCTAACTCTTTCATTTCATTTGCAAAGTGCAAATGTGAATAACTATACTAAGCAAGCATTTACAAACAGGCATTTTCAGGTGTATTTGCTTATCCTTGGATGATTGTTAATTCATTTGATTGAAGATGTTTGCAAATCGTAATTTCCTTGATATGGTTAAAGCACTAGATCTAGCTATAGGATAAGACTATAACAGCACATACATCTTCATAAATTAAGCCATAGGAAAGAAATATGCAAGACAAAGCCAGGGTATGTATCACATTTAATGTTTGGTGTTTCCTATCTACTTTATATGTGTTTAGAAGATTGTGCAGTCATGCAATGGTTATCTGTGTAAGCAACTTACATCTCGAGGACCAACTTCAGCACAGGGACCACACAGGAGTGCTCAAGTTGATAGAGATCAAAATTTTGTTATAAATTCTTTTGCTATTGCTTTAGCGCTAGCCATAAATTTCAATGGTAATTGTGAGAAAATTTTGCTTCTGTAGATCATATTGCTAAATTGAAAGGTAACACAGGTGGCTTTTATTTTCTATAGTACAAGGAACTATATTTGTACCCACACTTCAGATCTGATTTTTGATTTAATGTTTATGTGTAGATGTTCAGTGGCACCTCTTTTATTGTTATTTGATCAATAGAGAGAAATGAGCGATATTTCTATTTCGCATCCCACCACCCTTCCTTATACTGTGATGATGAGCTTTTAGGCTATATTGGACGGCTGTACATTTGAGAGAGATATGATTGGTTGTACTTTCCCCACCTTGATTGAGATATGATTGGTTTTGTGGTACCTTATCTTTCACTTGTGTTTAATGGGGTCATTTATCCTCCTTGAGTAACTTTTTTAAAACCACCTTGTTGAAGTTTTGCTCTTATCCAATACTACGGTTGTTTGGCCACATTTGGAGCATACCCTTGGTTCTAAGGGTCATGGGTCAGCAGTCTTCAGTCCCGAGACCATTTAAACCTCATTTAAAACGGCAAACGTCATCTTGCCGCCGGGGCCTGGGGCACATAGCCCCAGGCCAACGTCACTGCGTAAGCATGAAACCACAACCACGTAAAATGAACTTTAAAAAAAATCAAAAAATACAAATAAATATAAACTTTAACAAAAGCTTTGCAACTTCATATCCGCGATTTTTGTCTCCCCAACTAATGCCACCTGACTCATGCCACCACCTTCAGGCTTGAAGTATAGCTGACAATGGAAGACACAAGTGTAGTTTATTACCACCATGCAAATTTAATTTGACCTTTCAATTCCCATTACCATTTCCTCTCATATGACGTCCCACAACCATTTCTCTTGACACCCACTCCTGATTCATTCTGTATGCATTTCACTATGCAACCGTCTCAGATTCTCATTGCATTTTCCCTCGATTAGTTTATCAATTCAGTATGAGCCATGCCCGCCATTGGAGGAGTGTTTCCAGCGGTAGTGGGTCATACTGAATTGATCAACTAATCGAGGCAAAACGCAGTGAGTATCTGAGACGGTTGCATAGTGAAATGCATATAGAATGAATGAAGAGTGGGTGTCAAGAGAAATGGTTGTGGCACATCATATTAATGTGATTGTAAGGAACTCTTTGAACGTGAAGTCCATAGTTTTAAGTCTTTTTCTTTATTTTCATGCCTTTTTGTAAGACAATAAGGAGGGTAGTGACATCAACATTGAAAATGGTTTCCATTCAAACCTATCAAGTATACTTTTAGGTCAGTAGTATTCTTGGCTCCGAACTATAGCTACAATTCGGAGAAAAGAATACTGCTGACGTAAAAGTACACTTAATAGGTTTGGATTGAACAAATTACCATCGACATGTATGCTGTTGTATTTTTAGTTTAATGTTGACGTGGAGATCTTCAACTATACCTCTCTTATTGTTGTATGATCAATACGTTTATTTTATTACTTGTTACTGATTGAATTATTAAATACTTGTTGTACCTTCTCCACCTTGATTGAGTTATTATTGGACTTTTGTTACCTTGTCTTTGACTTGTGGTTAATGCGAACATTTATGCTTCTCCATTTTTTTAATACCACCTTGTTGAATTTTTGGTCTTATAGAGTACTTTACTTTGATCACCTATGGTCAGTTGTGATGTGCTGATAATCAGTTCTTTTATCCTGAGACTTGGTTGAAGTTTATAATTTTTGTGACTTTATTTATGTTGAGTTATGTACTGTGCTTAACTGTCATTGACCTAATTAACTCCAATCATTTCTCTCTCTCTGGTTTGTACACACCCTCTTGTAGGGTTAGCTGGTTCCTACAGAAGACTGACCTCTCCGAGGCACAAACAGTCTTTTATGAAAGTAACACTTCTGAGTATATTTTCAAGAATAGTTTCACACCCAAGTTGGTATCTTAAACCATTTCTCTATTTTTGTTATATGATATGTATGTTTATTTTATTACATGTTACTGAATATTAATAGTTTATCGTTTTAGTTTACTTGTCAGTGTAACTCATTATAACAGTTTTGAATATACCAAAGAGCCTGTGTTAAGAACTTATGGGTTGTACTTTTGGGGTTCTTGATTTCAAGAGGTAAGTATTTAGACTGACTAATATATATCCATGGAATGCTTTTTTCTGGAAATTTGTTTTTGTTGTTTCTATTGGAATTTGTGCTGTGGAACTAATGTGAATTGTGTTCAGTATTATTAGCTATACAGGAAGGGCACATACTACCTTAAAGGTGTTTGATTGCTATGGCATTCTTGTTTTTTATTAAAAAAAAATTTGCACACTGACTTTTTGCTCACATCATTCAAGAAATGTTTATAACCCTGCACTATAATCATGGCATCTAACTACATGCAAGTTAGGAAACTGTTACTTTATTGCATGTGCATGTGCTCTATGTTTTCTACCTTTGAATGCAAATGACACAAAAACCTATCTCAGTGGTTACAAATATGCATTTGGATATTTGTATACTGGGGTAAATTGTGACGTGCAACATGTTGTCATGTGCTTCAAGGCATTGTTCATGCCATGTATTGATATTCAACATGCTGCTTAATAATTATGTATTTGCTTGTTTTAAACATGTAAGCTCGCAACTAAATTAGTGAAGTTTATATCTATAATGATCAAAAAACATCTGAAGGCTCACTACTGTCCAGGGTCTCAAACACCACCTTTCACAAGAAATTAGCATTTCATTAGTTCACTGTGCTGTCAATTAACCATAAAAATATTATATATATCCTAGAAGGGCAAGGCAAAATCAGTTGATATTCCTCGCTTGACACCTAATTCATATTCTTCCCTTGCATTATGCTCACTGACAATATTCTCCAGCTTGTCAATATTTATAACAAACCAAATAATCTTGTTAACAACCTTATTGATGTCTTCGACTCTGTTATCTTACAAAACAACAAGAAAATGCTAACCATAATAACTGGTGACTTTAACATTGACATGTACAAAGAAACAATATCGAAAAGGAGGTTGGAATTGTTTATGCAGAGTAAATGTCTACAGTTAAAAACAAACATAGCTACAACAGAATATGGTTCTATGATTGACCATTTTTGGACAAACATAGACATTGACAAGCTTTCATTTACCATTTCTGATGCATATTGGTCAGATCATTTTACTAGTATCTTATCAGTACCTGCAACTTGCATATAAGAACTGATACAGCTTTTTGTCTTTTTTTAAGATGCTTTTCTATTTGAAATATATTCTTGAATATTTTAACATGCTCTGAGTCTTCATTGGATGTGCAAATTGGAAAAAAAAAATACAGCATTTCAAAAAAACAAGTAATCAGAAACAATATTCTCGCCCAAGGAGAGAATTTAGCTATGTCTATGACATCAGACAGTCCTTCAACAGAAAGAAATGTTTCTTCTTCACAAGATGCTCCAGAGACTATTGCAATGGGAATATTGTCGCAGCCAACAAACAGTTCTAAAAAGTAATGTTCCTATCCAACAACTTTGTTGATTCAATATTTTTGACTACATTACTTTATCTTGTATGTAACACAAATTCAAACATTTGAATGAATAATCTAGTTCAGCTTCTCTACTAATTTCATTTTAGTGTATTCAATACAAAATTCAACATTCAATCAAACACTAATCCATTTGTTCTTTCACTTTTTGATATTTTTAAATGTGCACAGATTAAAGCAAATGGCAGTTGAACCATCATCAATAATACAGCTATGTACTGCAACACATAGGCATGTATTTGAGGGGGATGTTTTGGTTGTCTATGGACCTGCACAAAATCGTAATCAAAACTCCCCTGTTAAGACAAAGATTCTGCATGCAGATGTTGTTGACAAAAATGGATTGATGACAATGACAATTACAATTAATGATAGTTTAATAAATCGCTTTGGCAATTTCTTTTTGCCTGGAAAAAGTGTTAGAATTTCTGGTTTTGAACTGAAAAAGAAAGGTCAATATGACCGAGGAGATGTAATAAATTCAATAGCGATATTGCCAACAAGTATCATAGAGACAATTGACCAAGTATGCAAAATGCATTGCCTTCCACCAGACACAACAATCAATGAGCTGGTTACATCAGATGAGGCATATGTCGTTGGTTCTGTTGCAGTCATAGTTGTTGCCTGTGAATACAACAACAAGCAATTGGACTTCCACATAAGAGATGGTGAAAGTGCAAATGACTATGCAACTGTAAAGTGGATTCTCTTTAAACAATTTTTTTTCACTATATTTGATTTCATTTTTTTTTATGTTTTTTCTTTCCTGCTGTATCTACTGCTAGATGGATATACAAAAAAAAAAGATAGAACCCATAACAAAAAACATTTGTCTATTCCCATCCCCTTCACTAATTCTTCTTCAGTTATTCATGTTCAGTTTCAGGTTAATGAAAGCTATACAAATTTCTTTGTCTGAGTGCAACAACAACTTGCACTTGACGAACCGCCTCTGTATCTAATAAAAAATATCGTAAGACCAGGTGCAAAAGGAACTCATCTTATGAAGGATTCACAAGCAACTTTTATAGATCCCCTGAATGATGAATTCACAATACAAAGTTTGCTTCCAATAATTGAAACTAAAACACAGGTGAGATATGAACAATGTCTCCTGTAATGTCACTTGAAATGTTTTTTTGTCATTCCATTGTCAATTAAGAAAGTTCTTTATATGTAGTTTCAGCAATTTCACAGCTATTAAAACAGATTTTATTTTTTCTTAAATGTTCAGCCTGCTGCATTATTGACATCAAAGTTTTCTGCTTCTGATATGAACAAAATATGGACTTTTTACTTGTCAAAATGTCTTTTTTACAGTTCCAGATTTAGTATTCCAATTAGCAGCAACACAACTCAGTACAATGATATGTTTTCAAACACCATGTTGCAAAACCTGCATTTGCAAACATGTTTTCATAAATTCGATTTTGTGCTTTTCCGTAGCATGGCCTTTGTATCAAAACATGCTCATTGCAATGTTTTTTATGTTTTCTGTTTACTTGGCTAGAACAGGTATATGGGACATTGAAAGTAAAAAATGTTTTTGCACCACCCTACCACTGCATTTGCACACAGTGTAAACTACCAATGATACAAAGCACCGTTTTTTGTACATTTTGCAATCGTGAAACACCAACTACTTATGAACATATATTACAATGTAAGCTAGAGACTGAAGAAGGGACTATTGAATGTACACTTCGGGGTACACAATTAAAAGAATGTTGTCCCGATGTTTTAGCTATTTCTTTTGAACAATACTCCAATAGTGTTTCCTCAACCATTTACAATCTTCGCAAATTGAAGCAACAAGGGCTTTACACTTTGGCAATGAACAAAAGAATTGTCGAAGTCAAAAAATTTTGAACAAAAGGTATGATCATAATTTTCCTTTTTGTTCAAACACTTTGAACAACTTTCCAATTGTTTCAGCTTCGATTCAATATTTCAAAATAGATTACAAACACTCTCTATTGCAACTTCTTTTATGATTTATTTGAACCTGTTTTTTACAAAATACACACAATTTTAAATAATTTTTCTTTTCCCATTCACACAACCCTTGCATTGTAATCATGTTCATCGCTTATATATCTGTCAGTTGTCCTATTTAGTGTTTAATCAATAATAAACTTCAACGGCTTTTTGAAGATTCAATTTTAATGTATCTGAAGTTCGCTTTTGTTACTGTGTTCATTTATTTGAAGATTGCAAAAAGCACTGAGCCTAGTAAAAGCAGAGGAGTCATCCCTAGTATAAGATTACCAAAACCCTGTTCACTTTTAATAGATTTTTTTCCTTTTGCATCGGTTTACTGTCAATCACAAAGCTCTTGCAATTGTTTTTTTTTCTTATATTTTGTCCATTTCAATGGCCAATGTATGGAAAAGAAAAAAAGACATAGAAATATAACAGTCAACAGTATTTGTTTTTCGTTTAAATTAGCATTTGCTACATATCTTATCTTCATATCTGTTTTTATATTCTTCCCATAATCACAAAGATCTTGCAATTGTTTTTTTTTTAACATTTTGTCCATTCCAATGGCCAATGTATGCAAAAGAAAAAAAGACAGAAATATAGCAGCAACCCAATGGCCAATGTATGCAAAAGAAAAAAAGACAGAAATATAGCAGCAACAGTATTTGTTTTTCATTTAAATTAGCGTTTGCTACATATCTTATTTTCAAATCTGTTTTTATACTCTTTGCATAATTGCTGATAGTAATGCACGGCCCATATGCAGGGATGATAGAAACTGCACATGCTACTGCAACATGCCTTATGTTGTCACTGCTCCAGATTTTGCCAAAGCATGGCTTCTCTTAGCTTTTGATGCAAAGTGCATATGCTATGACTTGAACAAATGCATGTTCTCATTATACATTTTGTAAATTTATGTGGTTTTAAAGCCTTTTACATATTTATAGACTTAATGCAATTGAAAGAACTTCCGTTAAAATATTGGTAAACTGTTTTTTTCTCTACCTCTTTCATGGCTATCAAATTGTTAGAGCTGTATAAAATGATATAGAATTATTGATACATAATATTGACTAGATTCACAATTCCGGTCATTTAATTGCTTTGCTTTTTCTTTGTCTAATGATTATGGTTTCAGATTTGGGATTCTGCTTATTATTGTTGAATCTGATTTTGCAATTCAAATCTTTGCAATGTTTTCTGAAAAATGCCATGCAATGTGCAAACTTTGCCTCTATATGAAAATCATATATTGGTCAATGCCATCTAGATAGAAATTATTTCATGAATTTACCCTTTTCATTATGAATTAGAATACTGAATGTTGAATCTGATTTTCCAATTCAAACCTTTGCAATGTTTTCTGAAAAATGCCATGCAATGTGCAAACTTTGCCTCTATATGAAAACCATATATTGCTCAATGCCAGCTAGATAGGAATTATTTCATGAATTCACCCTTGTCATTATGAGTTAGAATGGTGAATTTACCCTTGTGATCATGATTATGCATTTACCGTTGTGACTTGAAACAAATACTAAATCTTGGATAAGTTCACTTCATCAAAAAGGCTACCTCTCTTGCCTGGTTAATTCTCAGCTTTAGCTAGATAAATCAGAAGAAAACGAGTATAAGTCATTCTTTCGATTTTTGGTCCATTCTTCATGTTTGGGAAGAGTGAAAATTGAACTTTGTTAAAAAACTCAAATTATGAAAGAAAGGGCAGAGTTAATCACATCTTCAGGTATCATGGTTGCTGTTTCTGAATGCTCTAAAACAATGCATTCCAAAAATGAGAACATCGTTGTTAAACTCTTGAAGAAGTACATTCATTATTCTAAAACCAGACATCAACATGCGCTGACAGATAAGGTCATTTTCTATCTCAAACTTGTACATATACACTTATTTATGTCTTCTAATTGTCTTATTATATTTTGAATACCCAAATGAAATCAAACAATCTTACACAATGACAGTGATTGTATCGTGATAACCTACAGGGATCAACCCACTTCACTCTATTCTGTGTTCATAGACTCTTCCTTTTCACTTCCCGGTTCCCAGCCATCACAGTGTTCACTGCGACAATGATCTTTTTCTTCACATAGTCTGGTAAGAACTCTGAGATAATTCCCTGAATGATTTTTCCAGGCCATTGTACTTGTTTGTAGATGAATTGTAAAATCATCTCAGAATAAGGACTAGAATCCAAATTATCTTCTGGCATTTTTGTTCAAAATTGATGTTTTTCTATTGTACATTGCATATTTTTGAATTCTGTTTGATGCGTGCTTGAATGTGTCAACTTCTTCGAGCTTTATCTAACTTGGCTTTGACTGTTTTACTTTGTTGGAGCTTTATCTAAGCTACGTTTCAATTTTTTAGCATAATAGCAGTTTGTTTGACATGAGTATGGATTGTTTGTCATCTTGGAGTTTTATTTTACTACAGTTACAGTAGCTACATTTAATATATGCTTGAGGCTTTTTTGTTTCTGTTATATCTAGGGATGCCTGATATCTGGAAATGCTCAGTCTTTGGTGTGTATTTAGTTTGAATTTGTCCCTGGATTTTTCTAGTTTTCTCTTAATGATGGTTTCTAACTTTCTGCTATGTTTTCAAGTAGTTTGGTTTAGTTATAGTTCTTGGGTTTCATTCT
Organism: Larix kaempferi; assembly: GCA_027924585.1. Classification (NCBI taxonomy): domain Eukaryota; kingdom Viridiplantae; phylum Streptophyta; class Pinopsida; order Pinales; family Pinaceae; genus Larix; species Larix kaempferi. The sequence continues at coordinate 1,516,844 of BSBM01000882.1, read as the reverse complement.
TATTAGTTTTGATTCTGAATGTTCTTGGTTCTTGAATGCTATTTATAATTAGTCGCTAAATCAAATGTGGTGATGTAGCAGTAACTGCTTTGCTTTTGTGTCTTCCTGATTCTTGAAAATGTTCTTGATTTCTAGAATCAATGGCTGAATACATGTATGGCCTTGTAACAATAATAATCATTTATCTGTTCTGTTTGTTTTGCCTCAGGACTGTTAAAACGTTCTAAGCAGCATTGCTCTCTCACTTGAGGTTAGTTTTCCTCATTGATTTTCAGACCATCCTATTTGTCTACAATCGAATGATGATTTTTTCTATATTTGTAAATGTTTAGTGATTTGTTTACTTGCTACATTGTTCATCATGTATTGATATTGATATCATATTTAGAATCAATAACCGGTTAAAAAACTGGTTTAATTGCAGCAATTTTCTTATGTTGGGCTTGCCTTGGTTTGTTGTAGGTTTTGCAACATAGATTTTAAACAAATTACTAGTTTGTGCTGAAATGGTGTGTTGCATTTGTATATGTTGCATGTTTGGTTTGAGTTTAAAATGATCTATGGATGGTTTAAAAGCTGGCTTGATTATGTTATCATGAATTTTAGAATCAATCACCTGGAAAATGTGATTCTGTAAAAGCAATTGTTTCTAGATTGGATTCATTTTTGCTCAGGACGTGGACGAATGCTTTCCTACGGCTCCGAGCTTGGTGTTTGTCAATAATTTTTAGACGATTCAGATTTTGGTTTGCATTTACTATAGCTCTGAATTATTCTCTGGGTTTTTATGCCAACTTCGATTCATATAGGCATATTTTTCATTCTTCCTGCTTTTTGCCTAATCAGTCAATTTGACTCAATGCTATTTTGATTAAATATGTGATTTCATAAAAACAATTGAATCTTTCTTAGATCCGTTTTCGTTTCTTAAGAAGTATTGGTGTGCTGGTAATGGGTATGGCCATTTGCGTCTGTTGTTCAAATTCTCATGTAGTATAATATATACCTGTAAATACAGATGGAAGACTTGTTGGGTCATTCTCCTTTTATTATGTTTTTGTTTTAAATCTACTGAAGTGTGTTGAAATCAGTCACTGAATAGATATAAATCCTCTTAAAAGTAAATATTCTCTGGATATTGATCAAAAACCTGTGCTTTTGGGTATATTTGAATGCAATTGAAGAAATTTGGGTTGGTGTAATTAGTTGATGATATGTTGAAACGTGATTAAAGAATTTTGATCTAGTTTGCTGATTTGTACTCATGAATATTTGCTGGCTTTGTTGTTTGTTAACCAAAGTAATATACAAAATGTTTTATTTATTTCTACCCAAAATAAACAAATCATCTGGATTCTGGTCCATAGTCTTTAAGTTTTATGTGTTTCTGGGAATGTCAAACACATAATTTTCATGTACTTTGAAAACAACTTGTAACAGTACACACTAATATGAAGTTTAAGATCCTTGGTTTTGGTGAAAAACCATGCAAACACAATTTCTCCAGGTATGATCGTAGCTGACAACAATTCAAGACAGGCAAAAGAACATGCTGTGGACTTGGCAGCATCTATTTTTGTAAAGAAGTACATTATTATTTTAAACACAGACATCAAGCTCTGCTCAAAGATAAGGTCATTTTCTATCTCAAACTTGTACCTATACATTTATTTATGTCTTATAATTGTGTTCTTATATTTTCAATGCCAAATGCAATCAAATAATCTTATTTAATGACAGTGTTTATATGGCGATAACCTACAGCCATCACAACATATTGCATCTACATATGCTAAAACACGTAATGCAGGTGCAAAACCAAACTTGAGCAGGGTGCCGCATTGCTAGTTTAATATTTAACATATGGAGCAGTTTATCATTTGTCTCGGTTACTTGATAACCCTACAGGAATTCGCATGGCTTAATGCTTCAGCATTATACACCCAATTGTGACAATTCCACCTCCTTAAGACTTGTTCAGGTAAAAAAGTCTTTGTCAATACACTCTACTTATTTTATTTATAATTTTGTATTTGTTATTCATTATGTAACTGGAATGCTAAATTGCTTTCAATGACTTTGAAGGTAGTGGTCACCTATTGAAACAGAAGCCAAGGATACTCTATATTTACCCCCAAGGTTTTGAGGAGGATGGAACCACAGCAGTGGAGTGATCGAAGGGTAAAAACGTAGGGTTCAGTAGCAGCAAATTTGATCAATAGTTGTTACACTGTGCAGCTGCTTCAATTCTTAGCCACCCATTCATTTAATTCATTCCGCCGGGAGGTTTAAATTAGAATAGATCCTGTCCAATCAAACTTAGCTGGAAAGATGTATAAATAACGTTTATAAGGGATGTATCTGTTGAAAATTAGGCATTGGGATATAAAAGCTTATCTTCCAGGCATATCTATTATTAATTTTATGAACTCAAGTATTTCTTATATGGAGCAGTTTATCATTTGTCTTGGTTACTTGATAACCATACAGGAATTCGCATGGCTTAACGCTTCAGCATTATACAACCAATTGTGACAATTCCACCTCCTTAAGACTTGTTCAGGTAAAAAAGTCTTTGTCAATACACTGTACTTATTATTTATAATTTTGTATTCGTTATTCATTATGTAACTAGAATGCTAAATTCTTTTCAATGACTTTGAAGGTAGTGGTCACCCATTGAAACAGAAGCCAAAGATACTCTATGTTTACCATGCAGGAGATCAATATCACTTTTATGTCATCTCTTGAATATTTTTGTACTTCCAGGTATGCCAAATTCACTTGATTACTTCATGAAGCTAGGATCCTGTACGCTGATGATCTCCACGTTTTCAATTATTTCTTTTGAAAATATATAAATTTCTTGTTGAACATTTTGATAATGATAAGCCATCATTAGATACTTGTTTAAATGAGCATACCAATGTTTGACACATAATGTGTTTTTCAATCAGAAGAGATAAGATTCCTTGCAAATTCAGTTTACGGTCAATTGCAAAAACCATGCAAACATAATTGCTCATTATCTTTTTGCAATGCGCAGGAAAAAAACATTGCCAAAGCACTGATTATGCCACTGCAAAATGCAATTTTGAATATGCCTGGCATTTTTCAGTGTTCAAATACAAAGCAAGGGTTTACCACTTTCCCTCAAGATGATTGGGAGCTCTTTGGGCAATGAACCCCAGCAAATTTCTCAAAATGCTAGCAAACTTTCAAGAGCGGAATCTATATCAAGGACAAGTATAAATGTCCTTGATGATGAATCCGAGGAATGCTTTTTGGACTTGGCAGCATTTCCCAAGGGTAGAAAGTTGAATGTAAATTCACTCTTGGATATTTGGATATACATTTGTAAGAGAGAAAGGCAAGAAGCTTTTGTGATCTTGTTTTCAATGCATTTGTTTATCACCCATGGAATGTAACTGAACTAGTTACTGATCAAAATACTTTGAATTTATATTAATATTCAACCAGCTCTACCATATTTCTAATTACACTGTGAGTTATTTCCTCATCTGAGCAAAAGAACTACCTCTTTCTTTTTTTTCTACATTGCATTTTATATACCCATTTAAATTAAAAATTATTTACTACCTTACTTCACTACTTTTTTATGAAACTCACAAAAATAGAAGAAAAGAAAAATCCTTTTGCCAAAAAAATTCACTTTTATCAATTAATGACAATTTCATATACACTTGACAATGCCCCCACTAGCAATGTCGGAGACATCGCCACTTTGTGGCTCTTGTTCCATGTAAGTTTTTAGTCTATCCATTAAGGTCGAGGTGCACGAATGCACGAATAGACCAACTCGTTAGTACACACTCTTGTGATATAAAAATATAAACTGAGGGCATCTATCACTTAGAAGTGGAAGGGATATTATTTTATTATAAACTTGTACCTAACTTTAGCATGTTGACATGTCATTTTTAAAAAGATAAATGAAAAAAAAAGAATTTTAATGAATAGATTAATTTTAAGCATTGAGGTAAAATTATAAATAAAAAATTTAATATAAATTTGACATTAATTTTACTTAGTGAAGTAATAAGTAGATAATTTAATTATTTTAATTTATTTTTAAGAAAGATAAAGCTTTACTTTGTTAAATAAGTGTTAAAATAAATCATTTTTTTATACTCAAAGTTTTTTTATCAAATTTAAGTTTATAATTTTTAATAAAATTTACGTTAAATATAAGATAAAATTCATACAATTGCCCGCCTTTTGAGATTCAAAGATAATCACCAACTAAGTTAAACTTTTGATGGTGAGGTGGGGATTGCTTATCCTTGTGATTAATGTATTAATGAGTGAATAAGGAAATATTTACGGAGTTAAAGATCATACTAAGGATGAGATGGGGATTGATTATCAACTAGTATAGATCCATCTTAAACTTGGATTTACCAAGCACATTGAGAGGGATCCAATTTCTTGAGTATTTTTTTTAATTTATAGATCCAGGTTTAAGTTTTAAGTTTTTATTTTATAGACAAACATTGATTTTTTTAATTACTTTTTTTTTTAATTTTTATTTTATGAGCTAACATGGATTTTTTTTAAATACTTTCCATAATTTTTTATTTTATGAGTCAACATGAAATTTTTTTATTATTTTGTTAAGAAGGAACATTACAACATCTCCCCTACACTCGACTGTAGAGCACCTCACTCCTCTCATACAATTAATGAGTTAAGAAAGAAACACATACATAAATATTATATAACATAACACATAATTGGTCATTAAAACACAAGTCAATGGTGAACAGAGTGACCATTTTATAAATATTTTTGGTAAGCAAAATTCAAATTTATATTACAAATTTAATGATTTGTGTATAAAAAGTTTAATCGAGAAGTCTTGATATTCAATTGTGTATAAGTAGTTTTATTTAGTTAGTGTGTATTAAGATAAAACATAAACTTTAACAATGTGATGTTGTGTTATGTAGAGTCATCTAATTATGTGGCCAACTTTATTTTAATTGTCAAAATTAAATGATATATATTTTATTTTAATTGTAAAAATGAAAGGAGTATTCTATTTATTCTAGGTTTTTAATTTATTTTGGGTGGTTTTTAGTTGGAATTTGATAAATTGTTTTTGGTAAAATTTAAATTTAGAAGTTTTTAATTTTTTTAATGTATAAATGGATTCAACACTCTCAAATATCTCTATGGTACTCAGATTATGCAATTTCCACAATTAATATATGTCATTAGATAAGAATTTTTGAATATTTCTAACCAAAGTTTGAACAAAACAAACTGAAAAATATAATCGGAAAGGTTAAAAACGTAGAATATTTAGACTACTCCAAAATAAAATGATATGAACTTTATTTTAATCGTAAAAATTAGATGATACAAAGGATTTTAGATTTTAGTTTTCAATGATCTAGAACTTTGACTCATTTTTAAGGATTTCATGACTTTCTATTTATATTGGCCAATTTTCTTATGAGCTTATATTTTATAATATGTGGCTAATTGTTGCTTTTGGTGGCTTTGAATTTCTCAGTTGAGGTTTTTATGGAGCTCATGGTTTGTTTATAGAGGGTTAGCAACTCTATGTGTTGCTTCCATTATTTATGGAAATTCTATTGGATCGCATTATTTATGGTAATCCTATTAGATTGGGTGTAGAAATCTTGTTATCCTCGTACTCTATTATAATTTAAAGTATTTTAATTTTGGTTAACTCAATTACATGAGTATATGTATGAGTGATTGATGTTGATTGTGATGTTGTTAAGGGGGAGGATTATGGAGAGCTTCGATCCTAGGGTGGGTTTTTAGGATTTTGGTGACTGGAATGTATTGTTTATGCAAATCAATAGTGATCGTTTTGGCACCATGTGGAGGTTCTTCGAGGTGAGGGGTCTTGGTTGTGAACCAATTTGTCAGTGTCCGGGTTTTATTGACGAGAAGGTGGCATTTTTAGCTTGTGTGACGAACTCTGTTTTGGTATCTAGTGTTGGTGTGGTATGCGGGAGGTTTCTCTGATGAGATGGCATACCCCTGGGCTCAGCTCAACAATGAGGTAGAATTGTTGGCGGATCAATATGTTAATGATATATGGCCTTGGGAAGGGGTTTTCCAGTCCAATGATGGTTACCAGTGGTTGCTCCGTTCGTCACATTGTGTGTAATATCTCGATTTTGACCCTATTGCATTAAAATTGTAAATGATGTAAATATCGTTATTAAATCATGGTGAGGAGCTCAAGGCCAAGGCCCTGCCATTGATTTAGCGTTTTATGTATCGGAAATTAAAAATCGATGCATATGGTTCTTGTGCTAGCCATGTACAATAGAAATTAAGACATCATGTAAATATGAATTTTAATGAAATACCCACAACTGGCTATGCAATGCAACAAGAGATGGGGACATGATTCTACAAGGAATAGGGAGGGAAATTATTCAAACCCTTGAGCCAATGGTGTTAAGCCAAATGTCAATGAATGAACCCCAACTACCCATTTTGACTTATGCACCCAATCATTTAATTCTTCCAAGAGTTGGTTGAGGTAGTTAATGCCTTGGGAATGGAGAGGTATGGCAGCCAATTTTGTGCATGGGAAAGCCATCAACTTGGGAAAATGTATTTTTGCTTCTGGGGCAAGAAAACACCCACGAAATTATGCCCAAAGCCATTCTTCACCCATGGTCTTTGCTCTCTCACGCAGTCTGAGCTAGCTGGGGCTTTCTCCTTCATGTTTTCTATAATTTTCCTGCATTTTCCATAGTTGGGAGCTCGTTTTTGTATTTGCACAGTGGCTAGGAGAAAGGGAGTCATGTTTTGGGAGTTTATAGGGGTTGTTTCTATCCTTGGAATTCCCATGAATGATTTCAAAAAACTATTTTTCTCTCCCATGGTTGATTCCCCATCTACCACTTCGTTTTCGGTTTCCCACATTTTTCTTCATATACCCTGCACTGGTGATTTTGTTGTTATGTGCATCTCTGTTTTGGTTGGAACTTGTGAGTAAGAACTAGGAGTGGAAGTGGACCAGAATTGGCTTGATAAACCTAGTGAGGAAGGTCACCTCTAAAAGAATATCAAAAGGGTTGGCTACTCTTCTATGCACACCTTAAAGAACACTAGAATGGGAGGTATGGCTTGAGGGACTGTGTAGTAGTGAAGAGAATACTTCCTTGTGCCGGGTGTGTAGGTATTGTGGGGACCAAGCTAGATAGATCTTGTAGAGGGTGTCCATATCTCTGTGGTTGAGCTCACTAGCTTAGCAATTCTTCCTTTCCATTGCCTTAGCAGCCTGATAAACCCAACTGTAGATTGGCTTGGTTGATTTTGGTGTATATTTGGCTATGTGTGATTCCGTTGTTCCCTTTTTCAGATCATGCCCGGCTCAGGGGTGGTAGTTGCGTTGAGAGATTGATGATCACAAATGGCCTATGGTTGGGTGGAACGTTGCAGTTGCATAGCCAGTTGCTTGAGACTACTTTGTTTTAAGATAAGTACTCTCTTGTGTTAACTCTGCAATGTATTTATTTGATGACTATCATGAATATCTTGAATGTATGATAGATGTGTAATTGAATTTACTTCCGCTGTGTTTCTTACATTTATACATTTGCATATGTGTTTTTATATTATGTGAATTTTTATTTTAATTATCACGGGGCCAGATGCCCAGTTTTAGCATCACGTTCTCTCCATCGCACTAGTATGATGGAAGGGGACGTGACGTTGTGATGTCACTACTAAGGTGGTAGTATTACATTTGACTGACGGTCCAGGTCTAGGTGGATGTACTGAAGGGGGTTTTGGCGAGTGTTCCAACTTGGACAATGAGACATGTGGGAGGGAGAGTGTTCAGGGAAAATTTTCACCTGTTAAGAGGGTTATTGTACAGTCTTTCTCCAAGAAGGTGAGTAACGAAGGATACAATGACCGCCTATATTTTTCCACTAAGGGAAACAAAGGGGAGGTATCAAGGAAGGCTTGAAGCCTTGCTATCAATATGTCTTGTTGGGTGATGTTGTAGCGGAAAATAAGGAAGAGGAGAGCAAACAATTTTCAAACCCTATGTGAGAGCCACTTCTTCACAAGGTTTCTGGTTGCAAAGTAGGGGGCTTCAATGGTGTGAATCGTCACAATAGGTCATGGAAGGTTAGACTTGGGCGATGAAAAATGGTTCTTTGGAGTGATGTAGGTTTGGAGGAAGTGGTTTCTCTTTCTTTGATTGCACTTGTGGGAAAATTTGATTATCACTCCATGCACAATCAAGACATTGGTCATTAGGTGGAGGAGCATTGGTCGTCAGTTCTAGACTACTGTCCTAAAATTTCAATTTTATTGAAGGGTTGGTTCTGTGTTTATTTTAACAGAGAGGAGGATGCAACGATTTTTCTTAAGGGGAATTGAATGAATGGGAAGGAACGCCTTCTGCTGAAAATATGGTATCCCTCGTTCGAACCTAAAACATAAATATTGTGGTTTATAAACATTTGGGTACTTTTTCCTGGATCTCCAATGGAGCTATGGAATAGGGAGGCTTTCGTGGTTATGGGAAACAAGCATGGTTGTTTCCTTCATTTAGAGGAAGAAAATATTTTGGTGTGGACAAGCGTATGGGACGAATTCTGGTCAAAATTGACATTTTTCAGGGCCTAGTGGATGCGCTTGAGATTGTGTGGAGAGGTAAGACATATGTACATAGTTTGGACTACTAGGGGGTCCCTTTCATATGCACAAAATGTAGAGGAGTGGGGATATGGAGGAAACAATTTAATGTTTCGTCTATGGAGATGGAGAAATACCTTTAGCCTGTTTATTCCTTGGATGGGTATCTGGACGTGTGTAGTGAGAAGGAAGACTATTGTAGAGCTCTGAACGGGATAACTTGAAGCCTTCTACTCAATATTCAAGTTCATCAGGGCCAAGTCATCCTATCCTTGGTAAGTTCAAAAATTTATCTCCTTCCATATATTATTTATTAAATGATTTAGAACTAGAATTTATCAAAAAGTTAGAGGTTTTTTATTGGTTTTTGGGGTGAAGGAATAAGGAATTGTCACAAGTCTCTATTTTAATGAAGGGATCTAAGGAGGGTGTGGGGAATGAAGTGGTTTTTAGTTTCCCTTTCGATTCATCTGAGGATTTGGGTCTGAGGGTATCTTCTCTAGATGGAATCCTTAAAACCAGTTCTAGTGTTTTGAGCTCGAACATGTATGTCATCAAACAGTTTATGTCATTAGAAGTTAGAGATGTCCCTATACATGTGGAGCCAGATGTGGTGAGATGCCCCTTCTCTAGTTCTTGTTTTTTCATTGACAAGCAAGGAGAAGGATTGGTTTCTATTGGGGTGAGCTATTTAGAACTTGTGGTTACTGTCCATAAATATTTGGATTCCTCTAATGAGTCCTCTTCTTTTGAGAGGTAGGTCCTCACTATTCTAGATCCAGATGGGGTTCTAGAACCAATTCCCAAGGACAAGCAGTGTGAAGGGTTGGTTTCGATTAGGGAGAATCATTCAGAGCCTGTGGTTTCTAGTCATATTTCTCTAGAACCTTCCATTCTGTCTTCATCTTTAGAGATGGAGGTTCTAACTTCATTTGTACCACCATATAAGGATATTCCAAAAGAGGCCCCTTTATAGGTTTTTTTAGGTACTTTACCCAATTTTGGTGAGGTGGGTAAGGATCTTTATTCTAGCGATAAATCAGATACTCAAATTGTTTCAAAGGGAGGGTTTGAAGTGGTCGAATCCCCTAATCTCATTGAGTAGAAAGGATTTGTGAAAGGGGGATTGGTCTCTGATTTCTCGTCGATTAAGACTAGAAGCTCTCAAAATTTTAATGGTGATTCCTCCTTGAATGTTCTTTCAGATAAGGGTTTGACTGGTGGACTGCGGGCTCTTAGATATTAGAAATACCTAGCATGTTCTAAGAGATTATATTACTATATTTGAATGTAAGGGGAGTGGGGGGGAATCCAAAATATTTATCCCTTCCTATACTTTTTGAGATGGTTGGTCTGGACATTATTTTTATCCAATAAACAATGGTGTATGGAGGGAGAGCGAGAGAAACTTTCTCTAAGTTATTGTCTAGATGGGAGATGTGTACAGTGGATTATGTGGGTCAATCAGGTGGCCTCATTTCATCTTGGAACCCCTGGAAAGCTACTTTATCTCCTTTATTGAATTTTCCAGGGATTCTAATGGAAGGGGTTTTCTTAGATATTCCCCAAAAGATAACACGTGTCAATTTTTATGGCATGTACTCTGATTGGAGTTTTGGGAAGTTGTTATGGGGGATGGTATATTAGAGGTGTTGAATTTGATTCTTTGAGGTGACCTAAATTTAATTCGGATATATGGGGCAACAGAGCGCGTTTGGATCCTCTTGGTATTTTCTTCATTTATTTATTTCAGGGAGCTAAATTGATGTTTTACTCGTCCCTACGAATCCGACCTAGAGGAATGGGTGATTGGAGGATGGAGGGGTTTCAAAAAGGCTTGATAGGTTTCTTATTATTTAGATTTTAGCATAGGATCTTGTAAGATATTGTTCTTGGGTGGTAAATTTCTCAATTTTAGATCGTATGCCCATTTTTCTCCAAATGGAAGTAGAAGGTGAAAGGAAAAGTTACCCTTTCAAGTTCAATCATGTCTAGTTGAGGGAGTCAGAATTTACCAATTTGATTAAAGATGAATGGGGATTTATGGATTTAAATGGGGAAAGCTTGGCAATGTAGCTTTTGGTAAATAAGCTTAAAGTTCTAAATTCAGTTGTGATCGAGTGGGAAAAAGAAAAAGAAAAACGCTTTAAGGGAGGAATTGTTTAATCTAGAAGGGGAGATAGATGGTTTATTTATTAATAATGTATCTGGTACTTTCTCTTAACAGAATAAGATTAGGATGACATGTCTTAAGGAAAGGAGAACGAAGATATTAAAAGTAGAAGAGGAGACCTGGATACTTAAGAGTCGGACCATTTGGCTAGCTCAAGGAGACCAAAACACTAAATTTTTCCAGAGATATGCAGAAAGTAGATGAATCCAAAACTCAATTTGGGATCTACATAGTTTTGATGAGAGGCTATTGAAAGATTCAAAGCAGTTGGAAATTGAAGCGATGAAGCACTTTCAAAACTTATTTAAAGATCCAAGGAATTTGTCACTAGTGCACTAAATGATGGTTATTCAGGGATACCCTGGATTTTTTTTTTTCTGAGGAGGAAAGTAAGAGAATAGTTGATCCAGTGATATTGGATGAAATCAAAAAAATTCTCACAAGTTTTGCGAGATCAAAAATTCCAGGCCCGGATGGGTGGACTGTGGAACTTTTTCTGGAGTTTTTTGATATCATGGGGCCTAATATTTTTCCTATTGTGGAGGAGTCTAGGAGGCAAGGAAGGGTAATTGGTGCTATGAATGCCACTTTTATTACATTGATTCCAAAGTGTTCAAATCTTGATTCCTACAATGATTTTAGATTGATATCTTTATGTAATCTAGACTATGAGAACATCTCAAAAATAATTGCAATTAGAATTAAGCCAATGTTATCAAAATTCATTTCAAGAGAACAATTTGTTTTCCTTGGTAACCACCAAATAATGGATATGATTGGTGTGGCTCATGAGTGCTTTCACAGTATCAAGTTAAAAAAATTGAAGGCTATGGTGCTAAAATCGGATCCGGTTAAGGCATATGATCGTGTTAATTGGAACTTTTTGAGTCTGGTTCTTCTCCAGATTGGACTTAGTCTTGAAGCAACAAATTGGGTTATGGAATTTAATGTCTCTACTAATTTCATTGTTTTGGTTAGTGGATCTCCAACCAAGTTTTTTCAATGTTCAAGGGGACTTATGCAGGGATGCCTATTGTCTCCTTTGTTGTCCCTATTAATAATTGAATGTCTTAGGAGTTTGATAGAGAAGGAGAAAGGGGAAGGAAGATTAATGGGTGTCAAAATATCTTCATTTATTAGAATAACACATCTTGTTTTTGTAGATGGTGTTATGCTTTTTTGGAAAGGTTTAGTTAAAAAATGGAAAATCTATAAGGATATTATGGATCTGTTTTGTAGTACTACATGTATGCTAATTAGTGAGACTAAGTCCATTTTTTTAGAAAATGAAGTCGAGGAAGATATTTTATCTCAAATTAGGTAGTTACTACCTTTTTAGATTGCGTCCCTTAATGTGGGAATGAATTACCTTGGTTATTTTATTAAACCAAATAACTATCTATTTGAAGATTGGGCTTGGATTTTAAAAATAATTGATAAGAGAATTGGGCATTAGTGTTGGAGATTAATTTGGATTAAGGTTGTATTAGAAAATATACATGTTTATTAGTTCTCATTATCCAAGATCCAAAAATTTATATTAATCAGAATCAAGAAAAAAATCTTTAGTTTCTTGTGGATGGGTAATAAGAGAAAGGAGGGAATCCATTTGGTGAATTGAGAAAAATTATCTATACCAAAAAAGATTGGTGGTTGGGGAATCAAAAACATTTTCCATTTTGCTCAAGATTTAGCAGTAAAAAGCTTATGGAGAAGTTTGTTCTCTGCCAGCTTGTGGAGCAGTGTGATTAAAGGAAACTACTTAAAAGATGCTTTTGTTTTAGGGTGGATTAGGTCCAAGGTTGAAAAAGTCAAAGGGTCTCTAATATTTAGAACTGCCTGGTCAGTTCTTATCACATTCTGGAATATTGATTAGTCTATATATTGGGGGATGGTAAACTTATAAGAGTTGGGGAAGTTCCTCTCATTAGGGGATCAGGGTATTATAAATTTCCTCGGGCATTGGTGAGATTTCTTCTATCGAGAGGAATTATAAATCTAGCTCATATGGCATATTCATATGAGGGGATTGGTTCTAGTCAAAGGTGGATGTAGGCTCAGGACTTGGTATTAAAAGGTTCACTTGTTGAAGAATGGAAGATGTACCTTTATGGATTGCAAAGGAGTTCTTTTCAGCTCTCAGAAAATTTGGATTCCTTAGCTTGGTCCTAGAATGAGAAGACAAACAAGGTAACTCCAAAATTAGCATATGAAGTCTTTTTTTTTATTTAGAAGTTGAGAAATATTGGTGGTATTTCCCTTTATAGAAATGCAATGTTCCTCCAAAAATTAAACTTTTTATTGGTTGTCTTTGGGAAATAGAATCCTCACTTGGGATAATTATTTAAAGAGGGGGAATTGGTTCAAATATTTGTATTTTATGCAAAAATGACGTCGACACAATGGATCATTTGTTGATTCACTCTTCTTTCACAAAGAAGGGATGGTGGGTGGTGAAGGGGGCTGACTAGATCTCTCAAAACTAGTCCCTACAATCTTTATTTCTTTGTTTTAAAGATTGGGTTTATAATGATAATTCATGGAAATAACTGCCATGTTTTGTATGTTGGGAATAATGGAAGCATAGGAATAAAGCTTGTTTTTAAGGAAAGATAAAAAAATGCTATGAGAGTAGGTGTTAAAGTGGTTGCAACATATAAGTAAATATTTGAGAAAGAAAATAATCAAATCAGAGTGGAAAGAGCTACAAGTTTTAACAAAGAATGGCAAAAAAGTTTTTTGATGGAGCATCTCAGGACAATAATCTAAGGTGTGGTGCAGGGGCGGTCCTGCATGTGAGCAACTCCAAAGTGTATAAGCTTAAATTTAATTGTGGTGGTGGTACCAATGCAAGGGGTGAATTACTATATTTACGGGGCCTCTTATTCTTTGCTAGATCTAAAAGTATTTTATATTTACAGGTTGTTGGAGACTCTAAGGTAATTATTAATTGATCCCTTTTAAATTGTCATCTACAGGTATGCTAGAAAGTTGGAAGGACAGAATTAGAAGCTTACAAGCAAAATTTACTGGGATTTCCTTTCAGCATATTTACAGGGAATACAATGAAGAAGTTGACTTGTTGTCCAAACAAGATTTGCAAGTGCCATAAGGTTATCTTTATTATGTGGAATTGTGTGGTTCCACTCCGATATCAAAAGATCAAATACAGATTTATCATCTCCAAGTTTTTTGTAGTCAAGTCTTAGTTGTTGTTCTAGAAAATATGGTTTTTGAAGGTGGTTTGTAATTAACTTCTATTTATGCTTTTTAGTGGATATAAATACCTAGTCTCCTCTCAGGTCGAAGGATGTACTTATTTGGTTTTTTTGTTCTTTAAGGTGAGTTGTTTCAATATTTATGTCGCAGTATATATTTGCTAGTGAATGGACTGTCCTTGTTGTAGGAACTATTGGAGATGGGATGAACTTTCAAACATCTATGTAAAGCTTTACCTATTAATATACTTTTTTAATAAAGTATACTTTTTTCTCTATGAGAAGAAAAATATGTATGAGTATATTTCCTCCTGCATACAAGATGACAAATAAATGGTGATTATTTTCGAAGGTGCATGAGTATATTCCCTTATGCATAAAAGATAACCAAGAAAAAGGGTGATTATTTTATTTGAAAAAATCAACTTTTAATAAAAGTAAAAATACAAACACCAACATACGTTTACCAACTAAACTTTTTTTTAAATAATTTAAATAATAAATTATTTGAAATAAAATAGTAAAATTTAGAATAAAATAAAATAATATATAAATATATATAATTTTTGAAAATGTAATTTATATTATATTATAAAATTTAGTCAAACGGGAAGAAATGTTCTAGAGAATATAACGTATAAGTTCATCTTTAGAAGGAAAATCGCCATCGTTGAGTAGTTAAATTATCCCCTAACAAATAGTTATAAGCATTAAATTAATTTATCAAAGTTTAATTGTAGAAACTAAAAAATTGTAATTTTTAATTATTATTAAAATACAATTATTATCTTCGAGGGGTAGTTTAATTGGTTGGAGTCTGAGTCCAAAGACCGTTTGATATTGAGGTTGGAGGTTCAATTTTCATGAATTCAACTCTCTGGGTCCTTTGGGGTTAAGCTCCCAAAACTGAATCCGATAGGGGGAGGCCCCTTCGGGTGCCCCCCGTAGAATTATTACTGTGGATGTAGCAAGCCCCGACCACAATTGCCAAGGCTGTGAACCACGCGAAAAAAATACAATTATCTAGTATACAATTGATTAAATATGTAAAAAAAAATATAATAAAACTCTACGGCTCTGAGGCGTATTCAAACTTGATCTTGAGGCATAGTCAAACTCTCTAATTCTGTACTCAATTTAATGTGTGGAAGTGTGAGGCATATCACACTAGTACATATGGCTCAAAATTCGACGAAATATTGCGATGGTTGAGATAAAATCAATTTTATCGTCGAAAAATACATTAAAAGTGTGAAAAAAATGATTTTTTTCATGGGCCCCGATGATCGTCAATCTTGCGACACTTTCCCAATATTGTCGATATTGCAACAAAGATTCGTCATAATAGCAATGTCTCATTTCACACTTGCGAACCACACGTTCCTGGGAAACGATCATTAACTTTTCCTTTTCGCTCAACTATAACCATATTATATGCTCATTGAAATTTTGACGAGCATTGATCTATAAATATATGTGCATGAAACCAATTTCGACAAATTTCTTATAGTTGCGACATTATTTTTGGTGATTGTTTGATCTGCGATTTTCTATCAAGTATTGGTTTAACACATCCAATTTTTTATCTACTTAGCTTGGATTTTTCTATTAGGTATTGGGTTAACACATTCAATTATTGATCTACATAGCTCAGATTTTAGAGTTCCAATGTCACTATTTTTAATTTTTCTATCTCCTTTAATATAAATCTAAGCTAAGAAAATTTAATACCATGATATAACTGTATGCGTTAACTTCTTAATGTATAATTTTGAAATTTATATAATTTTGTTTTCATTGGGAAACTCATTTATAAATTTTTCCATTGCAACATTTGAAATTGTTTGTTTGCCATCATTGTTCGATGCATGAAATTTTAGGTTTCTATCTACTTCTTTCACAAGATTGTCAATTCTTGATCTGGTGTGGAAGCTGGTCATTGGATTTTCCCCATAATTTTGGTTAATATATTGAACAATTAAATGAATTTTAAAAATATTTGAATTTTACCGCATGAAATTGTAGGTTGAATTGGTTGGGGTTTTACTGAAAATTTTTAGGGGCTAATCTTAACCCATGGCGAAATTTAAGGCTTTTAATTTTTAGATGGGCCATTTTTTTACTCAACCGTCATTTACAAACATTAGCCCACTTTATATTTATTTGTTTTTAATGAATGGGACATTATCCCCATAAAATATTTAAAGGGGAACCTAAATCCAATCATTTCACCCCTCTTTGATTCAATTTGGAGACCCCATCATCCAGGAAAAATCAGAAGCTAGATGGAATTCACCCAGATCTGCAAAGATGGCAGTTATTGAGGGTAATTTTTCCCTTGATCAATCATGTAAATCGAATATTTTGGTAATTCCGTCCACATATTATGGATTGAATCCCATTTTCAAATTTCATTTGCCCTCTATATATGTTGTTTTCGATTTGGGTTTTATCATAGCTTACTAGATTTTGTGTTTTTCCAAATTTCAGGATTTCGGACCTCTTGAGCAAGCAATCAAGGATTTTTGGTTTTTTTTTTAGATCTTATAGTTTCGGGCCTTTGGAGAAATCAATAAAGATGTGTTTGCTTGGGTTCTTCTCCGGATGCTCTATCTTCATTCAATTTCCAAGCAAACAGCCTGATCCGGGTTAGTATGGCTATGTTCTATGCCCTCTTGGGTTTGTTGCCCGAGTGGTTAATTGTTCATTATATTTTCCCTCGTGTTCTGAAGCTCATGAATCCCGTCGATGTTATGAAACCTGACGATGTTAAAGCTCGCTAAACGGTTCATGCAAGGGTTATATAATTCTCAGCTTCTGCAATTTATTGAACTTTAGCCATTAAGGCATAGTTCACATTTAGATATGTGTGTCATTCAACCTGAGATCACCAAATTTTTTCAATTCACATTTTGTAGATGTCTCGTTGAGTTTTTTGTACTGCCATGATTATAAGTTGTGGTGTATTGGTAAAATAAGCCTTTGGCCCTACCTTAATTTCAATGGATTGAGAATTAATTGAATTGGCCCTCAACCTTTGTTAGATATTTTGATAGTTCCCTTTGTGCATATTTTATTATGAGCATGATCATAGTGTTTGTTTAATCAAGCATTGACCTATGCACCCTTTGTGAAAATTGAAAAGACCTTGCTTTAGTTTCAAAATTATATGGTTTGCATAATAGTATGAGGCTTTGATGGTTTTATGAGCGTGTTGGCCTTAGTTGTTTCTTCTAACATATTTTGTCCAGTATTTGGCATGATTTTGTGTGTTGTTTTTATACTTAGCTTGAGTGCTTACACTTACATATGAACTCTAAATGCTTTAACCTATATGTTTTTGTTATTAAAGGCATGATGTAGGTTTATATTGAAATAAAGTTAACATTGTTTTTTCTTGTTCAAATTATTTTTTCCTTGACACATTGGATATTGTTTAAAAAGTTTCCAACCTCTGTGTAGCATATTTTCCTCCACATAGTTCAAATTTTCATGAGTTGAGAGAGCCATTCCCCTTAGTACAACAAGTTTACTTTGGTTTATATATGATGTAGAGATAATTTTTGAGGTGGTGATTTTTGGGACCATTCCTTTTCCCTTTGTCTTTCCTTAGATTAACTTTCCTAATAGCTTCCTAAATATATCTAGTGCATTATGTTTGGTTTGGATACTTGTTGATTTTGATTCGTTTCATGATGTGAATTTTTCATTGGTTATTTTAGTTTGAGTGGGGGAGTTGGAGAGATGAGTCTAATTGTTTAATGCCTATTTTTTGTAATTCTTGATAAAGGATGAGTTTCAGGGAAGGGGCCCTTCCTAAGGCTGAAGGAGAGGAGGGGAAAATAATCAAAATATTTGGAGAGATGGGAGGAGCAATTTAGATGTTCAGTTCATGTTAATGCAAATTCATAGGAGTTAGTGCAATTAGTGAAAATAGACCATTTACCTTCAAGTGATTGACCAAATTAACAACCTCGTATCATTCCATTTCCACCTTATTTGTAACCACATCCTAGTATATAAGAGATGATCAATACTCTCCTACCTTTTGTACCAAATGCTAATCTTTCATGGAAATTTGGATAGCATTTACCTAATACTAATGATGATGGGTGAAGTCCTATTGATTTGCATAAATCCAATGGTTGGGGTGGGCTTACCAAGGTTTCCTATTTTGTCTCAATTAATTATTTTCCCCCACCAACTTTATCTTGATAAATTGATTCCTAAATCTTCCCATGTACTTGATAAATTGACGTAGATTCTGTGAAAATCCTCACAACAGATCTAAGAGTTGATGTATACCTCACAAGAAAGATTAAGCAGGAAAATAGAAGATATTGAGAGAATGAGTGTAGAATATGCAAGTTCTTCTTCTTTGTGGACAACTTCATTATGGGATATGTTTGATATTGATTCATGATCAGAGAGACCATCAAGGAGGAAGAATGCATCACTGCGATTGCTCTCGAAATGGTTTGGACCAATCCCTTCATTCTGTTTGCCAAATCTTTCATCCAGATGGGCCCATAGCTCTTTTGGAGATTCAACAGAAAGGAAGTGGGTTACCATGCAACAAGACATAGCATACATCATTGCTGCATAGGCTCTGTCACCTTCATTTAACCAATCATTCTCTTCTTCAGAGGATTCGAACTCTCTTACAAAACAATAATCAAAGAGACCATGTCTATTCAAATGTGCTATCATCTTTGGTTTCCACTCATCATAGTTGAATGGAGAAAGAGGAGGAATTCCTTCCGGATTCATAGAAGTTTTTTCAGAAGACCTGCGAAACACAATAGAAAATATCTGCAACTGCTACTGCTGCACTCGAAATCTTGATAATAACCTGCAAAAAAACTCTCAGGAATGGAGATAGACAATACTCTCAACAGGCTCTGATACCATGTGAAAATCCTCACAGCAGATCTAAGAGCTGATGTACACCTTACAAGAAAGATTAAGCGGGAAAATAGAAGAAGAGTGCAGAATGGAGTAGCAGAACATAGATGCAATAGAACTCGGATAGAAGCAGAATAACATCACACTCACTAATTCATTAATCATAATATGAACAATAAATAATACAATGGTGGAGAGGATTCGAATGCCAAGGTAGAAATTCGAATTAGCCTGCATGGGCATGGCTTATCTGCACTAGGAGTCATCATCATCATCAGTGGAGAGTCAACAATACACCACTAGGAGTCCTAATCATCATCAGTGGAGTCATCAATGCACAAGTAATGGTCAACTAGGTGTCAAACTGAGTCTAACTAAGTGTGTTAGGTGTAACTGGCACATGGAAGCACTAATGTAGTGAAGGAGGCTCAATGGAGGGTGCATGTGGAGCTGAATGGAGTCAAAATAGGCAATCTAGTCTCACTTGTGGTCCAACGGAGTGTTTCAGTTAGTTAACAAGTCAATCAATCCTCAAATTAAGGAGAGATCCACAAATAACTCAACTAACTAAAGTGTAACTGAGCAGTAGGTGAAGAAGGGCGCCTTTCACAAGTGGTAGGTGAAAGGTGGACGCATCACTGACTAGGAGGGCTAAAAATGAGTGGAAAGAATCTCCCAGGGCTAGCAAGCTGGGGACTAGGTGTTGGAGGACACCAACCGGATGACTGGGATGCATGCAATTGCATGCATGACTGAAATGAAAAATAATGAAAATGTTGGTAGGACTAGGATGGATTATAGGAATATCCTAACGGATTCACTCTTGACTCCTCAAGGAAATTTACAAGACATTGGTGTAATATTTGTTGTTGTTGATCCTTCCACTGTTTCTTTTTCAAAAATCCACATACATGATTTTTTTTATTCTCACCATCTCCCTCGTGCAACCCCACCTTATCAAGGGAACATGAGGATTGTATTTTTTGTGATGGCGTGCATCATGAGGTGACCATTCACCCACATCCTACCCCGAGGGCCTGAGTAGTGCCCAACCTTGTTCCTCTTCTCCCCCAAGACCTATATCACCTAGGTCCTATGCTTAGTTGGTTTGGTTTATTCATTTTGTCTTGGTGATGATAGTAATTTTGGACATGGTGAGGAATATATGTTGTTTATTCAGGACTATTACTATTTTTGTGTGGATATGAATAAATTGTATTATTATTATGATATATGGATCATGCAAAGATATTTCAATTTATTTACTTTGTCATCAATAATTGTTTGCTTGGTTTGGTTTGTGAATGTTGGTAGAAGCATGTTTATGATTATTATTTCAACATGATTTTGGTTATTTATGGCATAAATATGGGGCAACAATGTGAGTTTGTGTTTTTTATGGTAAGTAGTTGTATGCACTGCCTCGGCCCACAAATACTTGGGAAATTATTTGCCTTCAATCATGCTTCTTTCCATATTTGTTATTGTTATGTTCTTCCTTTTTGTTGAGGAGTATACATTGCAGTTAGTTGATGATGAATTCCATGGATTTTGCAAAATTCTTGAAATTATTTTGAAGTGTATTCTCCACCATTATTTGTTCTCAAGAATTTTGATGTTCAATCCTTGTTCATTCTCAATTAAACTCTGGAATTATTTTAATTAATTAATAATAGTAATAACACTTAAAATTTATTTTTGAGAGCATACTTTGTACCTCCAAAGGATGTATTTTTATTGGGCCACAAACATTGTAAGTGGAAAATTTTCTCTCCAAGAGGACTGTTTAGGAAAACCGCTTATTTGTTGTTTTCCATATAAGCACCCTTCACATGTTCCACCTTCAATTCTATCCAAGTGTGGAACTCCTTAAACCATAGAAGTTGGTTTTATAAAACTGTCATAATTCAAGTGACCAAATCTCCCATGCCACAATTGTGTTTCAGATTTGTCACTTGATTTGTAAGCATAAATAGGAGTTGCATTGATTTTATAAATTCATCCTTTTTTAACTCCATCACAAACAACTCCCTAGTTACGTAGGGTTCACATGTGATTTAGGGATGTATCACAAGCCTGCGAGTCTGTGCGTTAACAACTTGTATAGGATGACCTAAGAACTATGCAGTAACCATGTTCTATGCCAAGAATCTTGTAACACTACTGTAATCCTATGATATATAACAATGTGAACCCTGTAGGATGCCCCTTGTTGGCCCACATTTTCAAGTACATGAAAAATGGTCAATTTTTTTATATTTGTGTGGAAAATGAGGCAAAGCCAGTTTTTTTTTTTATTTCTTATCAGTTTCACCATGGGGCATGTTGGCAGTGAGATTTCATTCAGATACAGTGTTTTTTGCTCATCTATTTTGCAGTATTATATGCTTAGTGTTTCAGGTCATGTGTGTGGGATTGGATCAATTAGTTGGACATGTTTGAGATGTTATTAGATGGATATGGTCAGGTATTATATGGACGGTATACAATTTATAGATGATGTACATTGTTACTTGTAGGTTAACTAATGAGTTAGTTAGGTGTTCACACAGGATTGACAATGTTGACAAAGATTAATTGTTCATCCTCACCTTATTCACATTGGACTCCTTTCCATGCTAGTAGTTATAGGTTTTCCTACATAACTGTGCCCTTTGGGTCCACTTTGACTTCCACCTCCACCTCACCAATTTTAACTTTGCCTTGTTGATAAGTCTTATTTATTTATCCTTAATATAACACTTTTCACCATCCATCTCAACCAAGTAACCATTTTTTTTAAGTTACTAACATATATCAAGTTGGCATGCGTATTAGGAACACAAAGCACATCCTTAAGATACTTAACTTCTCCATTGTTTAGGATCATTGGAACTTGTCCAATACCTTCCACTAGATGAAAAGTTTTATCTACCAACATAATTGGATAATGTGAAGAGGTTGGATACCATTATGAAAATACTCCTTTTTTTGGATTCATGTGCTTTGAAGCACCAAAATCTATTATCCAACTATCTTTGGTTTCCACCAAAGTTGAAATAAAGAAGACATTACCGTTGGCTGGCTTCTTCTTCTTCCCATACTTCATGTACAAAGTTGCTTTGTTTAGTTTTCCAGCCAAGTTGAGGAGGTGATGGACAATTTTGGGAAAAATGTCCAACTCCACCACAATTGGAACATGCATTGGAGGTTATGGACAATTTTTGGAAAAATGTGAAGAACCTGCAATAATTAATTGATGAATACATGATATATCAGATCACATAATACTTTTATTGATCGCAGGCCACTTCGACGAGGAAACCTCCTTTGAGCAAGCTCAATACAAAATAAATTCACATTGCCTTCATTGGCCTCAATACAAACTTATATACTAATACTAGGCGCCAATACTATGGGTCAAAACTATGGGCCAGTACAAACTATGGATCGACAAATACTACGAGACAACTTACAAAGCATATGCGTCCAACAACAATAATACAAACTATGGATCAACAAATACTACAGGACGACTTACAAAGCATATGCAATCAACAAAAATATACTAACAAGTAAAGATAAGGGTTGACATGGGTTCCTAACATCCCCTCCCCCTTAGAAAAATCTTTGTCCTCAAAGCTTTAGATGTGGAAATTGTTGTTGAATCTGAAGGAGTGGTTCCCATGTAGCATCCTCTGGTTGCAGTTCGTGCCACTGAATTAAGACCTCTGTGATAGATCAAGAGTGAAGCTGATGAGTGTGCTTATTGAGGACGGCCTCCGGCTCTAAAAGGATGGATCCTTCATTATCCAATTTTGGTAAAATAGTTTGTCCTCTGATGTTGGTGCCAAGAACTTTCTTCAGACAAGAGACATGAAATACTGGATGAATGCGGGAAGAAGGAGGAAGTTCCAATTTATAAGCAACGGACCCAATATTTTGAAGAATCCTATATGGCCCATAGAACTTTGGAGCAAGCTTATGACTCCCTTCGAGTTTCAGGAAGGATTGCTTGTAAGGCTGGAGATGAATAAAAACCATATCACCTGCTTCAAAAGTGCGCTCAGAATGGTACTGATCGACTTGTTGCTTCATGCGATTTCTTTCCATGTGAATATTTTCTTGCAAAATGCGAAGAATCTGATTGCAGTTTCGAAGGACCATGTCAACTGCCTGAACTGGTGAGCTACTGGGGGTGTATGGAAGAAGAACTGGCGATGCCTGACAATAAACTGCTTCATATGGAGTCATTTTTAGAGGCAATGTGGTAAGAGCTATTGTACCACCATTCAGTGAGAGGGATCCACTTTGCCCATTGATGTTGTTGTTCAGAGGTGAAGTAACGAAGATAAGTTTCCAAGCATTTATTGATAATTTCAGTCTGACCATCTGTTTGTGGGTGATACCCTGAACTCATCTTCAATTTGGTGCCACTGTGGTGAAATAGTTCTGTCCAAAAGTGACTGGTGAAAGTCGCATCACGATCCGAGACAATGGAAGAAGGGATTCCATGAAGACGAAAGATCTGGTCCAGGAAAATTTGAGAGACTGAGTAGGCTGTATAGGGATGGATGAGAGCAAAAAAATAACTATATTTGGAGAGGCTATCAACCTAACCAAAATCATTGTATTCCCTCCATATTTAGGGATCCCTTCAATGAAATCCATAGAAATATCTACCCAAATTTGTGTAGGAATGGGAAAGGGTTCGAGCAATCCTGGAAGGAGTGTCGTTTCACCCTTATTACGCTGGCAAGTATCACATTCAGCCACCATCTGTTGAGTTGTCATTTTCATGCCCTGCCAAAAGAAGTTACGCTGTGCCCGCTCATACATTTTGAGGAACCCATAGTGTCCTGCCGATGGAGAAGCATGGAGTTCATAGAAGACATCCTATTAAAGATCTATGCTCTGGGGAATCACCAGACAACCCTTGTATCTTAGGGAAGCACCATCCCAAGAGTAATGTGGTATAGCAGAAGGGTTGTTGGCCAAGCGTTGGATGATTTGAGATAATGAAGAGTCATTGACATAGCCCTGTTGAACAAATTGCAACCAATTTGGAACATGCATAGAAATAGCTGAAAGAGAACCTTGGTCATCAAATGTGTGAGAAATAACATCCACCACAATATTGTCCTTACCCTTCTTGTAAGTGATCTCATAGTCATAACCCATGAGTTTGCTAACCCATTTCTGTTGTGTCGGGGAGGATACACGCTGTTCCATGAAACATTTCAGACTTTGGTGATCAGACTTGATGTAGAAATGATTCCCTAATAGGGTCGCCACTTCTGTACTGCATGCAAAATAGCCATCATTTCCTTCTCATATGTAGAGGCAGCTAAATCATTACCTGAAAGGGATTTGCTGGTTAACACAATGGGGTGTTCATCTTGAAGGAGAATAGTACCAAGTCCATTGCCGCAATCATCACTCTCAATAGTGAAGAGCTTGGAAAAATCGGGCATAGCTAGAATAGGTGTAGTACACATAGCTTGTTTCAGTTTGTCAAATGCACACTCAGTAGCATGTGTCCATGTAAAAGAATCATTTTTCAATAGAGCAGTTAATGGAGCTGCAATCTTCCCATAATCCTTGACAAACTTGCGGTAGTATCCAGTCAACCCCAAAAAACCATGAAGGCTCTTGAGTGTCTGAGGATGCGGCCAATGGTTCATGGCAGCGATTTTTGAAGGATCCACGCGAACCCCTTGTGCTGAGATAATGTGCCCAAGATACTCGACTTCCTTCTGTATAAAAACATATTTAGACTGTTTGGCATGGAGATGATGGTTAGAGAAAAGTTGCATTACAAGATCCAGATGTTGGAGATGTTCAGCCCATGTTTTACTGTAGATGAGGATATCATCAAAGAATACCAGAATGAATTTCCAGAAGTAGGGCTAGAATATTTTATTCATCAAGGCATGGAATGTGTAAGGAGCATTAGTGAGGCCAAAGGGCATGACCAAAAACTCATAGTGGCCATCATGTGTGCGGAAAGTTGTTTTAGGGATATCATCCTCATGAACCCGAATTTGATGATACCCAGAACAAAGATCCAACTTGGAGAAAAATTGAGCACCATGAAGTTCATCAAGAAGCTCATCAACAACAGGAATTAGAAACTTTTCCTTGATGGTGAGGTGATTAAGTGCTCGGAAGCCAATGCAGAGGCACCATGACCCATATTTTTTGCGGACAAGAAGAACTGGTGAAGAAAAGGAACTAGTGCTTGGGTGAATAATACCTTGCTTTAGTAAGTCATGAACGAGCATTTCAATCTCTATTTTTGGTGAAATGGGTAGCGATAGGGCCTAATGTTGGGAGGAACGCTTCCAGGAATGAGATGAATACGATGGTCCTCTGGCCTTGAAGGTGGAAATCCCACTGGTTCAGCAAAGACACCTGTATATCGATCCATAATTTGTTGTAGTTCCAAACGAGTAGTGGAGACCGTTGATGGTTGCATATGAATGGAATGGATCTGAGCGATGACATCATGTGAATTCTTATTAAGGAGTTTTTCCATGTGATGTGAACTATTGATGCTGAGAGACCCTGGTTGTAAGCCTGCCAATGTGTGTTTTTATCCAATGGGGGGAAACTGCATCCAAAGTTCAGCAAAATCCCATAAGATAGGGCCAAGTGTGCGTAGCCATTGAGCTCCCAAAACCACATCACATCCGCTTAAGGTCAAGGAAAACATGTCAGAGCGTAGGTTATAATCTCCCATAGAGATACGCACATTACGACACTTCCCTTTGCAAGGTAAATTCCCCCCATTGGAAACCATGACTTCAAAGTTGGAGCAAGAATGGATAAAACAATCAGCCTGTTTGGCGATCTGAGGGTCAATGAAATTATGAGTGCTACCAGAATCAATGAGTATTGTAAGAGGAAGTTTCTTGAAGTAACCCCTGACTTGCATTGTTTGGGGGGTGGTGATTCCAGCTAAAGCATAGAGAGATATCTCTGGCTGGTCGTCTTGAGACGGAGGGTCAATAGGCGGCTCCAGAATGTTGACCTGAGCATCCATTGTATCTGGAGCTTCTCTACCAATTTCAGAGGCAGGCAGAGAATCCACATCCAAGAGATAGAGCTTTTGTTGAACACATCTATGTCCTCGAGTGAATTTCTCATCACAGTTATAACAAAGCCCTTTTTCTCTGCATGCCTACATCTCCATTTCAGACAAATGCTTGATAGGAGTTGGTCGAGGAGCTAGCGGGATGGGAGGTCGTTGAGAACCCATATTTCGAAAGGGAACAAAAGTGGGTTTGGAGCGTTTTTGGGCTGCAATCTTGTCTTCTTCCAACTTAGCCAACCCCAGGGCTTCCATCATTGTGTTGGGACAGAACATTTGGACCTCAGAGCAGATTAAATCCTTTAGACCACTGATAAAACAACTCTGGTAGAAGTCATTAGGAAATCCTTCGGTGTGGTTGGCTATTTTCTCAAATTCTGTTTGATACTCTCTCACAGTGCCAATTTGGCGAAGTTTAGTGAGGGCTCCTGTGAAGTCATCAAAAGCACTAGGACCAAATCGTTGCAAAAGGAGCTGGCAAAAATATGGCCATTTTGGCTCTTCATGAGCCTTGATGTACCAACGGTACCATTGAAGAGCTTCATGTTCCAAATGAAAGGATGCAAGTGGAACTTTTTTTACATCAAAAGTATTATGCAGACTGAAATACTGCTCTACACGATAGATCCATCTAGTCGGATCAGTACCATTGAAGCAAGGAAAATTAAGCTTCAGACCATGGAAATTGCTGGAAGAAGAGAATCCATTGTCTGATGAAGACTCGGACTGTAGTTTGTTGTTCATGGCTGAATGCTCAAGATGGAGGTCGAGAAATTTTTCATCTAGATCTTGGATTTTGGCTTGGATGGCTGCAAGTGCTTCCTCCATGGTTTTTGCTCTTGCGCGGGTGACAACCATAACCAGTAGTTCTTTTTTTTTAGTGGGTAGAAAAACAAAAACAGAAACTGTTTCAGTAAAGGAAAATCTGGATTTGGGAAAAAATCTAAAGGGTAATTTGGGTTTGACTAGGTTTTGGACACTGTCGAATGGACAGGAAAGCAGAAAATGAGGATTTCAGAAGCGGGGTGAAAGAATGAGAAAATTTGGCAGAGAAGGACAAAGAAGTAGAATTAGGAAAGGAACTATGTGGTAAAATTTGAAGGCGATTGGGTGAAAGTCGAAGAAGTTATGGAAAACCCTAAAAATAGATAAATGTGGGATTTCTGGCCTTGGGAAGTGGAATTTGGGATAGGGTCCTCAGGAATGAAATATGCAGAATGGGATTATAGGGGTGTCAGGAAAGTTTCAAGGGAAACAGAGTGAAAACAAGGGAGATATGATGAAAAAATGGAAAAAAAAAAAAAAATTCAGGAATGGATTTGCAACGACGCGGAAGGGATTGGAAACAGATAGATATGCAATGACACAGAAGTGATCGGAAACAGAGGGATTTGCAATGGCACGAAAATGATTGGCAACAGTTCTAGACAGAGGAAATCTACAATTTTGCAGCTGAAAATAGACATGGACCCCAGGTATGCTCAGCTTCCTAACGGTTCAGGGGATTCACTTGGCCACCAATGTTGTTTGATGGCTTGCGTATTGGGGCAGTACCCCTCACTCCACGGCTTAGTTAAAACTGATAACCGCTTTGCCACAAACGACAGCTCTTGGTTTACCTCACGAGTAGAAAC
This sequence comes from Larix kaempferi, assembly GCA_027924585.1. NCBI lineage: Eukaryota > Viridiplantae > Streptophyta > Pinopsida > Pinales > Pinaceae > Larix > Larix kaempferi. The sequence continues at coordinate 1,489,175 of BSBM01000882.1, read as the reverse complement.
TAATCAATCAGGTTGGGGTCATTGCCCTTTTCGCTGGCAGGTCCTCTCAATGGGCCAACTACTTCGGGGTTCCTGTGGTACTCCTCACAATGAGTTTTAGGTCTTATTCCCAAGTACTTCCCACAGTTAATTGGATAGGGATTATTCCCAGATCCAAACCTGCAACAGATGCGAAAATAAAAATTGGCAAAAAATTCACCCAACGACCCCAAGAAAGTGCTCTGATACCAGATGTGAAGAACATGGAACAATTAATTGATGAATACATGATACATTAGATCACAAAATAATTTGATTGATCTCAGGCCACTTCGAGGGGGAAACATCCTTTGAGCAAGCTCAATACAAAATAACTTCACGGTGCCTTCATTGGCCTCAACACAAACTTATATACTAAGTCTAGGCGCCAATACTATGGGTCAAAACCATGGGCCAGTACAAAGTATGGATCAACAAATACTACGGGATGACTTACAAAGCATATGCGTCCAACGACAATAATACAAACTATGGATCAAAAAATACTACAGGACGACTTACAAAGCATATGCGTCCAACAACAATATACTAACAAAGTAAAGAGAAGGGTTGACATGGGTTCCTAACACAAAATGTCCAATTCCACCAAAATTTCCAAACGAATATACGGTGTATCAAAATTTGGATCAACGTTGGATGAGAGAGGCCTATTTTAGCCTAAATGATTTTCTTTAAGGTTAAATAATGTGTTGGTATGTTTTTTTTTAAGACTTGTAACAACCGGCAAAACCTCACCTTGTTATCTCATTCCCTCTCCCAAAACCTTCCTCACCCTATCTCCCATCCTTCTATTAATTTTTCGATAAATGTATTCAAACATTATCTTAGGATCCTACTAAGAGAATAACATGCACAACATAACAATCATAAACACAAGAGACACAGAGTTTCCTCGGGGAAAACCAAGAAGGTGAAAAACCCCGCAACTTCCTCAGAGATAGAATAAGCCACAATACAAGATCACAATGATCAAACCCAAGATAGATAACTCCAACAGCTACTCCTCCTCCACTTTTGCGCACTCCTCTCTCAACTAATGCGAGTTGGATGAGTGAGTGAATGAATAGAATGAGATACACTCACTCTCTATTTATACACTGACTTGACCTGCCAATAACTTAATAGGGCCGACTTCCTAAGGAAGCCTAATAACCCATCCACATGACTCAACTAGGGCCAACCCCACACCGGTGGTCTAATGACCCATAAAATATAAGTTGCGACACTTACAAATACAAATGATGACACTTATGATTGGAGGAATAATACATCTCCATCATGCATATAATAAAGTACAAGTGTAATACATAGAAGAATATCTTCCGAAGTTACAAATACATCAACACCTTCTACTAGCCTAGCATCCAAAATCCATCATTTCTTGACCCTTATATTCCCTATATCCATCTTCAAAAATGGTGTCCTACCATACATTCCATATCAAGTCTAACGTTCATCATTATATACCCAATCTATTAAGTTTTGAAGCATACCAACCCTCCTTGATCCATAAAATCATTAACGCCTTTTTTCTTTGGCCTTTGTGAACTCACTGTCCTTCTTCTCCTTGGTTGGGAACTTGTCCAATACCTTCCACCTGATGGAAAGTGTTATCTACCAACATAATTGGAGAATATGAAGAGGTTGGATACCATTATGAAAATACTCATTTTTTTGGATTCATGTGCTTTGAAGCACCAAAATATATTATCCAACTATCTTTGGTTTCCACCAAAGCTGAAATAAAGAAGACATTACCATTGGTTGGATTCTTCTTCTTCATGTACTTCATGTACAAAGTTGCTTTGTTTAGTTTTCCAGCCAAGTTGAGGAGGTGATGGACATTTTTTGGCAAAATTTCCAACTCCACCACAATTGGAACATGCATTGGAGGTGATGGACATTTTTTGGCAAAATTTCCAACTCCACCACAATTGGAACATGCATTGGAGGTGATGGACAATTTTTGGCAAAATTTCCAAGTCCACCAAAATTTCTAGACCAATATAGGGTATCAAAATTTGGATCAACTTTTCATGAGAGAGGCCTATTTTAGGCTAAATGATTTTCTTTAAGGTTAAATAATTTGTTGGTATGTGTTTTTCAAGACTTTTAACAACCAACAAAACCTCACCTTGTTATCTCATTCCATCTCCCAAAACCTTCCTCACCCTATCTCCCATCCTTCTACTAGCCTAGCATCCAAAATCCATCATTTCTTGACCCTTATATGCCCTATATCTATCTTCAAAAATGGTTTCCTACCATACATTCAATATCAATTCTAGCGTTCATCATTAGATATCCAATCTATTAAGTTTTGAAGCATACCAACCCTCCTTCATCCATAAAATCATTAACACATTTTTTCTTTGGCCTTTGTGAACTCATTATACTTCTTCTCGTTGGTCGAAGTTTCCCTAATGGTACCCTAAGGTCAGATTACACATTATTGCACCCATATATCATCCTACATACACCCCGCAAGGTTGTCATACAAGCCTACCTAGCCTTTACCTATAACAGTGTTGAACATGTGGCTATCATTTTGGGATTAAAGCATTGTTTTGAGGTGCATTTACTTTGCTAATATGAACGGATCAATCCTAATTAATGAAAAGAGGCCCAAGTTAAAGAAAATCAAACATAAATTCAATTTGTTAAGAGGTTTGGACTTGACCCAATAAAAAATAGATATAATATAAGAGACATTTTGAAGGAGAAAAGATCATTTATTATGGGTGATCATGGAGAAAAGGAAATGATGGTCTTTGGGGTGTGTGCCCTAACACTATAAGATTACGTGTGGCATCATGAGGAGTTCCCTAACTAGGTCTTGTTTGATTTTAGAAGCATATAAATACCAAGATATGCATTGACCAAGAGAGCATGGTTGGAAGAGTGGGAGTTCTTCTCCAATTTTAGTGTTGAAGATCAAATAAGTTAAGGGGTATTTAAATATGACGTTCATCATCTTTATTTTATTTTTCTTGGGTTTATTTGATAGATGGAAATCACTTGCACAAATATGCTTGTGTAGTATTTGAAGAAGGGAAAGTTGATTCCAATAAGAAGATGCTAGGGTTGAGGGGAAACCTTGCATGTTTTGTTGTAATCATTGTTAGGGTTGAGGTGAAACTCGACTAAAAGGCATTCCCTTTTACGAGGTGCAATTTTAATGTGGAATTCTCAAATTCTAACTCATCACATTTTTCTACGAATGCGATTATCATTTTTACCCTAAATGCAATAAAAATCTGATACATTGCACATTGTTGTAAGCAATTCATATTAAACCAAATGTTTGATCATTGAAATTCGTAAGCATGTATTCCACCTAAAACCCTAAAACTAGGAGGGAAAAATATCATCCTCCAACAAAATAATAAACTAAGAATGTATTCCACCTAAAACCCTAAAACTAGGAGGGAAAAATATCATCCTCCAATAAATAATAAAATGGGACACATTCCAACCCTAATACATCAAGTATATAGTAATAAATTGCCTTTCGAGTAGGGTGCCATGTCCACATCAACAAGAGGATCTCATTGTCCATGAAAAATGTGCCAAGATGCCACATGTGTGGCCCTCCTTATCCTCCAAAGGCTTCCTTCAAGCTAGTGATATCTCCTTGTGGTGCTAGAAGATGAAGAACCCTACCCAAACTACCATCCAACACCACCATCTAACCCAAACTACCAATAAAATGCATGTGCTGAGTCCTCCAAGTGCCCACACATGTGGGAGATGAAAATTTTCTCCACAATATAAGGGGTACATGTGGACAACCAAAAACCCCACTACTAGCCAATGGAAACCTTCCAAGAAATGCCACCTCATCCAAGTGTTTCCTCCAAATATGTATACAAGTGCCATGGCATCCCCAACACATTTCCAAATATGTAAAAGGTTCCAAGAATACCCCACACTTGTGGGAGGTGAAGAGGAACTCCACATTACTTCAACCAATGGATCATCTCCATAATGCCAAGACATATACACCAAGCCTCCAAATATGTGGAAGTGCTCCAAAACATGTCAATGTCTCAACATGTGTAAAAAGGATTTGAAATGAGGTAGGACCTTCAAAAATATATATAAAAAGATCATTTGGAATCAAAACTCCATGATGAGTTTGCTATCTGAAAGTGTCATGTTGTTGCCATAAGGCTACCTTAGGTACTACTTCCACATACCATAACTGTTTCCATAGGACATGCTACAGCAAGCCACCTCAAACTTGTTAGGTCTGCAATATATTGGGACTGCACCCTCCTATCTGCCCTAGATCTGATGGATACACATATTTAAATGTGCCTTTCTTCCCTAATTTTTTTAGTTTTCTAGACAAGTTGAGGAGGTAATGGACAATTTTTGGAAAAATGTCCAACTCCACCATAGTTGTCACATGCATTGGAACTTATTGCATTCTGATTTTACCTCTTCCTCCGCCTCTGAAATTATGGTTTTCTCTTCTTTGATTATTTCCTCTTCCTCTGCCTCTATGATTATTCCCGCCTCTATATCTTTGTTGGTTTTTATTTTTTTGATGATTGTTTTTATGGCTTGAAGATGCTCTTTTTTCCATAACTATGTTTTCCCTTAGATGACTCAGCATCAATTGAAATAGGTTTACTAAATGAATTTGCATGACTAAATATTTTTCATAATCTAACATACTCAAAAACACAGCTTGCAACTTCATCTTTTCAAACTTATCACTATGTTTAAACATATGAACCATACCATATCAATAAGTATTTTTTTCACAGACAGTCAACAGAATAACAATTAATTCATCATCTGTTACTTCTAACCATATTATGTTAACTTAGCTACTAACTCATCCATTCTAGTTGTGTAGGTACTTATATTTTGACTGTAGTGTATATAAAGAGTATTAAGTTGGCCTCTTAGTGTGACTTTCATATATTTGGATATATGAATAAATTCATTTTCTAGCTTATTCCATATTTCATATGAATGAGATTCATAAGAGTAAGGGACATGGGACAAGTAATCTGTACCCTTGTATATTTTCTATGATTCACTATGAATAGAACATCTCCCTCAACCACATACCAATAATATCTAATCAATTTTTCCTTTCAGGGGAAATCCTCCCTTCCAATAATATTTAATCAATTTGGTCTTTGTCTTCAGTGGTTCTCTTGGATTTCCTCCATGATACATTGTGAAATAAACCAACTCCCTTAACCGTGGACCAATAATCTCTAATACATTCGACCTTCGAGGAAATCATCTCTATTTGCTCAAATTTTTCTTGCTCATAAATTCCCTTGACACAATGCTACAATGGTTCTCCTATGTTTTATAGACATCAAGTTTTGAATACCATCATTTCCCTTTCCTTAGTTCCAATGGCCATTCACATTCCTCTCCCAGTTTGTTTATGCTCCCTTGTGAGAGATGCAAAATGTTTTTCCTTCAAGAATTCCAAGAGATTCCCATCTATTTTCTAGCTAGTAGACCTGATTGTGTTTCCACATTTTGGGGGATGAAGTAGATGGATCTAATGCTTAAATTTGATGGGGATACAGAAATGGTTGTGACAATTGATGAAGCGGATTTTCTCTAGTCATGGGTTGCTCTAATGGTTAGTGAGTTGCACATGGAAGTGCTCAGGGATAGAGGGATGGTGCACCAGGTTGTTGATCTAATCAAACCTCAAAAGGACTCGGTATTTTTGCACCAAGTAACAAACTTCAAGCCACATTTTTTGCTCTTTATGTTTACCGAACAACCAATTTGAAGTGGTTCTTAGTAGGTTTCATATGAGTTCTAGAGGTTGTGTGGGAATTTGACATCCACAATAATTGATCCTAGTGTCATGTAGTTTTATTGGAAAGTATTATGGATGACATGATACCATTGGTGGAAGGACCTGGCAATATTATACATGGTTATCTTAAAATACGACATGGTGCTTTGTGTAACTAGGAGTGATATTATTGTATAATATATTAATGGTAGTCTAGTTGTATGAATATCGTTTAATGTACAGGCCATGTGGAAAATGATTCTTCAACAAAAGCATGAGATTATGGAGGCATAAATAGGACCCTATCTAAAAAGGCTCGATGAACTTGACTGCAAATATTACATGAAGGATGGATTTTTTGTCTTTGGCATGAGTTGTTAGATTAAATTTCCCCAAACAGGAAGCAGACATATTTGCATATTTTCCTCTTGCTATATTACTGATTTGAATTGGACTTTGGCCATTTCATAATCAATTGTAAACTGCAATACATATAGTAAACATTAATGGCAGTACCTTACTATCCAGAGAAAATAGTTAAACTCGTTGTCTATGCCTAATGGAAGTACCCAATGATTAAAATCCTTCTGTGGACACTTTCATGGACTGTTAGGATAAATTAGTTAAAACCTTATTGTGGGAACTTTTTATGGACTATTAAGATAAATTAAAAAATTTGCTCTATGCCTAATGTGAAATGCTAACCCCAAGTCTCACTTTTTGTAGGTTTTTACATATTTTTAGATTACTGAAATTTGTTGTTGTTTACCAATTGAAAAATGTGTCATATTGTTAATAATAGACTATTAGCCTCTACAACTAAGCCTTGTGGTTTTGTCTGCTATATAATAAAACATGGATTTGTAATCCTGTGTTATTTCATTCCCACAACCCTCAATGGTGCGGCTAGTGGAATTTTGGATTTAATAGTGTATATCATAATATTGGGATGATAAAATGTGAAATTTATGATTTTCTAACGTGTAATTTGGATCTCTGGCATTTGCAAGAAATAAAGGTGATCGTCCCAAAAGAATATTTCAACCCAAAGTCTAAGTATTGATTTGTTGATTGTATTGAAAATGCAAACCAATACTAGTTTTTCATATTGACGTACCATTTTTCTCAAAGATATTTACTTATTATTTGGTAGTATATTGTACCATTCTTCTCAAATAGTGAATTCTAAGTACTGATTTGTTGACTGCATTGAAAATGAAAACCAATACTGCTTGTTTATATTGTACCATTTTTTTCAAAGATATTTCTTATTATTTGGTAGTATATTGTACATTCTTCTCCAATATATTCCCTTATTGTTTGGTACATTTTCAATCAATATGTTTCCTTATTGTTTGGTATATTTTCAATCAATATAATTTATTGAGCTACTTGAAATAGTTTTTTGGCGTGAACTGCAAAAAAATGTTTTTTTTTTTATTCCCAACGTTTCGGACTTCCAATGTGAGTCCATCATCAGGGATCCCAATACAATTTGATTGCGATGGTGTTCTTTAGTGTGAGATCCTTTTATAAATATATATGATAATTGTGGTTTAATTATGAGTAAGCATGTCGGTTCCTTTCTTATCAATTATCTATTATTCTCATTTTACTTATGATTGGTTTCCATGTGCCACTAAGTCTTAGTCAGTCATCTATGTTTTTTGTGTTCCCCCTATTCTCAATCTCAACTGCTTCTTTCAATCTCCTCTTAAGATAGGGTTCTTCCTTTATTATTAGTCTCACATATTCTATGCATATGTGATGGGATGTGTTCTGTGAGTGTTTTGTAAGGGTCAACTTGGATGCTCTATCTTTTATTATATCGGATGCATGTTCTTTTAGATGGATTTGGAACGATATTCCCGTCTCACCCACATAAATCATTCGGCACAATCCGAATGATTGTGTATATGCCTTTTTGGTGTCTTGGTTCTATAGGATCTTTTTCCAAGTCAATCATCCTTTTAATGGTGTTTGGAGGTGTGAAGGCTACCAGAATGTTGTGTTTTTTTAGCATTTTTGCAATTCGGTTTGTGGTGCCTTTTATGTATGGCAATGATATTTTGGGGATGTTCGTCACGTGTTGAGTGTGTTTTTGTTGTGGGATTGGTGGATGGCCTTGTCAATGTGATTTTTATGATATCTGTTGTCCTCAAATACCTTCCGTAGATGATCAAGTTCTTGTTTCAAATTATCTGAATCTGATATTCGTGTGGCTCTGGTTGCAAGGGTTTTAATGACTCTTATTTTCTTACTTGGATGGTGGTGCAAGTTTGCATTTAGATATCGATTGGTGTGAGTATTTTTTCTATAAACTTGGTGATTGAGACTCCCATTATCCTTCCTTGTGAGAAGGACATCTAGGAAGGGTAACCGGTTGTCTTCTTCCATTACTATGGTGAACTTGATATGTTCTAAGAGGCTGTTGAGGTGGGTTAGAAATCCGTCTATATTTTCCTTTCCATGTCTCCATTTTGCAAGAACGTCATCCACATACCTTTTCCACTCTTCTATTTTTAATGGAAAGGAGTGGAGTGCTTTTATCTCAAAGTGTTCCACGTATATGTTTGCAACCACTGGGGAAAATGGTGATCCCATAGACACACCAAGTGTGTGTTCATATTGTTCCTTTGTAGATGAAGTATGTGGATTTTAGACACAACCTCACCAAGCCAACATATTCGTTATTTGTGATGTCTTTTATTATGTCAATGGCATCATCCACTGGGATCTTTGTGGAACACCACTAGATTTCTTGTAAATACAATTGGGTTTATGCTGATGAACTCTAGAGATATGAAGAAGTGTTCAGAAGGCCAATTTTATTCAGGAAGTGGCAGACATATTGGGGATTAAAGGGAAAAAACTGCTACATAATCAAAGTCCAAGGAAGATACAAAGAGATAAGAGACTCTACTTAGAGAATAAGAAAAAGCTTCCAAGATAGATGCAAAAGAATAGAGAAAAGGGGAAGCAAATATCAAGGCTACAAAAGAATAGAAAATAAAGGAATAAAAGGAAATGGAAATAATGGAAAAAGTTCAAGAAGAACAAAGAAAGAAAGAAGAGGAAGAGGTGAGAAGAAAAGAAAAGGAAGAGAGAATACAAAGTGAAGTTGATACATAAGTTTCTGCTAGAGAAAGACCCTCTTCCATGTTTCCATTGATGACTTCAATTACAATAGGACATTTTCCCAACATGGAGCTTGGTTTGCATTATTCACCCCATCAAAGGAATAAGAACTTGCTTCTTTAGACTCTCTTGTTTACAACAAAAATAAGAAGCAAATTGTGAAATAAACATGGAAGAAACTCAATCACAGGGATTCCCACACTAACATAGCCTTATGCATCAGGAATCAAGCAAATGTGCTAGAAATGGAAGATAATATGAAAGAATAAAAGAAAAATATAAAAGCCTTGGATAAGGAGGTAACAAAGTTGAAAAATGAAACTAGAAGCTTATCAAAATTCAAAGAATGTTTGTTTTGCATGCAAGAGGAGCTAGTTGAAGCATAGGATCAGATGTATAGTCATCTTCACGAACTGTAAAACTAACATTCCCAACTAAATGGCATTATGGATAATACAAGGGATGATGAATGCATTTTAAAAAGAGTACATTTGGGCGAGGAGATATTATCAAGTGGCATAAAGAAGAAAAGGAAGCACCAGGATACCTCCTTAGAATAACACTAGATGAGGTATGCCACAACTATGCAGTAATCTCTCTCAGTAAACCATCAAGCGCATCACTTCAATAACATATATATACTATAGTGGACAAGTTCCAAAAATTATATTAGGTTGCTACTAAGGTGGTTGAAAAATTCCATTCGCCTCCACTAAGTGATATAGCCAATCCTCAGACTGAAGAATACAGAAAGAAAGAAGAGAGGGAGATTATGAACCATAGGCAAGTCATAGTGGGGATCACACTAGAGTTCATCAAAGCTACTTTAATAGAACATATTTCGTCCCTAACAAGAGATATTAACATGTTAAATTCCTATACCATCTCATTAAAGAAGGGATGGGTATTATTTCTACTGAAGTGGTCAACCATGTAATAGATTTTGAATCACTTAAGCATCGATGAATTGATTTGATGTCTAACCAATATGATAGGTGGCGAGCTTATATGTCCATAAGGGGCTCACCTCCCATGTGACTTTTTGTAATGTTTAAATTTTGATGTAGTTCCATCCATTTTAGAAAGTAATTTGAATGGTTTAAAAGGAGCGCGCATCCCTCATGACTATTATAATGTTTTAAATTTTGTAAAATATTTAACAGAAGATGAAGAGTCTATGGGATGGAATTTTGTAGGAAGGTGAAAGGTCAATCACTGAAGAGTCACTCTTGAATATTATAAAAGAAATATCTCAAGAGAAGAGAGGGGCTTTCGTTGTTGGAACTTGTAATACCACCATTTTGGCCCTTAGAATGTATCAACTCGATATGTAAATATTGTGCATATGTGATGTATGATTCCTAGCGTGGAGCTCAATGCCAATGCCCCACTAGTGAATGCTCAGCCTTAAAGGGATAGTATTTTATATTGTGTTATCCATGTGCTAGTAAGCCATGGGGAAATTGTAAAAGCATGTAAATAATTATAATGCAAATAAAATACCAAGGGGATGGCTATGGATGAAACTAAAATGAGGGGGATATGTGTACCCACTAGGGAGAGGTGAGGGGGTTGTGGGATCGAACCTATGTTTCCAAATGTCACCTTGATAACCCACTTTGACTTTCCTTGCTGTCATGTATTTCTGTTGTAAGGAAGTACTTCAAAAATCAGCTCATGAGATTGATGGAGTATGGGCAGCCCATAAATTCGTATGGCATAGTATGGGTTTTGTTTACTTGACCCAAAAGTCACTCTACCTCATGGGAGGACGTTTTCCCTCATCCCCATTCCATTGTGAAACAATGCAACTGCTATTCTGAGGATTCTATGCATTCCCAGCTGTGGAAAAATAAAAAATCACAAATTGGAAAGAAGCTACATTTGAAGTGCATAAATCACCCAGGAGTTTGTGCGGGAAGTGAAATTTGGTGGGAAATCCATAAATATAAACCCCATAGTGAGTTTGAGAGTGTGAAGAGCCCCGGAATTCATGGTATCACCCAGTTTTTGGGGCCCTAAAATTGAAATCCATGAATGAGATTCACATGGGAAGGAATTCAGGAAGATCCAAGAGTGGATCATAGTGGGAGAGAGACCAGGGCGTAATATTTCATGGTAGATACAGGGAAGGCTCAATTATCTTTATTTTACAAGTCGAGACCAACCATACCTTCCCAGGTCAGCGCTGAGGTAAGGGGCACCCAAGGGACTGTGTAGCAGATAAGGGGGCCTTATTTAGGCTGAGAGTGGAGGCGATGGGGGTACCTGGCCTGTATGAAGCCAATTGGATATGCCTATAGCTCTGTGGTTGAGATTAGTGGCTTGGAAAATCCTTCCCTGTCCCCCCCACTTACTTGACATAGCCAGCTGATTGCTGGCTCATGATCCCGAATGATTGTGCATAAGGCTGTGAATGAACCTGAGTAGTTCTTCCTTAGTGGATACATAGCCCCAACTCAGGGGTGGTCTATGATTTCTAAAGGAATATAGGCTGGGAAGAGACCTCCGGTTTGTCAGAACTATAGATATAGCTAAACTAGCTTACCTATCTATGCTATCAATAACATATCAACATAAATAAGAACATAAAGAGAACAAGGAAAAGAATACACCAGATATACGTGGTTCACCCAATTGGGCTACATCCACGAGAAGGTTGTCTTCTATTATCTCTAGAAATCTCCTTCAAACTTACAAGAGAAAAACTACAAATAACCCCAATACAATATAGAAGAGATCTTGTGAGCACAATACAATGTGTTGTAATAGTATCATGTCATGTTGTGATGTGACTCCCTTGACCCTATTATATACCAAGAGATGTGGAGGAATTACTCTCACATATTGCATGTGGGATAGTATAATTCTCCATAATAACATCTTTTTATATAATAATGGATAATAAGAGAATAATTTACCATAATGAATATGGGATATAATGTAGTACTCTTTTACATAAGATTGTGGATAAATTATGACATACTTACAAAGACATTATTACCTTCCAAGGAATATAACTAATATATTACAACACTCCCCCTTAATAATGGCTAGGAGAAAATCCCTCACTAACACTAAGGAAGGAAGGAGTCATTACTGCTCCCCCTTGATGACAACTTCCCTCATACCATGTAAAGAACGAAGATGCACATACTTCACTGTTGTTAAGGATTTGGTGAAGATAGCGGTTTCCTGCTGCTCAGTAGGACAATACTAAAGAGAAATAATACCATCTGCGACGAGACCTCAAATGTAATGAGCATCAAGGTCGAGATGCTTTGTCTTGGAGTTATATACCGCATTATAAGCAAACTAAATTGCACCCTAATTATCACATTTCAACATAGTAGACGATTTCGGAACCAGACCAAGCTCAGTGAGAACATGCCGTAACCAAACTGCTTCTTTGGCTGCTCTATACTTTGCTTCACATGACGATAAAGAAAGAGTCTTCACCTTCTTGTTGGACCAAGAAATTGGACCTGAACCAAGTTGAAATATATAACCAACGGTTGAACATCGATCAGAACTGTCACCTTCCCAGTCATAATTTGTATATCGAGAAAGTGAAACTGTAGCACTGATCGAATAAAAGACACCATAGTGCAATGTCCCCTGTAAATATCTCAGAATTCTCTTGGTTGCATGCCAATGACTTTCATGAGGTTTTTGCATGAACCGAGAAACCATATTAACGGGAAAAGAGAGATCTGGTCTGTTGTGAGTTAAATATATCAAACTGCCCACGAGCTGACAATAAAGAGTAGCATCAACAAGAGTAGTACACTCAATAGTTAACTTTACACCGGACTAGAATGGCGTATGAGAAGGTTTACAATCACTCATATGGAAACGAGCCAATAAGTCTGTAGCATACTTCGACTGAGAGAGAAAAATACCATCTGCCATATGCCAGATTTGAAGACCCAAGAAATAGTGCAATATACCAAGATCAGTCATTTCAAATTGCTTTTGAAGATCACTTTTCATACTTTGAATTAAAACAAGTTGGCTTCCAGTGATAATAAGATCATCCACATATAACACAATAATGAGTATATTATCACCAAATTTCTTAACATACAAATTTGGATCATATATACAATGCTTAAAACCATTATTCAAGAAATATGTATCAATTTTTTCATACCAAGCCCTAGGTGCTTGTTTGAGACCATATAAAGACTTGTGTAATTTGCATACAAAACTTAATGATTTAGCATTAATAAAACCAAGAGGTTGTTGCATATAAATGTCTTCATTAAGATTACCATTTAAAAAGGCACTTTTAACATCCATTTAATGTATTTCCCATTTATAAGATGGAACAAGAGATAAGATGGTTCTTACTGTATTCATTTTAGCAACAGGAGCAAAAGTTTCATTATAATCAATACCTTCAAGTTGATTAAAACATTTTGCAACTAATATAGCTTTATATTTTTCAATTTGTCCTTCTGCAGTAAACTTAGTTTTATAAATCCATTTACAACCAACTAAATTCTTTCCCAAAGGAAGAGGAACAAGAGACCAATTCTTGTTCTTCAAAAGAGAATCATACTCAGCAGACATAGCTTGTTCCCAATGAAGCTTATCCTTAGCATGAGCATAAGAAATAGGATCATCTGTGGCCAAAACTTTGGTCATAAGAGCAAAGTTAGATCTAGTTCTACAAATATCAGAAGGGTTACCAATCTCACTACCTGTAGATTCAAGAGTTTTCCAGGCCCAAGCAGGAAGGTTAGAAGGAACAGAAGTCACTTCATGAACTTCGAGACATTCAGGTGGAACACTTGAAGAAGAGGGTGAACTAAGATAATAAAAAAAACATGCATGGTACTGGAAGGAGTAACAAATATAGGAGTAACAAGAGACAATGGAATATTAAGGGTAGCATGAGGTTCTATGGACTCAGGCGGTGGAGAGACTTCAGTAAATTTAACATCTCTTCGGATTATGACACTCTGATTAGAAGGATCAAATAACATGTAAGACTTAGAATCCTCAGCATAACCAATGAATATACACTTGTGAGACTTGGGTTCTAACTTTTTCCGTTTTTCATCAGGAATATGAGCCCAACATTCACAATTAAACACCTTAAAGTTACTAATATCTGGTTTTCTACCATTTCATTTCTCCTCAAGGGTAGCATGCTTAACAAATTTTTTAGGAAATATATTTAAAATAAATTTAGCACAACTTATGGCTTCGGCCCAAAATTTCTTGTCTAATCCTTTAGAATAAAGCATACATCTAGCCATTTCAACTAAAGTTTTATTTTTCCTTTCAGCAACACCATTTTGTTGAGGTGTGTAAGGAACAATCTTTTGATGTTGAATTCCATGTTTAGATAAAAATACTTCAAATTCTTTCTTAACAAATTCCCCCCCATTATCGGTTCTTAAAGTCTTAATTCTTTTACCAGACTCATTCTTAGCCAAGGATTTAAATACTTGAAATTTAGAAAGTGTCACTTTTATTTTTCAAAAAATAAACCCATGATTTTCTACTAAAGTCGTCAATAAAAGTAAGAAAATAAACTGCATGAGATATAGAAGGAACTTCAAGAGGACCACAAATGTCACTATTAATTAATTGCAAAGGTTCTTTAGCACGCCAAGCTTTACCTTTATCAAGCATTTCTCTATGATGTTTACCAAGTACACAACCTTCAAAAACACCGTTAGTAGACCAAATATTAGGCAAGCCAAATACCATTTTAGTTAACATTTTCATTTTGCCATAATTCAAATGGCCCAATATTTCATGCCATAATTTACCTAGTTCATCAGCATGAGAAACATAGGAATAGAAAGGTTGTCTTTTAGTTTAATTAAAACCAACAGTATGATCAACAGGACCAGAAGAAACTACTTTAAAATTTTGATTGATATCTTTAAGAACATATTTACCAGGCCAAGCTTCAAATTTATATCCTTTTTGACATGCACGATAAATAGAAAGAAATTTTATGGGCATGTGTTCAACATGAAAAACATATTCCAATTGACCATTAGCAACATTAACATTACCAGAACCAATTACGGAAAGTTGTTTACCATCACCTATAGATACTTTCTGAGATGTGTTTTTATTATTGTCATAATATGTAAATAAAGAAGCATTACCAGTCGTATGTTTAGAAGCACCAAAATCCATTATCCATTCCACATTAGAAGAAGAACTACTAGACGAAACAACAGATTCACATAAAGCTACTTGTGATTCATCAGAACCTTTCTTTTTAGACTTAGCCATTAAATGTTTTGTTTTAAAGCAATTCTTTTCAGGATGGTTAGTTTTACCACAACGTTTACAAGGATCATACACATTATTATTCTTACTATATTCATGATGTGCATTAGAAGCATTACCAAATTTATTAGTATGATTTGAAGTGTGTGAATTAGAACTTTAATATTCCTATTATGTGCCATAAGAGCCTTATTAGGTGAGACTTGTCCTGAAACTATCAACCTTTCTTGCTCATTTATCAACCCTTTACAAAAATCATCAAAAGTAGGTTTCGTGGTGTTTTGAGACAATTCAAGAGCCATATTCCTAGTTTGGATGAACATGTCAAAACAAGATGGAAATTTTTGTTCTACAAGAATTGTAAGAGCGGTGTCTGTCTTCTTGTAATATTTACCAAAATTATTTAATTTTTCATTTAAAGTTTTTACTTCAGCAAGATATAATTATACTCTTTCAAATTTAGTAGGATCTAGCTCAAAAATTTTCTTTTCATGGCAATAAGCAGAAACATCGTCAGATTTATCAAATAAAGAAGCAAAAATTTTCCATACCTCAACCGGGTTGTCTTCTGACTCAATACTTACCTGAAGACTATCTGAAATCGTTTGACCAATGAGCCGTCTTGATTGATCACATTTATCTTCCCATATAGCCACATCTTTAGCATTAATAGGTTTTTGGTGTTCACCATTAACAATCCTCCATAGATTCTTACTCCTAAGAACATCAATCATTTTTCTTTTCCATGCAAGATAGTTAGGACCAACAAGTTCAGGAACAAAAGATACTTCTGAATTCATAATGGCAGAAATAATAACAAGAAAATAAACCCAAATTCTAGAAATGACAAGAGAAAAAAGTGAATAACAGAAAACTGATACACTTTACAGTACGGATCTGAAGAAACACAGTAAAGGAAAAGAAACTTTCACTTACATCCCTTAAAAAAAGTTCCAAAAAATTCACTCACGGGTTTGCCATAGTAAATTCACGGGTAAATCTGATACTCGTGGGTTCTGCACGGCAAAGGTCACGGTTACTCGCGGGTTTACAATAGAGTCAGCTACGGGTGCGCGGGTCTGTAAAATCTAATGTCACGATTCTGATCTGATATTCGCGGCTTTTTGTACAGTAAAGTCGTGGTTATGCCGAAGCACTCGCGGGTCTCTACACAGCAGGGTAGCGAGTATACTGAAAAAAACGCAAGTTTATAGTTAGAGAAGGCGTGAGTATGTCGTAGAACACGCAGGTTTGTACATTGAAAGTCGCTTGTTTGCAATATACTCACGTGTTCACAGTAGGGAAAGTCGTGGTTACCTGCGTTGTCTGCAAAGAGAAAGTCGTGACTGTCCAGTTTTTGGCCGAAAACAATGTTGATTATGCCGAAGACGGAAACCTGCAAAATGTCTACCAAACTTGGACCAAAAAATTCGATCTGATAACCAGGAGATATATCTCCTTGAGGAGAATCCAAAAATAATATAGATCTACCAAAAAAAAAAAAAAAAAAAAAAAAAAACCTTGAAAAATTTCTCCAAAAAAGTACACAACAAAGTTAGGGTTATAAAAAAAAACTGCAAAAACATGCGCAAATATGAAGAGAATCCTAATGAATACCAAATATAAAGAAAATCTACAAAATAAACAATGACCAGATGATAATAGTTATTGATTGAAAGCTATAGAAGGTGCTAGATCATAGCAACCAACTCTGATACCATGTCAGAACTATAGATCTAGCTAAACTAGCTTACCTATCTATGCTATCAATAACATATCAACATAAATAAGAACAAAAAGAGAACAAGGAAAGGAATACACTAGATATACGTGGTTCACCCAATTGGTCTACGTCCACGGGAAGGTTGTCTTCTATTATCTCCAAAAATCTTCTTCATTCTTACAAGAGAGAAACTACAAATAACCCCAATACAATATAGCAGAGAGCTTGTGAGCACAATACAATGTGTTGTAATAATATCACATGATGTTGTGATGTGACTCCCTTGACCCTATTATATACCAAGAGATGTGGAGTAATTACTCTCACATATTGCATGTGGGATAATATAATTCTCCATAATAACATATCTTTATATAATAATGGATAATAAGAGAATACTTTACCATAATGAATATGGGATGTAATGTACTACTCTTTTACATAAGATTGTGGATAAATTGTGACATAATACAAAGACATTATTACCTTCCAAGGAATATAATTAATATATTCCAACACGGTTGGGTTGGAACGTTGCAGTCCATAGCCAGTTGCTTGGTGCTTTCAATTAAAAGATGTGTTGCACGTTGCCTCCGATTATGACAATTTTATATACATGAATGATTGTTTGTTTAAGTCAGAATGCATAGATTGATCCAGCTGAATAATGGAACTGAATTCCTGTGCATTATATTGTTATTATTATGCCTATGATGAAATGATGGTAAATGCATTATGTGTGTGTGTTAATATGGTTTAATTCCGATGTGTATGTTTATTATGCATTGCACACATATTTAGTTGTGAATAATTTCATAATGTGATACTGGGGGCGAAAATTAGCACCCCTCCTATGTTGCTCATATTCCCTGCGGAGTCGGATCGATGGGAGGGAACGTGACAGAGTGTTCAGAGCAAGAAAAATTATCGGGTTGTTATTCTAAGTAGCTCCCCCATCACCTCTAAAGGGCACCGAGGTGACTGGGGACATGATAGAGTGGTATCAGAGCCCAAGGTTGCAGCATTGGGGCTGCTTGGGCCAAAGTATGAGCTTACAGGCAGATAATCAGAATATTTAAAAGAGGTATTCATGAAGTTTGGGAAACATTTTGATTGGAAGAATGACAAAATCAGAGTTCTTGGGTGTGGCAGAGGATCACACTGTTGCATAGGGTTCCCTGAAAGATTTCCAACAATACCAATTTTTCCAAAAATGGACTTAGGATGAGAAGGATATTGGCCTGAGAAGTTGGCAATAACAAGAGCATATGGCCGACTTCCTACTTTCCGAACCCGCATTGTGGATTGCGGATTGTGGAATTCAGAGGCGTAATTTCTTGAAGCTGTTCCTTTGGGGTGCCGACTTTCCAAATCCGCATTGCAGATTTCGTATTGTGGAATTTAGAGGCGTAATTCCTTGAAGTTGTGCCTCTAGGTGCCGACTTTCCGAACCCGCATTGCAGATTGCGGATCACGGAAGTCAGAGGTGTAATTTCTCGAATTTGTGCCTTTGGGGTGCCAACTTTCCGAACCCACATTGCAGATTGCGAATTGTGGAAGTAGGAGGCGTAATTTCTTGAATCTGTTCCTTTGGGGTGCCGACTTTCCGAACCTGTATTGCGAATTGCAGATTGTGGAATTCAGAGGCGTAATTTCTCAAAGTTGTTCCTTTGGGGTGCCAACTTTCCAAACCCGCATTGCAGATTGCAGATTGTGGAAGTCGAAGGCGTGATTTTTTGAAGTTGTGCGTTGGGGTGCCAACATTCTAATTCCTGCATTGCGTATTGCGGAAGTCTGTTGGCACGGGTCCAGAGCGCACAAGTGTGGAACCCCCAAGCGGCAAAAGGGCCATCGACAAGAACAAAGGACCGATCATAAAGCATAAAAGAGTCAAAATATGCGGAAGTATTTGGTTAAGTTAATTAGAAATGGGTCATTTGGACCATTTTGCAATGGCCAAGTGATCCTATAAATAGAAGTACGGTTGTAAGCCTAAGGGCATCTTATGAGATGATCATCTTTTCATCTATCTTTTTTCTAATATTTTTGGATCGATCTATTGGAGCATTTATCGGGTTTTGGTCTGTTTGATCGCAACAATTGTTCCGAGTTTGTAATGGTTCTGCGATGTATGATAAATAATGGGAACGATTGATATATGTCTATGTCTCTTTGTATTTCGTTGTGTTTGATGTTTCATTGAGATCGTAGTAGATTTTTTCGCAGTTATGTTATGTACTGCAGATTCCTTGAACATGCTTTGATAATCTGTTTAATTCGTTAATTATGAGATAGTAATGTGATTGATGTGAATATGGATAATAGTTAATAGGTTGACAGTATGATGTTATGATGCGAATGCAAATATCTGGATTATGTTGCGAATGAGAGTGAGGTAATGCATGTCTTCTCATAACTACAGAAAATTGGTTCCTATAGCCCCCCTTAGGCATCTCGGGTGAGACTTCACTCGCTCTGCGAGTGTTGCTGGAAGGGTAAAACCTTTCTGGGCCGATGTTTAAGGGTGTTTGGTCGATGTTTGTTGACAACAGTGTGAAGTTAACCCCTATCAACATGACTGTGTCAACAAATGGTTATGTTTCCGGGACCCTAGTGTGAAAGGAGAGAGGACATGTTGTGGCATCCGACAAAGCTGAAGATCGACGAGTGGTTCCACAAAAATATGCAAGAATTTGTTGAGGAAGAAAATAGGAACCCTGGATGGTCGACAACCGATTGGTTACAGAATTATATCTACTCTAATATCCATGAAGTGTTCTTCTGCGAATTCCCTATACTGCTACACGAATGGTTGGCACAATTGACTTTTCAGAAGAAGAATTTCCAAGGAGGTGAGCCTGAACACTAGACACCATAACTGATCTAGAAATTGAAACGGGTGAACAACAAAGCATAAAGAGATGTCGATGTTTGGGTAGACAATATTTTGGAAAGATACATCACTGAATTCATTATCGACATGATTAAGTCATATAGCGACGCAGAAAGGAATTTTTTTTAAGGGACCAAGAGGAAGGTTTCTATTGTCACTGAAACTGTGGATTAAGATGATCATTTATGAAAAGGGCATATTAAACATGAACTTCGACGAATAAAGCTCGAGTGTGCATAGGTTGTGGTTACCGTGCAGATGCGGGTGTGATAGAATGATGTGGGGTAGATGGATATGAGTTAAGACGAAATCTTAAGGGAAGATGTGGAAGATTGTGGTACCCTGCGAAGTGGGGTGAGGTTTCGGTTAGAGAAGAGGAGGAGGACTAAGATAGGGAGAGAGTATCCTAGGGAAACCAGAATAGAGAACTGTGAAACGGGACCACAAGGGACTAATTGACCTTACTGTGACGAAGAGAATAAGTAGGCTACCCCTGAACCTAAGGAAGGACAGACCCAAATCTAAAACGTACCCACAACCATGTGCACTACGCCAAACTTCGGAGAAATAAATATAAGCTCCTCATAGGGTTTTCCTACGTGTCAAAACAGTGGTAAGAGTAGTGGGTCTACGAACACCAGTAGGAAACCAAGGATGGCAGGCGACGATGTATAGATTCGTATTTTTCATGGTAACAGGACCGAGGATCCTGAACAATATTGGTCTTTATGCGAAGCGGTGTGGACGGTGAAGCAAGTCCAAGATGATGATATCAAGAAGGGACAATTAGTGAAGACCTTTAGGGGACATGCGCTGGATTGTTTTATGAATTTTGTACAAGTACCTACAGGGAATCCAAAGAAAACCTTGGCACAAACCAGAGCAGGATTGATCATTTAATTCATGAAACCAAAATTAGAGTAGCAATATATCACAGAATGGAAGGAAATAAAGCAATTTCCTAATGAATCAATATGGGAATTCAATCAGAGGTTCAAAAATATGATGGCCAAATTATGTTTTGGAATGAGTGACATGAAACATAAAGAATGGTTCATTGCGGGATTGGTACTGCACATTCAGATGCCACTAATGCAACAAAAGATTGCATCCCACATGGAGGAACTGGAAATTGTGATGAAGCTTGAGGCTTCACCATTTGACAAAACAAGGATAGGTATGAGCTAGATCCAATCGTAGCTAGTGAACTTGATGATCCAACTACGGGATATCAAGAAGGGGAAAGAAGTTCGCGAAGAAATATGGTGCAGTCGATGCAAATCTGAAGGACACCATAAGGATCAGTGCCTGGAATTCCGTGAATATTTACAGTCTAGCGCACCAAACCCACTCAGTCAGGGAGGAATGCCCTGGTGTCAGATTTGTCAGACAACGGGACATCGATCAGAAGAATGTCTATACTTACAAAAAATTGAGTTAAAGATGACTAACCTTTTTTGCAATTTCTTTCGATCGGTCAATCTGCATGAGGAGAAGAATTGTAGAGCATATGATTTGCTCCAAGAGAGAACTGCGAATACATTTTTTTATGAAGGGAGAAGAGAAACCTCGTGTACAACAACAACAACAGTACAATCAACAACATCCGCATTAGAATCAACTGCCACCACAATATAGCCAGCCACAGCCTCATTTTAATCAACAACAGCCTAAGTACAACCAACCACAGCTGCAATACAACCAAACGCGGTATCAACTACCGTAATATAATTAGTAGTAGTATAATCAGCCACGGGGAGGATTCACAGGAGGATTCCGCAGATGTTGCGGTGGAGGATTTGGTCATGGAGGATATTTTGGACGAGGTTGAGGGTTGGTTACATGCTATAATTGTGGCCATATTGGACATTATCAAAGGGATTGTGTGAATCTGGATCAGCAGTGTACCTATTACAGTGTAGTGGACCACAGTGTCGAGGAGTGTCCCTAGTTTATTGCGACGTGGAAAACTAAGAATCCGCCACAACCACAACTGAATACGAATGTAAATCTGAATCCTAATGTACAGAAGATCTCAGCGAAAATAAGAATTCGACCTGTGAATGTCGCAGTAGTGACCAGGGGGGGCTGTGACAAGAGAAGATAGGCCACTGCCTAGTGTTTGGCCTACAACAAGGAAACATGTTCAATTTGATGTGGAAGCAGAGAAGGAAACCTTTTTTGAAGCACGAGATGCGATGAGAAATACTAAGTTGCCACCTATAAGCCAAAAGGAACTTGTTTATGAGATGCCACCAATATTCGATATAGCAAATTCGTAGAGGCCACCAGGGAAGGTCAGCACTGTAATGACCTTGCTGGAAAGTTGTTTGATGTTGGAGAAAGATTAAGATGCACTAGCAGAGATAGATAGCTTATTATATCGATAGGAGGACGAGCAAAAAGATCGGATAATGAACCAATTGCACAGAAAGAAGACAGGGAGAGAAATCAGGATGAATGCACAAATTGGTGCATTCGACGTTGATTCTATCATTTTGTACTGAGGATCGGATGTAAACATCATGACTAAGAAAACATGGGAAACAATGGGGAAACCACAGTTGGCATGGTCCCCTGTACAACTTTGACTGGAAAATTAGAGCAAGGTCACACCAATCAGTCGATTATGTCATCTTTCAGTCGAAATAGAGGGATTGAATACTTACGCAGACTTCGATGTTATAGAGATAGTTGAAAACACAATCCCATATCCGGTGTTGTTAGGAATAGACTGGGAAATGGAGAATCAGGTTGTTATCAACTTTAAGAAGATGACAATGTCTTTTGAAAACCGTGACATGTGGGTAGTCACCCCACTTGATCCATCGGAAGGGCAGAGGTATGTCGAACCAATGAGGGATGAATTTATAGAAGGATGGGACAATGTCTACAATGTCTTGGAGGATTACATCAATCCCACTGCCGATAGGGAATTGGGGTGGCGAAGTGTTAGTTTAGCGTCGCCAGACTCCGATGAAGCGCTGGAAAATTGGCGGAATCAATCACATGAAGTATCATTCAGAAGGTACGCGCGAATCACTCGGTCATTGAGGTGGGTAGTGATGGAAGTGTGTAATTTTCTGACATAAGAAGTATTTCCTAATCTAGTTATATTCATTGTTGAATTCGAAGGAAATGTATCAGAACCACAGCGACTACTGGCATTGGAAGAAGCACTGAAGGCTACACCAGCACTGTGGTGGGAAACGTACAAGTCATCGATAACAAGCTAGCCAGTATGTCGACAACTGATGGAATTCAGGTTTGGGGAGACTAAAGGCTACTATGGAAGGAAATACAATGGAAGGGGTGATCCAAGGGATCATCTGGAAGGGTGTCAAAGTGCATGGTAAATTAAACTGAAATGGGAATGGGTCCATGCATTCATCCATACCCTTGATGAAGTACAACGAAGATGGTACAATGCAGCAGAATTGCGACGCGAAACAACTACATGGGAATATTTAACCATTAGTTTCAACCAGACGTTCAACTTCTCAGATGAGAACCCCTTCATCCACAGTGCACTATAGCAGATCCATGAGAAGGTACTCGAAGCAGTTCCGAAGGAAAATCCAATGGGATTATAGTGGACCACGACACCAGAAATGATGATGGAGTGATACCATGTGACGGGAGGACCTGACGAAGAAGATGATCCTAGAGCTATTTATGTCCCAGAGTTGGAGGGAAGTCGGGATGTCGAAGCACCAAAGATTCTATTTGAAAAATTCCAACAACCGCTGAAAATAAAGAAGGTTAGTATTGGTTCAGAGGAAAATCCCAAGTTCGCAAGTATTGGAGATTATTGGGACGATTCAACAATTGGAAAAGTTATTGATCTACTACATGAGTTCCAAGACTTGTTCCCAACGAATTTTTTAGAAATGAAGGACATTTCCAGGGACCTGAGAGAAATGAAGATTCCTTTGAAACCTGATGCGAAGCCAGTGGAGCAGTGACCTTTTAGACTGAATCCTAGTTATAAGGAGCGAGTGAAAGCTGAGATAGAACGAATGCTAAATGCAAGAATCATAGAACATGTCAAAGAATTGTAATGGATCATCCCGATGTTTTTCCAAGATAAGAAGACTGGAAAAATCAGGATTTGTGTCGATCTAAGGAAACTGAACGATGCATGTCTTCACTATCCATTCCCTACGCCATTCACTGACAAAGTACTGGAAGAAGTTGGAGGCCAAGAGATATATTCATTTACAGACGGATTTTCAGGATACCACCAAATAAATATCGTGAAAGAAGATTGACATAAAATAACTTTCATGATGGAATGGGGTTGTTTTCAATACACAATGATGTCGTTTGGTCTTAAGAATGCTCCTGCGATATTCTCAAGGCTGGTTGTCACTGCATTTAAAGACTTCATTCATAATTTTATGGTAGTATATATGGATGACTGGACCGTATATGGGCTAGTTAAGGACCACGTCACAAATCTAAGACTGATGCTAGAAAGGTGTCGACAACATCAAATTTCGCTGAACTTGAAGAAGTGTATTTTCTGTGCACCATTTGGAATCCTGCTAGGACACATTGTATGTAAGGAGGCGACATTGGTCGATCCAATGAAGATTACAATCACCGTCGACTTACCACCACCAACGACAATGAAGCAAATAAGGGAGATATTGGGACATACTGGATATTACAGGAAGTTTATCAGGGGATATGTAGTGATTACGGCACTAATGGAAAAGCTGTTAAAGAAGGATGCAAAGTTCGAGTGGAATGATGAGTGCCAGAAGAGCCTCGACATACTAAAGGTGAAGATGGTCACAGCACCGATACTAGTCTTCCTCGATTGGACAAAATAATCCCACGTCCATGTGGATGCATCATCAGTAGCACTGGGAGTGATATTGGCCAAGCCAGCAGAGGGATCAATTGACCATCCGATTGCATTTGAGAGCAGGAAGTTGTCCACTATGGAGAAGAATTATATGATGATGGAGAGAGAAGGCCTAGCAATGGTTTATGCGCTGCAGAAATTTTGACACTACCTACTTTGAGGGAATTTCAAAATGTTTACTAACCACTCTGCATTAAAATATTTAGTCAATAAGCCTGTGTTGGGGGGGAATATCTGTCGATGGTTGTTATTATTCTAGGAGTTTGATTTTGAAATCATTGTGAAACCAAGGCGATTGAATGTAGGACCTGATCACCTGTCAAGGATTGAATTAGGTGAAGAACCAATGAGCATTGATGAAGGATTTCCCGATGCGCAACTATTCAGGATTGGAATTGTCAATGACCATTATGAGCAAATCATTCAGTTCTTGGCTACAGGAAGCGCACCGGAAGAGTTCACTACCAGTCAGAAGAAGTAGCTAGTTGTTAGGGCCATTGATTTTCAACTAATCGCAGGTCATCTCTACAAAATGGGACCGAATGAGGTCCTTCATCGATGCGTCCTTCCGCATGAACAAGAAAGAGTATTGGCGGAAGCTCATGATGGGATCGCAGGAGGTCATTATGGAGGGTGTGTGACTACTAGGAAAATACTTAGGGCTGGACTATGGTGGCCAACAGTGCATGGTGATGCCGCAGATTATTCAAAGAGATGCGATGTATGTCAAAGGACAGGGAAACCGTCATGGAGGGATGAAATGCCATTAGTACCTCAATTGACGTTACAAGCCTTCGACAAATGGGAAGTTGACTTCGTGGGACCCATCAACCCACCAGGAAGAAGAATAGGATCGCTATACATAATTACTACGACTGAACAATTGACAAGATGGAATGAAGCAGTACCGGTAAAGGTTTGCACAGCTGCGACAACAACAAGGTTTCTCTTTGACAACGTGGTCACTAGGTTCGGGTTCCCAAAGATACTTATGAGCGATCAAGGCACTCACTTCGTCAATCAAACTATGAGGGCCATGACAGAATAATTTCAACTCTACCATCGAAGGAGTACCCCATATTATCCGCAGGAAAATGGCACAGTGGAGGAACTGAATAAGGTATTGGAGCATGCGCTCACCAAGGTGTGTAAAACAAACCGTGACGACTGGGATTTGAATATTCCAGCGATATTGTGGGCCTACAG
This sequence comes from Larix kaempferi, assembly GCA_027924585.1. Classification (NCBI taxonomy): domain Eukaryota; kingdom Viridiplantae; phylum Streptophyta; class Pinopsida; order Pinales; family Pinaceae; genus Larix; species Larix kaempferi. Next base: position 1,463,257 of record BSBM01000882.1, on the reverse strand, counting down.
AATGACATGTAAACGGTTGATAGGCCAGACTCCTTTCAAGTTAGTATACGGCCAAGAAGCAATGATGTCGATGGAGTATATTGTCCCAAGTGTGCGCATCGCAGCAATGACGTGAATGAGTGACAACAGAGCCATTTTAAGAACGGTTGGCGCAGCTGTTACAACTTGATGAGGATCACTTCATCGCAGGATTTCATCAACGGGTAGAAAAGGATCGATAGAAGGCCTAGCACGATCACCACGTCAAGGAGAAACACTTCTAGCACTGAGACATGGTTCTATTGTATGACGGTAATTTTGCAAAGCAACCAGGTAAGCTACAGATGCATTGGTTGGGTCCATACATTATCAATTTCATTACTGACGAAGGTGCAGTGCAGCTACAAAATCTAGATGGCACACTGTTGTCAAATTTAGTGAATGGGAGCCAGCTGAAGCCTTATCAGGATAGCCAGGAACGTAGCGAATAAAAAATAAATTGAGTTAACATGAAAAAAAACCATAAGTACATTATGAAGTTTTGGAATCTATCAATAGCACTAGGTCTATTGACGGAACAATGGAAAAGTAAGGAATTGCGACAAGGTTTGGGGCTTGTCGACGTTCGACACAGCACGTGTGAGTCAAATCAAGTAATAATTGTAGCATTTAAGCCACAGCGGACGACGACGCAAGTGGATGACGACACAATTGATGATCAATGAGTACACAGGATTTGGTAAATCAGCGAAGGATTCGACGAACGATTTGGCAATCATTGTCCAAGATCGAAAAGATGGACGAGAAGCGGGCAAGTGAAGTTATAAATACATGCACATATGAATAGTTAGACTCATTGAACCTTATGCGCGTTAGTGAAGAATTTGCAGAAGAAGAGTTAGAGAGAAGAGTGATCTTAGAGAGTTACGATGGCACATTTCATTTCCAGCATGAGCACATAAGGTGCGCCAAGGGAAATGACGACAAGTGTTCACAAGCAACTAGCGGTTGCATCAGCATGGACGATTAGGAACAAGAGAAGTTCTATCCAACTGGTGCATACCGACCGAAGGACGAATAACCACAGACATGTAACAATATTCAATTCTATATTTTTCTATAAATGTTGAAAATAGATGCGCAAGCAATTCCACGATTAACGGAGGAGGCAACGAAGACGTATCGAAGAGTCACAAGGTTGTTGGTAGAGCCTCAGACAATATTCATTCAGGCGCAGGAGGACCCACGGAAGCAGTGGCTTCCGACACAATACAAGCTTAGTGATGCAAAACAAGATGCCATCATGGGAGATTGGCCGGACAAATGGAAGGTTCCAGTAGGCAAAGACGAACTATCAGATTCAGAAAAGGGGCAGTCGATAAATGGACCAAAGGATCCAGAAGAGGTGAAGGATTCAGAAGGAGAAGAACAAGATGCAGGAGAAGGTGACCCTGCGGAAGAACATTCACATACCTTAATTCACGACGGGGCGTCATCAGCGACCCCCACAGATTCAAAATTAGAACCACAGTGAGCGAAAGAAAGGACAAAGAACAGGATGGATCGGGGCAAAGGGAGTGCAACTACTAACTTCCCCGATGACCAAATGAACAAGCTCATGGAGAATATAAGACGGTGGCAGAAGACAACCGCGTGAAAGTCACTCAGCATGTGATTGTGTTTTTCCATCAGGTATCACATTTGTTACAGACACTGACAAATGCAGTGACGGAGACAAGGATTCCACAAGGAGAAGTGGCACCAAGTGCATCAACAAGCAAAGTCGAGGTGGAAATCGGCACAAAGCCGAAGATAGTGCAAATACTACCTAATTCCATCACTACCGGTGACGAAGACCTGGATGTCACATTGCGAGGGCATGACTTGATCAGTATCAACTTCAACATGTTGCCGATGGTGATGCTGCATCGAGCTCATAATGCAACAAGTGATGAAATTGACGAACGAGAATCCACAGCGCAAGATCGAATGGTAAAGTTCAAACGAAAAGTGCAGAGCACCGAGGCGGATATTCAACGCCTCCAGGAAGAGAAATAAATGAGTATGAAGGACACAACAAAGGCCATTTAAGACAGAAAAAGGTTGGAGCATGCCATCTCCATGGCATGCAAAAAAGCACCGGAAGTTGATAAGCCTTATGCAAGCAGAGGGAAAAGCATTAAGGCTAGGCGCGTTCATTGAAAACATGCGAAAAGAGAACGAGGATATACAAGTAAGGGCAGTGCCAAGCACACCTTCGGCGCAGATTGGAGAGAAGAAGAACATGATTGAAGAAGTTGTGACAAAGATCGCAGCAATGGAAAAAATTGCGCAGACAATCGCAGAAGACGTCACACAATTTTGGGGAAGATTGGTGCAGGATGAGCAATTGCATCAGGTCAACATGCAACTCAGTGAAGCAGAAGCGTAGCTGGAGGTATTGAGAGGATTTATTATGGCAATGCCCCTATTCGCGCTGATGACAAAGGAAACAAAGCTGAAAGAACTACAACATCAGGTCAATAAGGAACGCAAAAGACAACAAAGAAGAACAACGCACTTGGACGAGCTACAAACAAATGCAGAGCAGTTGGAAGTCAAAGCAATGGAATGAATGATGAATATCAAAGAGGATTTGGAGAAAGCATAGCAGATGGGTGGTGAAAACCTGACAGAACCGGAAGTAGAAGATTGTGCAGGACTTAAGGTGTCGGCAAAATAAGTTGTCGACCAAGTTACGACAGCATATGACAAGTTCAATAAGCAGGTAAATGCACCAGTAGTTTCCAACTGAAGTGGATCGATGGAGAGCCACAATTTTTTGTTGGGGTCCTGTTGGAACGGGTCCAGAGCGCACAAGTGTGGAACCCCCAAGCGGCGAAAGGGTCATCGAAAAGAACAAAGGACCGGTCGCAAAGCATAAAAGAGCTGATATTTGCGGAATTATTTGGTTAAGTTAGTTAGAAATGGGTCATTTGAACCATTTTGTAATGACCAAGTGAGCCTATAAATAGAAGTATGATAACCCTAAGGGCATCTTATGGGACGATCAGCTTTGCATCTATATTTGTTCTAATCTTTTTGGACCGATCTATTGGAGCATTTATCAGGTTGTGGTCTATTTGATCGCAGCAATTGTTCTGATTTTGTAATGGTTCTGCGATGTATGATAAATAATGGGAATGATTGATATATGTATATGTCTCTTTGTCTTTCATTGTGTTTGATGTTTCATTGAAATCGCAGTAGATGTTTTCACAGTTATGTTATGTACCGTGGATTCCTTGAACATTCTTTGATAATATGTTTAATTCGTTAATTATGAGATAGTAATGTGATTGATGCGAATAAGGATAATAGTTAATAAGTTAATAGTATGATGTTTTGATGCAAATGAAAATATCTGGATTATGTTGCGAATGAGAGTGAGGTAATGCATGTCTTCTCACAACTGCGGAAACTTGGTTCCTGCAGCCCCCCTTAGGCATCTCAGGTGAGACTTCACTCACTCTACGAGTGTTTCTAGAAAATGTAAAACCTTTCTAGGCCAATTTTTAAGGGTGTCTGGTTGTTGGGTGCATCCCAAGTAGAAGACATTTTGATGGCGAAAGGACAAGTTAGTCGAGGCCTAACATCAACTAGTTTTGGGCGAAACAACTCCACAATTCCCGGGAGTGGGGTATGGAGCGAAGCGAAGTGGCAGAAAAGGATCTGTCCCCTTAGTAACTGCGAAGAACTAAGGACGATCGAGGTAGTTGGAACAGTTATGAATGAATCAGTGGACTTTCAGCTACAGAAGCGAAGAGTAAAGAAGAGGAATGGTGAAAAGGACATGCCACTGTAGCGTCAGAGCTGCGAATTTCAGAGAAGTGTCAGAACCAGAAAATCGACGCAAAAGGACAACAAAGCTCCAGCGAAGTACAGACAAAGCATGGTCAATAGGTGAACCATTCCATTTTGGTTTTAAGCGTACTATGTGGGTTGGCCCATAGTTATTGTAAAGATGTAGCCTTCGGGAACAATCTATAAAAAGGGAAATTTTGTATAAGGAAGGGTTGGTATTTTGTTGGGTTTGGTTAGATCTTATGAGACTTATGCTAGATATTGTTAGATCTAGGATGAGAGAGATCTAAGAGAGAAAAAATACTTTGCAGCTATGTGCACAGAGATCTATTGTAGAGAATATTCTACAGCTGAGTGCGCAGACTGGAACTGTTAACCCTTCCAAGAAATACAAGAACATTTCTCGTGGACGTAGCTCCCATCCGAGGGGTGAACCACATCAATATCTGTGTTGTGTGATTGAATCTATATTATGATTCGTTCTCATGTATGCTTATGCTTATATATTTTTTTTCATATGAATGTGAATGAGAATGATATGTTAAGTAGCGGAACATGCATGTATGAACATTGCGAAGTCAGGTTAAGTATGGTAATTCTGTAGCTATAAGAGTAAAGTAACAATGATTCAGCGAAGTATGTAGGTTGTTGATAACTGCGAAGTGCGCAGTTACATAGTGGTAATAATTTATTAAGTACATGTTAAGTAAAATGCGCATAACTAGCTCGCATAAAATAATCGCGCGTCACTAGGTTGCAGAAATCTGATTCTGTAACCACCCATCTTCGCTTTGGGTGAGACTTCATCCTGCTCACGGGTTGATGCCGAAAGGGCCAATGAAGGGGATTTTGTTGGATCTAAAGTAAGGGAACTACACAGAACCCGGTTCATACCCATAAGGAAGAACAAGAGAAGCATGAGAAAGAAACAAACCAACAAATGGTTGTGTTGCCGCACTAAGAACTGGCGATATGCGATGTCGTTATGTTGTATGAATGTGAAGAAGGAAGCGCAATAAATGTTTCTATTGTCGCACTAGAATTGGTGATGTTTTATGTGGTATCCGGAGAAGACATAAATATAGAACTGGGTAACCCAGACAGAACTTGGGTTTGCAAAGAAAGATAACAAACATCCACGTCTTACCACAAAACAATGGTTGCAAAGGTTTATATTCACTGACCTACATCAGATTTTCTTTGCATATTTTTCTACTAAGTTGAACGAGTGCATATCGAGGATAATAGAACGCAAAAATTGTTTCCAGGGTGGAGAACCTACAGTTTGGAATCCATATTTGATTCAGAGGCTTAAAGGGATTGACAACCACATTTCAAGAGGAGTAGACTTTTGGTTGGATAGCTTACTAGAAGACTATGCTACAAAATCTGTTGTGGACACGTTGAAGTCTTATAGCGCACCAGAAAGATATTTCTTCCAAGGATTTAGAGGTAAGTACCTGAAAAACCTTAGTTTATACATTAAAATACTACTAGATGAAAAATGAGTCTTAAGAATGCAATCAGATTCCTAGGGTTTGAGTATGTAATGCTCAGTAACACAAATAGTGACACAGACGAAGATATTGGTCTTTTGCAAAGTGGAAATAGATATAAAGTAAGCACTAGAAAGAGGTCTCGTGAAATCGAACCTCGTACATTCCTATAAACTGAGTTAGGAAATGATATAAAATCATATCAGGTTGAGTCTGATAGTGAAACAAAACCTAGACACATTAGTTATCAGCCTATTACCCTGTAGAAACCCATAATTGAGGAAAGAAATATCACTAGTTCGTAGAACACTAGTAGTATTAATACTGCAAGAGAAAGTACTCAGAATCAGTCAAGTAGTGGTATACCTTCATTATTTCAGAACACTACACCTCTTATAAGAAGAATGGCAGACGACTTTAAGCTACCTATTTTTAAAGGAACCGGTCTTGAAGACCCAGAGCAACATTGGTTTCTCTGTGAAGCTGTATGGATTTCATGTCCCAAATTTGGCATTGGGTCACAAGGGCCTAAGCCCAATGACCATATTCATGAGATTTTGTGTAGTGCCCCTAGACTACTGCAGACATTGAGGGCACCTGCTAAGTGACCCAACTGTTTGAAACATTAATATAATAATCCTTTGATTTTATTTTGAGTATATTTATGATTACGATTGATTGATATATGTGCATTTGGGTAGTTATTGTGAATGGACAATTTCATGTTGTTTAACGATTAACTTTGATATGAAAACTGTACATATGAATGATGCTTAACGACTAGTTGTGCAATTGATTATGTGATTAGACGAAAGAGTAATGATTAAGTAAATTATAGATGCTTAATGAAGCAACAGATTTATAAACCAAATTGTGATTATTGAGGACAGTTCTACTAATTTACGTTTGTGAGAAATGTGTGTAGCGACAGGTGAAACGGTTCACCAACGGACACACAAAGGAATATGAAGGGTCGTAGAGTACGAGTAAATCACACACAGGGAGAGCGATGACGATGTCGACTTCCGACGGAATACCACGCTTGAGCAGATAAGCATTGATCCGCTTGCTCAAGAGGAAAGCGTGAGGGCGTACGAGGTGGGCCACGATGTAGTTGGTCACGTACGAGTTGGGGGGCGCGCAGTGAGAATGGAATCACTCCTCAATGCCATTATTCCCTAATAGCGTGTAGACAGAGGATGGAAGGTAACGGCTCCTGAAATCCCTACATGAAGTTCCCGCAAGTCAAAACGGAAGGATGACGACAGAAGTGCCCGACGGTGCGGTACCCTGCCGAGAATGGAAAGAGTGAATGCAAGGACCCAACGATGTGGTGCCTTGCCGAGGAATGGAAAATATGGATGACTGGACTCGACGGAGTGGTGCCATGTCAGAGAAATTAAATTAAGGAACAAGGAGGCCCAACGGCGCGACATCGGGTCCCTAGTAAAAGTTGATTGCTAAACTTAACTGCGTTGAAATGTATAATTTTGCACCTAGAACTTTACTTAGAAATGCATTTGAGTACTTTAGGCATTTGCACATAAATGATTACTTTGGCATTTAAATAATATTAAGTGTTATTTAGGCATTGCACATGAAAGGATATTCCTGATTACTTAAAAATATTATAATTATTTATTTAGGAGCAAAATGGAATCCTAGGCATGGATACCTAGTCAACTCCACCTACACCACAAATCTAGGAGTTAAGTGAAATATCTAGGGGACAAACATGAGCAAACTTAGGAATGTTGGTGCATCTCCCAGAGAAACTGACACTTGGATGGGTGAGTTGTTTTTCATTAAAGAATTAATTAAATAATTATTTATGCATGAAGCGACATGTGTCACAGGGGATTTTCCTTTAAAAGGGAGACTTTGGGGATGGGTAAAGGACCCAGACCCTGGATGACTATCGTAATATTGAGTTACCTCATGACTTGCTGCTATTAAGGGTTTGGCTGGAAATCTTGGTGGGGGGGAATCCCAAACTAGGTTTCTTGATTTTTTTTGTGTGTGTGAGCTCTACGACCCAAAGCTCGGGGGAGGCCATGCGACTGAAAGCATGAGCCTATGGTTGGGTGGAAAAGCTAACGGTTGCTTCGCCAATGGTTAAACGAGCTTTGCTGGAAGGATCCTACGGAAGACGAAGGCGACAATGGACCGGCCGGATCGGGTTGACAGGTTAAGGTTTTGCTTATTTTTGTTAAGTTATTCACGCTTGTTGGCGGATATTTCTACCCTATAGTTAGGAAACTAAACTATCAACTTGGTTGGGGTGACAGGTAAGTGTACTTATGTCATTACAGAGGTGTTTACAAAAGAAATAGATTACAGATTTAGAGAACATACCTTTTACTGGAGTCTGATCCTAGCTTTGACCCAGTCTTGTGTTCAGCTCTCAAATCCACTTTCTCTCAGCAAACCTGAAACAACAATACCTTCCTCAAACACTTTGGGCAACATATATAAATCATAAAATAAACAAAGATTATGTTTAATATCTAATATTGACCAAAATGAATCCAACTCAAAATGCCATTTTATAACACCTTCAGATTGGAACAAGGAAACACTTCAACCTTTATTTGTCAAAATAGTATGCAGTACAAATATACCTGATAATGAAGCAGGCTCCTGCAACTAGATCCTGGGCTCTGGCTCTGCTCTGGTCTGAATGTCTTCTGCAACAGTTTCTCCATTAACTCATCCTCTCATTCTTTAGTAATCATTTGCATTCATAATTTCTTCTAACCTTGCTCCCTTAGTCTTCTAGGAATTTATAGGTTTAAGGAAGCAGTTCAAGTCGATGAGGAGGTTGGGGAAGTTAAGAAACTGTCTTCAACTAATCCTCTTCGATGGATTAATATATTTTTTAATCATTTTTTAAGGTACACGCGACTATTACACAGTGGAGTAGTGTATAGGGCGCTACTCTATTGTTTAAACAATAGCGCTCATTTAGTTTTAAATTGTGAGCGCTACTTTGATAAGAAGGAGTAGCGTATACATTGATATGGGCGCTACTATTATGCACTGGAGTCGCGTATGGGCGCTAGTCTCTTTAAGTAGAGTAGCGCTCATGCCTCAAAATGGTATTTTTGTATGTTTTCCAGTATTCTCAGGAAATGGGATGAGTTGTAATAACATCCGAGGTCAACATGCTCCTCCATCCAAGTTGTCCTTTTGTGTGATCAGCAGCTCAGGGTGATCACGGACGGAGAGGTGCAAGTTTGACCTATAACAACGCTTTTTATTTTATTTTTCCAATAACTATGATGACTAATTTGTTTGTATGAAGTTGTTAAAGTTTCAGGTTCAGTTCAAGGGGACCATAAAGGAGGGGTCCTACATTTGGTATCAGAGTCGGTCGAGCCTTGAGGGTGACCAACGGCAACGGCTGGATCATTGAATATCTGGCAGCAGCTGGATCAACCATCTGAACAGGTTACATTCATTTATTTACTAATTGCAATTATATAGTTTTGTTTACATTCTGAAGGAGTTTACATTTTATTAGAAAAATAACTTTCGATCTTCCCTCTGTCGATTGTGAATATATGGACAGTGCAATGTTGTTATGGTTCAAATTGTGAATAAAATTTATATTTTAAGAACAATAAGAATTGCGATCCGCCTGACTCTGTTCCTTTTGTTCCTTTCGAACCCTGATACTGTAGTCTGATAAGATCCCTGTATAAATAATTTCTTAATTCAAGTATTGTCAAAAATATCGATACTCTGCCTATATGTATTTGGGTGAAATCTGAACATGACCCGGACGTTTTCAAACGAATCGATAATCTCTTATATAATTTGACCTGGAGTACTAAATCACAGCACGATTCCCATATGAACTTCTCCTTCTTGATCGATTTGGGGAGCCACATCATATTTACTGAAATCTGTTACAACCTGATCACAGGTATTCACAATGTGTTATGACCGACCGACCGTCCTCCTCGTGGAACCCTTTCTTTTGTTTGATCTTTTTATTATTGTTTGGTTGATGCGTTGTGCTCTGTGACTCCTACCTTCGATAGAAGTAATAATTCAATCCGATCGTAAGACTTCTGCATACTCACATCAATCTCTGCCGATTAAAACATTAATATTTCAGATCGTAATTCTTGAGTAGATAATCTTCTCTGTCGGGTATCACGACTTCATCTTGGTAAATCTGGGTATTAATTTATGTCGAATGGAGAATGGTAGATCTGCTTATTTTCTTTAGGCTGAATGGAAAACAATAGATAGTTACTAAATTGATGAGTGCTGAATTGAAATAGTTAGATCTCTGTCTATGGGAGGTATGCCGAATGGAGATCGTGTATCTCTGCATATTTTGATTTTTGATGAATGGTAGCTCTGCCAGTCTGATTGCAAGTGTGTTTCCATTGTTCCTTTGCGGATTAGTTATGGTATGTGTATATATTTCTGCTTGTTGTGAGAAAACGAAGGATCCGCTCCATGTTTCGATTGTTCCCTTGCTGGTCTGATTATGATCTGTGTTTATATTTCCGGTTGGTATGATAAACGAAGGATCCGTTCCACTTGTTTTTGCTGGATTTCAAACTGTGTAATTAATTAGATCTGGAATTTACAGCGATATTGGAAAAGCTTATGCTCTGTAAATTATTTAATTCTGAATATTGACTTTTTGTTTTCAAATAGTTCTGTGTCACATGACCTAACCCCAGAATTCTTCCATGTAAGATGCATGGTTGTGCCGAATGGCATTGGTGCCCTACTGGTGAGTCGGGAAGAGGAAACCCATCTCCCGTTTAAGGAGTCCTCCTTACCTTTAACTCAATCCTACGGATTTTGTTGATTGATATTGCAGTAAGTTTCGGAATTATAATGTCTCAGTATTTATTGCTGCGCCGATTTCCTCTTTTATCTAGCAGACCAGGACTAGTTCCCTTGTTATGCATTTATTTTCGTAATATCTGCTCGCGAGTTACCTTCTTTTGACTGTTGATAAATTCTGTGCCGCTGGATTCTGTGTCCTTGTTGGTTAATTGTTTTCTTTTAAAAAGAAAATGGTCAACCACAGTCACCGCTCCATCTATCTGAGATGGTTATGTAAATTTACGTTGTGTTTGATGAACATTGCAGTTAATATTTTGTTGAGATTATGATCAATCAAAGTGGTGTTTCCATGACTGTCGATTCCGTTTTATTAGCCAGTATTATAGTAAGTATTATAGTAAAGTATTGTTTCGGTGTGCCGATCATGTCTATTGTGGAATAAAAAAAAAAATCTTTAAATTCGCGTGACTATAGTATGAAGAATTGATATGGTGTAAAAATAATGACTCCCCACTGAAACTTGAGTTAACGGATCCGTATCCCTATGCCTTGGAATGGTTAAATCCTTTTAAATTAGGGTGTAAACGCTTAAGTTTAAAATGCATAATTCATGTTATAGTGGTGTGAATTTCAAAGCCTGAATTGTATGGTACAACGACATGTCATGTCGTGTATAGAGTAAATAATCTATCACATGGAGGAAGAGTAAATTGTTGACAGCGTGAATCTCAGATCTAGTTATAATATTTCCATTCCAATCAAGTTTGATCCGATTATATATATCAAATCTTGTATGGCTCGGTTCAGCTATAAATCAATCTTTTAATTATTGACAGTATGGATCTCAGATCCAATTACAACATTGACATTTCGATTGAGTTCGATCCGATGGTATTAAAATCTTCTTATGGCTCGATCCCTTCCACCCAACGTTTCCAGATCTTCAAATCAAGTGCAATCGAGCTTGAAGTTTGTATTGATCCCTTTGATAATGCGTCAGGATTCGAGAAATGGGATTGTAAATCGAGATTTCCAACCTCTGTATGGATCCCACGACGGTTTTTTTAAATTTCTTCTGCAGCTTCGTTTAAATCTAAACCAGGGTATCGTGTGGTATCTATCTCTGGGTTTTAGTGTTGTTCTAAAACCAGATCTCTGAATGTTTACCACAGATCTCTAAGTACCCATTTGATCAATTCTTGATACCAGCGTTCTGATATGCACCACTCGTCTGGAGACTAGATCGACCCTTCCACTCGTGGCCTTTTTAAATTTCACCTGCGTTTCTGTCAAGAGACACTCTCCTCCAGAATCGTATCACGACCTAACCTTGCTAATTCATTTGCTTGCACAAATCCTACCTGGATTTACATGAAGGTATGATTTTATAGCTACCGGACTCATTCCATTGGTGAATACCGACGCCCATTTAGCACCTCCTTCTTTTTCTTAAAATTCTCTGTGGTTAATTTCGATCCCATGGCGCCTTCCAGGGTGGATTAAGAGCTGAAATTATTGTTATTTGAATCCAAGTTTAAATATCAACGCAGGGCGCGTTTCCAGATCCACATCAATCGTGACATGTAGTTTCCTGCAATTTTGTTTCTCTGTACTTTATGCACATTAATTCTAGAACTGTTGCGAAGGTCGATTTTGTGATTTCAAGCTTTTTGTCAAATTATGCGTTTATAAGTTGTTAGGATAGTGCTTTACGTTTCTTGTATGATTCCTTATTTGTTAGTTAAGATTAGTGAACTAAGAATTATGGTTCTCCTTCGACCTATTGATAATATGATTTCATTCAATCTTAGTATGGGAATACTATCATATGTTAGAAGATATTCACCTAGTGAGAGTTTACTTTACTTTTAACATTGTCAGAATTTTAGTTGATGAATTTAGATTTCAAACTGCACTTTATATAATTCAAATGCAATTTTATGATATATTAATTGATAACCGATATTTCATCTTAAATAGGAGATTATATGTACACCTATTCAAAATGGAATTAATTAAAACTATATGTATAAATAATAATAATAATAATAATAAATACGTTTAAGTTAGAACCCATTTTATTTATAAATATAAATATAAATAAAGGAGTGGTCTTGTGTTCATAATTTAAATAATTGCTTTCACATAAGGATTCAACTATCTTCATTTCTATGGTAACGATTCCTCAAACGGACCTTCATATTTAACTCAACATTGAATAAGGAGTTATGTTAGTAGGAAGTAATTAGGTATATTTCTAGTTTAGGTTGTCCGGGTTTCAAAAAAATGAAAAAAAAAATGATGAAAAAAAGGGGCTAACTAGAGTTGTGAGTTGAATTGTTACGCATCAAATTGGAATGGTGGGATATAGTTTGAAATGGAGTTAAATTGTCTATGAGTATGATGAATTTTGAAAGGGATAATATTAGGGAAATAAGATGATTATATGTATGTAGAATGGAAATTATTATTATGGTTGGGAATGTGGTTTCCATTATTTTTTTAAAATGAAATGATAGGTTAAATTGAAATTCAAGGCTTTTTTTTAAAGTAAACATCTATTCAAGGAGATCAAGGGTATTAGCTTACTTTAGTATAGAGAAATGCTATATATAAAATAAAATAAAAATCTTATGACCTTTGAAGTCTCTACATAATTACTAATAAAAAAATGTGTTATCATGAATTGATGGTGTTAATACATTAGATTTACCTATTGAAATAGGTTTCTTAACAATTGTATTAGTAAAACAAAACTGACATCACCATTACCCATATGTTTACGATAGATAGTGTGTAATTGTGTTAAGAAAGCAGGGTGAACAAAAAAAAAGAAAAAAAAAAGGGGGAATATACATGAACTATTTAGGGATGGGATATCTATCTTAAGGATGTTTAGGTATTGTGTTGGACATGGTGGAAATGAACGAATATATGTGAAGATCTAGGGAAAGGTAGATGAAGGTACATCGTAACCCGACATAAATAATGTGTAAGATATAATAGAAGGTAAATAGTGGTTATAACATTCAATTAATTGGTCGCATATGATATTAATGCTTAGGACAATGGGCATGAGATGCCATACGGAGGATTTTAGATTGTTGAAGATGTTATAGCAATGAATAAATTACTTTAACAATAAATGTGAATTATTAGTACGATATGAAGATAACTAATGTTGAGTGCATTCTGAAATACCAATAAAGGTAAGTTGATTGAAAAAATAAAAAATAAAAAAATGATTGGATAACTATTGGGTGGCTATTGACGCAATGCTGCTTGTAGGTAATTTGGACATTGTAGACCTTTGTGGATGACTAGAAGGTATAGAAAATATAATTTGATACTAACAATTATGAAGGAATTATTGGATCTGTATTACGCAATGATACGATTAAGTCCCGAGGGTGTATTGGAACCATTCTAAGTGATATAGAAAACTAATGATTGAACCACTAGTGATTATGGCCATGATTGTTGGAGAAATATAGAAGAGAATGACAAGAACATGAGAATAGGAAATTAAAAGTTAAGCCTAGTGTCATAAGTACGAGAACAAAAATTTAAACTTCAGGACGAAGTTCTATACAAGAGGGGGTGTATGTAATGCCCCTAAAATGACTGTGGACTTTAAGGGCACCTGTCGAGTGACCCGGCGGAACAGACTTCAATAAAGTGGCCCTTCGAGTTAGGATGTGTCTTAATAAGGGAGAATCACCTGATGATGTGCATGACTATAGTTGATAAATGAATTAATGAATTAAATTATATGTGTGGAGTGGGATAATTGATTGATTAGTTCTTGCTTAAATGCTTATCCTTGATTGATCAAGTCAAAGTACAGCAGGACAGTTACAGTCCTAGCTCTGTCACTTGGGAGGACGCAATTGAGATGCGTCATAGCTGTCCGCATTTATTCTGAACTTCGGGACGAAGTTCTAAATAAGTAGGGGTGTATGTAGTGCCCCTAGACTACTGCAGACATTGAGGGCACCTGCTAAGTGACCCAACTGTTTGAAACATTAATATAATAATCCTTTGATTTTATTTTGAGTATATTTATGATTACGATTGATTGATATATGTGCATTTGGGTAGTTATTGTGAATGGACAATTTCATGTTGTTTAACGATTAACTTTGATATGAAAACTGTACATATGAATGATGCTTAACGACTAGTTGTGCAATTGATTATGTGATTAGACGAAAGAGTAATGATTAAGTAAATTATAGATGCTTAATGAAGCAACAGATTTATAAACCAAATTGTGATTATTGAGGACAGTTCCACTAATTTACGTTTGTGAGAAATGTGTGTAGCGACAGGTGAAACGGTTCACCAACGGACACACAAAGGAATATGAAGGGTCGTAGAGTACGAGTAAATCACACACAGGGAGAGCGATGACGATGTCGACTTCCGACGGAATACCACGCTTGAGCAGATAAGCATTGATCCGCTTGCTCAAGAGGAAAGCGTGAGGGCGTACGAGGTGGGCCACGATGTAGTTGGTCACGTATGAGTTGGGGGGCGCGCAGTGAGAATGGAATCACTCCTCAATGCCATTATTCCCTAATAGCGTGTAGACAGAGGATGGAAGGTAACGGCTCCTGAAATCCCTACATGAAGTTCCCGCAAGTCAAAACGGAAGGATGACGACAGAAGTGCCCGACGGTGCGGTACCCTGCCGAGAATGGAAAGAGTGAATGCAAGGACCCAACGATGTGGTGCCTTGCCGAGGAATGGAAAATATGGATGAATGGACTCGACGGAGTGGTGCCATGTCAGAGAAATTAAATTAAGGAACAAGGAGGCCCAACGGCGCGACACCGGGTCCCTAGTAAAAGTTGATTGCTAAACTTAACTGCGTTGAAATGTATAATTTTGCACCTAGAACTTTACTTAGAAATGCATTTGAGTACTTTAGGCATTTGCACATAAATGATTACTTTGGCATTTAAATAATATTAAGTGTTATTTAGGCATTGCACATGAAAGGATATTCCTGATTACTTAAAAATATTATAATTATTTATTTAGGAGCAAAATGGAATCCTAGGCATGGATACCTAGTCAACTCCACCTACACCACAAATCTAGGAGTTAAGTGAAATATCTAGGGGACAAACATGAGCAAACTTAGGAATGCTGGTGCATCTCCCAGAGAAACTGACACTTGGATGGGTGAGTTGTTTTTCATTAAAGAATTAATTAAATAATTATTTATGCATGAAGCGACATGTGTCACAGGGGATTTTCCTTTAAAAGGGAGACTTTGGGGATGGGTAAAGGACCCAGACCCTGGATGACTATCGTAATATTGAGTTACCTCATGACTTGCTGCTATTAAGGGTTTGGCTGGAAATCTTGGTGGGGGGGAATCCCAAACTAGGTTTCTTGATTTTTTTTTTGTGTGTGAGCTCTACGACCCAAAGCTCGGGGGAGGCCATGCGACTAAAAGCATGAGCCTATGGTTGGGTGGAAAAGCTAACGGTTGCTTCGCCAATGGTTAAACGAGCTTTGCTGGAAGGATCCTACGGAAGACGAAGGCGACAATGGACCGGCCGGATCGGGTTGACAGGTTAAGGTTTTGCTTATTTTTGTTAAGTTATTCACGCTTTTTATTTTATTTTTCCAATAACTATGATGACTAATTTGTTTGTATGAAGTTGTTAAAGTTTCAGGTTCAGTTCAAGGGGACCATAAAGGAGGGGTCCTACATTTTGTCAAATTGATGTTAAGGGTCAAAATATTTCCTAAGAGGAAAATTACTAGTTTCCTAGGTTGAGGGTGGAAGCTTTGGGATTTGAGATAAGGAGGATAATAAATGATGTTTGCACATTAGAATGGCATAAATATTTAATAAAGGATCTAAATAAATAAATACAAGATAAAATCAAAGTAGCAATTGATCATGAAGACACATGGAGTATGTGGGACCCACACAAGCTAGATTTGTTATGCCACATGACATCCTACTCTTGCCATTTCGAATCCATAAGAAGCCAAATGTTCTTGGGGTGAGTTAGAAGGTAAATATACTTTGCATGAGTCATGTAAGGTCAAATTGGAGTGGAAGAATAACTCCCATGGAAGAGGAAGAGGCAATTTGGAGCTAGTGAGACACCTGGGCTAGATTCCCTAGCTCTATGACAACAATGATGAAGATGTTATGACACCTATGACACAAATCAGACCTGAGGGATGACATATGACATTTATTACATTTCAGGGCTAAAAATATCCTCCAAGAGGGCGCTCAAGTGAGTTACAGCAGCCAAAGGGACATCAATTCGAATTGGGAGAAGGAGAGGGCTAAAATTGGAAGGACAAGTGGCATACTTGGGAATCTCTTCCCCAATTGAGTTGGCATGAATATCTTGGAAGGAATTATAACCATGTAGGACATTAGAATTTTATAAAATTCATTAACAAAGAAGAATGGAAGCTTTTGATCATTTGAGAAAAATTGCATTTGTGAAGAGAGAGCTAGTGGATGACTAGTTTCTTGCCTTAGCCAATTTCGAGGGTGAAAGATTCCCATCCAAGTTGGTGTTTGAGAGGCCAATAAAGTATTTCATGGATATTTTATGGATATTTTATTTGTAGGTATCAGCTACAGGGCAGCTCGTGGTTTTGTTTAGTGCAGCACCATCTCTCAACCATTTCCATTTTTGAAGGCATATTCATGCTCCTTGAGGGATTGCGCTTTGGGTGAGCTCTTGTATTTCTTGGGAGAGCTTCTCATGATGTATTTATGATTGTAACAATATTTATATACTCTTTTATTCATCTTCAGAAAGTCTCAGGTCTAAATACCAAGTGGTTGTATGTAAAAATGATGATTAATGAGCAAACAATGACCATTTCCCCACTACATTGATGTATGCCATTATAATGTTGATGATTTCGAATAAAATAATGTTTCTCCGATATATTTTTTATTAATGGACTTCCATTGATGTGTATTACAAGTTTCATATTCATTACTTGAGCATTTGAAGTCATTATACTCAGTTTATTTGCATTTGGAGAAGATTTGGTGCCATTTCCCCAAGGGTCGAATTAGTGGTTTTTGTTGTTGTTTGGGAGAGGGTTGGAACATACTTAATAAATAATTAATGGTGAATTTTGGACCTTAATAACATCCTTGATACATCCCCTACCTATTTTTATAAATTTGAGTGGGTTTAGAAGCATTTGGGAATCCATTTTCAATACTTACCCCGAGGGGATTTGAACCCCAAATTGCTAGTAAAATTACATACTTGGTCCAAAATATTAAGAGAGTTTGCAGAAGTCTTTTGGTAGCCGTATATCATCCCTGAACATCATATTCAAGTCCTAATATCAATCACATACCTTCTTAGAATATTTGGGATCATTTGGGGCAAATTTGGGACCTAGGCATCAAAACTAGTCAAAGGTCGAAATTGGGGAAAAAGTGAAAAATTGGGCATTTTGATAAAAAAAAATTAAAAAGGGTCATTACAGTGGTATCAGAGCATGGTCCTTGCACCTGTGAGTTAATATCATACATTGAAGAATAAGTTGAAGCCATTTCTTACTATTATGATGAATCCTATGAGTACAATTCTTATGAGGAATATGCAGATGCTTGCGAACAATATGAAGCTGAATGTGAATGGTTTGAGGAAGAGGTGCCATCATGCAACACTTCTTACAATTTCAGGAGGGATGAAGATTATGATTATGATTATGATTATGACCCTATGTATGATAAATATGAGTATGTCACACCACCAAAGGATAATTCTATGAATGAGTTACAAAGATGGAGAGCAACATATACAACCTTGCCCCAACAATATCAGAAATATCTTGATGTGTTTAAGGGAAATACAAAAAAAGCCCCTCCTTTCGAATAATTTGTTGATTGGATGTTTGCAAATAGGCCCAAAAATGAAGATGTGGAGTTAGTGAAGAAAGGTTTGTGCCATTCTTGTAAAGAACCTTGGAGAGAGTATCATATATGTGTGAGTGAAATGTGGGTGAGTGAAAAGTTCAATGAAATATCTGAAGCTTCCGCGAAGGCATGTATGTCCTACTTGAGGAGCGTTTTTGGGAATTCTTCAAAAAGAGATTCCAAATATATTGATACTAAGGAAAACAAGTAGCAAAATGTATCAGCTTGCTTGAAGGGGTAAAAGGAAGAGACCTCACAAGAGCATGAAGAAGATTCTATTGAAAATATTGAAGATCAATTCGAGACACATTCTACTTTGGACATGAATCAAGGAGCATCTACTGATGGATGCTTGAACTATGAAAGATTAACTACTGATGGGTGTTCACACCTCTATGTTGGTGACATAGCGATCACTTTTGATAGTATTGTTGCAAGACAAAATTCCCCTACGCATGAAAATGAAGACCTTGTAGCAGTTGAAGAAGAAACAAGATCAACTTCCCCGTCACCACTTGAGCTTCATGAAGTTGGTCCAAGTAAGAAGGAAGAAGATGAGGAGGTTCATTTGTAAGATCCTCACTTTCTTGAAGGGTCCTTAAAGATGAATGAAAAGAAGATCCAAGAGTCCCTCAGCATTGTCCATGACACTCCAGCATTGGTGTCAAATTCTTGTTGGAGAGATAATTCATTGGAGGAAACATCCTTCCTTGAAGACATGGAGAAGATTCAAAGAGCAATATGCCACATCAAAGGTAATTTCATGTCTTTTTTTTTATAGAAACCATTTGTTTGAGCTTAATGAATTGTTACATGATGCATACTTGAAGAATAATGAGGATAATCATAAGCTCACAATTCAAAATGAACAACTTCTTGAAAAGTTGCAAGATACTTGTTTTTCCTCCTATGTTTCAGATTGTCAAATGGTAGATTGTTTGGAGGATTCTCATGACATGGTGGATCATGAGAAATGTGGAAATTTGAATGTGCTTGATGTGTTTGCAGATGAACTTGAATAGATACAAACACTTGATGTTGTGGAAGAGGAACTTGAATTGTCTATTGATGAAGGTTATGCAATTTTTAAAGAAGAGCATGATTCATCTACATTGGAACCAATCTATGACAAAGGTTTCACACTTTTGAAGGATTTGCATGATACTACCCGTATGGATCCTTCCCATGATGAAAATTCTGCACTTTTTGATCATTTGGGTGAGTTAGTTCATTCTCCTACATCCTACAATTCCATGTTTTGCAGCATTAGTCTCAATGAAGTATGGGTGAAAGGGTTCTTTTTTATGGTTCCACGTGAGGAGTATGGAACTCCTAGATTTACCTTCTATGATGACATGGTTGGAGCACATTCTTATTCACATTTGCAGCAGCATAATTTGTTACTTTATGATGGTGCACATCTACATGGATGCACCTATGATATGCATTTGAGTCACTTGAAGACTCATGGTTTTTCTTGCTCAACACTTGGTTCATTTGATGTTGGAGGAGTGAATAGATTTATGATTGGAGAAAAAATTTGTTGGAAGCCACATACTTTGTTATATATTTATGATTCTCACATTCATGGATGTATGGTTGAGACTTCTTTGAGTCATTTGAAGTCTCCTTGTTTTTTCTGCTCATTATTTGGTTCAGATTTTAGTGGAGATTCTTCATTCACTTCTTGGATGAAAGAATACATGGCTGAATATTTTGATTCATATCATATCCTTCTGGAGCAGCATTATAGGACATGGTATCCTCACCTATGTCATTGGAGAAGATTTGATTGGTTACTTGTTGATTGTATGCACTTGGAAAATGGTGGTCTACTTGCTTGGAGGTATAAGCACTTTCATGACTCTTTGATGAAGCATCTTCTTCATGTACATTTTCATTATGTTGTTATGTACCTTGATGATATATATTTTGTACTCATGATGTTTGGAAGAATGCATACAAGAAAATGGGATCCATGAATCCTCTTATCTAATGGTATGGGTTGGAAAGCACTCTTAATTGTTGGGGTGCAATACAAGCAATGGGACCTTGGAATAATTTTGGTTTCATTGGTTTCAATTTTTTTGGGGAAACAAGTAGTATGGGAAATGGATTTCCCACTTAATAAAGTGATTTTAATCAGAGTAGTCCAGTAGCAAGCATGGTGGTTCCTCTCTAGAATCTTCATGGAATCTCAAAGACTCAAAGTTGGGCAACTGAGTGACAACTTCAAAGAATTATACAAAAAGCAGGTTCTTCAACACCCATGTTTGAAATTGCTTGAGGACAAGCAATATTGGGAAGGGAGGATTTGTCATGTCCCAAATTTAGAATTGGGTCACAAGGGCCTAAGCCCAATGACCATATTCATGATATTTTGTCAAATTGATGTTAAGGGTCAAAATATTTCCTAGGAGGAAAATTACTAGTTTCCTAGGTTGAGGGTGGAAGCTTTGGGATTTGACATAAGGAGGATAATAAATGATGTTTGCACATTAGAATGGAATAAATATTTAATAAAGGAGATAAATAAATAAATACAAGAGAAAATAAAAGTGGCAATTGATAATGAAGACACATGGAGGATGTGGGACCCACACAAGCTAAATTTTCCATGCCACGTGGCATCCAACTCTTTCCATTTCGAATCCATAAGAAGCCAAATGTTCTTGGGGTGAGTTAGAAGGTCAAGATACTTGGAATGAGTCATGTAAGATCGAGTTGGAGTGGAATAATAACTCCCATGGAAGAGGAAGAGGCAATTTGGAGCTAGTGAGACACATGGACTAGATTCCCTAGCTCTATGACAACAATGATGAAGATGCTATGACACCTATGACACAAATCAGACCTGAGGGCTGACATATGAAATTTATGACATGTTAGGGCTAAAAATAGCCTCCAAGTGGGTGCTGAAGTGAGTTAGGGCATCTAAAGAGACATCAATTCGAATTGGGAGAAGGAGAGGGCTAGAATTGGAAGGACAAGTGGCATACTTGGGAATCTATTCCCAAATTCAGTTGGCAAGAATCTCTTGGAAGGAATTCGACCCATGTAGGAAATTCGAAGTTTATAAAATTCATTAACAAATAATAATGGCATCTTCTGATCAGTTGAGAAAAATTGCATTTGTGAAGAGAGAGCTAGTGGATGATTAGTTTCTTGCCTTAGCTAATTTCGAGGGTGAAAGATTCCCATCCAAGTTGGTGTTTGGAGAGGTCACTCAGGTATTTCATGGAGCTTTAATGGAGTTTGTATTTGTAGGTATCAGCTACAGGTCATCTCGTGGTTTTGTTTAGTGCAACACCATCTCTCAACCATTTCCAGTTTTGAAGGCATATTCATGCTCCTTAAGGGATTGTGCTTTAGGTGAGCTCTTATATTTCTAGGGAGAGCTTCCCATGATGTATTTATTATTGTAATAAGCTTATATACTATGTTCTTCATCTTCAGAAAGCATCAGGTCCAAATACCAAGTGGTTGTATGTAAAAATGATGATTAATGAGCAAACAATGACCATTTCCCCACTACATTGATATATGCCATTATAATGATGATGATTTAGAATAAAATAATTTTTATCTGATATATTTGTGATGAATGTATTGAAATTTATGTGTATTACAAGTTCCATATTCATCACTTGATCCGGATTTTATGAGCAGAACAAAATGAATATAGATTACTATCATATGCTTAACACAAAATAACAGAGATACAATAAAACGGGTTTTCTATTCAATAAAGGAATAAGCTAAAACTGTAAAATGCAACGGAAAACAAGCTTGCTGGAATGGTGGCGGCTTATCTCTGAGAAGAGATGTGACAGTTGCACTCATTCGCAAGAAGATAGTTACAATGAGGCTCTCAAGGCCTTTTTACAATAAACATGAATGTCAAAAACCCTAGACATCCAAAAACCTAACCCTAGGAGATGAAGCGCCAAAAGTCATGTGGGCCCCGTTTGGGTAAGTTAGTACATCAAATTCCCAGGGTCGTAACTTTTGCATACAATCTCTGTTTGGGGCGCTCGGTAGCCCATTGGAAAGGTCTATCCGAGATTTACAACTTTCGACTAGATTCTAATGAATGCCATTGGCAACTATTTGGCCCCCCAAATCACCAAAAAAGGTCGTTTAGGGCCTCAAAACGGCGTCGGAAGTTCAGGACCTGAAAAAACTACAAAAAATAGTAAATTACCAAAATTGCCATAAAACTGTTTTGAGCCAGTTGGAAAGGCGGGTGGCCACTGATATCCACCTGGATCAATCCTCCCTCCTTAGGAAGCAATGGTCTCCATTGCGTTGAGTTCCCCCATCAGATGAGGAAATTTCTGCTGAATTTGGCCCCAGGTGAGCCACTTGCCTTGGTGCAGGAGCTGCCCTGCTTTGACAACTTGATAAAGCTGGATCCTTTGATGTTGAGTGCCCTTGATTTGTGTGTCCACAATATGATCACTGGATGCCTGTTGCAGGAAATTGGGGTTGAGCTTTGTTGGTGTCAACTGCTCTGCTAACTCTGAGGTGTCCAATAATGGTGGGAAATATGGCCAAAGGAGAGCCACGTTGAAGACTGGATGCATACCAAGGAAGGGGGGAATGTTGAGCTCGAAAGCATTGTCACCCACTGCCTTGGTGATGGTGTACGACCCATAACGAAGTGGGTGAAGCTTCCGATGGGGACCTGTAAGGCGTTCTTTCTGCAAATGCAACCAAACTTTGTCTCCCACCTGAAACTTATGTGTCACCTGATGTTGATCATGGCGCTGCTTGTACTTGGAATTAGACTTCTGTAGAATATCCTGAACCTGTTGGCGGATATGCTGGATCCGTTCAATGAACAGGGTGGCTTTGTCGGCTTCAGGGGATGAGTCGGCCGAGGTGGTCGCCAGGGGAAGTGCAACATCCATGGGGCTGAATGGTTGGAATCCCAACCCCACCTGAAAGGGGTTGTGGCCAATTGAACTATGCAGGTCTTAGTTGTAGCTATGCTAGACATAGGGAAGACTCTCATCCCATGTGCGGGGGTGTGTTGAATTGTACATGCACAGGATATGTACGACCATCCGGTTGACGACCTCGGTTTGGCCGTCTGTCTGGGGGTGGAAGGCATTGGATTTGGTGAGCTTGGTATCCAGCAATGAGCAAAGGCTTGACCAGAATGAGCTGAGGAACCGACTGTCATGGTCTGAGATAATGGTCTGTGGGATCCCAAAATGTACCCATACTCGTTCAAAGAAGAGCTTGGCAGTGGCTTCTGCTGTGATGTTCTTCTTGCAGGCGGCTAGAATCGCCATCTTGGAAAAGCGATCAACAAACACAAAAAACACAGTCGTCTCCCCTCTTGGTGGACGAAAGGCCCGACATGTAGTCCATTGAGATGGATTCCGACGGCCTGTCAGGAGTAGGCAGAGGGGTGTACAAGCCCTGTTTCTTAGTGGTCGGTTTGGCAATAATGCAAGCAGTGTAGGACCTGATATACTTGCCAACATCCTGTCAAAGTTTTGGCCAGTAGAAATGTTTCTGCAACATTGCCACTATCTTTTCGACGCCAAAGTGTCCTGCCACCCGACTGTAGTGAGCTTCCCATATCAGCTTCGCGTGCTTGCTTGATGGAATGCAGAGATGGCCCAGACGACACAACAACCCATCCTGAAGATGGAAATTAACGACCATTGAGTTGGTGCCCAACATTTGGTAGGTGGTGGAGAAGTCAGGGTCTGTCTCGTAGAGGTGGGGCCATCCGGAGGTCTCGTGGCCGCAAGAGTCTAGCACCGTGGTGAGTGTCGCGACTGGAGGTCGACTGAGGCAGTCAGCAACTCGGTTGGTACTCCCTATTTTATATTTGAGTTTGAGGTGGAACTGCTGTAAGTATGTTGACCACTTCTAATGGCGGTCATTCCGCAACTTTCCTTGGGTCTGCATGAACTGTAGTGGCTGTGATCAATGTGGATGATTGTCTCCTTCCCAAGAATGTAATGTCTCCACTGGTAGCAGGCTTGCACAATGGAGTACATTTCTTTGCCATAAGTAGGGTACTTACAGACAACATCTGATAGTGTCTCACTATGATATGCCACAGGGTGACCGTGTTGAGTGAGAACGGCGCCCACAGCATAATCTGAAGCATCTGTCTCGATCTCAAAGGGATGTTGCAGGTTCGGTAATGAGAGTACCGGCGATGAGCACAAACTCTTCTTTAAGTCATCGAAGGCTTGTTGTTGGGATAGGCCCCACACAAATTTTGCCTTACCGCCACCCTTGGTTACTTGGCTGAGGGCCCATGTGATATGAGAGAATCCCAGCACGAACCGGCAATAGAAATTGGCGAGGCCCAAGAAGCTCCGAAGTTCAGTGAGTGTGGTTGGGGTGGGCCAGTCATGAATGACCTGGATCTTGGCTGGATCCACATGCACACCATGTCAATTAATGATGTAGCCTAAGTAATGGACCCTGTCCATGCCGAATGAGCATTTTTCCAAGTTTGCATATAGTTTGTGCTGCCGCAGGGTGTGCAGAACCTACTGAATATGTTGCAAGTGTTCCACCCAAGTCTTGCTGTAGATGAGGATGTCATCCATATACACCACTACAAAATTATTGGTGAAAGGTCGTAGGATATCGTCCATCATCCTCATAAAAGTTGCTGGAGCATTTGTCAAACCAAAGGGCATGACCAGCCATTCAAAAAGACCTTCTTTTGACTTGAAGGCAGTCTTCCATACATCTATCTGTTCTATTGGGACCTGGTGGTAGCCAGACTTCAGATCAATCTTACTGAAGTATTTGACCCCCGTGAGCTGATCAAGGAGGTCATCGATTCGGGGAATTGGGTATCGGTTGCGGACTGTGATTTTATTCACGGCCCGGTAATCAACGCAGAGTCACCAGGTCCCATCTTTCTTCTGCAATAGCACGATTGGGCTTCCACAAGGTGATGAGCTGGGACGGATTTTCCCCTTGTGGAGCAATTCTTGGATCTGCCTCTTGATCTCCTTATTTTCCAACAGAAAGAAACGATAGACTGGCCCATTGGGTAGCAGTGCGCCTGGGGTCAGATCGATGGGATGCTTGACCTGGCAGTGCAGAGGTACCCCGGTAGGAGAGGAGAAGATCTCTAAGTATTCTTCCACCACCTTATCCACTTGCTTCTATTGTGTGGAGAGATTGGTCGTGGAGGCCCTAGATGTGGCTACGATCTTTCTCTCACTCTGAGAGCGAATCACGAAGAAGACAAATTTCCTGTTCTGAGAGATTACCTTCCTGCATTGCTTGGCAGAGATCAAGGAAATAGCACTAGGAGGGCCTGCCTTGGGTATCCTGTACAATTTTCTGTTGAAATAAATAATGACACTATGAGGCCTGGACTCATATACAGCATGACGTTTCCATAAATAAGGTTGGCCCAAAAGAACATTTGAAACTTCAAGAGGAGCAACATCACACAATACCTCATCCTTGAAGGGCTTGATGTCGTACGACAGTCGACACTATTGGCTGACACAGAGATCACTTCCTTTGCGGAGCCATCCAATGGTGTAGGGTTGCGGGTGCGGCATTGTCGGCAGGGCCAGGCACTTAATGACCTCTACTGAGATTAGGTTCTTTTGGCTACCACTGTCAATGATGAAGTGCAGCGGGGTGCCTTTTACCCACATCTGTGAATGGAAGAGGCATTCTCCTTCTTCTGACTCATCTGGTTCATCAGGATGGAGATTGGTGGTAGCAATGGTGGCACTGGGTTCCGCGTCGATGATCCATCTTCCCATTTCTGGTTCAGACTCAGAGTCAGAATCCACATCTGATTCAGATGCTTTTACTTTGGCCACCAACGACTGCTTTGAGCGGCAGTCAACAGTGTTATGCCGAGGGCTCTTATGGAAGTCGAACCACTTCCTAGTATCTTTCTTTGTCTTTCCAGTGTCCTTCTTTGCTTCCGGCTTGGACTGGTTGTCCTGATACTGTCCATCTTTGCTCTATCCTTTATTCTGTGGGTTGGGGCCGCCCTTTCCTGTCTTTTGTTGTGAGGGGTTCCCAGGCCCAAATTGCCACGTCTTTTGTTTGAGCTTCTGCTCGATTTTGACGGCATATCGGTAGGCCGCACCCAAGGAAGAGATGTCCAAAAATTCCATTTCGGTCTATATGTATCTATGCAAACCACCGTGATACTTGAGCACCAAATGTCATTTTGAATCTTTGATACCCATCTTGGTGCGCAAGGCATGGAAGGTATTTGTGAACTCTGGCACTGCTTGGTCTCTTTCTTGTCGCAGTGTGGTCCATTTGGTATACAAGTCGTCATAACTTCCAACAGGGTAGTATTGTTCCTTAATAGCATCCCTGAAGAATTCACAGGTGGTCGTGACTGAAAATAATGAGGTTTCCTCTGTGTCCTTTTGCTCGCAGAAAGTTTACCACCAATTTTTGACATGGGGAACAGTTTTGAGGAGCGCAAAAGTAATCTTTTCTCTATTCGAAAAGTTATGGACAGAAAAATACCCGTCTAGTAGATTCAACCACTTATCTACAGCATCTGCGTCTATCTGACCTTCAAATATAGGAATATCGAAGTTGATTTGTACCTTAAAGGGGGCGGCGCCTCCGCTCAAGGAAGATGCGTCGCTTGTTGGTAGCCACCGAAGGATTTGCGTGAAACTGTCCATCATCTCGTTCCTTTGTTGCGTGAGGGATTCTTCAAGCAACATTTTGAAAGGATCTCCTGTCCTGTCATCTTTCTTTTCTCCTGCCATGAGAGGTCGCTTGGCGTGCGAGAGCTTTTTTCCTCAAGAGAAATAAGCTCGAGACCTAATTCTTTGTACCCTGACCTCGTTGGGGACATGCAATAAGACGACAAGGAGCAGACCGCTCTGATACCATTGATCCGGATTTTATGAGTAGAACGAAATGAATACAAATTATTATCAAATGCTTAACACAAAATAACAGAGATACAGTAAAACGGGTTTTCTATTCAATAAAGGAATAAGCTAAAACTGTAAAATGCAGCGGAAAACAAGCTTGTTGGGATGGTGGCGGCTTATCTCTGAGAAGAGATGTGACGACTGCGCTCATTCGCAAGAAGATTGTTACAATGAGGCTCTCAAGGCATTTTTACAATAAACATGAATGTCAAAAACCTTAGACATCCAAAAACCTAACCCTATGAGATGAAGCGCCAAAAGTCATGTGGGCCCCGTTTGGGTAAGTTAGTACATCAACTTCCAGGGGTCGTAACTTTTGCATACGATCTCCGTTTGGGGCGCTCGATAGCTCGTTGGAAAGGTCTATCCGAGATTTACAAATTTCAACTAAAACCAAATGTATGTTGTAGGCAGCCATTTGGTCCCCCAAATCGCCAAAAAAAGTCGTTTAGGGCCTCAAAACGGCCCCGGAAGTTCAGGACCCGAAAAAACTGATAAAAATAGTAAATTACCAAAATTGCCAGAAAACTATTTTGAGCTAGTTGGAAAGGTGGGTGGCCACTGATATCCACCTAGATCATCACTTGAGCATTTGAAGTCATTATACTTAGTTTATTTGCATTTGGAGAAGATTTGGTGCCATTTCCCCAAGGGTCGAATTAGTGGTTTTTGTTGTTGTTTGGGCGAGGGTTGGAACAGAGTTAATAACTAATTAATGGTGCATTTGTGACCTTAATAAAATCCTTGATACATACCCTACCTATTTTCATAAATTCGAGTGGTTTTCGAGGCATTTGGGAAGCCATTTTCAGTACTTACCCCGGGGGGATTTGAACCCCAAATTGCTAGTAAAATTACATACTTGGTCCAGAATCTTAAGAGAGTTTGCAGAAGTCTTTTGGTGGCCATATATCATCCATGAACATCATATTCAAGTCCTAATATCACTCATATACCTTCTCAGAATATTTGGGATCATTTGGGGCAAATTTGGGACCTAGGCATCAAAACTAGTCAAAAGTCGAAATTGGGGAAAAAGTGAAAAATTGGGCATTTTAATAAAAAAAATTAAAAAGGGATATTACAATGGTATCAGAGCATGGTCCTTTCACCTGTAATTTAATATCATACATTTAATAATAAGTTTCAGCCATGTCTTGCTATTATGATGAATCCTATGAGTACAATTCTTACGAGGAATATGCAGATGCTTATGAACAATATGAAACAGAATGTGAATGGTTTGAGGAAGAGGTGCCATCATGCAACACTTCTTACAATTTCAGGAGGAATGAAGATTATGATTATGATTATGACCCTAAGTAAGATAAATATGAGTATACCACACCACCAAAGGATAATTCTATGAATGAGTTACAAAGATGGAGAGCAACATATACAACCTTGCCCCAACAATATCAGAAATATATTGATGTGTTTAAGGGAAATACAAAAAAATCCCCTCCTTTCGAAGACTTTGTTGATTGGATGTTTGCAAATAGGCCCAAAAATGAAGATGTGGAGTTAGTGAATAAATATTTATGCCATTCTTGTAAAGAACCTTGGAGAGAGTATCATATATGTGTGAGTGAAATGTGGGTGAGTGAAAAGTTCAATGAAATATTTGAAGCCTCTGCGAAGGCATGTATGTCCTACTTGAGGAGCGTTTTTGGGAATTCTTCAAAAAGAGATTCCAAAGATATTGATACTAAAGAAAACAAGGAGCAAAATGCATCAGCTTGCTTGAAGGATCAAAAGGGAGAGACCTCACAAGAGCATGAAGAAGATTCTATTGAAAATATCGAAGATCAATTCAAGACACATTCTACTTTGGACATGAATCAAGGAGCATCTACTGATGGATGCTTGAACTATGAAGGAGTACCTACTGATGGGTGCTCACACCTCTATGTTGGTGACATAGAGATCACTTTTGACAGTATTGTTGCAAGACAAAATTCCCCTAAGCATGAAAATGAAGACCTTGTAGTAGTTGAAGAAGAAACAAGATCAACTTCCCCATCACCACTTGAGCTTCATGAAGTTGGTCCAAGTAAGAAGGAAGAAGATGAGGAGGTTCATTTGAAAGATCCTCATTTTCTTGAAGGGTCCTTAAAGATGAATGAAAAGAATATCCAAGAGTCCCTTAGCATTCTCCATAACACTCAAGCATTGGTGTCAAATTCTTCTTGGAGAGCTAATTTATTGGAGGAAACATCCTTCCTTGAAGACATGGAGAAGATTCAAAGAGAAACATGCCACATCAAAGGTAATTTCATGTCTTTTCTTTTTTTATATAAACCCTTTGTTTGAGCTTAATGAATTGTTACATGATGCATACTTAAAGAATAATGAGGATAATCATAAGCTGACAATTCAAAATGAGCAACTTCTTGAAAAGTTGCAAGATACTTGTTTTTCCTCCTATGTTTCATATTGTCAAATGGTAGATTGTTTGGAGGATTCTCATGACATGGTGGATCATGAGAAATGTGAAAATTTGAATGCGCTTGATGTGTTTGAAGATGAACTTGAATAGATACAAACACTTGATGTGGTGGAAGAGGAACTTGAATTGTCTCTTGATGAAGGTTATGCAATTTTTAAAGAAGAGCATTATTCCTCTACATTGGAACCAATCTATGACAAAGGTTTCACACTTTTGAAGGAGCTACATGATACTACCCATATGGATCCTTCCCATGATGAAACTTCTGCACTTTTTGATCATTTGGGTGAGTTAGTTCATTCTCCTACATCCTACAATTCCATGTTTTGCAGCATTAGTCTCAATGAAGTATGGGTGAAAAGGTTCTTTTTTATGGTGCCACATTAGAAGTATGGAACTCCTAGATTTACCTTTTATGATGAAATGGTTGGAGCACATTCTTATTCACATTTGCAGCAGCATAATTTGTTACTTTGTGATGATGCACCTATGATATGCATTTGAGTCACTTGAAGACTCATGGCTTTTCTTGCTCAACACTTGGTTCATTTGATGTTGGAGGAACTTCATTCAACACTTGGGTGAATAGATTTATGATTGGAGAAAAAATTTGTTGGCAGACACATACTTTGTTATATCTTTATTATTTTCACATTCATGTTTTTATGGGTGAGACTTCTTTGAGTCATTTGAAGTCTCCTTGTTTTTTCTGCTCATTATTTGGTTCAGATTTTAGTGGAGATTCTTCATTCACTTCTTGGATGAAAGAATACACGGCTGAATATTTTGATTCATATCATATCCTTTTGGAGCATCATTATAGGACATGGGATCCTCACCTCTGTCATTGGAGCATATTTTATTGGTTACTTGTTGATTGTATGCACTTGGAAAATGGCGGTCTACTTGCTTGGAGGTATAAGCATTTTCATGACTCTTTGATGAAGCATCTTCTTCATGTACATTTTCATTATGTTGTTATGTACCTTGATGATATATATTTTGTACTCATGATGTTTGGAAGAATGCATACAATAAAATGGGATCCAGGAATCCCCTTATCTGATGGTATGGGTTGGAGAGCACTCTTAATTGTTGGGGTGCAATACAAGCAATGTGACCCTAGAATAATTTGTGTTTCATTGGTTTCAATTTTTTTTGGGAAACAAGTAGTATGGGAGATGGATTTCCCACTTAATAAAGTGATTTTAATCAGAGTAGTGTAGGAACAAGCATGGTGGTTCCTCTCTAGAATCTTCATGGAATCTCGAAGACTCAAAATTGGGCAACTCAGTGGCAACTTCAAAGAATTATACAGAAAGCAGGTTCTTCAACACCCATGTTTGAAATTGCTTGAGGACAAGAAATATTGGGAAGGGGGGATTTTTCATGTCCCAAATTTTGAATTGGGTCACAAGGGCCTAATCCCAATTACCATATTCATGAGAGTTTTTCAAATTGATGTTAAGGGTCAAAATATTTCCTAGGAGGAAAATTACTAGTTTCCTAGGTTGAGGGTGGAAGCTTTGGGATTTGACATAAGGAGGATAATAAATGATGTTTGCACATTAGAATGGAATAAATATTTAATAAAGTAGCTAAATAAATCAATACAAGAGAAAATAAAAGTGGCAATTAATCATGAAGACACATGGAGGATGTGGGACCCACACAAGCTAGATTTTCCATGCCACATGGCAACCTACTCTTTCCATTTCGAATCCATAAGAAGCCAAATGTTCTTTGGGTGAATTAGAAGGTCAATATACTTGGCATGAGTCATGTAAGGTCAAATTGGAGTTGAAGAATAACTCCCATGGAAGAGGAAGAGGCAATTTGGAGCTGGTGAGACACTTGGGCTAGATTCCCTAGCTCTATGACAACAATGATGAAGATGCTATGACACCTATGACACAAATCAGAACTGAGGGCTGAAATATGACATTTATGACATGTAAGGGCTAAAAATATCCTCCAATAGGGCGCTCAAGTGAGTTAGGGAAGCCAAAGAGACACCAATTCGAATTGGGAGAAGGAGAGGGCTAGAATTTGAAAGACAAGTGGCATACTTGGGAATCTATTCCCAAATTGAGTTGGCATGAATCTATTGGAAGGAATTTGAGCCATGTACAACATTAGAATTTTATAAAATTCATTAACAAAAAAGAATGGAAGCTTTTGATCATTTGAGAAAAATTGCATTTGTGAAGAGAGAGCTAGTGGATGACTAGTTTCTTGCCTTAGCCAATTTCGAGGGTGAAAGATTCCCATCCAAGTTGGTGTTTCAAGAGGCCACTTAGGTATTTAATGGAGTTTGTATTGGAAGGTATCAACTACAAGGCATCTCATGGTTTTTTTTAGTGCAACACCATCTCTCAACCATTTCCAGTTTTGAAGGCATATTCATGCTCCTTGAGGGATTGCGTTTTGGGTGAACTATTGTACTTATTGGGAGAGATTCTCATGATGTTTTTATGATTGTAATAAGATTTATATGCTCTATTATTCATCTTAAGAAATTCTCAGGTCGAAATACCAAGTGGTTGTATGTAAAAATGATGATTAATGAGCAAACAAGGACCATTTCCCCACTAGATTGATGTATTCCATTATAATGTTGATGATTTCGAATAAAAGAATGCTTATCTAATATATTTGTGATGAATGGACTTGTATTTGTGTGTATTAAAAGTTTCATATTCATCACTTGAGCATTTGAAGTCATTATACTCAGTTTATTTGCATTTGGAGAAGATTTAGTGCCATTTCCCCAAGGGTCGAATTAGTGATTTTTGTTGTTGTTTGGGAGAGGGTGGGAATAGAATTAATAAATAATTAATGGTGAATTTGGGACCTTAATAACATCCTTGATACATCCCCTACCTCTTTTCAGAAATTAGAGTGGGTTTGGAGGCATTTGGGAAGCCATTTTCAGTACTTACCCCGGGGGGATTTGAACCCCAAATTGCTAGTAAAATTACATACTTCGTCCAGAATCTTAAGAGAGTTTGCAGAAGTCTTTTGGTGGCTATATATCATCCTTGAACATCATATTCAAGTCCTAATATCAGCACATACCTTCTCATAATATTTGGGATCATTTGGGGCAAATTTGGGACCTAGGCATCAAAACTAGTCAAAGGTCGAAATTGGGGAAAAAGTGAAAAATTGGGCATTTTAATAAAAAAATTAAAAAGGGACGTTACAATGGACTGTTAAGCACGTACAGGATGATGCTATAAAACAAGATCATCTAGTTACCACATTTAGAGACAAATCTTTAACATGGTTCATGAATTATTCTGTTGGACAGAAAAAATCGTCAGTCGATATCAAAACTGCGCTTATTACAGAATTTAAGAAACCTAAGTCAGAATCTCAGTGCATCACAAAGCTAAAAGAAATAAAACAGAAACCTAATGAGACTGTGTGGGAGTTTGATCTGAAGTTCAAATCATTGTTATATCAAGTTATCTTTGAAATAGCATCGCAACAGCATCAAGAATAGTTCATAGTTGCGTTGTTGCCCCACATTAGATTACCGCTGATGCAACAGAAGGTAACATCGCAAACAGAAGCATTAGAAATTGCGATTAATATAGAATCTTCACCCATAGGAGAAACTAGCACATGTATGGTACAGATACAGACACAGCTAGCGAATTTAACATTACAGCTACAAGATATGAAGAAAGGAAAAGATATAAGAGAAGAGGTTTGGTGTACAAAATGTAAAGGAGGACATTCCAAGGAACACTACCCTATATTCAGAGATTACATCATCAGTGGAGCACCGAACCCATTGAATCAACATCAAATACCATGGTGTGAGATTTTTCGATGTAGAGGACATCGCCCAGAAGACTGTTACCTACTCCGGAAGTACCTAGAGACACCAAAGAGCATGTACTGCACATTTTGTAAGTCAGTTGGCCATGACTGATGATACCAACTATCGAGCTTATGATCTCATGATAGAAATAAAGCATGATGTCTACAGAGTCTAAGGAGAAACACCGCATAATAATGAAAATGCGTAGTATGAGCAAGGTGCATATAGAGGACGTGGTGGATTCAGAGGAAGAGGATGCAACATTGGCCAAGGAAGAGGAATAGGTCAGATTGTATGCTATAACTGCGCTCAACCAGGACATTTAGCAAGAGGATGTCAGAACCCATGCACTACTTGTAATTACTGTAAGTCATTTAACCATGTCCCATTTTGCAAGGAAAAATGCAAGAGAAAATACCAGAAGGATAAAACCAGAATATACAGATGATCGCAGCTGAGAAAAGGAACTAAGATCGCAACATTCCTATTGTGACATGAAGTGGACCTATGACAGGACAAACGAAGCTTCGACCTCTGAATATCACTTAAATAGACCAAAGCCTACTAATGGTCCTTGGGTAAGAAAAGCAACTGGAAAAATGCCCGCATTTAACCTTGACCGAGACAAAAAGGTATTCATGGAAGCAAGAAAAGGATTTCAGAATTAAGAACCTTCGACCCAAGGACCCAATTGTGAAGTGATCGGAAACCACTACTAGATATGTTGATCTCATATGATGGATAGCAAACTTCGCCAGGACATATAAGTCCTATTACGCAATTCGTGCAGAGCTGCATAAAGTTGCTAAGGCATGGAAACACCTTAGGAGAACTATAGAACCTATTGGGACATTACAAACAACGTAACATGGTGAATGATGCACACAAAGTATTTCATCACATCAAGAACCACAGAAGGAAAGGAAGAGCAATGAGGCTAAATGCGCAGATCAAAGATTATGAAATGAACCAGGTCATTATCGACCTAGGCTCAAAGGTGAATGTCCTGACAAAACAACATGGGAACAAATGGGAAATCTAAAGTTATCTTGGTCGCCTATACATTTGAGGTTATCTAATCAACAAAAGGTTATACCCTTTGGGAGATTATCAAGTGTTCTCGTAGACATTGATGGAGTGTGAACTAAAGCAAACTTCGAGTTTATTGAGATCATAGATGACAGAAGTCCTTATCCTGCATTATTGGGGATTCACTGGGCAATTGATAACCTCGCAATCATAAATCTCAAGAAAAAACAAATGATATTTGAAGGACCAGATATCAGGTTCATCGCACCCTTGGATCCTTCACAAGGACCTCGATATGTTGAACTAGTCCGAGAAGAATGCAGAGCCCAAGAACTTGATAATATTTACAAGATGACTGTGAATCAATCATATTACATTAATCCTACAGATGATGGAGCATTGAGCTAGAGATGTGACAGTTCTTGCGTATCAGAATCAGATGCAGGAATGGAGAACTGGAAGAGACAAATGCATGAAGTATCATCAAGACATTGTGCGAAGATAACAAAGTCACTACGTTGGATTGGAACAGAGGTAAGTCCAATTCCTACTTATGATGGTTTAGGAAATATCCACACATTTATTCATGAATATTTAGTATCAACTTGAGATGAATATAAGTTAGCAGCTTTTGATATAGCATTGCGAGCTACACCTGCTAGATGGTGGGTTGCGCATAAAGAGAACCTGAACACATGGGGAGAATGTAAGCACATGATGGAAATCATATTTGCAGTTTAAACTGAGATAATACAAGAAAAATACAATGGACAGACTGATCCCAGAGAACATATACAATTTTTCTTGCAAGCCTAGATACATATACCTAAGACGGAATGGGTTCATATGTTTATGCACACATTGGATCAAATACCAAAGAACTGGTATACAAAAGAAGAACTTCGTAGAAGTACAACAGATTGGCACATAATGATAAACAACTTTAAATCCACTTTCGGTTTTGAGGATCATTGTCCAGGTGTCAATGAGGCTCTACAGATCATTAAAAAGAAGATATTTAATGATGTCCCGTTGCCTATATATAAACAACCAGATTGGGAAATACAGTTTGAGCATGCCCTTGAATGTTATAATGTCGCACTAGATGAAGATGAAGATGAAGACCCTTGTGATGTGAATATACCTGAGTCTGAAGGAAAACGCGATGTTGAAGGACCTGATTTAGAAATTCCAGACCTGAGTAATCCTGTGAAGACCGGAAAGATCAATATTGGTACTGGGAATGAACCAAAATTTGCTTCTATTGGGGATTACTGGGATGAAGAAATAGTAGGACAGATTGTAGACCTACTGCGCGAATATCAAGATTTTTTTCCTACCAAGTTTTCTGAAATGAAAGGCATTTTAGGTGACTTGGGAGTTATGAAAATACCTCTCAATCCTGATGCGAAGCCTATTAATCAAATAACTTACCAATTGAACCCCATATATAAAGAACGGGTGAAAGCAGAAATTGACAAGATGCTTGACCCAGGAATTATTGAACCAGTAGAAGAGTCAGAATGGATAAGTCCTATGGTAATTCAAGACAAGAAAGCTAAAGGTGAAATCAGAATCTGTGTGCACCTTAGGAAATTGAATGATGCATCTCTACATGACCCCTTGCCTACACCATTCATAGATGAAGTGCTAGATAACTTAGGTGGACAGGAGGCATACTCTTTCACTGATGGATTTTCTGGATATCATCAGATCAGAATTACTACAGAAGACATTCATAAGACCACATTTGATACTGAATGGGGATCATATCAGTACATTTTATGCCTTTTGGATTGAAGAATGCACCTGCTATCTTTTCAAGAGTTGTTGTAGTTGCATTTAAGGATTATATTCATAAATTATTAGAAGTATAGTATTCGGTATACTAAAGAATCATCATGCGAACTTAAGAATGATGTTAGCAAAGTGTAGACAATACCAGATTTCCTTGAATCTGAAGAAGTGCGTATTTTGTGTGCCTTAGGGTATTTTATTAGGACACATAGTATGTAAGTAAGGATTGATGGTTGATCCAGCAAAGATCGCAATCATCGTAAATATCTCAACGACTAACTCCATGAAACAGCTATGCACTACATTGGGGCACACGGGATATTATAGGAAATTCATTAAAGGATATCCGCAGATCACTGCGCCTATGGAGAAATTGTTGAAGAAAGAAGCAAAGTACAGTTGGACTGAAGATTTCCAAAAAGGATTGGTCACGTTAAAAGAGAAAATGGTTACAACACCTATTCTAGTATTTCCTGACTGGAATAAACCATTTCATGTACATGTAGATTCTTCATCTATAGCACTTGACATTGTACTAGCTCAACCAGGTGAGGGAGGCATCGATCATCCCATTGCATTTTCAAGCAAAAAGTTATCTTCAACAGAAAATAATTACACCACGATAGAATCAAGTTCTTGGCCCAAGACACTATCTAATAGGTTCGCATTTCTGTATGTTTATTGACCATTTAGCTTTGAAGTACTTGGTCAATAAACCAGTGTTAGGGGGGAGAATATGCAGATGGTTGTTACTGTTTCACGAATATGATTTTGAAATTGTAATGTCCCCCATTTTGACCCTTGTAATATTTTGGGCTATAGTGTAAATAATGTATGCATATTATGTATGATTTCTAGCGTGGAGCTCAAGGCCAAGGCCCCGCTAGTGAACGCTCGATCTAGAAGAGGCAAGTATTTGATATTATGATACCCATGTGCTAGTGAACCATGGGAATTGTAAATATGCATTTTAATATAAAAATGCCCACAACTAGCTATGCAATGCAACAAGATATGGGGGCATGATGTTACAAGGAATTGGGAGGGAAATATTCAAACCCTTGAGCCAATGAAGTCAAGCCAAGTGTCAATGAGAAAACCCATCAACCATCAACTACCCATGTTGACTTTGGTGCCCAATCATTCATTTCTCCCAAGAGTTGGGTGAAGTAGTTAATGCCTTGGGGATTGGGGAGGTATGGTTATCCAAATTCGAGTATGGGCAAGCCACCCTCATGGAAAATCGGGTTTCTCCTTCTTGGGAAAGAAACACCCACAAATTTCCCTCCCAAGCCATTATGCAAGATCAGACTTCACTCTCTCACGTTTTTGGAACTGCCTGAGCATTTTCCAACCACGTTTTTCTGGTTTCTCTGGGACTTCTAGCTGGGAAGAGGGCATTTTTGTGTTGCAAACCTATTGGGAGCTTCCTGGGCATTTTTCTCCACTTATTTCCAGTGTTTTCCTCCCTTTTGGCATTGCTAGGAACTCATTTTTGTATTACATACCTGTTGGGAAGGATAGAACACGATTTTGGGGTTTGTAGAGACCATTGCGGTTCTTTGAATGCCCATGAACGTTTTCTGAAAACGAACGAATTTTCTTTCCCTGGCTTGATTCACCATCTATCACTTCGTTTTGGTTGCCCACGTTTTTCCTCACACCCAACACTTGGGATTTTGTTGTTATGTGTATCCATGCCCAGTTTATGAGTTTCTGTGTGTAGGGGATTGTTGGGGTTGAAATGGGTTTCCATTTTTTTAGCTTGAGCTTGAGTGGAAGCATCCACAAATTAAGAGGGTTTAGATTTAGCCTGATAAACCCAGTTGTGGACTGGCTTGGCTTAAATGCAAATGATTATTTGGCTGTGAATGAGCTTGAAATCCCCTTTTTCCTTGTAGATATCATGCTCAGCTCGGGGGTGGTCTCTGAGTGTTGAAATAATACAGGCTGGGCAAAGACCTACGGTTGGAAGGAACGTTGCAGCAACATAGCTAGTTGTTTGCGGCCATTTCACCATAAAGGTAAGTGTCTTGCTGTATATGCATTTACTTCTGCAATGTTTAGATTGATGACTTTTTTTGATATGTTGTTTGCATATAAAATATGTGTGTGGATGAGTTTTTAATTCTGTTGTGCTTAATTGTTTAAATGGCATCTGCACACTCTTAATTTTATTGCTTTGAATCTAAAGACTTGGTGGAGCTTATGAAAATACCCATAGAATGGCATCAGGTTCCCTTCCTTGCATTGGATCCAAGGGTGGGGACGTTACAATTGGTATCAGAGCTTATGGTTCAACACTACGGCTGTAGGGCTCTTCATAGAGATATAACTCATTGCGTGTATGTATGTAGTATTTGAAGTTAAAATGAATTAGAGAAACCTGAAGATCCCATGGATTCTATTGGTTAGAATAGAAAATCATTTCCATGATTGTTTTGGGGATTATTGCAAAATTACTTGCATTGATTTCATCTTATGAAAGTGAGGAAGGAGGGAGAAAATCCCTTTTCAAGTTGAATGCTTACTTACACTGTTTCTAATGCAGTAGCATTCTATTTTCTGTATTTGTTGATTGCCCCATGAAGGAGAGACGGAGAGCAACCTCTTGTTATCCTTATACTATTTTGTTGTTTTATTTCGGCATAGCAGAGGTGCAAGTTCTTGGCATTCTTTTACTGTTTTATGCGAGTTTGGTCTATAAGTAGCTCACCTCTGTAAAGAAACGAAGGACACATTTCCAGAACAATTCTAACTGTCTTTGAAAATTTGCTGTCTTTGAAAATTTGCAAAATTTTTCTAAGTATTTATGAGTTCTACTAAAGGATATGTCGGCGATTTTAGCGTTAAGTTTTGCGCGCGCGGGTGGCAGAATTAACGATAATTTTTGCGACACGGTCAGTGGGAAAGTTGTTAATTCTGTGCCGAAAGGAAGGAAAAATTTTGTTTTCGAAATTTTCCTAAGGGTTGTGGTGGCAAAAAATTAAGCTAATTTTCTGCGCGCGTGGCGGCGAAAATTAAGCTAATTTTCTGCACGCACGGCGGCGAAAATTAGGCTAATTTTCTGCATACGCGGTGGTGAAAATTGGGCTAACTCTTGCAACTCTGTCGACAAAGATAATCCCAAAATCGCTGCAACAGTCGGTGAAACAGCTGTTAACTCTGCGCTGAAGGGAAGCAGTCGGCGGTCGCAGGGTTAGAGATCGGATATTTTAACCTTATCTCTTGCGACACGGTCGGTGGAGAAGTTGGTAAAAAAATTCTAAGTGTTTTCAAATTTTGCCTAAGGCTGTAGCGGCGAAATTAATGTTAAATTCTGCGACGCGGTCGGTGGGTTTAGCATTAACTTTTGCGACTAGCGGCAATTTTAACATTAAGATCCGCACGGGTTTAGCGGTAACTCTGCGATCCGGCGGCAAAGGTAAAGTTAATTTTGCGACACCTACGGCAAAGTTAAGGATAATTTTGTGACGCGCTGCGGCAAAATTAGCGTTAAATCTATGACGCGCAATGGCAAAATTAGCATTCAATCTGCGACGCGCGCGACGGAAAAATTAGCGATAGGAGTCGTGCCCCCCCATGGCAATATTAAGGATAAAGCCTGCGACATGCGCGGCGGAAAAAATAATCTTAACATCCGCAACAAGGGCGGCGAATTTTAGCTTAAAATTCTGCGACATGGGCGGCGCTTTTTAAGCTAAATACTCGCAACACCGATGGCAAAAATAACGATAAGATCTATGACAATGGCAACCATTTTAGCCTTAATATTTGCGCCAAATGGGGAAAAGCAATGGGAGCAGTAAGGCAATGTTGATGAAAAGTAAATCTCTCACCTTAAACCATTTATGTTTATAACATAATAATTGTATCATGGAAAATATCATGAATAAATGTTATACACGTGAATACATATATTGAATTTCTACTTTGTGAGAAGATCATAGATAATAATTGCTTGTGTGCATGGTAGAGAGCCCATGAAATTGGATCATCTATGATGTGGAAGAGGAAATTCCATGCTACAATGAGGGATTGGAAAGGGATAATTCCTTAACCCCTGTTTTGCTATCATATTTATAATTATGAAATTGTCATGCATATAAATTATGGCATAGGAATGTTGAAATGCAAGAGATTAGATAGATGATATGACTATGCACTAGTAGGCATATTAAAAAACATTGCACAGTGCATGTGAAATGTTTGTGCATGAATAGGACATTGCATATTGGTAAAATAGTTAGGTTTCACATATGCAATGAGCCAATTGAGATAATTATGG
This sequence comes from Larix kaempferi, assembly GCA_027924585.1. Taxonomy (NCBI): domain Eukaryota; kingdom Viridiplantae; phylum Streptophyta; class Pinopsida; order Pinales; family Pinaceae; genus Larix; species Larix kaempferi. The sequence goes on along the minus strand of BSBM01000882.1, from coordinate 1,422,872 downwards.
TGGTTGCTAATAATTAGTTGTGTCTACATTGGTTGTAGGACAAATACAATCAAACATGGCTAAAGAAGTTGATGACGTTGTTGCACGTGACCAACGACCTTATGAAGAGAGGATGGTGCAACAAGTCCGCGATCATGATGTTGGCAATAGGACCAAGTAGCCTTGGTAAGAGGCCAACTAATCAAGTAACATCGAGCAATGTTAATAACAACCATGTAGATAATGGTTATTTGTGCTTAATTGCATGAATGTTGAAAGAGGATTTGGTGAGATCCCTTCAACTATGTTTTGAACTATGATGATTTGGTTTGCATATGGTATTGAGTGCCCGAATGGGACTGCTAACCTACCAAGTATGGTGAGGTATGGGTAAGTGAAGGCAATGATCCTTACACCCTATAATTGCTTAGAAATCTCAATGCATTCATATGAAATTATGTCATGCCATGACGGTTGTGAGTTTAACAACCAAAGCAAGTGAGGACTTATGGCCCTGTCATGGTAGTACATGGTTAGGCCATAATATGTTTGAATGCATAGTACTCATAAATTAATGCAGGGTTGCATTGAGGAGATGTGCATTAAAATATTATGTACAATCTTGTGGTTATACATTGAGTGATTGCACACTAAAAGATTATGTGAGTGATGTAAAAGTACATACATATGTATACGTGCATATGTTGAGGTGCATTGTATGAATGCATGATGGTGGTGTATGTTTCATTACAACTAGATAATAGATGGAATGGTGAACTATTGGCAATTCTAAGAGCATTTCATGAGCTGTTGTGAATGCAAGAGAATGATTGCATAAAATGATATAATTAAACCACGCAACTCTAGTATGGTAATGATTCACATGAACTAGATAATTTTGGTGATATTAAATGCTTCAGTGACTGTGGCAGCAATGAAATATTATATGCATAGAGACTTACAAAATGTTTGGCTGATGGAAGTTTCATATTTCAGGTAGATTGTTTTGGGCATGGAAAATATGGGTAAGTCCATGATGAAGATGGGAATCTACCATGAGCAAGAGCCAAACAATATGAGAACAGACTCATGGCTAAGTGAATCAATTTCCGTAGAGGACAGAATTGCAATTCGTACTTGAATTTAATTATTGATGCCATTGAATGATTAGAGAAATCATATTTGAATTTTATTGTTAAATGATGCTAACTGTTTGGCTATTTGATAAATGTGCTAGGAAGACACATTGCAGGAAGACCAGGAGTGATGGACTGAAAAAGCCAAACTAGATGGGAAAGTCCCCATGCTTTGGAAATGGGTTTCGGGTGAAACGCCATTAATAATATCTCAGCCAAACTGCATGTCGGTAAACCATGAGAGTGAGATGGTAAAGCTATGCCCAGAAGGCATGTGAGATACATCTGCAAAATGAATGAGTATTCTGTGACCCTTGACAAGAACATGCATGTCTAAATTATTAGGGTTAATATGCAGAGCATGCTCTATCTTATTTATATCATTACAGACTGCTTGAGTATGATTAGGGCCTACATGGCGCACATCGGAAAGGGGGTGCACACTTTTTATGGTGCTGGGTCATGATAGGGTTTTCAATATTGACTACACCCTAAGGGCATGGACGCATTCCTGGTGTTTCAATACTTGATAGTGAATGATATGGATTATGGTTACAAAATTGAACAGCAATACTGATGAGCTTTCTTATCCTTCTTATGTTGTCAGCCTACATAGATGCAGATTGATACTACACATTAAGAGGCAAAGTGAAGAAGGGTACGCAAAAGGACTGTATAGGAATTGGTAACCTTTCTATGCTCACACAAAATATTACCAGAAGGGATGGATAGGTCTGAAGAGTTGTGTAATAAGAAGAGGTATCATCCTTGTGTGAGTGTGGTCATGCTAACCTGCAGTCAAGAAAGTCACCTATAAAGTTCCAAAATGGAACCATCGATTTGCACTAGAGAAGGAGTGACGTCCTTGTATGAATGAAGAGTTGTGTGTGTGAAGGGTTGTGGTGCAAGAAGGTGTGGTGACATTGGTGAAGGCATAAAATCTCTATTGGGACAGCAGTAGGAGGGCAGGTGCCAAGATTGACTGAAAACCCTGAGATTCCTATGGCTCCATAGTAGAGGCTTGACCTATAATGGTCAGGTGGCGCAGTTTCCTTCCATTGGTCGATGACCCAGACGAATGTGCTGGCTCGGCAATGGAGAGGGCCAACCAGGTATGGGACTAGTTGGGCACCACCAAATGCTTGGTAAATCCAGTAAGCGTGAAGGTGTACTGGTGAAGCATTAACTACATCCAAGTCCATAGGAGATTCCAAGGCTTGCAAAGCGAAGCAAGATCCTGTGGACTAGAGGGGAAACGAACAATACAGATAAGTATTCGTTTTCATTTATGTCTTGTTTGGAATAATGAAGATTTCAGGTATAAGTCTTCTAACAGCTAAGCTGATACACTATTGTTTCTTTGTTGGAAACCTTGGTCATTGCAGGAAAGCAAGACCCTGAAAGAACTATAAGTTACTGGTAAATCCAGAGAGTAAATGAGTGGGCGATATAAATTATGGAGAAATCCAAGGAGTAACTGGTTGAACGCTATAAAGCTCTTCATAAGTCCAAAGAGTGACTAGTTGGGCATTAACTACTTGATATTGTAAAGCAACGTGTATGCTGGCCCAACATTCCTTAATTAAGTAATAAAACCAGTCAGAGCACTAGCCTAGAATATTGCTAAAGGAAATTATTGATAAACCCAGTCGGCGTACTGGCCTGGCATTTCCTATTCGAATGATTGTGGAGTAGCCTACTTGCTGGCCCAACATTCATAATTGTATCCACAGGAAATCCAAGGCTCGTAAAGCAAAGAAGGATCCCGTGGAATAAAGTGAAAACATCCAATACATATAAGTATTTGAATACCTTGCAAGTCCTTTCTTGTATATATACGTGTGTATATGATTTGGTTACGATTTCCTAAACTCTTGTTTAGAGATAAACCCTATGAAAATAAACTAAACATGTGAATTGATTCAATGTTTGAGTGTAGGTATTGTTGGAAGCAACGACTAGGAAGGCATCATAGGGATGCAGATGGACATGTGACCATCCTAAAGAGCTCAGTATGAGCAGTAAGGAAAGATGGTGCTAGTGGACATGAGTGGGTCATAGCAGCCAAAGGTTCTGTAGGAAACTATGGAGAAGGGTTCCTAATTGAAAATCCTTAGACAAACCTTAGACACTAAGTGTCATAGCCAAGAAAGGAAAGTCAAAGCATTCACATTGAAGTGAAAGAGACTAAGGAGCATGAAACCACAATGATGGTGTAGCTCCATAATAGAACAAGACTAAGAGGGAGAAACTCCTACTCTTCTCTTTCCTTTCGATTGATGCATTTATAAAACAAAAGATTGTTGAGTGCATGTCATGGCTGAAAATAGATTGTGTTTAATTGCTTAAAATGAATTGTGAATGTTGAAATAGTAAATTTCCTGTGAAAGGATGAACATGAATGAGTTCATGTGTATGTTGGGGAAGCATGAAAACTATAGAAGTCGCATGAATAAAGCGTGGACATTCCATGTCAATTGGGAAAATAATTGACTAATTTTAATGTTTATGTTATGCTTGTCCTAACAAAGGATTTCCATGATGAATTTCACAAGTAAGAAGATGAAACAATTGGTTGCAGCCGGCACAAGAAAGTGTTGCTAGTAAGCAAAGTGTGGTCAGTTGTTTCCATTGACCATGGCAGCAGACCGAGGGCTATTAGAGTTGGCTGAAAGTCTTCTTCAAACAATTGCTAGGACCCAAGAAAACCTTGGAGAGATGCTCAAGCTACAGAGGCAACAGAATGAGATGAACCACAAGGTTTTGCAGGACTCTATTCGCCTACAAAAAGAGGTAAAAAGAATTATGGGAGCAATCAGTAAAGTAAAGGAAAGTGGATCCATGAAGAAGCATTCATCCAATCGGTCGATTAAAAAACGTTCCAGGTGGGAAGACTCAAAGGAATTTGAGCAGGAAAGGGTAAAACAACCAATGAAATGTTGGGGATGTGGAGGAAATCATTGCCTCTGTGACTGCCCAACAATGGAGCATCAAGAGGGTAGCCGCCATAAAGTTTCCAGACTTGTAGATCATCGAGAAGGTAAAGAAAGGGAAGGGATTGTTTTGGAACAATGCCCTCATGCAGAGCTAGAAGGTCCCGGCCAGCAGGAACAGATTGTGAAGGCCAAAGGACTTGATCCTGAAAACCCAAGAAAAGGGTGAAATGCAGGACAAACCTGCCATATTTTGTGAATTTTGGACATGTATATAGCGTGTATGTATTCCTAGGTATTGGAACACCGAGGATGGTGTTATTCCAAGGGGAGGGGAATGTAATGTCCCCCATTTTGACCCTTGTAATATTTTGGGCTATAATGTAAATAATGTATGCATATTATGTATGATTCCTAGCGTGGAGCTCAAGGCCAAGCCCCCGTTAGTGAACTCTTGATCTAGAAGAGGCAAGTATTTGATATTATGCTACCCATGTGCTAGTGAACCATGGGAATTGTAAATATGCATTTTAATATAAAAATTCCCACAACTAGCTATGCAATGCAACAAGAGATGGGGGCATGATGTTACAAGGAATTGGGAGGGAAATATTCAAACCATTGAGCCAATGAAGTCAAGCCAAGTGTCAATGAGAAAACCCATCAACCATCAACTACCCATGTTGACTTTGGTGCCCAATCATTCATTTCTCCCAATAGTTGGGTGAAGTAGTTAATGCCTTGGGGATTGGGGAGGTATGGCTATCCAAATTCGAGTATGGGCAAGCCACCCTCATGGAAAATCGGGTTTCTCCTTCTTGGGCAAGAAAACACCCACAAATTTCCCTCCCAAGCCATTATGCAGGATCAGACTTCACTCTCTCACGTTTTTGGAACTGCCTGAGTGTTTTCCAGCCACGTTTTTCTGGTTTCTCTGGGACTTCTAGCTGGGAAGAGGGCATTTTTGTGTTGCAGACCTATTGGAGGCTACCTGGGCATTTTTATCCACTGATTTCCAGTGGTTTCCTCCCTTTTGGCATTGTTGGGAACTCGTTTTTGTACTACATACCTGTTGGGAAGGAGAGAACACGATTTGGGGGTTTTTAGAGACCATTGCGGCTCTTTGAATGCCCATGGACGTTTTCTGAAAACGAATTTTCTTTCCCTGGCTTGATTCACCATCTATCACTTTGTTTTGGCTGCCCACGTTTTTCCTCACACCCAGCACTTGGGATTTTGTTGTTATGTGTATCCATGCCCAGTTTATGAGTTTCTGTGTGTAGGGGATTGTTGGGGTTGAAATGGGTTTCCATTGTTTTGGCTTGAGCTTGAGTGGAAGCATCCACAAATGAAGAGGGTTCATATTTAGCCTGATAAACCCAGCTGTGGACTGGCTTGGCTTAAATGCAAATGATTATTTGGTTGTGAATGAGCTTGAAATCCCCTTTTTCCTTGTAGATATCATGCCCAGCTCGGGGGTGGTCTCTGAGTGCTGAAATAATACAATCTGGGCAGAGACCGACAGTTGGGAGGAACGTTGCAGCAACATAGCTAGTTGTTTGCGGCCATTTCACCATAAAGATAAGTGTCTTGCTGTCTATGCATTTACTTTTGCAATGTTTAGATTGATGACTGTTTTTTATATGTTGTTTGCATATAAAATATGTGTGTGGATGAGTTTTTAATTCCGTTGTGCTTAATTGTTTAAATGGCATCTGCACACTCTTAATTTTATTGCTGTGAATCTAAAGACTTGGCGGAGCTTATGAAAATCCCCATAGAATGGCATCAGGTTCCCTTCCTTGCATTGGGTCCAAGGGTGGGGACGTTACAGAAATCATTGTGAAACCAAGAATATTGAACGCAGGACCTAACCATCTTTCACGCATTGAGTCAGGCGAAGAACCTAATAATCTAGAGGATAGTCTACCAAATGCACAGTTTTTTTCTATCCATATAGCAGATGAATATTCCATACATATTGTAGAATTTATGACTACAGGATTAGCACCTATAGAATTTACTACCCAGCAGAAGAAACAACGAGTGGTAAGAGCAGTTGACTTTACTCTAATTGCAGGACAATTATACAAATTGGGACCAGATGAATTATTGCGAAGATGTGTACTAGAACATGAAAGACCTATTATACTAGACTAAGCACATACAGGTGTATCGAGAGGACACTACGCAGGAAGAGCTACTACGCAGAAAAATTTGAGATCAGGACTATGGTGGCCAGCAATACACAAAGACTCATAAGAACATTGTTGTAAGTGCGATGTATGCCAAAGAATGGGAAATCCATCTCGTCGAGATGAGATGTCATTGATGCCACAATTGACACTGCAAGCCTTTGATAAATGGGCTATTGACTTCGTGGGACCTATTAACCCACAAGGGAAGCAAAGTGGCTCAAGAAATATCATCACAACTACAGATTATTTAACAAGATGGGCAGAGGAAAAACCAGTGAAAGACTGTAGCATAGTTACTGTCGTGTAGTTCATTTTTTAGAATATTTTGACAAGGTTTGGATGTCCAAATATTTTAATGAGTGATCAGGGAACCCATTTCCTAAATAGAACTATTGTCACCCTGACAGAAGAATTTCAGATCTATCATCAGAAGATCACACCATATCATCCACAAGCTAATGGCATTGTAGAATCCTTTAACAAAGTGTTGGAGAATGCATTGACTAAGGTATGCAACACAAACAGGGATGATTGGGATCTTAGAATATCAGCAGTATTATGGGCATATAGAACAACTTGTAAGAAGTTGACCGGTCATACACCTTTCATATTAGCATATGGACAGGAAGTTGTTATTCCCATGGAAAACATAGTACCAAGATTGAGAATTTCAGCATTCACAGATATGGCGGATGATCATACAATGGAAGAAATATTACTACACTTAGTTGGATTGGAGTAAGATCGCTTCATTGCAGGGTTTCACCAACAAGTACAAAAAGAGAGAGAAAAAGTATGGCATGATAGACACATCAAGAATAAACTATTCTGGGTAGGAGACCTTTTCCTCCTCTATGATAGAAAATTTATAAAATTTCCTAGAAAATTCAAAATGCATTGGTTAGGACCATACATTGTTAAGCACGTCACTAATGGTGGTGCAGTTCAGTTAGCCACACTACTTGGAGAAAATTTGAAAGGACTTGTTAATGGGAGTAGACCAAATCCTTATAGGGATGGCCCTACCCTTCTAGGTATCATTTAAGAAATGCAAGAAAATTTTAGCTGTCAAGTGCAATTGAAATTGGATACTAAAAATAAAGAATAAGAGTCTACACACCGTTTTGGTAAAATGTGAAGTTTTCACAAAATGGAAAGATGTGCTGCGAAGCACACATAGCAAGCTGAGTTGCGAAGTGAAAGAAGAGGAATCGCACTGCGAAGTTAAATTTAAGAAAAGGAAAATGTGCAGTGAACCTCGCAATTCACCTAATCGCTAGCAAAGTAAAATTAAACTAGCCATTACAGTTTTAGTCTGAAAGTAGCCGTTATATAGTACTTTCAGGAACCGGATGTTTCTGCATTTAAGGCATATTCGTCCGTTGAAGACACATTCAATGAAGGGAAAGGACCAAGATCTAAGCAATATTTGGCCAATGGAAATAGAATTTAATGCTAAGTTAGTCGTTTTTGGGCGCGCCTTAGTGTTGCAGCGCCTATAAATAGTAAATACCGCATACTTACCGGTTTTACCGTGAATTTTAATTTTTATTGCCCGTAATTTCCAAGTTTTTACCAATCGAAAGCAAGAGTTATCCGACAGTGTATGTCTGAGAAGTCGACCTTAGACGAAATTTTAAGAGACTTCTGACATTCTAGTTTGGAAGGAGTCATGAAGACACCCATGAAGCAAGCAATCCCAGAACAAGGTGGACAATCTAGAAACTCACCGAGGAATGTATCATAGCAGAAGCAAAAAGACAAGAAGAAGGCCACTGAACAATAAAAGTTGAAGACCATGAGTGTTTCGAATTCGTTTCCACAAGAACCGCCTCAAGAGACACCTATCATGCGTGTTCCAAAGTACATTCCTCCGAGGAAACGAGATGCGCCAGAGGTGCTTCTCATGAGGAGTCCGCAGTATGATATTCTGTTGCTGCCCATGTCAAGTCATGTGCAAATTAAGGAGAATTTTCTCGGTAAAATTCCAAAGTGCAAATTCGTGGACCATGACTTGCTCCAAGAAGCAAATTTCCCGCAATTCCAACCAGATCAATACATGTGCAGGAGGCATGACGAAGTTTCCAAGCAGTCAACCATTCAAGCATAAGACTGGATTGTGTCATTGCAACCATTAGGGTTGTTGAACCTGTTGCGCATCCCACACTTTGATAGGAGCCCAGAGCTCACGGCGGTGGTGTGCACACTACTTTCATGCACGCACCAGGGATACTTGTGGTTAGATCACAAGATATACATCAACATCGATATCATCTACAGGATAACGCACTTGAGAAAGAGAGGTGTTGATCCTGATGTTGATTTAGTAGGCAAGAAAAAGGATAAAGAGCTTGCGCAAAGGATGAAGAGTGAATTTGGGTTGCTCAAAGGAATCTGTGGTTATACAACAGTCAGGATTAAGGATCAAGCCACATGTTTCACAATCCAACTCCTTGCAAGAAATATCCTAAGGAAATGCAGACCAAACAAGGTGTCGACCGTTGCAATATCCTTAGTTGCAAAGGCCAAGGATGGACTTCAGTACAATTGGGCGAGCTTATACCTGCTAAACGAATTCCTTGATGACATTCGAGATACACAAAATAATGGAAATCAGTTCCACTATAGTTTTTGGTTTCTAGTATTGATCACCTTAGTAGGATGGAAAGAGCCTAGCTATCAACAGAATGTCCCGGTATTCATTGGAGATTGCCGAGGATCGAGGTTTATGAACATGTGGGCAAACTCGAATCCAGACCGAAAGAGGGTAAACAACATACAGTTGTATACCTATTATGAGCAGTTATGCGAAGTCAATCAGAGGAATCCACGTATCACTAAGGAAGTAACAAATATCTATATTCGTAAGATTATTTTCAAAGTTGGACTACACTTTATCTACATTAAGTCGAGAGTACAGCTAAACCCTCCTCAATTGTTTGAAGGCTTATATCATCTAGATGGACAGAAAATTGATTTGATCATGGATGAATGTCCACCAGAGTGGAAGGTTGATGCGCCAGCCATGTTGATCACCACATCAGAAGAAAGCATGGCTGGAAATTCACAAGACCAAGGCGATGATACGGCAAGAGCACAAAATCCAGAACCAAGTCAAGGCATAGAACAACAATAAGCTGTTGGTTTTCCAGCATGTGAGAAAATAAAGGAACCCGACATGACCATGTCAGAAGGACTAGAAAGGGAGAAATAGAAAGCAACTAAGGCTCTGATCGATGCGTAGTTGCACGAGGATGACTATGATTGCATCGCAGTACGAGTGTCTGATCACATTGAAGAAACACTTGCAGTAAAGGAAAGCAAGCAAGAAACAGTCCAAGTAGGCATGATGGAGAGACTCGTAGAACTGAAGAGCCTGGTAGAAGAGTTGAACAAGTCCAGTGACACTTGGAAAGAGAATCAGATTCTAAATATAGGGTAGGTGAGACAAGCCAAAGGAAAAGAAAGGTGCCTTCCTTAACAATGACACCTCGACTAGTCAAAATCATGCCGATGAATGTCATATTCTCGACTGATGAGCTCACTGAAGGTGCGAAGAATCTCACACATCTGGATATTAATGTTGGGATGTTCCCATCGAAGAATTACATAATTTGCATCTGCAAGTTGTGGAAGAAATACGAGATAGATACATTGTCTCTTATAACCATCACCTGAAGATGGAGGATAGCTACAAAGAGTTGAAGGATGAATGCACACTAAAGACCAAGGAATTAGCATATGCACAGGAGAATCACAAGAAGTTGAAGAAATTTGTTTCCGAAGTCTGTGTGAAGATCCCAAACTTCCCAGAAGAGCCTAAGGTAGAATCCACTATCCTAAGGATTGGTGTCGCGGTAGACAATCTCAAAGCTAATATGGAAAACATGGAGATTAGCTATAAGGAGAATATTGTTGACTTAGAAGCTCAAAAATAATCTGGCACTCTGCAAGATGTTAAATAAGCACAAGCCGAAGAATTGAAGGCCTCAACAGAAAACATCTCCGCAGAGGTGGCGAGATGTCAAGACCTACTTGATGAAATAACCAAAGTATGGGCTATGCTACAGGAAGACCCTGAGTCACAGAAACTTCAGGATGAAGTACAACAATGACAGAAATATCTTGATTCTGTGAACATGGCTATGAAGGATTTTCCACCAAGGAAAAGGATCCAGAAGTTCACAGATACGAAATAAATTCAGAAGGAGTTGAACGTGCTAAGGGAGAAGGAAGCTGAAACTTCATTGAAGTTACAGCCGATGCAGGAAGAGGTGCTTTCACTTTCTGAATAAATTGAGGATAAGTTGCAAGAAATATGGACAACAAAGAACACTATAAAAGAGCAACTTCAAGAACCCATCTCAGAGGATATGCTCGAAAAAATTAAGGAGTTTGAGAAAGAGACTAAGGAAACAGTTGTGAAGTTGAGTGCAAATTTTCAGGAGGTCACTACAAAATCAAACATCCCAGGGGATGTGCAGTCAAAGCATCCCAGTTGAAGTGGCTCGAGGGAGAGCCACAAGTAAGTGTTAGGGGATTGTTTGGCGCAGCCCAAGTAGAATAATTTTTTATGGCGAAATTACAATCTAGGAGAGGCCTAACCTCGACCAGTTTTGGGAGAAACAACTTTGCAATTCCTGGGAGCAGGGTATGGAGCGAAGTGAAATGGAAGAAAAGGACATGTCCCCTTAGTAAAGGAGAAGTACTAAGGACGATCGAGGTAGTTGGAGCAGTTATGAATGAAGTGATGGACTGTCATCTACAGAAGCAAAGAGTAAATAAGCGGAATGGTGCAAAGGACGCGCCACTATAGAGTCAAAGCCGCACAGTCAAAGTTGCGACTGTTAGAGAAGCGTCATATCCAGAGAAGTGTCTCAAAAGGACAACAGAGCTTCAGGGAAGTAAAGACAAAGCGTGGTCAACAGGAGAACCATGCCATTTCGGGTTAAAGGGTACTATGGGGTTTGTCCCATAGTTATTGTAAACATGTGACCTTCGGGCACAATCTATAAAAAGGGCAATTTTGTATAAGGAAGGGTTGGTGTTTTGTTGGGTTTGGTTAGATATTATGAGACTTATGATAGGTATTGTTAGATATGGGCTGAGAGAGATCTAAGAGAGAAAAAATACTCTGCAGCTGTGTGTGCAAATATCTATTGTAGAGAAGAGTCTGCAGCCGAGTGCGCAGAATGGAACTATTAACCCTTCCAAGAAATACAAGAACAGCTCCCGTGGATGTAGCTCCCATCCGGGGGGTTAACCATGTAAATATTTGTGTTGTGTGATTGAATATATATTATGCTTCTTGCTCATGTATGCTTATTCTTATATATGTGTTTTCATATGAATGTGAATGAGAATGATATGTTAAGTTGCGGAACATGCATGTATTAACATTGCGAAGTCAGGTTAAATATGGTAATTGCGTAGCTATAAGCGTAAAGTAACAACGATTTAGCGAAGTCTGTAGGTTGTTGATAACTGCGAAGTCCGCAGTTACATAGTGGTAATAATATTTTAAGTAGATGTTGAGTAATTTGTGCATAACCAGATCGCGTAACATAATCACGTGTCACCAGGTAACCACCCATCTTTGCTTCGGGTGAGACTTCATCCTACTCGCAGGTTGATGTCGAAAGGGACAGTGAAGGGGATTTTGTTGGATCTAAAGTAAGGGAACTATGTAGAACCCGGGTCAACCCCATAAGGAAGAACAAGAGAAACGTGAGAAAGAAACAGACCAACACTGGTCGATGTTTGTTGACAGTAGTGCGAAGTGAAACCCTGTCGACGGGACTATGTCAACAAAGTCGGATGTGTGATTTCTCAAAGTTGTGCATTGGGGTGCCAAATTTTCGAACCCGCATTGCAGATTGCATATTGCGGATGTCGGGATAAAATTTAATGGATTCCACTCGACAGTGCCGAATTCCATCTCCCGCATTGCGGCGTGCGGATTGCAAAAGTCGGGAAGATATCTTATATGTTGATTCAAGTTTATCGTTCTAACTACCGACTTGTGGCTTGGGGATTGCAGATTGTGGACTGAAGTTGGATTTTCAGAATAAATTGCAGCTGTGTAAAAGTGCATAAATTTTGGTCAAATTTTTCATTCTTGAAGTAATGTAATTTCCACACCCGAAGTCAGAATGAAGCATGTAGATAGGAATTGGAAAGCTTATCTAGCAAGGAACAGTGGTGCATAACTGGAATTTGAATGAGGTTTTCATATATCATAGATATTTATAGCAGACAAGTGCCATTGGTTGTTTTGACAAAAAAATTGTTTTCAATATGGGAAATTTCCATAATTGCATGAGGGGGACAAAGAGAAGTTACAAGATATGAGTCAATAACTTATGAGTAAGTAATGAGAATGGGTAAGGCAATTCCATTCTCCCAAAATTTGTCACTCATAAGAATAAGACATCCCAGTATGTGTAATTGGCATGTGGCTCATGGTAGTGACATGGTGTCCATGCAAAGGCTGTTAATTAAGGAATGAGGAATTCCCATGTGTGCATCAAGTATGTGGTTCAAAATTATAGAAAATATTTCCATGAGAAATGAAAGAAGGTATCATAGTTGAATAAGGTGCTAGGTCATATAATGGACCTTGAAAAGACTCCTTATGGAGTTGATATTGAATCAATCGCAGTGTTGATAAGTGCAAGGAAGTTAAGAAAGGCCAAGTTGAACTTGGCCATAATTTCTGAAAGCAATTGGAGCATTAAGGCAATGTTGATAAAGAGGGAAATTTCTCACCTTAAACTATTTATGTTTATAGCATAAGAATTGCATGATTGAAAGGTAGCAAGTAAGAATGTTATACATGAGTATGTGTATTGAATTGTTGCTTGGTGACAAAATCATAGCTAATGATTCCTTGTGTGCTTGCTAGAGAGGTCATGAAATTGGATCAACTATGATGTGGAAGAGGAGTTCCATGCTATGATGAGAGATTGGAAAGGGATAATTCATTAACTCTTCTCTTGCTGATATGATTATATTTTCAAGTTTTATGTATAGAAAATTTGGCATAGTAATGCCAAACATGCAAGAGATTAGATAGATGAAGTGAATATGCACTAATGGGCATATTAATAGATATTGCATAGTGCATGTGAATATATTTGTGCATGTATATGATGTTGCATGTTGGTAAAGATAGTAAAGTTTTACATATGCAATGAGCCACTTAAGATAATTATTGTGGTTGATAATCACTATTGGTGTTGGTATTGGTTGTAGGACCAAAGACAGCAGAAGCATGGCTAAAGATGTTGATGATGTTGTTACATGTGACCAAAAAGCTTATGAAGAAAGTTCAGTGCAAAAACTCTATGATCACAAGGTTGTTAGAAGGATGGTGTAATCCTTTACAGGAGACCAAATGATCATATTTTAGGTAGAATTGTCTTGGATATGGAAATGGGGGGGTAAGTCCATAATAAAGGTTGGAATCTACTATGGACAGAAGTTGAATACTATGAGAAGAGTCTCTTGACTACCAAATGACTAATGACTGGTTATGAAATTCATATTTGAATTTGATTTCTAATGTTGCTGACTGTTTGGCTATTTGAGAAGTGTGTCAGGAGGATACATTGCAGGAAGCCATGTGTTATGGCCTGCAGAAGCCAAAATCCATGGGAAGGATCCCGTGCTTTGAAAATGGGTCTAGGTGAAACGCCATTGTAAATTTTGATAATGTCTCATCTGAACTACATGTTGGTAAACAACGCGGGTGAGATGGTAAAATTATGTCAATAGGGCATGTGTTGTTTATGAAACGTGAAAGGGATTGGGGTAACAAACCCGAGGTACTGTTAGGTCAGTAAAGGGAGCCCAAGGGACTGTTAACTTAGAGAAGGGAGCCCCATTCCTCGCAAAAGGAAGAGAAAATACATCTGCAAAACAGATAAGTATTGTGTAACCCTTGCTGAAAATATGCATGTCTAATTATTGGAATTAATATGTAGAGCGGATTTTTATTTCAAACTGGTTGAGTTGTGATTATAGCCTACATGGCTCACATCGGAGAGGAGTGCACACCTCTTGGGTGTTATGTTATTTTATGGTTGTCAATATTGACTACACCCAAGGGAATGGACGCATTCCTAGTGTTTCAATATTAGAGAGTATTTTTTTATGAAATATGTTTACAATTTTATATCAGCGATACTAATGATCTTGCTTACCCATCTTGTGTTTTTAGGTATTACACATGGAATTGGTGATGCATACTAAAGAAGAAAAGTGAATAAGGGGTACCATCCTTATGTGTGTGAGTGGTTCCATTTCCTAATAAATCCAGTTAATATGTTGGCTGGGCATTGTGACTTGGAATGTGGCGATATTTGTAAAGGAATAAAATCTCTATTGGTTTAGCAGTAAGGACCTCATGCACCTACCCAGGACAGCGCTGAGGGAAGGGGCACCCGAGGGACTGTGCATAAGATAAGGGGACCTTACTCGGGATGTGAGTGGAGGTGAGGTGGGCGCCGAAACTGGATGGAACCCATTTATATGCCTATGGCTCCGTAGTAGAGCCCTTCATTTGAAAATGGTTATGATGCAGTTTCCTTCGATTGGCCTATTGACCCAGACGGAAGTGTTGGCTTGTAAATGGAGAGGGAAAACTAGGTATGGGACTGGTTTGGCACCACAAATGCTTGGTAAATCCAGTCGGTGCATTGGTTGAGCATTGAATGTTGTGGAGCATTCTGTGAGATGGCCAAACATTCGTTAAACATTTGGTAAATCCAGTCGGTGCACTGGTTGGGAATTGAATGTTGTGGAGAAGCCTGTGTGCTGGCCAAAAATTCGTTATTGTATCCACAGGTGATCCAAGGCTTGTAAATCAAAGAAGGATCCCATTGAATAATGTGAATACGTCCAATACATATAATTATTTAATTATCATCTATTTCTTATTCTAAATAATGAAAAATTTCATGTACAAGTCTTATAACAACCAAGCTGATACGTTGTTGTTTCTTTGTTGAAACCCAGGTAATTGCAGGAAGCAAGAACCTTGAAGGAATCCTAAGGATGCATTTGGACATGTGACTGTCCTATAAATCTCAGTATGAGTAGTAATGGAAAATGGTGCTAGTGGACTTGTGTGGGTCCTAATAGCCAAAGGTTCTGTAGGAAAATCATGGAGAGGGGTTCCCTAGTTGAGAAGCCTTGGACATACCTTAGACACCAAGTGTCATTGCCAAAACAAGGAAAAGGCGAGTCAAGCCTTTACATTTGAAGTGAAAGAGACCAAGGAGCATGGAACCACATTTGTGGTGGGGCTCTAAATTGGAACAAGATTAAGAGCGGGAAACGCTTACTCTTCTCTTTCATTTTTGATTGATGCATTTCAGAGACAGAAAATTGTTGAATGCATATTATGGCTGAAAGTTGATTGTGTTTATTTTGCTTGAAATAAATTGTGAATGCTATATTAGTTAATTCCCTGTGAAAGGATGAACATGAATGAGTTCAATTGTATGTTGGAAAAGCATGAAATGTGTGGAAGTCTCATGGATAAAGCATGAACTTTCCATGGCAATTGGGCAAGTAATTGACTGATATTAATGCTTATGTTATGCTTGGCCTAACAAGATTTGCAATGATGAATTTCACAGGTGAAAATTAAACCAATTGGTTGCAGTTGTTACAAGGCAAGTGTTTCTAGTAAGCAAAGTGTGGGTAGTTGTGCACATTGACCATGGCAGGAGACCAAAAGCTTTTTGATTTGGCTGAAAATTTTCTTCAAACAATTGCCAGGACCCAAGAAAATCTTGAGGAAATGCTCAAGCTACAAAAGAAACATAATGAGATGAACCACAAGGTTTTCCAAGACTCTATTTGTTTGCAAAATGAGGTAAAAGTAATTCTGGAAGCTATCAATAGTGGAAAGGACAGTGGGTCAATGAAGAGGCATTCATCCAATCAGTCCATCAAGAAACGCTCAAGGCTGGAAGACTCAAAGGAAATTGAGCAAGTAAAAAAAAGCAGCCACTGAAATGTTGGAAATGTGGAGGAAATCACTGCTTCTGTAACATCCCAACAAAGGACAACAAGAAAGATAGTGGCCATAAAGTTTCCAGACTTGTGGATCAACTGGAAGGTAAAGAAAAGGAAAGGATTGTTGTGGAGCAATGTCCACATGTGGAGATGGAAGGTCAAAGCCAGCAGGAGCAGCCTATAGAAGCCAAAGGACTTGGTCCTGAAAACCCAAAGTAAAAGATGAAATGCAGGACAGACTTGCCACATTTTGTGAATTTTGGACATGTGTAAACAATGTGTAAGTATTCCTAAGTGTTGGAACACCAAGGACAATGTTATTCTAAGGGGTAGGGGAATGTAATACCCCCATTTTGGACCTTAGAATGTATCAACTCGATATGTAAATATTTTGCATATGTGATGTATGATTCCTAGCGTGGAGCTCAAGGCCAAGGCCCCGCTAGTGAATGCTCATCCTTAAAGGCATGGTATTTTATATTGTGTTATCCATGTGTTAGTAATCCATGGGGAAATTGTAAAAGCATCTAAATAATTATAATTCAAATAAAATACCAAGGGGTTGGCTATGGATGCAACTAAAATGAGGGGGATATGTGTATCCACTAGGGAGAGGTGAGGGGGTTGTGGTAATTAACCTATGCTTCCAAATGTCACCTTGAGAACCCACTTTGACTTTCTTTGCTGTCATTTATTTCTATTGTAAGGAAGTACTTCAAAAATCATCTCATGAGATTGATGGAGTATGGGTAGCCCGGAAATTTGTATGCAATAGTATGGGATCTGTTTACTTGACCCACAAGTCACTCTACCTCATGGGAGGACATTTTTTCTCATCCCCATTCCATTGTGAAACAACGAGACTATTATTATGAGGATATTATGCATTCCCAGCTGTGGAAAAACCAGAAATCGCAACTTGGAAAGAAGCTACATTTTGAAGTGCATAAATCACCCAGGATTTTGTGTGGGAAGTGAAATTCAGTAGGGAATCCATAAACATAAACCCCAAAGTGAGTTTGAGAGTGTGAAGAGCCCCGAAATTCATGGGAGAACCCATTTTTGGGGCCTCGAAAGTTTAAATCTGTGAATGAGATTCATGTGGGAAGGAATTGAGGAAGATCCAAGAGTGGATTGCAGTGGGAGAGAGACCAGGGGGTCAGATTTCATGGTAGATCCAGCGAAGGCTCAATTATATTTGGTTTAGAATTCAAGACCAACCATACCTACCCAGGTCAGTGCTGAGATAAGGGGCGCTCGAGGGACTGTGTAGCAGAGAAGGGGACCTTATTTAGGCTGAGAGTGGAGGTGATGGGGGTACTTGGCCTGTCTGAATCCAATTGGATATTCCTGTAGCTATGTGGTTGAGCTCATTGGCTTGGAAACTCCTTCCTTGTCCCCCCCACTTGCTTGACAGATCTCGTTGTGTGTTGGCTAAGCCTGAATGATTGTTGTTATAGGTCAAATCTGCACTTCTCCGTCCATGATCACATTGCTCTGTCGATCACACAAAAGGACACTATGGATGGAAGAGCTAGATTGACCATGGATGAAGTATTGATGAGATCACACTCTTCAGCTGAAAAACTTACTTTTTCTACAGTTTTCATGACATGTGCGCTACTATTGGCACAGTGAACCAACGTTCTAAATGCTACTCTGCTCAAGTACAACTAGTGCACACCCTTAAAATGTTGTAAACGCTTGTTGTAAAGAGTAAAAGTTGCTTACTGTGTGCTACTCTGGTTGTATGAAACCTGCGCACATATTAAGATGAAATGAAAAAATAAATTAAGATTATGAATTGGGATTAGTTGAAGTTGATTCTGCAACTTCCCCAACCTCCCAATTCAACCACCTCTCGAATCCAACTGCCTACCTTGTCCCATAAATACAAGGAGAATCCATGAGAGAGGAACCTAGAAGGAATGATTTAACTGCTATTACACTAGAGGAATTCCCAAGTCATTGTGAAGAGTAGGATCCCAGGAATCGGTTGCATAAGTGTCTGGACAGATCAGGTACATCTGTACTTTTCCACATTTCTTTGACAATAAAAAGTGGAAATACCCTTCCCGTCCCAAATTGAATGTCTATTGGATTGAATTTTCATTTGGTTTAATGTCTGATTGTGTTTGATGTTAAGTTGTTTATGATTTCATCATATGTATTACAGTCAAGATACACTGAGGAAGGTTTACTTTGTGTTGCAGGTTCATCATAGTGGAAGATCAAGTGAAAGCTAGGACCAGTCGTCGATAAAAGGGTACTTCTTTCGATATCTCGATCTATTTCCATTTGTAGTAACTAATGCAAGACAATGAATGTATTTACTTGTCACCCCACCCAAGTTGGTAGTGTCTTCTCCTCACTATAAGGTATTTTTCCTGCACAACAGACTGGCGACTCTGCTGGGGAGTAACCGGTTGTTTTTCTGCTCTAGGAGACCTTGTTAGGTTTTTCTTCTAGTTTATTTCAGTCTTTTTGTTCTCTGAGAGGTCTTATAGGTCTTTTTTTCCTGTGTTTTCTATCTTGATTCATCTCAGTCTACTTTAGAAAATCCTTTTGTTTTCTTCAAGTCCCTGTGCGCTGGTTTACCCTACTTACAGTAGCGCATTTTCTGTCATGAACACTGCTTTGTCTTGCACATAGTAGCGCATCTTTCCTGGCATGCGCTGGTTGCTATACTACAAAGTAGTGCATTTTTCCTGTAGGTTCCAATCCTCTGTTAGGGTTTGATTTCCAGATGTTGGGTTCACTTCTAGCCTTCTATTTTGCTTCTCTGACTGACTTCTGAGACTCGTCTGTCCTTTTTTAGTATTGTTTGCCTCTCTGAAGTCCTTTAGTTTTCCTTTACTTGCTTGAGTACTTGTTTAAGGTGTCTTTACTATTTTTTAATATTGTTCAAGGTTGTGCGCTACTTTCTGTTAGACAGACCTACGCATTTTTTTCCCTAGATGCTGGTTGTAGTCATACAGACCCGCGTTCTAAAAGTTGGTTGTATGTGGCAACAGCAGCACATTTTTACTATATCTTTTCCTTTTATTAGGGTTTGATCCCAGTTTGAGTCCTTAGGGTGGCTTTGAAAGGTTATTTGGTCTAGATACCTTCTGAATATCTATTCAGACCTGTCTGAATGAGTTAAGCTTTCTAGTTAGCTTTCTTTTGAGTTAGTGTGTTGGTAGGGTCACTTTTTGGTTTGCTTACCTACTCCTTTGTTTGGCGAGTGTTTTCTTAGGTTTTGGTGCTTAGGAGCATCCTTTTAGGTCTGTTTTTTCATTACGGGCATCTCTTTTCCTTGCTTCTTTTACACTTTGTTCCAAGCTTAGAGTTTTTTCCTTTGAAACAACTCGGTAGGTGGAGCCTTTCTCAAGTCTTTTGATTTGATTGTTTTGAGCCATTAGGTTGTCTTTCCTTACTCACACTTTGTGTTAGGTCTTGCTTGATCCTTTTCAAGTTCTTTTTCTTTTACAAATATTAGAAAAGACAAAAAATTGATTTTGGTAGCTCAGTAGTGAGATTTATCATTGTTTTTGAAGTAGCATAGTTCATTTGCTTCGAAATTTTAAAAGAAATTTGATTTAGGATTTCCTAGTTTTCAGTTTTGAAAGAATATAAACGAAAAGAAAAGAGTATTTTGTGATTTTGAATGCATTATTTCTTTAAGCACTTTGCTCTCTCTCGAAACCATTGCACACACTGCACTACCCTTATTGAGTAAAAAGTAGCCCTTAAAAAGAAATCTTAATAAAATTAACTAGCAACATTTTTATTTTTAGGTATACACATCATCAATTAGCTTAGGCTAGGGTTTCGGGTTTAAATCACCTTAAACCACCTGAAATCAGCTTCATTACTCAACAATCGTAGTACAACTATCTATTAGGTAAATCCACCTCTATCAAATTATCTTGGGAACGCATATTATGTTGGGCCCTAGAAATGCCCCTTTTTTACCATACCTATTTCATCATTTTTCCCTGTTACATCTTACTTTCATAAACCATATACATGCCTTTTTCCAGATCAATCAGCAATCCTGACAAGGTATAATTCATTATTGTTTCATTTGATTAATGCCTAATATTGTTATGGTTATGAATTCTAGCCTTCAATTTATGCTAACTTGTGTTGATTTCATTAAGTTAATATCAAAGCACAGGTGTATCGGTCGTAATGCCTTGGAAAAGAATCATACGTGGTACCAGTTGTTACTCTTCAAGAATTGATTCCTCATATTCAAAGGGACAGCGCATCTTTCTATGTGAAGCTGTAACAGGTCTTCACTAAAACAAAGCTTTGCTGCAACAGATAGGACGCCTGCCGATTGGTTAATCCGTTGATCCATTGACTGCTAGAGTAACAACATCCTTCATGTCTAACGACCTTATTCATTATGGCTGTAACAGTTTAGTTGTAACTCTGCAGCATGAAGATCAGAGATCTTCATTGCTGCACGAAATTAGTGGATCATGAACTATATTCCTCATGTATAAATACGGGAAGGCTTTCAGAGTCTGGGGTTGGTTAATTATCATTTTGTACGAGCTGTAACAGAGCACTAAGACTGTGGATTACCATCTTTAATGAAGAGCAAAGTTATTCATATTTTTGTGTCTTAATTTGTGGTAGTTCACGGTGTCTCTGTTAGAATGCCAGGGCCGGCCTTCTCACAGAGATTGTCGAATTAAGTAGGTAGTTAGATTTATTTCATGTTATGTGTTGTGGAATTGCATTAGGCATATTACTAATAGCTGCAATAGAGAATTTACAATCGCATTCTTTCTTGGTAGTTTATTATTTGCATTATGAATAGCTGCAACTGTGTGGTGTGACAGTCGAATGTGTAGGTTAGTTTGATTGATGCATGCATGTTAGAATTAGTTGTTACAGCCAAGCTCAGCTTCAATTCCTTTTAGTCATTTATGCTTTCTAGCATTTCCAATATTTATCAATTTAGAGTTCAAGCTTATTTTCTAATTCTGGTTGTTGTTGTATCTTTATTGAATTCATTAGATTAGGCAGATTATGATTGAGTTACAGTAGTTGTTGGATGAATCATTTTGATAAAGATTGAATATTATGGTTTGATAATTATAGGATTTAACTTCTTGCAAAAGTAATCTAGTTCATTTCTATTCTTAGATCAGTAACTACTAGGTTGATTTCTGTAGGAAAGAAGCTACACTTTGAATTCCTAGATGTATGAGTTAGATTAGTTTTCTTTATGGAATGAGTTTGGTTGAGTAGATAGGTAGGATTATTATCTCCATTGAGTTAATCAACTACTTGAATTATTTATGCATAGATTGTGCTTATTTCCATTGAAATAAAATACTTCCCTGGGTTGATAATTCATATTGATCATCCTGTGTGTTAGTTGTAATTAATTAGCATATAGGGTGACCAACAGTTTGGCGTCATTGCCGGGGATGGTAATTGATAGACATAGTTAGTAGTTGGTTTTATTTATTTCATTTTGGTTTAATTATTTACAGCATGCATGAATACAAGAAAAACAAATCGGGAACCCCCTTTGAACACTAACACTGCAAGTGGAAGAGGTTGAGGTCGTAACAAAGGTCTAGGAAGAAAAACATTTATCGATGATATAATTTCTAAAGCTGATTGTTCTACCAGAACACCGAGGACATCTACAAGAAGAGGACATTTTATTCCTCCCAATCTTGAGAATTCAGCATCAACGGTGGAGAACACAACGGGACCATCTACTCCCAACGCAGAATAGAAACCTCCTGAAGAAAAGGGAAGTGTTGTGGGTGCACCGGATAGAAAGGAGATTTATCATATTAACGGGACCAGAGTTACTAAGGAAGTGTGGTTGGAGACTTGCTGAGAAGCATAGGAAGAGAGAAGGCGAGAAGAAGAAAGGAGGAAAGAAGAAGAAGCAAAAGTAGAGGAAGAACGAATAAAGAAATCCATTGAATTTTGGAACAACATGGCTAACAAAGAACATGAAGGGGAGAATGAACATCGGGAGAACCGGGAAGAAGAAGTGGAAGATAATCATCCTAGTGACACTGTGGTCACATTAGAATTCCCTATCCTCCAAACACCTGGAGCAGCTCCTATGAAAAACATCTCACCATCAGTTCTCCCGAATTTCCATAGTAAATATTCTGAAGATCCTGATGAATTTCTTTTTGAGTTTTATATCCTCTGTCACGGTAATGACTATACCTCCAGTTCTCAGAAGCTAAATCTATTCCCAGACACCTTAAAAGGAAATGCTCCGCGCTGGTTCATAAGTCTAGGTCGTGAGACCATTACTACTTGGGACCAAATGAAACAAACCTTTCTTTCTAAATATAAAGAATATTGTAGGACCAGGGATAGAAAGGAAGAGTTGTTTAAAATGGTTCAGAAGGAAGAGGAGAGCCTAGAAGACTTTGTGGAAAGATTGTTGTACAATTTACAAAGGTCTGATCACACTGAGATTGGAAAAGATGTACTCAAGATTATCTTGCTACAGGGAATTAGAGAAGATTTCCTTGATATGTTGAATTTGTTGGGGAAAGGGGACATCTCAAGGAACCCTTCGATAAGATCATCGAATTATGTCGAAGGTATTCAAGGGGATCCTCTAGAACTAACAAGCGAGACAAAGATCGAGATCAGGATGTCTTCACTAGGACACAGAAGTCAGCTAGTGGAGGAGCCACTTGAGCAGAAATAGGCAACTTACTGGAGAATTTTAAAAATGATATGATGAGTTCCATTTCCTCAGAGTTAGATGTTTTGAGAACAAAATAGAGGCAAGCAATAGAAGATCTTACACGTTGTGTATTATGTCCTAAATGTGGGAAAAAGCACCCACTGAAAGAATTCATGTTGTACAAGGTAGAGATATGTAGGATATGTGAATTGGAGCATGACACCAAGAAATGTCCTTCATTACCCAAAGTCAAAGCAGTTCTGCAGGCATCCACTTCAAATGTGGAACAGGCTTACTTTATTGCACAGAAGAAACCTTGGCAGCCTTGCAATCAAGGTATGAACCCAGATCCATCAATTTTATTGAATAATATGAATGGTATGAACAATATGAATAATATGAATACACAATTCCCTTCACATTATTCTAATAACCAATGGCATCCATCTCAGAACCCAATGCCAAATCCTAATTCTTGGACACCATGGTCACAACAGTCAAACAATCAAGCTCCCTAGAATTCTAACTGGAGAAATTCTTACCAAGGAAATAACTTTCCCCATCACTAGACTCAATATCAACAGTACCCTCCTCAACAGTATCCTCACCAACAATATCAACAGCCACAGCTGTAATTCCAAAACAATGTCACACCTATGAATGCACCACTTCGACCACAACTACCTGCACAACCTAACCCAAACCCGAATAATAAAGCAGTTCATCAGTTTGAGACTGCCAACATGGCTGCGTATTCCATCTTCCAAGTTCCCTGCAATGATATACAATTACGATCAGGGAGGGTAGTGTAACCCATCATCACTAAGGATGTTCCATCCCCAGTGACTGAAACTGGAGTGAATCAGCACTATGAGAATATGGTTCATTCAGCAATCCCGATCATTGAGGATGATGACATTCCTACCGAAAGAATAGCTGAAACTCAAGAAGTAACACACGATGAAGCACAGCCTACACAATTGATGAGAGAGCCAGCATATCCTGAACAATTGGCCCTGCAGAAAACAGTGGAACAACCTCGATTCAATCTCTTAGGAGAATTGAAAATTTTGTATGTAAAAATTCCGTTGTTACAAGCCCTCCATGACGTGCCCATTTATGCTAAGACTGTTAGAGATTTATGTGTTAAGAAACCAAGAAGAAAGCCTAGGGATCCTCTCATTGTCCATGTATTGGGAAAAATTTCTGAATTAATAATGGGGAAGACTCCTGTGGCAGAATATGATGACCCTGGAAATCCTACTATGACAGTTCACATAGGAAACACACAAATCCCCAACGTCTTGGTAGATTTAGGCGCAGCTATTAATGTTATGACCATATAAACTGTGAAGAAACTTGTTGGCGGGCATTTCTACCCTATAGCAAGGAAACCAGTGCTATCAACTTGGTTGGGTGACAGGTAAGTGTATTGATGCTATTACAGAGACATTTACAAAAAGAAATAAGTTGTAGATTTAGGGAACACACCTTTTAATCGAAGTCTGATCCTAGCCTTGACTTGATCCCGTGTTCAACTTCCAAATCTACCTTTCCTTCAGCAAACCTGCAACAACAATACCTTTCTCAAAACATTTTGGGCAATATATAAAGCTTGAAAGAAACAAAAAACAATGTTTAACATTCAGCATTGACCAAAATAGATCCAAATTAAAATGCCATTTCATAACACCTTCAAATTGGAACAAGAAAAACACTTCAACCTTTATTTGTCAAAAAGTAGAATGATGTACAAGTATACCTGATAATGAAGCAGGCTCCTGCAACTAGATTCTGGGCTTTGGCTCTGCTCTGGTTTGGATGTCTTTAGCAACAACTCCTCCAATGCAAGCTTCTTCAAAGTTTTTCCATAAATCAATCTCACTATCTCCAATTTCTAACCCTTCTCCTTTAACCTTCTTGGTATTTATAGGATCAAAGAAGCAGTTCAGGTCGAAATGTAGTTATGGAGGAAGTTGGGGGAGTTAGGAAACTGCCATCAACTAATCCTCCTCGATGAATTAATTTATTTTTTAATCATCTTTTAAGATGTACGCGACTCTTCTTCAGTGGAGTAGCGTATAGGGCGCTACCCTAGTGTTTAACAACTAGCGCTCAATCAATTTTGAATTGTGAGTGCTACTATGCTACACTGGAGTAGCGTATACTTGGATATGGGCGCTACTATTATACAGTGGAGTAGCGTATGGGCGCTAGTCTCTTTGAGTAGAGTAGCGCTCATATCTCAAAATGATATTTTTTGGGGTTTTCCAGTATTTTCAGGAAATGGAATGAGTTGACATATCATTAAAGGTCAACATGCTCCTCCATCCAAGTTGTCCTTTTGTGTGATCAGCAGCTCAGGGTGATCACGGACGGAGAGGTGAAAGTTTGACCTATAACAGATGCCCCCTAATGTGTGAGGTCAGAGGGAAACGATGGCCGAAATACATTACAATCCAAAGCCAGAAGAGGAGCACAGAACCGCAGAAAACAAGTCACAAGAAACCTGCAACAAAGATCAAGGTCAGTGAGCAATTACATTGTTGACATCATATAGATGTGCAGTGTGATATAACATGATCTCCGATACATAACAAGGAGATGTATATAAAGCATGGCCACTTGAAATACAAGCGTGGATCCATGTCAAACTGAGAGATCATAGCCATAACAACAAACTGGATCTATGTCTCATGGAGAGCCAAATATCAGTGAGGCTCAGTCTTGCGCAACTTGGGTGAATAACAAAATGAGGAAATGTCATCCAAAATCCCAAGGTCTTCATCCCACAATAACCCTAGGTACAAACCCTAACCATGTGAATAGATGAGCTGACAGTCGAACATGGAGGGCATCATTTGATTACCGGTCATTGAGGTATACCATTAACAAACGCGAGGACTTCCACCGATAATGATGATGGAGTCCAAGGTACCAAGTATGATTCGCCAAATGTGAATAGATGGACTTGGAGTCAAACACTTGGGAATCCTGTCGAAGAAGAGACATTAATATATTCTCATCATTCAACAGCGAGGAAAATTGCCACTGGTGACTGCAATCTCCAAGGTACTAACCGAAACTCTAAACTTCAATCCCAGAATAATGAGTTGGTGTCGATGGGAAGAATTCCGTTGGAAGGGAGGCCTTAAGGCATCCTCCATCATCCAACTCGAGGAACACTCAACTGGTAAGAGCTGATATGGAATAATATGCAACAAGACCGACACTAGGAAGGCCGACACATGAGGTCAAGGTAAACTGCAGAATGGACGACACAGGGTATATCCTTGAACATTGAGCATGACACAAAGTGACTCAGGCAGTTTCTGACATAATGGGGTAAATAAGTCTGAAATGTAAGAGACATTAACAGACCCTCCATATGGTTGGAAGAATAACCAACCGGGGGAGTAAATAACTCGGAGGAAAGATTCACCCTGAGGCCAAAAACTAAACCCAACCGACAAGATAGACTCAAGTAGGTGCTGTGTTCAAGGATAGAACTTGACTGAAACTGCCTTTGACAATGAAGATATGATATGTCTTTCCCGCTCCTTATTCTTGTTAGATAAAAGAATACCCTTCTTGTTGTTTTAATGAGTCCAAGAAAGAATGAAAACTCAATAGATCCAACCATGTAAAAATTTTAACGAGCCCATGGGAGGAAGACTCAGTACCTTCTTCATAATTTATAGAGTTCGAAGAAGAGATAGAAGAGTACTCTATATGTACTGATCTCTGGATTTTAATATCGAGCCGAGATCTGTTCTTGCTCGCCGGTGTTTTCAATTTTAAGGAGTCTGAAAAACTTAAACAATAACTCCATATATCTGCTCGTGGATTTTAGTATCGAGCCCAAGCAGATTAATGTTCGCCGGTGTTTTCCTGTTTATAGAGTCTGAAAAAATTAAACAATCCTCTTTTCACCTATCTGTGGATTTTATATCGAGCCCGGATTGGTCTGTGCTCGGCGGTGTTTTCTTGTTTATAGAGTTGAAAAACTTAAACAGTCCTCTACTTACCCTCTCGTGGATTTCACATCGAGCCCGAGTAGGTGAATGCTCGCTTGGTATTTTCATGTTTAGAGAGTCTGAAAACCCTAAAGAGAGACTCCAAAGGGTCCTTTTTCGTACAGTTAGTCTCCTCCCCCGAAAAAGTATAAAACAATGAAAGGAGAACTCTTCTAGCGCATACAGGAGTATACCTAGAGTATACATTTTCCGTAGTTAATCCACTGAGGCCCGGAAAAGGGGTAATTCTATACCTGAGTGGATGAGCCTTCGGATACTTTAACGAGCTCGAAGAGGACAAGTTTGCTCGGCTATCTTGTTTAGGTTTAAATAGTCCAAACAAGAGCTTAAAATGACTTAAAGGTCAGCTTCTGGGATCGTATCTTCATGCCCTGCCAAAACTAGGTCTTCAACAAAATATTAGTCGATGCGGCAAAAATCTCGAATGATATATAAATTTGGAATATTTAGTTAACTGACAAGGTCTATCATCAAGAAATTTGAGCTTAGGAGACGAATCCGACAACAATTAAGTGAAAAATTAGCTTGGATCAGTGTTATACCGTATTGTGTGTTTCAATTGATTAATTAGGGTTTTTTGAAAGTTTTGAAACTATGGAAAATTAACAAATATGGGTAAAAATCAAAATCCAATTTATATATATTTTCATTGTTTAAAAATCAATTTTCAATTTGTTTGTAGGGCAAACATTGGGGCAACATTTTGCAAGTTTCAAATCTCCATTGCGATCGAACCGAGCATCCAATCGTCACATTTCCTCCACCAAGTAAGTTGAAATCCACCTATCTTGCATTTCAATGGTTTATTTTTCAATTTTTGAGCAAAAATAGCTTGCAACGCGATGCTCATAAGGTTTTATGCGTGGGCGCTACTGTGTAAACACAAGAGTAGCGTACAAACCCAATGGGCGCTACTTTGCTCAAACAGAGTAGCGCCTACACGCTACTGTGTAGTATACACAATAGCGTACATACTTGCAAAGCTACTTTCAAGCGCCGAGACTCAAAATTTTTTGGGTTTTTGTGCAGGATGGTCTTACAATGGAGGGAAAGGGAGCATGAAGACATGGATAGGTTATCCATGCAAGACCCGGCTACCCTCCATGCACTCCGAAGATGCGCTTCGAAGACTGATTCAGTATTGGGATGTGGATACTAATACCTTTATCATCCGCGGGCAAACTCTTGAGCTTACCGTTGAGGACATATACTTTATTACCGGTCTCTCAAGGAGAGGAGACGTAATCAATCTAAAAGGGTCTTCTCGTTTGGGTGCACGATCAGTGCAAGAATATGTGAATACATACTATGTTGCCGGAGCAGAAAAATCGGGAAGCCAAGTCCTGATTACGACTATTAACGGTCTCCCTTTGAAAGTGATAGTGAGCATGATCAACCGAGTATCCGGTAGTGCATCACAACACTTAGCTTCCAGGCAATCGATGCATATTGGTGTACAATGCTTGCACGGTCATGTTTATGATTGGAGTACCAGTTTGTTGTCAAACATGAAGTCTCAATTGACAGGTTGCAAATCCGGCACAATGAAGAATTTTGGGTACGGAAGTATTTTGTGTACTTTCTTCTTCGAGAGGATGCCTGCTATTAGTTTGGGGATGCCTCTACCACAGGTTAACCCCCGTGAGCCCAGATTAGGCCATTGGGGTGACATTTTCCTCCGCCAAGGTGGTGGGGAAAGTCACTATTGTTACCATACTGATGACTTTTGGGGGTGGTGGGAGAGGCAAGTACCCGCTTTTGAGCAGTTTCCCTATGCTGGATTGGATTTTCGTCATGATCCAGAGCTGGTGCTTCCGCCAGGTGGAGCCTGGGGAGATATTGGTATGTTTAAATTTTGAGAATTTATTTAATTTTTTCAAACTTTTTCAAGTATTTGATTTTTATGAATGAGTTTTGAAGTTCTAATCAAGTGTCAAATGCAGATGTTGGGCCTGTTCGTCCTGAGGGCCATCCTACTATCTATGTGAGACCAGCTGATATTACCGCAGCGGATGCTATGTTGGGAACCCTGGAGAGGAAAATGAGTCGGTTGACTCATGAGATTCCTACATGCCGTATGGACCAGATACCTGTTGATATGCAGGAAGATGTTGTTGGGGTGCCCCCAGCATGGCTTAGGTTGCTGCGGAGGGTTGCTAGACTAGTGATATGCTATCGCAATGCGGTAGATGATGAGGAGGTCCCTC
Organism: Larix kaempferi; assembly: GCA_027924585.1. Lineage (NCBI taxonomy): Eukaryota > Viridiplantae > Streptophyta > Pinopsida > Pinales > Pinaceae > Larix > Larix kaempferi. The sequence continues at coordinate 1,393,680 of BSBM01000882.1, read as the reverse complement.
CTTCTCCATAGGAGAAGAAAATATTCTATGTATATATTTTTGAGGCTACTATGCCCAGCTTTTGTACTTTTATGACTTGACTTGATCGACTCATGACTCAAAACTCATATTTTTTTATACAGTATCGGTTATATATAGTATCGGTTATTTACATGTGTATGCGTTTAAATTTTATGTGTGTAATGTTGTTTATGACAATGTATGACGCAAATGCCAGTCTAACACGTAGTTTGCTAATGAATCAGCTAAAGTGTTTAAACTTCTTGGAATATGTTCATATCTCATAGAATGAAATTGTCTTTCCAAAAGTCTAACTCGTAGAAACTTACGTAGCAATCCTGGATCTTTAATCTGATAAACACCTGTTAACTGAAATACAATTAATTGTGAGTCAAGCCTTACCTCCAGGTATGAAATTCCATGACTGAGAGCATCTCAGAGAAGTTCTATAACTGCACTGTATTCAGCCACATTATTCGTGGTAGGTCCCAAACAAACCCCCCCCCCGAAGAGACAAGTTGGTCAGCGGGTGAGTAAATGACCAAAGCTGCTGCAGCCAACTGACAGGTGTGGCGACTGGCGCCATCAACAAATACTAAGAAATGTGCGGTTGACATCTGGTACACGAAACGAGAAACACACATAAGATTACCTAACGAGAATAACAAAACTAGCTTTACAAAAATATACAGCTATGTTACAAGAAAAAGTATTTCAGCCTAGGTGTAGTACTTCTTCAGGTAGAGCCCATTTCTAGGCTCGACCAACTTATTACCTTCGTAATCTACCAGTTCGTAGGCACCTTTCTTCAATACTTTAGAAATTATAAAAGGTCCGAGCCACCTGGATTTGAATTTTCCAGGTCCTAAGGGTTCTTTGTCTTGATCCCAAAGTAAGACCAAGTCTCCTTCAATGAAAACCCTAGGTTTGACGGATTTGTCGTACTGTCCTTTGACTCATTTTTTGTGAACCTCGTTTGTTGTAAGCGCATCTCGGCACTGTTCATCTAGATGTTCTAAGTGTAACAAACGTTCTTCGAGTATTGAAGTACCGGGTAGTAACTGAACGGCTAGTTTTAGCGAAGGAATCTCGCATTCAATCGGCACAACTGCTTCTATCCCATGCACAAGTTGGAAGGGAGAGAAACCGGTAGCAGTCTTAACGTTGGCTCGGTAAGCCCAAAGAGCCGGGTATAGCATGATGTGCCAATTATTCCGACTGGCATTAACAGTTCTTTGTAGTATGACTTTTAAAGTTTTGTTCACTGCTTCAACTTGTCCATTCGCCTGAGGATAGTATGAAGACGAATGTTCTTGTCGAAAACCAAGCATTGTATATAACTCAGGCATCATGCTATTTTGGAAATGACTGCCATGATCGGTCACTATCTCTTTAGGTATGCCAAACCGTGCTATGATCTGATTAAACACGAAATAAGCGGCAGTTTCTCCATCTGCCTTAACAGTAGGCATTGCCTCTGCCCACTTAGTAAAGTAGTCAACGGCAACAATGATGTAATGATGTCCTCCAGCTGAAACTGGATTGCATGTCATGAAATCAACCCCCCATTTTGTGAATGGACCTGCTGTAATTACAGGATGAAGAGGAGCTGGGTGTGCCCTCATTTTCTTAGTGAAAAACTGACACGGTCGACAGTGTTTCACTGCTTCTACACAATCTTTAAAGATCGTGGGCCAAAAATATCCGGCACGCAGTATCTTCTGAGCGGTTGCCAACCCTGAAAGATGTCCCCCACAAGCTCCACTGTGGGCATCATTTAATACTGCTTTGGCTTCTTCCCAAGTTAAGCAGCGTCGTAAAATGGAATCTACCCCACGTCGATATAAAGTATCTGAGATGATAAGGTAGTTCTTCGCATGGCTTTTGAGCTTGCGTCGCTCTTCTCGGGAAAAAGTGGTAGGACACCTCAAATTCTGGAGATATATTAAGATATCTCTGTACCATGGGTCAGAGGAAGCAATGACGAAGATATGTTCATCAGGAAATGATGTTTCTTCTTCAATGCGTTCTAGGTCACTTGGAAATTCTGAGATTAACTCAGCGAACACTAGTGATTTTTTCGATTTGGCTGATTGGAATACCAAATCGAATTCCTGTAGAATCACAATCCATTTGTTGTATTTCCCACCGATGATTCGTTGAGTGAGAACGTACTGGAAAGGATTGACTTCTGCTATCACAGTAGTAGTTCGTAAAAGTATATAGTGACGAAGCCTCTGTACCGCATAGACCGCAGCAAGTGCTAACTTCTCAACGTGCGAGTATTTAACCTCAGGGGATATCAATGCGCGAGAAAGATAGTAGACAACATGTTCTTGGAGCATATCGTCTTCCTGAACCAAAACTATACCAATTGTAATAAGAGACGCTGCCAGGTATAAAAGAAAATCTTTTGAGTAATCTGGCGGGCTCAACAAGGGTGCTGAAAGGAGTGCCTTTTTTAAAGCTTCAAAGGATGCTTGAGCAGCTTCGTCTTACACAAAGTAGGAATCTTGTTTGAGTAGCCTCATAAAACCTTTGGTAATTTTGGCGTAGTTTATGATAAATCGCCGTAAGAAATTAGACATGCCTTGCAGACTTTGAAGTTGTCGCAAGGTGCGAGGAGGAGGCAGATTTACAATCGCCTCAACTTTAAGTGGGTCAACCATTATACCACGATTAGAGACAATGAAACCCAGTAAACGTCCCGATTCGACACAGAACACACACTTATTAGGATTCAACCGAATCTTATATCGTCTGCATCTTTCAAACACTTGTCTAAGGTGGGCTGGATGGTCCCGTCTCTTTCGAGATCGCGCCGGGAGATCATCCAAGTAAGGTTCCACAATGTGTTTGATATCATGAAAAGCAAAATTCATTGCTCGTTGGAAAGTAGCTCCAACATTCTTTAAACCAAATGGCATTTTCCGATAAGCAAATGTACCCCACGGGCAAATGAAAGCTGTTTTATGCTGATCTTCAGGTTTGATTTCTATCTGATTGTAACCTGAAAAACCATCCATGAAAGAGAACATCTCGTGTCCCGCACAAGCATCTATAATTTGATCGATAAATGGTGTGGGTTAGTTGTCTTTTGGACAAGCTTTGTTTAAATCCCGGAAGTCAGTACAGACTCTAATGGTACCTTGCTTTTTATCAACCGGAACGGGGTTTGAAACCCATTCCGTCATATCAATCGGATAAATGAAACCGGCTTTGAGCAACTTTTCAACCTCCGCCTTGATGGCGGCCGCTTTTCTAGGGTTTACGGGACGGAGATTTTGTCTCACAGGTTTCGCGTTAGGGTATGTCGTGCTGACATGCTCCACAATGGTTGGGTCAATACCTGGCATCTCTTCATATGACCAGGCAAAAACGTCGCGGAATTCTTTAAAAAGTTTTGTATACAGAGCTATCTCTTCTGGAGAACAGTCTGCACCAATAAAAATATTTTCCACGACCCCGGGTTTGGTGGAAATGTTGATTGGAATTGTTCTTGAAATATTAGCCATATTTCCTTCAGCATAAACAGCTCTTGAAGTAGAAGGAGAAGATGACAAATCAACCAATCCATCGGGTCTCACAGGGAATTCTCCTCTCTCAATTCTGTCTAGATCTGGAAGTATGTAGGACCTATGATGCATATGTTCCCAAGGTTGGTCCAGGCCCATCATAACTTCTAAGATGGCTTCATCAAATGGCAAAACTGTATCTTAACAATCGAACGAGTGAGTAGAATTCAGCGACCATGCCGGAGCATAGTCCATATCTGACTCAACAGAGACTGGTGGAGTCATGATATGTTCCATTGCAGCATGTTGAGTTTCCATATAGGCCACTTCTACGATGGAGGGAGGCACACAAGGTTCTGACGTGGTAGGAAGGATCCAAGGATCAGTTCTTAAACTGACCGTAAATGTTTCGGTGGCAGTACCCACATCAGAACGCATAAAAAGAACAGGGGAGGGGATGTCGAAGGTGCCTATTAACGAACCATACAACCTAGCTCCTAAACTCTCCTTAACCGGGGCGGTTTGATCAACCAAAGGAACTGTGGTTTTCGAATAAGTCTGGTGTTTTCCTTGAGTGAAAGAAAGTTGATCGACTGTAACGATCTTACCTTCAAATGGGAACATGACCACTCGAAAAACTGTCGATGCAATAGCTTGCATGGCATAAGTCCAACTCCTGCCCAATAACATATTGTAATCGAGCGAAGCGTCCAGAACTTATATCTCAACAACCACTGTCTTACCGGCCAAAGTGACATTAAATGATGGCAAAACTCCATGTGGACGGAAAGTTCTGCCATCAAATTAAGTAAGCAATGTGTTGGAAGGGACTAACTCAGGAGAACCTAGAGCTTTCCAACAGGAAATTGACATTACGCAAGTCAACGCTCCCTCATCTACTACAGCTCGGCTAATGGTCATTGGACCATGGACGACCTCAATCTGAAGGGAAACGTGATAGGGCAACCGGTATTTGACATCAGTCATATCAAATCGCGCAGACATGTTGGAGGATTCCATGCTCCCAATAGCTGCCAGAAGTGCATTTCGTTGTAAAGGACAACTCTGCAAGACTTCTAGAGTAGACATGGCACAAGGGGTCTGGGCTAAATCTTCAACCACATTGTAGTTAGAAGCAGCCCGTGTGTTGGGATTGTGTGATGCCCTCTTCAAGACACCTTTCAGAATCTTGGGCATTGGGTCCACAGGTATGTGGAGTGGAGTGGAGGATTCAGGAATCTCCTTATCCTTTTTCTGCGTTTCCGGGGTATAGTTCCTGGCTCTAGTTTGCAAAAGTGCATCTGAATTAACCATGTTTATAAATGTTTGATCAACCGTGGCGTGCGAAGTGCCCCCAGTTTTGGAGGTGCCAGAAGTTGAGCCTTGCCCTTTAGGAAATGGATCTTTCAGGACGGCAGGCTTCTTTTCTCTCAAAAGCTTCTAGGCTTCTTCAAGTAGAGGGCATTGATGAGTAAGGTGGTTCTGCTTGCAAAGTTTACAAGGGAACTTAACCTTCTTTTCTTCTTTGTTACCCTCTTTAGCATTGTCTTTTTTGGGCTTTTGTTGGTTCCCCTCTCCTTTCTTGCCCTTCTTTTTGTTGTTGGGCTGTCGAGGGCCCTTTTGATTGTTCTGGACCTGATTGACAGGTTCAAAAGTAGAAGGAGAGGTTGTGACGGAAGAAATGTCTGCAGTCGATTGTTTGACAGCTAAGGCATGGACCTGTTTGGTTAGTGCTTCGAAGGCTGCAGAGTCAACTGAACCCACTATGCCGTCAGCATGTGGTCCAGGTTTCGGTCTACTCAGATTAGTGTTTGATCTCGGTGCGTCAGGTATAATCTCGTACAGTAAACCAGATTGTGCATACACAAGGTCTAACTGTTGAGTCCTTAAGATGGCTTCTTCTTCATTGGATACTCCAGATGTCGCTACTTCCTTAGAAATATAAGGAAGGAGTGATTTCAAGTACCACTCAAGCAGGAACTCTGGAGGAATGTTGGCCTTTATGAGCCTCTTCCGTCTTCGCCACTCCTGAATGTGGTCAGATAAGTGAGTGGCTTTGTTTTGTCTAAAAGTAGAAAAAAGTTCTGTTCTGGCATCATACCGAACAGGAAGTTGGAAATGGTTCAAAAAGACTGTTGCAAGATCTCCAAAACTAGAGAAAGTGGCCACAGGTAGCTCAATGTACCATTTGGCCGCGGGACCAGTTAAGGTCCTTTGAAACAATCTCAATCTGATGGAATCCTCGTTTAACGAATTGGAAGAACACCATAGGTGGAAGGTAGTGACATGGTCACCAGGATCTTCACCTGCTTTTCCTTCAAATTTTGGAATATGCGAAGGTAATTTGGTGGGAACTGATGGGCATGTGGCATTATGACACACCGGATCATTTGTCAGTTTCGAAAGATCTGGCAAATTCAAAGTTGCCAGAAAAGGTAGACGAGGCCGGTAAGATGATACTTGATAAGGGGAACCACCCATCGTTTGTCCCATGAATTGTTGGTAGGGGTTGCCCCCAGCCATCTGGTGATAAGGGTTGCCCCCGGCCATGTGTTGATAGGAGTTGCCACCTACCATCTGTTGATAGGGGTTGCCCCCAGTTAACTGTTGGTAGGGGTTACCCCCAGGTATTTATTGGTAGGGGTTGCCCCCTGCCAGCTGTTGTTGTTGTACGAAAGAGTTATTAAAATTTCCCCACCCATAGGAGAGTGGATTAGTGCTTTGCAGGTTCGTCCACTGTGGCTGGGTGTTGGCCCCGCCATATTGCTGGTTAAAGATATTACCCCCTCACCCTGAGAATAAGGAAAAAGGGGTGTTACTTGCAGGCATGTTACCTTGATTCAAGTTAGGGCCTACAAAGGTATTGAAACCAGTAGAAGCTGATGTGGACGGTGCAGTCATGGTACCCATGACTGGCATGTTTGCAGAAGCACTTGGTCCTACCACAGGTGTGGAAACCCAAGTACTAGGAATCTGATATAACGGTTGGGAAGCAGAAGGTGTTGCACAGTTGGTCGTACTGCTAGGTCCAACAGTAGGTGTAGGAATAGATGCCATCGTTGTAAAACTAGGCATACCTAATGTACTAGTGTTGAAACTGAAAGATGGAGTAGGCACAGATGTGGTTTGTGCCTGACTAGGTGTAGCAGTAAAAGAAGGGTTAACTGTGCCGGTGTTCATACCTAAAGTGGGAGTTTGGGGAACCCCCTGTTCACCTCCTGAGTTAGACATCAAATGTCCAGGAAAGGAAAGATCTGCACTGAAAAGGGGCTGCTGGAAACCAACAGGTGACAGAAGCGGAATTCTAATATTGGTTAAGGGAGGATTGAAAGGAGTGCTATACTCCGCGGAAGTAAGATCTTCCACCTCAACAGTACTAAATTGTTGTTGATCTGTGGTTCCTCAGGAACCTCAATTTCAAGGTTTTCTGTTACAAGTATTTCTTCAAGCAATTCTATTTCAGAGGTAATTTCTGAAGAAATACCGAGGTTTACCCGCTGTCGTCTGGCTGGTTGTATAGGTTATGTCCTAACTGGTGGAAGGTTTTGAATCCTTCTCGATCTACGGAGTTGTTGATTCTCCGTGATCATAAATATAAAATAACAGACTAGAACCTAGTGGCCACTACAACTAGGGGGCAAACAGCACGCCAACTAAAAAAAATCCTAAGTATACAAACCAGGCAAACAAAGGTGCCTTCCGGAGAAGAGTCTGGGATGATTAGGGCCCAGAACAGATCAACGAAGGAAGAAAGACAGTTACCTGGGGTCCACAATACAATGACTAAGGGTGCAAGCGCTGGAATCACCCAACCGCCCTCCCAAAGACCTGCAAGGGGTTTCCTCCCACATCTGTCTTAGGTACAGCAGATATACCCTCTGCTGTCACCTGTGTATGAACCTAGAGTCAGATACTATGGATACCACAACACCGAAAATTCTTGGGGGAACAATCACCGGTCGAATCAGAAAGCGTGGGCAGGGTAGCTAATCCCGAAACTCGAAAGAGTCCCAAATACGCAATCCGATCCTGGCGTATGCTCGAACAGCAAGTAGGAGGGGTATTCCCACAAACTGATCTCGCAATGACCTACTGCATAGATCCCAGGCAAATTTTGAGTGAGGTGGGTTTGCCTATGATAGTCTCACTACGATTTTTGCGCAATGTGTGACCTTGGGTGGTTTAAGGTGTTTTAAACCCAAGATCCTAACCAAAACTAGTTGGTGTAGTGTACCCTAAAAAGAAAAATGTTTCTATTTCATTTTATTAGTAAATTTTAGGGTTGTTATTACTCAAAAAGGGTAGTGGGTGTGTGAGCGTGGTTATAACAAGAAAACAAAAGTGCAAATATAATTCAAACTTCCTACAACAAAGCTCTTTTCATTTTTTTTATCTACTTCTTTCCAAAACTGAAAATCTAAGCAAACCTACTTAAAAAAATTTTGTTTTCTTTTTTGAAATTATACAAAATATACTAAGTTATCTTGTAATAACAAAAACAAGTTCTATTTAAGCTTAAAATACCAAATTTTTTTGCTTTTTTCAATAAACGAAAAAGAACTATGCAAAAATGGAAAGCCAAATAAAACTTTATATGCAAAGTGTGTAAGTATGGCTAAAAGTTCTTAGGCCTATAGCTGTCGAAACCCTAGCTCGAAAAAGACTTAGTCTACAGGTTTTTTACAAAGAAAAAGCCTCTAAACTTGGGCACAAAGTGGAAGAAAACAAAGGAGAAAGACACAAAAGGACTAACCTAAAGTATCTAGCCCTACCAATACCACTAAGCCAAGCACAAGTAGACAAGCAAGCTGCCTTACTAACACAAAGAAACTGAGAAAATGAACTAGCCTACAGCTGTTTAAAAGCACTTGCAACCAGCAAAAAGACAAGAAGTCTAGGAAGAATGAAACTTGACCAAAAAGAAGACACCCTAGAGGCTCTACCAAAGACCAAAACCTAAAACAAAGGATGGAAGTAGTAGAGAGCAGACAAACATCGCCACAAACAGCGGATACAGGAGTATGCAGGTTTGTAAACTGGCAACAGGCAGTCAGGGTCTAAAAAAATGAAAGTGTTCGTCACCAAACACCACCAAGTCTTCCAAAAAGTCAATAAAAAAGTCCCAAAAATCCCAAAGGTCAACAAGCGGTTTAAAAGATGGGAAAAACTTCAAGAGAAGGTTCTTATGACTTAAACAACAGTTAAAAACCTCATGCAATCATCAAGGGGATCCTACAGCACAGTCAGCAAATCACCAAAAGTTTTAAAACACAAGCAAACCAAAAAGGAAAGCTTCAGGAAGTGTACTCTACTGTGTAGTAGAGCAACTCGCGCCCATACAGAAACGGGCGCTACTGTATATATAGTAGAGTAGTGCTCATATCTCAAAGGCTTGAAAACTGACTTTGGAAGGTAACAAAAACTGATGAAAGCATGCAAGAAACAAGCAAGGGATACCTATAAAGTTTCTTGACACATCAAAGAAGTCAAAACAACCTGAGAAGACACACAAGAACAAGGTTTCCTAAAGCCAAAAACTCTATTTCCCCAGCGGAGTTGCCAGTCTGTTGGTGGGCATTTCTACCCTATAACAAGGAAACTAGTGCTATCAACTTGGTTGGGGTGACAGGTAAGTGTATTGATGCTATCACAGAGACATTTACAAAAAGAAATAAGTTGTATATTTAGGGAACACACCTTTTAATCGAAGTCTGATCCTAGCCTTGACTTGATCCCATGTTCAACTTCCAAATCTACCTTTCCTTCAGCAAACCTGCAACAACAATACCTTTCTCAAAACATTTTGGGCAATATATAAAGCTTGAAAGAAACAAAAAACAATGTTTAACATTCAGCATTGACCAAAATAGATCCAAATTAAAATGCCATTTCATAACACCTTCAAATTGGAACAAGAAAAACACTTCAACCTTTATTTGTCAAAAAGTAGAATGATGTACAAGTATACCTGCTAATGAAGCAGGCTCCTGCAACTAGATTCTGGGCTCTGGCTCTGCTCTGGCTTGGATGTCTTCAGCAACAACTCCTCCAATGCAAGCTTCTTCAAAGTTTTTCCATAAATCAATCTCACTATCTCCAATTTCTAACCCTTCTCCTTTAACCTTCTTGGTATTTATAGGATCAAAGAAGCAGTTCAGGTCGAAATGTAGTTATGGAGGAAGTTGGGGGAGTTAGGAAACTGCCATCAACTAATCCTCCTCAATGAATTAATTTATTTTTTAATCATCTTTTAAGATGTACGCGACTCTTCTTCAGTGGAGTAGCGTATAGGGTGCTACCCTAGTGTTTAACAACTAGCGCTCAATCGATTTTGAATTGTGAGCGCTACTATGCTACACTGGAGTAGCGTATACTTGGATATGCGCGCTACTATTATACAGTGGAGTAGCGTATGGGCGCTAGTCTCTTTGAGTAGGGTAGCGCTCATATCTCAAAATGATATGTTTTGGGGTTTTCCATTATTTTCAGGAAATGGAATGAGTTGACATATCATCAAAGGTCAACATGCTCCTCCATCCAAGTTGTCCTTTTGTGTGATCAACAGCTCAGGGTGATCACGGACGGAGAGGTGCAAGTTTGACCTATAACAAAACTTGGACTCACTAACCTTCGACCAACCCCTACCATTTTAGAACTTGCTGACAAATCAACAATCAAGTCTGAGGGGATCTTGGACGACCTAGTAATCTCTGTTGACTCGTGGGAATACCCTGCGTACTTCTTGGTGTTACAGCCGAAGTCTCAGTTGGGAGGACACCCGCTGATTCTGGGGAGACCGTGGTTGGCCACAACAGATGCTTGTATCAAATGTCGGTTAGGATCCATGACTATCTCAGACGGGATTGAGATCAAAATCCTAACCTTATACCCTCCAGCTCGACCAAGCACAAGAGTTGAAACTCCACTTTGGGTGGATTTGGAGGAGGAGGAAGGCGTTCAGCCTTTACTAACGTTGGAAGAGCCCTAATTTTTAAAGATGAAACAGAGGAAGATACCATTAACAGTTTCATTAGTGAGCCCACGTCCGTCAATAAGCATGTTTACCATATTCTTGACAGTACATTAGATGAGAAAGAACAAGAAAATCTTATGGAAGAAACTCTATTCAGTGATGCCAGTATAATTCCAATTCTCAAAAATTCGAAAAGTGTCCCAGTGGAAATTGAGCCAGGGAAAACATTGAACATCAATTCAAACCTTGCGCCCAGTGAGCTGGAACAGCTGATCACTCTGCTGAAACAACATAAAGGAGCTTTCGCTTGGGAGTACACAAACATGAAGAGTATTCCTTCTAATCTGTGTACCCATCACATTTATATTAACAGTGACTCCAAGCCAGTGTGTCAACCACAACGAAGGATGAACCCGAACCTAAGGGATGTAGTGAAAGAGGAGATCCAAAAACTTCTGGAATCAGAGTTTATATACCCAATTTCAGACAGTGAGTGGGTTTTTGCACTCATGATTGTGCCAAAGAAGAATGGGAAATGGAGGGTCTGCGTGGATTACAGAGAATTGAACAAAGCAACATAGAAGGACCACTTTCCCTTACCTTTTATCGATCGAGTCCTTGATACCTTGTCTGGGAAGAAGTATTTTTCCTTTATGGATGGCTTTAGTGGCTATAACCAAATCCAGATTGCTCCGGAAGACCAAGACAAAACCACTTTCACCTGTCCCTGGGGCACCTTTGCATATAGGGTACTTCCTTTTGGGTTGTGCAACGCACCAGCCACATTTCAAAGAGCAGTGATTGGAATCTTTTCAGAGATGGTAAACGTCTGCATGGAAATTTTTATGGATGACTTCACTCCATACGGTAGTAGTTATGAAGAAGCACTGAAAAATTTAGAAAAGGTCTTGATACGTTGTGAACAAAGCCATCTCTCTTTAAGCACTGAAAAGTGCCATATGATGATGAGCGAGGGCATAGTTCTGGGGCACTTCATCTCTTCTGATGGTATCTAGGTAGACCCATCCAAAATTAAGGTAATTGAAAATATACCAACTCCTAGAACAAAAAAAGATGTACGTATCTTCTTAGGGCATGCTGGCTATTACAGAAGATTCATAGAAAAATTTTCCAAACTAGCTTATCCTTTGTTCACCTTGTTGATGAAGGATGCATAGTTTGTTTGGACTGATGCATGCCAAACAGCGTTCACTAAAGTTAAGAAAAGGTTGTCTACAGCACCCATCTTACGAGGGCCCAATTGGGCTCTGCCTTTTCATATCTTTTCGGATGCTTCAGACGCTTCCATTGGAGCAGTTTTAGGATAGCAGGAAGGTAATGCCCCATATGCAATTTATTACATTAGTAAGAACTTATCTCCTGTTGAACTGAACTATACTTTCACAAAGAAATAATTCCTTGCCATAGTTTATGCCATCAACAAATTTAGACACTACATTACTGGATACTCCACTTTTGTGCACAGTGATCATTCTGCCATCAAATATTTAATGAATAAACCAATCACGAATGCTAGAGTTACTAGATGGCTGCTACTGTTACAGGAATTTGACATCACAATTATTGATAGACCAGGGAAGGAAAACGTTGTTGCGGACTTTTTATCTCGACTTAATAACAGTGATGAAAATTTACCAGTCGAAGATTCCTTCCCCGATGAGCATTTGTTTGCAATATCAGCTCATTCCCCATGGTATGCACATATTGCTAACTTTTTGGCTGCAAGTAAGCTTCCAGTACATATGTCGAAGAGAGAAAGAAGAAAGATCATACAACAGAGTGCCAGGTATTGCTGGATTGATGGACATCTTTTCTACACAAGGCTTGATTTAGAAATCAGAAGATGTGTGAGAGAAGATGAAATTTTCAGTATCCTTAAGGCTTGCCATGATGAACCCTGTGGGGGACATTTTGCTGACAAAAGGACAGGTCATAAGGTTTTCAGAATGGGTTATTTCTGGCCCACATTGTTCAGGGACGCAAAAAATTATGTTCAGGCATGTGATAGCTGCCAAAGGATGGGCCAACCCAACATATTGGATGAAATTCCTCTTCAGCCACAGCTCGTGGTTGAACCATTTGACAGATGGGCTCTGGATTTCGTAGGGCATATCAACCCTCCCTCAAAACAGCAAGTTCACATCTTGGTTTGCATAGATTACATGACCAAATGGGTGGAAGTTGTAGCCTTGGTCAAAGCTAATGATCACGCTGTAATTGATTTCCTATATGAGGAAATTTTTACTCAGTTTGGAGTACCTAAGGAAATCGTTACAGATGGTGGACCACAGTTTGCGTCTCACAAATTGGAAGCCCTGTTACAGAAGTTTCACATTCAGCACAAAATAACCTCACCATATCATCCACGGGCCAATGGCCAAGTGGAAAGTTCAAACAAGGTCATCGAGGCTATTTTGACAAAGACAGTGAAAAGCCATCGTAAATATTGGGCTGAGAGACTTCTAGAGGCACTGTGGGCCTATCGCACTACATGGCGTAACACCATTGGTTTTTCCCCATATGAATTGGTGTATGGTAAGAATGTTGTTTTCCCAATTGAATTTGAAATCAGAACTTTGAAAACAGTTGTAGAAGCAAATCTTGACTTATCATAAGCACAGAGGAACCGACTGAATTAGCTCAATGAATTGGATGAGAAGCGCACAGCCGCATCACATCAAACAACTTTGATCCAACAGCAGCGCTCGAAATGGAATGATGGATTTATAAAGAAGAAAGTCTTCTGAGAAGGAGACTGGGCTCTGTTATATGATTCTCGGTTCAAGAGGGATTTCAAAGGAAAACTACGCACTCATTGGTTGGGACCTTATCAGATAGATCGAGTATTTGACAATGGAACAGTCCAGTTGATCATCATTGATGAAAACAAGACACCATTATTTGCAAATGGTCATCGGCTGTGACTGGATCATAAACCGATCTCAAAGAATGCTTTCATTTCACATGTTGCAGCTGATCCAGAATATCAGTTAACGTCAGGGTAGGGATTTTTCTCAACCCCTGTGAATTTTTAAGAACAACAATGTCCACACATAATTTGTACATAAATAATTTATTTTTTATTATGTCTTTTATTTATTTTTTCCTTTACACTTGATCGGGTTTGTTTTTGAAAAGTTGTGTGCAGGAATTAATCTTAGGAGCAGCAGTCGTGACTGGTCCAGACGATTGCAGACACCTTACATTGTTTTTCTTATCTAATAAATCTCTTTGAAGAAGATGGATGATTTGTCGGCAGCCAGCTGAAAAATTTGCCTGTTACTCCATTTTGCACAGCTGCAACTCCTTACCTTGCTCATTTTTCCACTTTTCGCAGTTGTAACTCCACTATTTTCCATTCACTTCAATTTTCCAGCAGCTGCAACTCCGCTACTTTTTCCTATTCTGCTAAGTTTCGCAGCTGACTCCACTATTTTTATCCACTTTACTTTTCCAGCAGCTGCGACTCTGCTACTTTTGCCCATTCTACCAAGTTTCGTAGCTGTGACTTCGCTATTTTCATTCATTTCGCCTTTTGGCCAGCAGCTACGACTCCACTATTTTTACCCATTCTGCCAAGTTTCGCAGCTGTAACTCCCCTATTTTTCATCCCTTCCACTTTTTCCAGCAGCTGCGACTCCGCCATTTTCGACCATTTTGCCAATCTTCGCAGCTGCAACTCCACTATTCTTGCCTATTCTGCTAATTTTTGCAGCTATGACTCCACCACATTTCACCGAACTCTGCTCAAGTCTTCATTCCTGGTTCCTCTTACTCATCAACTGCAACTCCACTAGATTGTCTGTCTCCTAGAACAGTCTCCCCGCTAATGATTTGGCCAGGCTCTAATTTAAATGATGACTCCACAGCTCCAATCGTAGTCTGCCAAGAACGATCACAACTATTGGGTCATCTTGCGTACCTATCAACATGGATGTACGTATCAGCCTGGTTGGCGTTGTCCAACTCATCTCAGCACATGCGTATTGATGATCTCTTAATGGAATTAATGACGAAGTCGGGTTATGGTGGCAATTTAAGGCTGAGCTCATAATGCGAAGGTATGAATTCTGACCTTTTACATGATTAAGCATAAAACTAATTGTGGAAATGATGAGCACGCCTTGTCTTTTGTCCCCGTCAGCATGCTGTACACACTTCACCGTCAAGGAATGTGTTAGGATTAACAACCTGGCCGTCACCTTACCTGATTCGTACCAAAATACCCCAATTATGCCATTTTTCCTTAACTGTATCATCTTACCGCCGATTGAAAACCGCGCCATCTTTCCTAAAATACCCAATTTCCAATTCCGGCTATTCCATGACTGTCCATAGACTACAACTTCCATGTCTGAACTGATACTCGTTGTATTTGTTTCCTAAATTACGAAGGGAGATTGATATGGGTAACCCGGTTAGGCATGAACCTGAGAATACGGTAGCTCTGCGTGCCAATACGGAAGCTCTGCTGTGTGCCAATGCAAAAAATTTCACCATTTTTACAGCAGCTAGGTGGACCGAGTATTTCCAACGTTTAAACGGTTTCCACATCGAAATGGCATTACAGTTTGTTTTTAATTTGACTGATAGTCATTCTGAAGTCAAGGGGGTACGCATTGAGGTTACAAAGGCCATTATACTTGAGGTTACTCACTTACCTCAAATTGGGAAGAAATTGTTTAGACGGAAAGTGCCGAATGCGACTGCAATAAGGGAATTTCTTATAGTCAGGGAGAATGTTCGTCCAAAAGGCCATGGAATTGCATTAAATTCGTTACCTCGTCCCTGGGATCAAGTGGCGGTTTTTTTGAAGAAATATATCTCCTGCGAAGGTAGGTACCAAACTGTCTATTTCTTTGAATTCCCCTTGTTATCTCATATGCGCCATGGCAACCTAGTTAATATGCCTTTTTATCTTTTTAAGACCCTACAAAACATGGTTGGATATGCACGAACAGCCCAGCACCCGGTTTCTTCCCCCAACCATGGTTTAATTAAATTGTTAATTTTAAGAGCCCTTGCACACAAGAATTTGACCTGGGCCCAATTTCTTGCTGGGGTCGGGGAAGTTAGAGAACCTGCATTGGAATTGGGGGGTGTTGCAGAAGGAGAAGAGGACCAGAGCTCCTCAAATTCAGTTGGGGGGGAGGATGGAAACTTGAATGAGCGGGAAGAAGAAATAGACATGGGGGACGTTGCGCTGACAGCGAACCCTGTTACAGATATGGAGGATGGAAACCTAAATGAAAGGGAAGGAGAAGTAGACATGGGGGAAGATGCGACAGCAGCGAACCCTGTCATTGAGGAGGTGGTGATGGAAGCCATGGCGGATGAGGCAGTAACATTATAAGTTGTAACAGCAACAAATTCCATGGGGGAAGAAACAGATCCAATTGAAATTGCAGTTGTAGCCTCAGCAAAGGAGGTTGAAGCTGGAGCAGCTATTGAAGCTGCGACAGTAGAAGCTACAACTGTGGAAGGGGTTATGCAAGAAGGAGAGCACTAGGCAGAGGCAGCAGAGGAAGGAAATATGGAGGTGTTGGATATTGCATCCTCCCCGAAAATCAAGGGAACGATTGTTGAAGAGGATGAATTTTTTGTTCTCTCTGAGAATTTGGAAGCCCCTGTGTCACAGAAGAAAAGAAAAAGGTCAGGGAATAAGGGTCAGACAGCTACGCTAACAAAGCAGAGAAGAACTAGAGCTGCTACAGTAGTAGGAGTAGGCAGTGAAGACCGGCCATTGGAGGTTGTGAAGAGAAGAAAGACTCAATCTATGGTAGCAATAGAGACAGGATGTGCAATTGGGGCAAATATTGAACTACCCTCAGCAGAGATAACTTGTGCAATTGAGGCAAACATTGAATTACCCACAACAGAAGCAGCTTGTGCAATTGGGACAGGCATAGAAATTCCCATTTTAAACCCTAAAACACCGGTTGTCACACAAGAACCTGCTTTGGGCAAACCCCAAGTTGAAAATCTCCTTTATGAAAATAAATTGTTAAAAGAGGAAGTGGAATGGCTTCGGGATGAGCTGGAGAAATGGAAGGAAATGACCGGGAAACAGGCAGGGAGGAATTTGAATATGTTAATAGAAGCTGCAAATTTGCTAGAAAATTCATCTCCTACTTTGTCAAATGAGGAATAAGGAGAAATGGTTTGCCCAGAATGTGGGGACATATTCTTTTCAGCGGGACATAGAGTCATAGTGTTGCGTGTGGGAGCACAAGAGCCTGTACAAACAAAGCAAGAAAGGGAAAGTGTACCTGCAGTAGAGCTGATGAAGGAGAATGAGGAAGGAGTTGACCTAATCCATGTTTTGGATTTAGGAGAATATGAAGCAATGTAGTCCCAGCCATCAGGAAATACTGAGCCACTCCAGGACTAGTCTCATCTTTCAGAATATATTGAGGTAACCCAAAAATAACCTCAGCAATTTGAATAAATAAGTGAACAGGGTGTTGTTACACAAGAACCGGTATCCTTGAAATTGTTTAGTGAAATTGCAACTCAGACAGCAATTGCTGACATTGAGGAACAAGGGGAAGACGTTGTTACACAAGAGCCAGTGTCCTTAACAATATTTGTTGAGACTGCAACTCAAACTGATGTTGCTGAGGCAGAATTGAAAGGACAAGATGCTGCTGCTAGATGATGAAGACCTGCAGGTGGCAAGCCTACATCTAGCATGAAAAAGGGTTGGCTCTGTAGAACTTCCTATGACGAGTATATTTGAGATTGATTGAGATAGCAGTAGCAATGATTCGATGACGATGATCCAGTGATGATGATCCAAAGAAGAATACTTGTGCTAGCAGATCTGTGTCGAGAAATAACTTCCTAGTTAAGAGGGAGTGTTGATGTATTTGTAACTTCGAAATGCATTTCACATATGTATATTGTATTCCTATAGAGATGTTATTATTCCTCTAGACGGAAGTGTCATCATTTATATTGTAAGTGTCGTAACTTATACTTGATGGGTTATTAGACCACCTTGATGGGGTCGGACCTGTATAAGTCATGTGGGTTAAAGGGTTATTAGACCACCCTGTTGGGGGTCGGCCTTGTCAGCATTATGTTATGTGATTAAGTTGAGGTCGACCTAGTAAGGTTATTAGGCAAGTCAAGTCATGTATAAATAGAGTGCAGGAGGCACTCTATTTGATCATTCACTTTCTCACTTATACACTCATTGGAGAGTGGCGCACTAATGGAGGAGGAGAAGCTGGTGCTAGGAGACTATCTCTTATGATTGGGTTTTGTATCATTACTCTATCTATCTCTGAGGAAGTTATTGGGGTTTTTCACCTTTATGGTTTTCCCCAAGGAAACTCTGTGTGTCTATTGTCTCTTGTGTTTGCTTCTTGTGATTGATATGATGTACATGTTATTCTCTCAGCAAAGATCCTAGAGTATATTGAATTGATGCTCAAAAATTAACACTCCCTAGGATGATTGGGTACCCACTGAGCTTACTCTTGACTTATATAACTATGAAATCGGTTGGATACTCCCAGGATTCAATATTGATGATGATATCCTCAAGCATTCCTTCAGTTTTGACAGTGGAAGTGTCAGCCAGTTGTAGCACAGTACTGGTTGGTATGATTAGTGATTGAATACCTAGAGTTATCCTTGTATCCTTTGTCATTACATTGATTGTAGCCCCTAGGTCGATTAGACTGCTTGAAATAGGTTTGTTATTTATGGTCACACTGACAATAGGGTTGCATGGGTATTTAGGGTTAACAATGATACCCAACATCAAGTCTGCTAGTTGGCCTACCATGTTTATAGTTGGTGGATCTTGTTTCCTTCGCCCAGGATTCTTTAAGCATATTTATTTTATAAAATTATTACATATTGGCACATCTCTTATTGCTTGCAAAATGGGGATTTGTATGCTTAAATGTTTTAATTCATTAAGTATAGCATTCTCCTCCTCTTCTTTGGTGTTTTGTATCAGTTTCTCAAGGAATGGAGGGTTTTTGTTTGGTATTTGAGGTTGATTCTCATCTTCCTGAGAGTGTGTCATAGTTGGTTGTTGTGGTTCGGGATATGTGTTTTGTTCCTGAGATATATGTTCTTGGTTATCTTGTGGGTGGGAGCCCTGCAACGTCTTACCAGATCTGAGATGGATTTCATTTAATTCTAGTGCATCCATGACATAGGTAGGAAATTGCACCACTTCATTGTTATAGGGTTGTTGTTGCTCTGTTATGTTGTTATTTGGGTTTGGAACCGGTTGGGAAGGGATTGGAGGGGTTCTGGGGGCTGGTTAGTTTTATGGAGGCGGCATTATGAGTGGTTGTTACAATGGAGCCATCCAATTTGTTGAATATGGATATGGATTTCCATAATTCACCTGTGGCTGAGAAAAAGGTGGGGGTATGGAGAATAAGGCTGGGTGTAATATGGTTGTTGATATAGTGTTTGGTTTTGCTGCCATTATCTTGGGGCTGCTTGTTGTGGTGGCCATGTAGTTGGTGTTGAAGGGTTCCAATTCTGTTGATTACTCCCTTGATTAAAATATGCTTGGTTGTTGGGTTGGAAGGGCCTAGAAAAATTGTTCCTTCTCTGATTAACAAAGAAGAGTTGTTCCATAGTACCTTCTGATGTGGGATCCTGTATAGCAGATTTGCATGATGGTAGTAAAGGGAATTTATCAGTAGTATGATCATCGGTGCAGAGCCCACAGATCTCTATTGCATTTAATGGGAATTGTCCTTTCCATGTTTCTTTCTACATCGAGGGAAAAATACTGCTAGTGCTTGGTTGATCTCGTCTTGTTTCTTTTTTATTTGGAGTGCATATAACTACATAGCTAAGGACTAAAGGATGTATGTTTTCATATCATCTAGAAGGTTTCGTAGGTCAGACTTTGTGAGGCTTGGCCCTGAAAAGTATGCTCCTCCTGTTAATGGATGTGTATCCCGTATTCCATTTTTACCTTTTCTGGATCTAGAATAGTTCTTGAATATTTGCAAAATTTGATCATAGGTTTTCTGGAATATATCCCCATCACCTAATAGGTTCAATACTTCAAGGTATTCCTCCTTCATCCCTCTAAGAAGTACCATTTTCAATGATTCCTGGTCCAGGGTACAGTGACTAGCGCATTTGTAACTGAGCTAAAAGCATTGTGCATAGTCTTCTAGGGATTCTTTTTCCCCCTATTGCATCCTGAAAATTTCATATCTTGTGTCTTTTACTTTACAGTAATCCCTGTATTTTTCCAGGAAGGATTGTTTGATCTGGTCCCATGTGAAGATATTGTTTCCTTCTAGACTCATAAACCATCTGAGTGATAAATCTTTTAACGTAGAAGGAAAGAGTCTCAGTTTTTGTGCATGAGTGGTATAACCAAAGGACCTACAGACTACCTCAAATTCAAATAAGAATGTGTCAGGGTCCTCTGAGGTTAGGCCATGGAAGTTTGGCAAATTATTGGGATTGATATTTTTCATTTTGACATCCCCAAGAGTACACTAATAGGGAAAGTAATAGTTCTTTGTGTTCATCCTCCTCTTCTGCCATAGTATTGTTTGAGATAGAGCTAGAGAAGAAGTTATCACGGTCTGCATTGTAGCTGGAATCAGCTTCTTCGTCAAAGTTGAGGAATTCAAATTGAGAGTGTTCAGAACTATTGTTGCTCATAGGGCGGTTAGGCAGAAATAGTCCAAATTCATCCCTCTTTCGTCGAGGCATTCATGGTAATTTTTTTTATGATTTTATTTTTAATACGATGTCTCCTATAGTTTAAGTACCTCCCCAACAATGGCACCAAAAAGTGGTGGACTCCAGGAATGTATACCTTTTTTAGGTAGATGTACCCAAAGTGTACTTTAAATATCAACGAGGGAGCGTACAAACTTGAGAGGTACTCAGCACTGTATGTGCACTATGAGATAATCTTTGTCACTCTAAGTGTCCTATGTGTTCTAAAGAATGTTCTAGGGAAGCAGGAAATATTGTTCTAGGAAAACTAGAAAGCATAAAAAATGGAAGCATGTAAATCCTATCTTATCAAGGCAAGAAATGAAAGCAGATCTATTTTATCAAAACAGAAAAATGAAAGTATATAAATCTATTCTATTAAATCAAATGTTGAAAGCTGATAAATCTATTTTATCAAATTGAATGTTGAAAACTGATAAATCTATCTTATCAAATTGAATGTTGAAAACTGATAAATATATTCTATCAAATTGAATGTTGAAAACTGATAAATCTATTCTTTCAAATTGAATGCTGAAAAATGATAAATCTATTCTATCAAATCAAGAAAGGGAAGCATGCATAAATTTGATTTAAGAAGCTTGAATCTAAAATAAAAAGGCAGAGATCCATTCTATCAGTAATCACAAATTATTATCTCAGAAGCACGAAAACATAGATCTAATCTTTTTCTGGAAATGCTATAAAAACGTGGAAATTCATATATGAAATTCGCCTGTGCGGATGTCATGTACAGGACTACAGACAGTGTGTTACAAAACTACAAACGCGATGTTATTGAACTACAGAAGAAAAATGCTTGTGCTAAAATCGAAATCTGATATTCAAATGAATGTTGAAGTTAATCGACGCACAATGATAATGGAAATAATTAATAGAATGCATGAGAAATACCTGAAATAAAACACGAAACTCCTGATCTACGTATTGAGGGGGGCATCCCCAACACGTATTTCAGGAGGGAAAGAAACTTATGAACTCACGAGATTCATAGAACGTTGGTCTTTCATTATCAGTTCATAAATCCATGCTACAGAAAATGTAAAATGAAGATGTCTTAACTGCAAAAATGTTGAAGATTGTTTTTTAGAAAATGTCTCCAGACCCCCTGCTACTCAAGAGGTCCTATTTATCATTACTTCTAACCTATGCTTTACTTCGAAAATCATGATCCTGAATAACAAGATTCTTTCCTATAAATCAGGAGAAAATGGGATCGTTGTGTCTCTTTCGAACTTCAGTTTGGAGCTTGGTCATTTGTTATTCTTCCAGGTCACCTAAGCCATGTCCACACATTCCTTCATTCATATGATTAGTAAATAAAAAAACGCTAAAACATAAGAAAAGATAATCGCTAAATTACTTCATTTAATAATCAACCAAATTGCATTCTCCCCTACAAAGAGGTGCTTTCTTATCCTTTCTTGTTTACGTGTGGCATTTGTGAGTAATATGGAGTACCTATATCCTGGGCTCATCACCCGGATGAGGAGTTAATCGCAATCTGCTTCCGGGCACCACCGGAGTGGTGATCCACTATGAGGAGTATAACCATGGAAACCATCCAATATATGATGAGGGGTCACATCCCCCACATCGCAGCACCAAGTAGTGATGAGGACAATGACAAGGAGGACTCCAAGGACTATACCAAGGATGATGAGGACAATGATGATGATGAGTAGGAAGTATTAGGGAGTTTCCCCCATGCTATGGACCTAGGATATTTTACTATGTATGACATATTTTTGGGACAAAACTACGATCTCATTGATGTAAACACCTTATTTTTTGGATGATGATATATACACATGTGGATGTGAATTTATATACATGAGGCTTATCTACGATGCCATGTGATGTATGCTTTATGATTGCTTTATGTACATATGAATGAACTCAATGATTATGATTCTATATACACATGCATGATTTATTTTATTTTTATTGATGAATAATATGTCGATCTAGAATATGATTTACAACACTATATACAAACATTTCAAGACCCCTGGGTATATGAGTGAATGTAATGAATTCAATTTTTTTAACCATTTGTATAGCTCGTGGATACTTTCTAAAGGTGTGAGGATCGTGTACACAATAACAAATATTTAACTATGCGACTAACAACACAGAATCAAGGAAAACATGAAGGTGATGAATGCATAACTAAAGAGCATTGGCCATAAGGCCAATCATGGCATCATATCCCACCTGATCATTGGTGACAAAACCAATACACACACAACTTACATGGATGAGGGAGTGCGATGGGGAATAAATGGCCTAAACAGTCAAAGTGAGATTCATAGAGCATCTACTTGCATCGTTAGCATAATTAATGTGACATTGGGAATAAAAATTCATCTGAAAAGGACAATAAAATAAACCACAAGGCTCATCCTAAAAGGAAGAATATAAAACAACTACAATTTAATAAATGAGAAAGGGCATTGGTACCAAGGATAAAAATTCTTAAAAAATAACCAGCCATTGTAGGGATTCTTGAGAAGTTAGCCATCTGGACCAACAAGGAGGTATGCCCCCTTTCCTAAAAATTGTTTGATGACAGAAGGGCCATGCCATAAGGGCTCAAACTTTCCATTGTTCGGAGTATTGTAAATAAGGTCTAAATAACCTTCAAAAAATGAGTGAGGGTGAACATGACGATTGTAGTGGATTTTGAAGCAGTGCTTAGCAACTTCAATGTTCTACAAAGTAGCATGATGGCCTCATCTGGTTGTTCCAAAGTGACCAAGCATTGTTCCAGTTCAAAGGTTTTTGGTAAAAGCTCAATTGTTAGATGCAAGGAGAGGATATGGCACTCAATGGGTAACCATGCAATGAATGAGGTGGAATGGAGTAAAGTTGATATCAATTTTGGTGTATGTTTGTTATCCTCCTAGGGACCGAAAGAGCATATGGTTCCGGTTGGACATATGCTTATCCACTATGCATTAAAGCATGGTTTTGAGGACCTTATTGACGGCCTCAACTTGGCCATTTCCCTAAGGATAATAGGTGGAGGAATATTGGTGCGATAACTCTTCTCACATGACATCTTCAAAGTGAACATCATAATCATACACCAAGTCTTTCAGGACTCCAATTTGAGTGATGACATGTTTGAAACATAAACGTGTTGCGATGGTGACAATGTTATTATATGTCAACATGGCTTCGACCCATTTGGTAAAGTAATTGACAACCACAATCATGTACTTACAGCCACCAATTGACATATGCTTACACTCCATGAAGTCAATGGCCCATTTGCAGAATGTATTTATGGTATCAATTGGGCACAAAGGGGAAAGAGGTGTCCTCGCATTTGGGGTGAATAACTAGTAGATTTGACAATGCTTTATTGCCTCAATGTCATCAGAGAATAATTTAAGCCAAAAATAACAGGCGTAAATTTTTTTTGGCAATGACCATTCTTGCAAGGTGGTCTCCACATGCCCTACTATGGAAATCATTTAAGAATTTTTTGGTGTCCTCAAGATTGAGGCCTCGTTGCAAGATATTTCCAACTCCTTTCCAATAAAAGACATCACTGATGAGGAGGTAAAGGGGATCTTGGTGAGGAAGACATCGATGAGCATCTCGTGAGATATGGGGGTCAAAATTTTGAGTGTGTATATAGACTAGAATGTCCCCATACCAAGGATCATCCAAATAAATGGTGAACAAATATTTTCCATCGGGAAGATCATCATTGATGGGGTATAGGTGGCATTAGAAGGGAGGTCAAAGACAAACTCCACCAAGGCCAAATCCTTCTTGCTATTGGGATTTAAAAAATTGAGGTAATACTCTTGGAGGATTACAATCCATTTAGCAACTTTGCCTTTAAGGAGACGTCAACTCAAGAGGTATAGCATAGGGTTCAAATTTGCAATGACTTTGGTTTTGCTGAAGAAAATATAATGGAAAATATTTTGAGCTGAGAACACAACAGCTAAGGCTAGCTTATCCTCGTGATTGTAATATAAAGAAGGTATAGACAAATTCTTACTAACATCATAGATGACACGTTCCTTCTGGTCGGCATATTCCTTAAAGAACAATCTGACTATGACACAATTGGAGGCCAAGAGGTAAAGGATGAAATCCTTTATAAATTTCGAGGGGTTAATCAAGGGTGCCGAAGTAAGAGCACATTTTAAGGCATTGAAGGAAGCATGTGCTTGATCATCCCATACAAAAGGGATGTATGAACGAATAAAACACAAGAATATGTGAACAATCATGGTATACTATGGAATAAAGAGACACAAGAAGTCCACCTTACCTTGAAGGTTTTGCAATTGACGCAAATTCTTGGGAGGCAGGAATTCAAGAATGGCTTGAACCTTCAAAGAATCAATAGCGATCCCTTGTTTAGAAATAATAAATCATAACAATTGGCCAATGGGAACTCAAAATACTCACTTAAGAGGGTTCAAGGAAATGTTATACCCACGATACCCAAGGAAAACTTTGCGAAGATGTTATGCGTGTTGCAAGCTTTTCTTTGAATGAGAAGCAATTCCATCCAAATATGTTAGAATTATATCAATCATGTCATGAAAATAGTCCATCCAATGTTATTAAGTCTGAATGGCATGACTCAATAGGCAAAGGTCCCCCAAGGCATGGTGGATGCAGTTTTATACTGACCTCGAGGACAAATTTGAATATGATTGTACCTCGAGAAACCATCCGTGCAAGATAGCACCTAGTGCCCATCACATTCATCGATGATTTGGTCGATAAAGGGAGTGGGGAAGTTGTCTTTAGGACAAGTTTTATTTAAATCACAAAAATCAATGTAGATACAAATGGTGCCTTACTTCTTGCTAACTAGGAGGGGGTTGGATACCCATACGGAGTAGGCAATCTAGTATATGAAACTTGCATTATGAAGTTCTTGATTTAGGATTTGACAACTAAATATTTAGAAGGGTGGATCTCCCTCTAATTTTGGCGCACAGGTATGATGTTGGGCCAAGTGTTAATGTAATGTTATACTATGGTGAGGTCAAGTCCTAGCATTTCAACATAAGACTAGGCAAAGAAATAAGAAAAATCTTGAAAAGGGGATTTATATGTTAGACACAATGGCTCACTGGGAGGGGGGGTGAATAAGTGAGCCTACACTTATTCAAATTTCAACATCTTCAAACTCTAAACAAAGATCATCATTTACAAATCATATTCATTAATAGACTATACTAGTTTAACATATGCCATTCATCAAGTAAAACACATTATCATCAACACATTGCAAGAGACATAAGAAGTAGTTTTGTAATCTTTTTATATTAGTTCGACGGCTACAACCGTGAGTTCAATCAGCACCTACTGATACAGAAGCACCAACTTCCAAACCAAGACACTTCTTGGTCTTTTTCTTAGATCCTACTAAGAAAAATGACTACAAGACCCTTCTTGTATTACATAAGGATTCATGTCACATCACAATTCTCTTGTCACTTGTCTTTCCAATCTAATCATCCTTGTCATTGTATAAGTATTTCATGAAAAGCACATCATTGTCAGATCATGTCATATATCGTTGTCATCACAGAATCACTGTTATCATCATCATGCATCATTGTACACGTATATCATCATCACTGTGCTTCACCACTATATTACTCACACACATCACTGTCTATAAATAATGAACTGATTGTACATCTATGTCATCATAGTCACTGTATATCATACTGTCATCATAGATGGGTATCTGTCACTGTACACAAATTCTCATGCTAACTGCCAGCTTGACATTTATTACACACACCATTCTACTTTACATTGCTACTGTACATACTGTATAGTACTTGTCATCATATGTCATCATACACCTTTTTACCACTATGCTATTATCTATATGAAGGCATTGTACATTATATATATCTTAAGATTTCATCATACCTTCATTGGACAGCTATAACAAGCTTGCACTCCAACGGCTACTCCTTTCAAACTTTGGGACTATAAAAAGGACTGTAGACTGTGATAATATTGACCAACTCAAACTTTAACCAAAAAAAAAAAGTATCACTGCTACAAAATTGTTGTAAAATTCGGGTCTGTGTATACTGAGCTGGCTATGCAACAATTCGGACTGTGTATACTTCTGACTGTGCAAAAATTCGGACTGTGTATACTGATGATCTTTTGTTGCTGCCACTGTGTTGATCTCCTGCTGCTGCCACTGTACCCCCACGAAAATCAGACCATCCTATGTCTGTATTACACCCATAAAAGTGTCATAAAGTTGATCTTCCTTATGTTGCCACTATCCTTGACTGTGGCTGCATGAATACCCAAAAATCAAAGCAAAACAAACAAAAAATCCTGTCTACTGTAGCTGCTACAGTACCCGAATTTCAGACCTCTCATCTCCACAAATTTTAACCCCAAAATGAATAAGGGCGTTGGCCCTATTTATACTCATTTTCCATATTATTTTTTGAGCCAACTTGTCATTTGAAATTTTTTTTGTTTGTTTTTTTTTTGTTTTAATCTAGAGCCGACTTGTCCCTTTTAATTTTTAATTGTCTTTTTTTTTAAATAATTGTTGAGCCGACTTTGCAAGCACCTTTTTTAAGTTATATTTTGGTTCTTTAAAAGCTTTCAAATGATCTCCAACTCCATCGATATTCCAATAGACATCTGTCATCATTCCAATAGCCATCTTGCCATACAAGGGACCATTCATAATCATCACCTATTTTCCAAGTGTGTGGGTTCAAGACTTAAGGGTACCACATGAGGGTTTCAAGGACTCTTTCAAGGTATCATTTAGTATTTGATCATCAACATATGCAACCAAGTGTGTCCAAGTGTTTGAGTGCCATCTCCAAGGGTTGAAAAGCTCTTATCAAGAGTTAAGTCACCACCATCTTGACCACAATAAGATTACATCTATTTCACCATTTGCGTGGGCTTCTCAAACCATACATTGATTCATCAAAATATCTTCACTTAGCATGTGGGAAACAAGGTCAACTAACAACCAAGTGGGTGGGATTCATGACCCCATTTAGCCACAAATGACCATAGAATGGGTCATTTGTCCTTCCATTGTCCTTTGCCCATTACCAAGTTATCCATTTCAATTTCTTGTCCTCAATTTGTTGTTGTCCATCTTGTCTTCAAGCCATCCAATGTCATCAACATTTAACTTCCTTTGTCATTAAAGGTTTGTCATCAATGAAAATCATAGACAACCATATTCATCAATCTCCCCCTTTGTCATTGATGGCAACTTCAATTTCTCTCCCCCTTTGACATTAATGACAAAGGGTGAAGTAGCCATTAAAGGCTTCACAATACCCAAAAAAAAATGTATCTTTAAAAACTTCCATATCAACTTCTGATCTGGGCTTGTTATTGTTAGATCATTACTTGCCATCTTCAAATTTGTATAAGTATATGTATATACTCCTTCTTTCAAGTAGACTTGTTTGATTTGTTGCTCCCCTTCGGATTCTTCCACAGAATTTGATATTCAGATGTTGCTCTTTTAACCAATAATTTCCCAAATATGTTGATTGTTATCCATACTCCCCCTATCATGCATCTTCCTTTTCAGCTCCTTGGACTTCATATATGTACTGTTGTATTGTTTGCTTCAGGATCTTCTCAAGTCACTTTCATGTTGGGATTGATCCTTTAGAAATCCTTTCACTGCTGGTATCAATAGATGGTAGAAAATGCTCTCAATATATCTTTCTTATACCCTTGTGATTGGGGATTGTGCATGGATGATGAGCTTCAGGATGTTGCTCCAGATGATATGTAGCAGGATGGTACAGTGATGATGATCAGTATGATCATGAGCATCAGGATGATGCTTCGTGCGATGATGATCCGTTGGATCATGAGTATTAGGTTGATACTTGGAGGTCAGAGATGATATGTAGCAGGTTGTACAAATAGCATGTAATCAGTCCTCAGATATCCGATAGGTTGAGCTGTGTGCTCGTAATCATCCCTGGGATGAGGTATTGCTATGTAGTATGTAATCAGTCCTCAGATATCTGATAGGTTGAGCTGTGTGCTCATAATCAGTCCTGGGATGAGGTATTACTACGGAGACATGTAATCAGCCCTGGAGATCCGATAGGTTGAGCTGTTTGCTCGTAATAAGTCCTAGGATGCTATTTAGAGATCTTGTCGGTCGTGTTGCGGCACATAAATGTTCCTGGGATGCTCTTTAAAGGTATTATCTATTCACATGTAATCAGTCCTGGAGATCCGAGAGGTTGAGCTGTGCGCTCGTAATAAGTCCTGAGATGCTCTTTAGAGATCTTGTCGGTCGTGATGCGGCACATAAATGTTCCTGGGATGCTCTTTAAAGGTATTGTGAAGGAGATGCATGTAATCAGTCTTGGGAGATCTTGTCGGTCGTGCTTAGGCACATAAATGTTCCTGGGATGCTCTTTTTGGTATTAAATCCGCACATGAAATCAGTCCTGAGAGACCACCTCTATCAGACCGTTCGCACAGATGATGAAGACCTGCAGGTGGTGGGACTAGATCCAGTATGAAAAAGGACTAGCTCTGTAGAACTTCCTATGACGAGTAGATTCAAAGATTGATTGAGATAGCAGCAGCAGTGACGATGAAGATGATTCAAGGATGATGATTCGCTGATGGTGATCCAAATAAGAAGACTTGTGCTAGAAGACCTATGTCGATAAATACCTTCCTAGTTAAGAGGGAGTGTTGATGTATATGTAACTTCGGAATGTATTTCACCCATGTATTTCATATATGTATTTTGTACTCCTATAGAGATGGTATTATTCCTATATACGGAAGTGTTTGTATTCCTATAGAGATGTTATTATTCCTCTATACGGAAGTGTCGTCATTTATATTGTAAGTGTCGTAACTTATACTTGATGGGTTATTAGACCACCTTGTTGGGGTCGGCCCTATATAAGTCATGTGGGTCGAAGGGTTATTAGACCACCCTATTGGGGGTCGGCCATGTGGGTCAAAGGGTTATTAGACCACCAAGTGTGGGTTCGGCCCGGATTAAGTTAACCATGGGTTAAGCTAGACATGTAGGCCCCATTAGTTTATTGGGAAGGACAGAACAAGTATAAATAGAGATCGAGAGATCTCTATTTGATCACTCATTCACACACTTCTCTCGTTCAGAAAGTGGTGCACTTATGAGGAGGAGGCTCTGCTGCTAGGATAAGACTATCTCTTGTATTCTGGTTGTATCATTGCTCTATCTATCTCTGAGGAAGTTATTGGGGTTTTTCACCATTGTGGTTTTCCCCAAGTAAACTCTGTGTCTCTTGTGTGCTTGCATTATTGTGTCCATGATTGATATGCTGTAGATTTGCTATACATGTTGTTCTCTCAGTTAAGATCCTAGATCAAATTGAAGTAAATTCTGAAAATTTAACATGATATCAGAGCTAGCTTGAAAGAAGGCATGATATGGCATGTATGACACTTGTTGCACTTACGATGCTAGGGCTTGATATAGCAAAAACCATTCATCGTAGAACTTTCTCTATAAATCCATTTTGGTGAAGTTTTCGGATCTGAAATTATTACAGGTCAAAGCTAAGATCCCCATGTACCTTGTGTCCAAAGGACAACCTCTAATTCGTTGTACTTTGTGATTTATGATCTATACAATATAGGGTTTCTGCCTCTTCTAGATCTCGGTCATAAACAGGTGACCTTGGAAAAAAGGTCATAACATGGGCTAGGAAGCTCCAAATGAAATTTTGTAAAAAGCGACAGGTAGTACACAAACTTTACTATCTCAAGAAACTTTTTCAGAGGCCGAAGTTGAACCAGTGACAGGTGTCACGCCGTACAAGTTCGCTCTCCTGTTTTATCCCATAAACAGGTCACGTTGCGACACGTGGCATAACTCTCTTCTAGAGAATCCAATTGAGGTCAGACCTGTTGGGATGGAAAGATGATAGGTCAGGATACCACAAAAAAATATTTCAGACCTTGGGGATCGAAAAGTGCGGAGTTACACTAGAAACAATCAGGTACATATTTATGTCAAAACATAATTTTTTTTAGCACCTTCATTCATGGCTTCCGAAATTTAGGATTTTGGAGAAAGTTGGAATTTTTGTAATCGGAGACTACGGATGAATGCTACTCATCAAAATAGAAATTTAGAGACCCTAGTTCGGGACTTTCATTGGAAAAGTGGAAAATTAGGGCTTCTACAAAAATGGGAATTTTTGAAATCTGTGACCACGGCTGGAAGCTCCTCAGAAAAATAGAAGCTTAGAGCTTTGGATCAAACCTTTTGATTGGGCAGAAGAGTGGGCTTCATCAAACCCTAGTTCGGGGTCACGTCTAGTGAATTCGAAAGTTTCAAAGGAAAAATTGAGGAGTGAAACTTTGCAGTTTTCAAATTCTGAATATACCAGCTTGATCAGCTCATCAAGGCACATATTTCTATCCTTTCGGAAGATTGAAATTCAAAGTTTGAATTTTTGGGGTTTCTCTGACAAACCCTAATCCATCTCCAGGTCCAATTCTTGCAAATCAAGTGGATTGGGTTAATCCTAGAAGAAGATGGATTGGTCACCTGCATAAGTGAAGAAGTTCCTATCTCAGAGGTAGATGAGGCTAAGGCCTTCCATAAGAAGATTACAAGCAATCTTGACAGGTATGGCTTATAGGTATGTGTCGAATTCTGTTCATGGTTAAGTTTATGATATGTTTGTCTTCATATGATTACAGTACAATCTTGATTAATTACTAGACTTGTCGTATCACCTTAATAGAAGATATTCGATGATTAAGGTTTTGACACTTATGATTGTACTAATGCATTGTGATGTTGTATGAGGTTTATGTTGTTCGCTAACATAAAAGGTACACCAAGAAAGACAAATCATGTTGTACTTCAAGAACAAATGATCATGGTGACATGAAGAAAAAGATTCATCCATTGTCATGGATCACATAGAAGATCTACTTTCGAGGTATGTATAACTTGGTTCTACAATGGTTAACTTATGAGACATGTAGGTTACTAGCACAAGTCACTGAAGAGAACCAGAAGACATTATGCGGGTATGTTAGACATAACTAGCTAGCATGCTAATCCAGGTATGTTTTTTCCTATATCAAGCTGGAATCCTACCTGGTGTTAGGATCTTATACTGTTGTGTTGTTGATAATGATTATTCATGAAGTCATAGGTTTGAATAGTCATGGTTGTATGCATATTATGTTTCTTACCATAATTGATGATATGACTAACCAGAAGAATCATGAAGGTATAGTTTTGAGTAATCACGGGTTTATGCATTGATGATTTAACTAATCAGAAGAGTCCTATGATCAAATAAGAATATGCATGAGTAAAAGAAGACTTCCCCGAAACCTTGAATACTAATGTTTATTATCTGTGAATGATCATGACTATACATGTTTAAGATTATTGTGTTTTGATAGTATTAAGATTATACTAATAAATGTGTGATTATGTATGAGACCTCAAGGATAACACAATGATGATACTAATAAGCATGCATAGTGATTAAGGATGGATATAAGTTCAAGGACAGGTAATCCAGGAAGAAAAGATCAAGAGGGAGCACACTCTAGTTGTTCCTGCAAGAAAGCAAAGGAGCACACTTCAGTAGTTTCTACAAGGATGTAGATATTAAGAAGGAGTTGACCACTTCTCATAATCCACATCAGAATGGAGTTGCAAAGATTCAGAGGGAGTCCACCCAGCAACCAAACAAAGATAATTATTTGAATTGTCATTTCTTACATAATGTTATTCAATAATGTATATGCTTATGTTCCTAGAATTAGGTTGTGTATTATGCATATTATAATAGTTGCATTGATGAACAGTATACTACTAATATACATGGGTAAGTGGCCTATGGCACTGTACAACATTCCATTGCTACTTATCTAGAATGAAACCTCTTTGCTGACATGTTAGGAGTTGTGCACACTCTTAACAATGTTCTGGTAGAGATTGGAAGGCATCTAGAAAGTTACGGAATATGGATAAATGTTGTATTGAAGCATTGGCTAAGATAATTGCATGACTGTATGACATATTTCTTTATGTGTAAGACTTTTTTATGAAAAATATGAGATGTTTTCTAATCATGCAATTTAACTTGGTATGTAGGAAATATTGTATACTATCACCTACAAAAGAAGGACTACAACATTTGTTCAGCAACAAAGTTATCTATTGAAAATATTGAAGATAACGAAGTTCCCAGGATCTGGGAAGAATGCCATGATCGAGGAGTACCAGTCGATCATGAAGATGTTTGGGATGCAGTCCCAAAGGGTAGTCTGTAGTGACTTCCAAGAGGATCTACAAGATCAATCATGCTGCAGGTGGTAGCATAGAGACTTTTGCTCCTGTAGCCAGATACACTTCCATTAGATCTGTACTTGCTATGGCTGCAATGATGAAGTGGAAGATACACTAGATGGATTTCAAGACAGCCTTTTTGAATGGTGTAGTTGAAGAAGAAGTGTATGTGGAGAAGCCACTTGGTTCTGAGACACATGACAGGGAGTCATATATGTGCAGAACTTGGTATGGTAGGATAGACAGCTTTCTATCCAGTTTGGGATTTACCAAGAGTAAAGCGGATTCCAACCTTTACTACAAGGTTGAGGAAGGCAATCCAGTGATACTACTATTGTATGTGGATGACCTGTTTGTAACAGGTGAGGATAGATTGATTGCCGACATGCAGCGGAAGCCTGTTGTCGAGTTCGAGATGAAGAACTTGTGGATGATGCACTGTTTTCTAGGTATGGAGGTGTGGCAGAGTGCAGATGGAATCTTCCTTGGACAAGGGAAGTATGCAGTAGAGATCCTGAAGAGGTTTGGGATGATGGACTGCAAGGCCATGGCCACACCTATGGCATCAAACCTGAAGCTTCGGTGTGATGCTTCATCGGATCCGGTTGATGTCACGATGTATCATCAGATGATTGGGTCCTCTATGTACCTGACGAACACGAGACCATATATTTGCTTTGCGATGAACACATTGAGCCAGTTCCTGACGGATATGAGAGATGTTCACCTAGTTGTTGTAAAACATATTCTAAGGTACCTGGAGGGTACAGTTGATTATGGGCTCAAGTATGATGCGAATCAAAAGTTTAACCTGCAGGGTTATGTTGATTCAGATTGGGCAGGCAGTGTTGCAGATAGGAAGAGCACTTATGGGTGCTGATTCAGTATGGGATCAAGTGTGATCTCTTGGTTTAGTAGGAAGCAGTCATGCGTAGCACTGAGTACAGCCAAAGCAGAGCATGTTGTGATGGATGAGCAAGTTGCAGATGTATTGACCAAGCCGTTGGCCAAAGTGCAGTTTGATTACTTCAGAGAGAGGCTTGGTACACTTCAGATCGAGGTTCCTTTCAAAAGGAAGTGATGAGTCCAGAAGATGCAGATGCACATGAGCTTTTCTGACATGGTTGATGTGTTCTCCCATGGTCATGATGTAATTGCTGATCCATTCTCACATGGTAGTAGATGTGTTATCTCATGGTGTAGATGTAAGAACTAAAGCCATTTTTCACATGGTGGTAGATGTGTTCTCCCATGGTGAAAAAGTAAGGGCTGGAGCCTTCCCCGAATGGTGGTAGATGTGTTCTCCCATGTCGGTGGTGTAAGTGCTGGATGATGTACATCTAGGCTGTGCTTCATGGACGAGGAGATGATCTGAAGAGAACGATGCTATGATGATTAGGAGGATCATGGATGATGAGCATCAGGACGATGCTCCAATTACTACTCTGTATATGCATCAGGATGATGTTGGATATGATCAGTTGGATCATTTATATGTATATGTATGTACGCATCATGTTGGATGCTAGATATGATCAGTTGGATCATTTATATGTATATGTATGTACGTATCATGTTGGATGCTTGACCATGTATCTGTATATGTATCAGGTGGATACATTGTATGATCAGGTAGATCATGTATGTTGATATGTATCAAGTATGATCAGGTAGATCATGTATGCTGATATGTATCAAGTATGATCAGGTGGATCATGTATTTGTATTTGTATTTGTATCAGGTGGATACACTGTATGATCAGGTGGATAATGTATGATGATATGTATCAGGTAGATACTTGGTATGCATCAGGTGGATGCATTGTATGATCAGAATGATCATGATGACGAGCTTCAGGATGTTGCTCCAGATGATATGTACCAGGACGGTGCAGTGATGATGATCAGTAGGATCATGAGCATCAGGATGATGCTTCGTGCAATGATGATCTGTTGGATCATGAGTATTAGGTTGATACTTGGAGGTCAGAGATGATATGTGGCAGGTTGTGCAAATAGGATGTAATCAGTCCTCAGATATCCGATAGGTTGAGCTGTGTGCTCGTAATCAGCCCTGGGATGAGGTATTGCTATGTAGTATGTAATCAGTCCTCAGATATCTGATAGGTTGAGTTGTGTGCTCGTAATCAGTCTTGGGATGAGGTTTTACCACGGAGACATGTAATCAATCCTGGAGATCCGATAGGTTGAGCTGTCTGCTCGTAATAAGTCCTAGGATGCTCTTTAGAGATATTGCCAGTCGTGCTGCGGCACATAAATGTTCCTAGGATGCTCTTTAAAGGTATTGCCTATTCACATGCAATCAATCCTGGAGATCCGAGAGGTTGAGCTGTGCGCTCGTAATAAGTCCTGGGATGCTCTTTAGAGATCTTGTCGGTCATGCCACAGCACATAAATGTTCCTGGGATGCTCTTTAAGGTATTGTGAAGGAGATGCATGTAATCAGTCCTGGGAGATCTTGCCGGTCGTGCTTAGGCACATAAATGTTCCTGGGATGCTCTTTCTGGTATTGCATCCACACATAAAATTAGTCCTGAGAGACCACCTCTATCAAACCGTTCGCACAGATGATGAAGACCTGCAGGTGGTGGGACTACATCCAGTATGAAAAAGGACTGACTCTGTAGAACTTCCTATGACGAGTAGATTCAGAGATTGATTGAGATAGCAGCAGCAATGACGATGACAATGATTCGAGGATGATGATTCACTGATGGTGATCCAGAGAAGAAGACTTGTGCTAGAAGACCTATGTCAAGAAATACCTTCCTAGTTAAGAGGGAGTGTTGATGTATATGTAACTTCGGAATGTATTTCGCCCATGTATTTCATATATGTATTTTGTACTCCTATAAATATGGTATTATTCCTCTATACAGAAGTGTTTGTATTCCTATAGAGATGTTATTATTCCTCTATACGGAAGTGTCGTCATTTATATTGTAAGTGTCGTAACTTATACTTGATGGGTTATTAGACCACCTTATTGGGGTCGGCCCTGTATAAGTCATGTGGGTCGAAGGGTTATTAGACCACCCTATTAGGGGTCGGCCATGTGGGTCAAAGGGTTATTAGACCACCAAGTGTGGGGTCGGCCCGGATTAAGTTAACCATGGGTTAAGCTAGACATGTAGGCCCCATTAGTTTATTGGGCAGGACAGAACAAGTATAAATAGAGATCGGGAGATCTCTATTTGATCACTCATTCACACACTTCTCTCATTTGAAAAGTGGCGCACTTATGAGGAGGAGGCTCTGCTGCAAGGATAAGACTATCTCTTGTATTTTGGTTGTATCATTGCTCCATCTATCTCTGAGGAAGTTATTGGGGTTTTTCACCTTTATGGTTTTCCCCCAGTAAACTCTGTGTCTCTTGTGTGCTTGCATTATTGTGTCCATGATTGATATGTTCTAGATTTGTTGTACATGTTGTTCTCTCAGTTAAGATCCTAGATCAGATTGAAGTAAATTCTAAAAATTTAACAATGGGGAGACCTTTGGCAATCCAAAATCTCATCCAAAATAGCTGAGCTATGTTTGAACTTGCCATATGCATCAAACTTTTCATTTTTCTCCTTGAGTCCAACAACTTCCATTTCAAGCTCTTCATTTTTCTTCTCCTTTTCATCCAAGTGACTCCTCAATACTTCTTCTCTTCTTTTAGCCTCCTCCAATTGAATTTTCAAATCAAGATTAGCCCATCCTGTTTCTTCAAGTTCTTTAGGATCTACACCAATCTCTTCTTGCCCTTTTGCTAATCCAATCTTCAATTCTTTGATTTCATCATTTTGATCTTCCATCTTATCTTGCAAGTCTTTGTTCTTGAGTTTCAAATTAATGAACAAAGATTTTGTCTCCTCTTTGTATTTCTCAAATGACCTCAAAATTTTCTTCTTGAGTCTAGGATTGAATTTAAGATCAACATCCAATAGTGTGCGTGTAAATGCATTATTGGCTTTCAACAAGACTTCTTGTTCATCTTCCGTAAGTACAACTTCATCGTCATTATATTCAGAATTTTCATCTATTGAAGAGTGCTTACCTTCACTTGTATCTAAAGCTTGTACAAGTTTTTCTTCTCGCTTTTCAACCTTGGCTTTTGTGACCTCTTCTATGTCTTGACTCCTCCTTTGGCATTCTTCTTCCAGCTTAAACCAGAGATCCTTGGCTGAAGTATACTTTCCAATGCTTTCTTTGATAGGGTTTGAGAGTCCATCCATCAAAAACTTCAATGCAACTTTACTTTCTCAACTGCTGCCTTTGTCTTCTTGCTTGTCTGGACCAGTGGGTTCACAACAATTTCCCAAACACCGAATTTCTTCAAGTAAGCCTTCATCTTGCTCCTCCAACCAAAATAGTCTTTCATATCGAAAACTGGAACTTCATTGTTTGTTTGTGCTTCCATTGTGTCTACTGATCTCCTTCAAGCTTGTTAGGCTTATGCTGAAGGCCTCGCTCTGATACCAATTGTTAGACACAATGTCTCACTAAGAGGGGGGGTGAATCAGTGAGCCTACAATTATTCAAATTTCAACTTCTTCAAACTCTAAACCAAGATCATCATTTACAAATCATATTCATCAATAGACTATACTAGTTTAACATATGTCATTCATCATGTAAAACACATTATCATCAACACATTGCAAGAGACAAAAGAAGTAGTTTTGTAATCTTTTTATATTAGTTCAACGGATACAACAGTGAGGTCAATCAGCACCTACTGATACAGAAGCACCAACTTCCAAACCAAGAAACTGCTTGGTCTTTTTCTTAGATCCTACTAAGAAAAATGACTACAAGACCCTTCTTGTATTACATAAGGGTTCTTGTCACATCACAATTCTCTTGTCACTTGTCTTGCCAATCTAATCATCCCTATCATTGTATAAGTATTTCATAAAAAGCACATCATTGTCAGATCATGTCATATATCATTTTCATCATAGAATCACTGTTATCATCATCACGCATCATTGTACACGTATATCATCATCACTGTGCTTCACCACTATATTACTCACACACATCACTGTCTATAAATAATGAACTGACTGTACATATATGTCATCATAGTCACTGTATATCATACTGTCATCATAGATGGGTATCTATCACTGTACACAAATTCTCATGCTGACTGTCAGCTTGTCATTTATTACACACACCATTCTACTGTACATACTGTATAGTACTTGTAATCATATGCCATCATACACCTTTTTACCACTGTGCTATTATCTATATGAAAGCATTATACATTATATATATCTTAAGATTTCATCATACCTTCATTGGATAGCTATAACAAGATTGCACTCCAACGGATACTCCTTTCAAACTTTGGGACTGTAAAGAGGACTGTAGACTGTGATGTTGAAATATTGTAACTTCTAACAATATTATATTTGTATTTTATTATTTCGGAGATGTTTCATTGCTCCGATGGGACTTTGTCATGTATCCGAAGATGTTTATTCCTCCGTGGTAACTTGGGTTATTAGGATTCCCTAGTGGGGGTCGGACCTGTATGTGTTATGTGGGTTAAAGGGTTATTAGACCACCCTAGTGGGGTCAGCCCTGTCACATTATGTAAAGTGGTTAAGTTGGGGCCGACCTAGTTAATGTAATTGACAAGTCGAAGTTGTGTATAAATAGAGGAGGTGTGTTCCTCATTTAACACACATTACACTCACTTGTGAATAGCGCATAGGTGAGGGAGAGATCTGCTATGGAGGAGAAGGATCTCATGTCTAGGGTTTACATCTTTGTATTTGATGGTCATCTATATTGAGGAAGCTTTGCTGGGTTTTCTACCCCATGAGGGTTTCCCAGGATAAATTTGTGTCTCTTGTGTTTATGTTGTGCTTGTTGTGCTTGTTGTTCTTTCAGTGATCTTGTATATGCTATTGTTGTGAAATGGAATGTAATGTTGATATCTTTTGTCTTAGCATATTGAATCTTAACATGGTATCATATCTAGCCTGAAGGAAGGCAATCTATGGCACTTATGACACTTGCTTCACTTGCGACAATTTGAAGGTTAGGGTTTTATATAACAAAAACCAGTCATCGTGGAACTTTTGCTATAACTCCATTTTGACAAAATTTCAGGATCTGAAACATTTACAGTTCGTACATAAAATCCCCTTGTACCTTGTGTCCAAAGGACAGCCTCTAATTCGTTTTACTTTGTGATTTATGATCAGTACAAGTTAGGGTTTCGGCCTCTTCCAAATCTGAGTCATAAACAGGTGACCTAGGAAAAAAGGTCACAACTTGGGCTAGGAAGATCCAAATGAAATTTGGTAAAAAGTGATAGGTAGAGCATGGACTGTATTTTCTCAGGTAACTTTTTCAGAGGCCGAAGTTGAACCAGTGACACGTTGCACATCATACAAGTTCACTCTCTTGTTTTATCCCATAAACAGGTCACGTTGCGACACTTGGCATAAATCTCTCTTATAAAATCCAATTGAGGTCAGACCTGTGGGGTTGGAAAGATGACAGGTCAGGATACCACAAGACGAGATTTCATACCCTTTGAATTCATAATTTCAGAGATGCACCAGAAACAATCAGGTGCATATTTCTGTCAAAACAGAATTATTTTCTGAGCACCTTCATTCTTGGCTTATCACTACTGCAGGAATTTAGGGCTTCGGAGAAAGTTGGAATTTTTGTGTTGATGTATATGTAACTTCGGAATGTATTTCATATATGTTGTATGTACTCCTATAGAGATGGTATTATTCCTCTATACGGAAGTGTCGTCATTTATATTGTAAGTGTCGTAACTTATACTTGATGGGTTATTAGACCACCTTGTTGGGGTCGGCCCTGTATAAGTCATGTGGGTCGAAGGGTTATTAGACCACCCTATTGGGGGTCGGCCATGTGGGTCTAAGGGTTATTAGACCACCCTATTGGGGGTCGGCCCAGTCAGCATTATGTTATGTGGTTAAGTTCGAACCTACATGAGTTAGGTAAAAAGGCAAGTCAAGTCAAGTATAAATAGAGTGCGGGAGGCACTCTATTTACTCACTCACTTCTCACACATGCACTCAAGGAGGAGTGGTGCACTTATGGAGGAGGAGGATCTGCTGCTAGGTCATGGCTATCTCTCTTGGTTGGTTGTATCATTGCTCTATCTATCTCTGAGGAAGTTATTGGGGTTTTTCACCTTTATGGTTTTCCCCAAGTAAATCTTTGTGTCTCTTGTGTGCTTGCATTATTGTCTCCATGATTGATATGCTGTAGATATGCTGTACATGTTGTTCTCTCAGTTAAGATCCTAGATCAGATTGAAGTAAATTCTGAAAATCTAACATGGTATCAGAGCTAGCCTGAAAGAAGGCATGATATGGCATGTATGACACTTGTTGCACTTACGATGCTAGGGCTTGATATAGCAAAAACCAGTCATCGTAGCACTTTCGCTATAAATCCGTTTTGGAGAATTTTTCGGATTTGAAATTGTTACAGGACGAAGCTAAGATCTCCAGGTACCTTGTGTCCAAAGGACAACCTCTAATTCGTTGTACTTTGTGATTTATGATCTGTACAATATAGGGTTTCTGCCTCTTCCAGATCCGAGTCAAAATCAGGTGACCTTGGGAAAAAGGTCATATCTTGGGCTAGGAAGCTCCAGATGAAATTTCGTAAAAAGTGACAGGTAGTACACAGTCTGCACTATCTCAAAAAACTTTTTCAGAGGCCGAAGTTGAACCAGTGACACGTGGCACTCCGTACAAGTTCGCTCTCTTGTATTATCCCATAAACAGGTCACGTTGCGACATTTGGCATAACTCTCTCTAAAAGAGTCCAATTGAGGTCAGACCTGTCAGGATGGAAAGGTAACAGGCCGAGCTATCTCAGAAAACTTTTGCAGAGGCCGAAGTTAAAACAGTGACACGTGGCACTCCGTACAAGTTCGCTCTCCTGTTTTATCCCAAAACAGGTCACGTTGCGACATTTGGCATAACTCTCTCTCAGAGAATCCAATTGAGGTCAGACCTGTCAGGATGGAAAGATAACAGGTCAGGCTATCTCAGGAAACTTTTTCAAACCCTGTGGATCAAAAATTTTGGAGTTACACCAGAAACAATCAGGTACATATTTCTGTCAAAACAGAATTATTTTTTGGTACCTTCATTCATGGCTTCCGGAATTTAGGGCTTTGGAGAAAGTTGGAATTTTTTTGTAATCGGAGACCACGGCTGGATGCTACTCATCAAAATAGAAATTTAGAGACCAAGATCAGAATTTTTGGTTGGACAGAAGGCCGGGCTTGATTAGACCCTAGTTCGGGACTTTGATCAGAAAAGTGGAAAATTAGGGCTTCTGTAAAAATGGGAATTTTTGAAATCTGTGACCACGGCTGGAAGCTCCTCAGAAAAATAGAAGCTTAGAGCTTTGGATCAAACATTTTGATGGGGAAAAAGAGTAGGCTTCATCAAACCCCAGTTCAGGGTCACGTCCAGTGAATCCAGAAGTTTCAAAAGCAAAATTGAGGAGTGAAACTTTGCAGTTTTCAAATTCTGAATATACCAGTTTGATCAGCTCATCAAGGCGCATATTTCTATCCTTTCGGAAGTTTGAAATCCAAAGTTTGAATTTTTGGGGTTTCTCTGACAAACCCATATCCAGCTCTAGGTCCAGTTCTTGCAAATCAAGTGGATTGGGTTAATCCTAGAAGAAGATGGATTGGTCACCTGCATAAGTGAAGAAGTTCCTGTTTCAGAGGGAGATGAGGCTAAGGCCTTACATAAGAAGATTTCAAGCGATCTCGACAGGTATGACTCATCGAGGTATGTTTCGATATTTGTCCATGATTAAGTTTATGGTATGTTTGTCTTCATGTTATTACGGTTAGTACAATTTTGATTTTAGATTTGTCGTTTCACCTTAACAAAATTATGAATGCATGATAGAAGATATTCATTGGTTAGGGTGTTGACACTTATGATTGTACTAATGCATTATGGTGTTGTATGAGGTTTATGTTGTCTACTAACATGAAAGGTACACCAAGAAAGACAAAGCATGTTCCAGTTCAAGAACATATGATCATGATGACATGAGGATAAAGACTCATCCATTGTCATGGATCTCATAGAAGATCCATTTACGAGGTATGTATAACTTGGTTTTATAATGGCTAACCTATGAGATATACAGGTTACTAGCACAAGTCATTGAAGAACAACAAGAAGACATCATGTGAGTATAAATAGCTAGCATGCTAATCCAGGTATGTTTTTCCTATATCAAGATAGAATCCTACCTTGTGTTAGGATCTTATACTGTTGTGTTGTTTGATAATGATTATTCATGAAGTCATAGGTTTGAATAAGTCATG
Organism: Larix kaempferi; assembly: GCA_027924585.1. Taxonomy (NCBI): domain Eukaryota; kingdom Viridiplantae; phylum Streptophyta; class Pinopsida; order Pinales; family Pinaceae; genus Larix; species Larix kaempferi. The sequence continues at coordinate 1,351,687 of BSBM01000882.1, read as the reverse complement.
GCTGTATGCGTATTATATTTCTTACCATAATTGATGATATGACTAACCAAAAGAATCATGAAGTTATAGGTTCGAATAATCACAGGTTTTATGCATATTATATCTCTTATCTTGATTGATGATTCAACTAACCTGAAGAGTCATAGGTTTGAGTAATTATAGGTTTAGACATGTTATGCTTCTTATGATTTGACTAACCATAAGAATCCTACATAAACCTTGAATGATAATGCTTATTATTTCTGTTTGAAATGATCATGACTATACATGCTTGAGATTATTGTGTTTTAATAGTATACTAATGAATGTATGATTTTATATGAGATCACAAGGATAACACATTCATGATACTAATAAGCATGCATAGGAACCAAGGATGAATATGAGTTCAAGAACAGGTAATCCAGGAAGCAAAGATCAAGAGGGAGCACACTCCAGTTGTTCCTGCAAGAAAGCAAAGGAACACACTTCAGTAGTTTCTGCAAGGATGCAGATATTCAGAGGGAGTTGATCATCTCTCTACATTTCACAATAGAAAGGTGTAGAAGAAGCTACCTCAGATTAGGACTCCAGCAGCTCCTGCAAGGAAGCAAAGACTTAGAGGGATTCCACCCAACGAACAAAGAAAGATAAGTATTTTAATCATCATTTCTTGCATATTTGTTTGTTTAAATAAAATTGTTCAATAATGTATATACTGATGTTCCTAGAATTAGGTTGTGTATTATATTAGAATAATTGCATTGATGAACAGTATACTCCTAATATGCATGGGTAAGTGGCCTATGGCACTGTAAAACATTCCATTGCTACTTATCTAGAATGAAACCTCTTTGCTGACATGTTGGGAGTTGTGTACACTCTTAACAATGTTCTGGTAGAGATTGGAAGGCATCTAGAAAGTTACGGAATATGGATAAATGTTGTATTGAAGCATTGGCTAAGATAATTGCATGACTGTATGGCATATTTCTTTATGTGTAAGAATTTGTTCTGAAAAATATGAGATGTTTTCTAATCATGCAATTTAACTTGTTGTGTAGGAAAGATCGTATGCCATCTCCTACAAAAGAAGAACTACAACATTTTGTTCCAGCAAAGATATCTATTGAAGATATTGAAGATATTGAAGATATTGAAGTTCCCAGGATCTGGGATGAAGAAATGAAATGCCTTGATCCGTCGATCATGAAGAATGATGTTTGGGATGTAATCCCAAGACATGAAGGGAAGTTTGCTATGACTTCCAAATGGAACTATCAGATCAAGCATGTTGCAGATGGCAGCATTGAGATGAAATAGAAGATGCACCAGATGGTTCTGAGACACATGATAGGAAATCATATATGTGCAGAACTTGGTATGGTGAAGATAGATTGATTGCCGACACGCAGCGGAAGCTTACTACCGAGTTCGAGATGAAGAACTTGGGGATGATGCACTATTTGTTTTTGACATGGAAGTGTGGCAGAGTGCAGATAGAATCTTCCTTGGACAAGGGAAGTATGCAGTAAGAGATCCTGAAGAGGTTCAGGATGATGGATTGCAAGGCCATGGCCACACCTATGGCATCGAATCTGAAGCTTCTATGTGATGCTTCATCTGAGCCGGTTGATGTCTCTATGTATCGTCAGATGATTGGGTCCTTGATGTACCTGACGAACACGAGACCAGACATTTGCTTTGCTGTGAACACATTGAGCCAGTTCCTGACGAATCCGAGGAGTGTTCACCTGGTTGCTGTAAAGCATGTTCTAAGGTACCTGAAGGGTACAGTGGATTATGGGCTCAGATATGAGGCGAATCAAAAGTTTAACCTGCAGGGTTATGTTGATTCAGATTGGGATGGCAGTGCTGCAGACAGGAAGAGCACATCTGGGTGTTGCTTCAGTATGGGATCAGGTGTGATCTCTTGGTTTAGCAGGAAGCAGTCCTGTGTAGCACTGAGTACAGCTGAGGCAGAGTATGTTGCAGCCTGTTCAGCTAGTTGTGAGGCAGTATGGCTACGGAAGCTACTGTCTGAGTTATTTGATCTCCCGCTGGAAGCTACTGGTATCTTCTGTGATAACCAGAGTTGTGTGAAGCTGTCCGAGAACCCAGTGTTTCATGACAGGTCGAAACACATAGAGATCAAATATCACTATATCAGGGATATGGTGCAAAGAGGAGCTGTGAAGCTCCTGTATGTTGCGACGGATGAGCAGATTGCAGATGTGCTGACGAAGCCACTAGCCAGGGTGAAGTTCGAGTACTTCAGAGAGAGGCTTGGCGTTCTTCAGATCGAGGACACTTCGAGGAAGAAGTGATGGACACATTTGCTGAAGCCATTCCAAGCATGTTGGAAGGAGGATCCTTCACATGGCTGTGGATGTAAGCGCTGGATGATGAGCATCAGGATGATGTTCTGGTTTCTGCTGGATATGATCAGTTGGATCATTTTTGTATGTATGTATGCATCATGTAGATGCTGGATATGATCAGTTGGATCATGTATATGTATTTTGTATATGCATCATGTTGGATGCTTGGACCATGTATCTGTATATGTATCAGGTGGGTACATTGTATGATCAGGTGGATCATGTATGGTGATATGTATCATGTATTTGTATTTGTATCAGGTGGATACATTGATGATCAGGAGGATCATGTATGATGATATGTATCAGGTAGATACTTGGTATGCATCAGGTAGATGCATTGTATGATCAGGTGGATCATGTATGGTGATATGTATCATGTATTTGTATTTGTATCAGGTGGATACATTGATGATCAGGAGGATCATGTATGATGATATGTATCAGGTAGATACTTGGTATGCATCAGGTAGATGCATTGATGATCAGGAGGATCATGTATGATGATATGTATCAGGTAGATACTTGGTATGCATCAGGTAGATGCATTGATGATCAGGATGATCATAAATGACGAGCTTCAGGATGTTGCTCCAGATGACATGCAGCAGGATGTTGCAGTGATGATGATCAGGATGATCATGGATACATCAGGATGATGTATGGTGAGTATCAGGTTGATACTCTGTGGCCGTGGATCAGGTTGTGCAGATAAGCATGTAATTTGTGCCCTGGGAGATTTGCAGATGGTCTTTCGAGGTTTTTCCTATGGCATGTAATTTGTGCCCTGGGACATCTGGCAAATGCTCTTTCGAGGTTTTGCTTGGGAGGACATATAATTTGTGCCCTGGGAGATCTGCAGATAGTCTTTCGAGGTTTTGCCTATGGCATGTAATTTGTGCCCTGGGATATCTGGCAGATGCTCTTTCGAGGTTTTGTCCTATGGCATGTAATTTGTGCCCTGGGAGATCCGATAGGTTGAGCTGTGTGCTCGTAATCAGTCCTGGGATGCTCTTGCGAGGTTTTGCCATGACCACATGTAATTTGTGCCCTGGGAGATCCGATAGGTTGAGCTGTGTGCTCGTAATCAATCCTGGGATGCTCTTGCGAGGTTTTGTGGTGACCACATGTAATTTGTGCCCTGGGAGATCCGATAGGTTGAGCCGTGTGCTCGTAATCAGTCCTGGGATTCTCTTTCGAGGTTTTGTGGTGAGGTCACATATAATTTGTGCCCTGGGAGATTTGCAGATGGTCTTTCGAGGTTTTGCCTATGGCATGTAATCTGTGCCCTGGGACATCTGGCAAATGCTCTTTCGAGGTTTTGTGATGCACGTAAAAGTCCTGAGGATTCCACAGTATGGCCAGTGATGACGAAGACCTGCAGGTGGTGGGCCTACATCCAGTATGAAAAAGGATTGGCTCTGTAGAACTTCCTATGAAGAGTAGATTCAGAGATTGATTGAGATAGCAGTAGCAGTGACGATGATGATGACTCGATGATGATTATCCAGTGACGATGATCCAGAGAAGATGACCTGTGCTAGAAGAACTGTGCTGAGAAATACCTTCCTAGTTAAGAGGGAGTGTTGATGTATATGTAACTTCGGAATGTATTTCATATATGTTGTATGTACTCCTATAGAGATGGTATTATTCCTCTATACGGAAGTGTCGTCATTTATATTGTAAGTGTCGTAACTTATACTTGATGGGTTATTAGACCACCTTGTTGGGGTCGGCCCTGTATAAGTCATGTGGGTCGAAGGGTTATTAGACCACCCTATTGGGGGTCGGCCATGTGGGTCTAAGGGTTATTAGACCACCCTATTGGGGGTCGGCCCAGTCAGCATTATGTTATGTGGTTAAGTTCGAGCCTACATGAGTTAGGTAAAAAGGCAAGTCAAGTCAAGTATAAATAGAGTGTGGGAGGCACTCTATTTACTCACTCACTTCTCACACATGCACTCAAGGAGGAGTGGCGCACTTATGGAGGAGGAGGATCTGCTGCTAGGTCATGGCTATCTCTCTTGGTTGGTTGTATCATTGCTCTATCTATCTCTGAGGAAGTTATTGGGGTTTTTCACCTTTATGGTTTTCCCCAAGTAAATCTTTGTGTCTCTTGTGTGCTTGCATTATTGTCTCCATGATTGATATGCTGTAGATATGCTGTACATGTTGTTCTCTCAGTTAATATCCTAGATCAGATTGAAGTAAATTCTGAAAATCTAACATTTTGGAATCGGAGTCCACGGCTGAATGATCCTCATCAAAATAGAAATTTAGAAACCAAGATCGAAATTTTTGGTTGGTCAGAAGGATGGGCTTGATCAAACCCTAGTTTGGGATTTTGATCGAAAAGGTGGAAAATTAGGGCTTCTGCAAAAGTTGGAATTTTTTAAGTCTGTGACCACGGCTGGAAGCTCCTCAGAAAAATTGAAGTTTAGAGATTTGGATCGAACCTTTTGATTGGGCAGAAGGGTGGGCTTCACCAAACCCTAGTTCAGGATCCTATCCAGAAGTTTCAAAGGCAAATTTGAGGGGTCAAATTTTGGAGATTTCAAAATTGAAGTATGCTAGCTTGATCAGCTCATCAAGGCACATCTTTCCATCCATTCAGGAGTTTGAAATTCAAAGTTTGAATTTTTAGGGTTTCTCTGACAAACCCTAATCCAGCTCCAGATCCAATTTCAGCAAATCAAAGTGGATTGGGTTAAAAGCAATCCTAACAGGTATGTGTTGAAATCTGTTCATGGTTAAGTTTATGTTTGTCTTCATGTTATTGAGATTAGTACAATTATGATTGTTTGATAATGAATGCATGTGAATGATAGGAGGAATTCATTGATTAAGGTTATGACACTTATGATTGTACTAATGCACTTGTGGTGTTGTATGAGGATGATGTTGTCTGCTAACAAGATACAGGTACATCAAGAAAGACAAATCAAGTTCTATGACCATGATGACATAGGGACAAAGACTCATCCATAGTATTTGACCACATAGAAGCTCTACTTACGAGGTATGTATGACTTTGTTCTACTATGCTTAACCTATGAGATATGCATGTTCTAGCACAAGGTGTCTAAAATCATTGAAGAAGATATTGTTTAGGTATGTTAAGACATAACCAAGCTTGATAATTCAAGTATGTTTTCCTACATCAAGTTAGAATCCTACTTTGCTAGGATCTTAGGTAAGTATACCTATGTATGCAATGATCATGACCATACATACTTAAGATTATTTAGAATCATAATGTTTTGACAATATTGAGATTATACTAATGAATGTATGTTTGTGTATGAGATCATGAGGATGACACTAGTGCACACTTAAGCATGCATAGTGGTACAGAATGAATAGAAGTTCAAATACATGTAGAGATCAAGCGGGAGGCAACCACACAAACATAAAAGATAAGTATTTGAGTTGTTATTTGAATCTTTGAAATAGTAAATGATATTGCTCGTAGTAGTTGTATGCATATTTGTATTCCTAGAATATATCATACATAGTGTAAGCATTCATATAGCATTGAACAGTATACTACTAATATGCATATGATGGGTAAGTTGGACAAACATTCCATTGTTGTTTGTCTAGAATGAAACCTCTTTGCTAACATGATGAGAGCTGTGCACGCTCTCGATAGTATGTTCTGGTAGAGATGGAAGGCATCTAGATAACCACTGTATGCATACAGGATATGGAAATGTGTTGTGCCAAAGCATTGGTCAAGATAGTTGCATAACCATGTAAATCATATTTGTATGCATAATAGATTAGCATGTCAGCATGATTTGATGATTATGAAGCAATACTAATCATGTTATTAACTTTGATTTGTAGGAAATATCATGAAGACTGATGAATAACGAACAAGTGATGGATGACAAGACTTACAAATCAAACATACTATAGAAGGCTCGTGGCTAGAAGATTCTCTTAGAAAGAGGAAGAGGATCATGACGAGTGGCTAGATAAGACCATTCTCTTAATGGTGTAATTGAAGAAGAAGTGTGAAGCGAGAAAACTCCCAGGATTCAATTGAAGAAAGCTTTGCACGGGTACCCAGGATCGATAGTCATTTGATGGGCTTAATGATCACCATGGGTGATGCGGATTTCAACTTTTGCTACAAGGTTGAAGATGGTTTCTATATACATATGACCTTCTTCTCTTAGATGGATGCAAGAAGGAACTCACCACAAGAGTTCGAATGATCTTGAGGCTCATATCAGTAGACCCATCTGACGAGAGATGGCACGGATAGATATGCAGAAGATCACTCATAGTAGGAATGATGTTCAATCACAGAGGGAGAATTGATAGCTTCTTGACAAGCTTGGGCTTTACCAGAAGTAAAGATGATCCTAACCTTTACCTTAAGGTTATGGATGATACTATTATTGTATGTGGATGATCTTTTTTCTGAAAAGGAATGAGAAATAGATCATGGAAAGAAAGAAGAAGCTAGCTACAGAATTTGAGATGAAATATCTTGGATTGATGCATTACTTCCTAAGTCTGGAAGTATGGCAAGGCTCAGAAGGAATCTTTCTCAACCAGGGAAAGTATGTTGTGGAAATCTTGAAAAGATTTGATATGTTGGAATGTAAATCCATGGCCACTCCCATGGATTCAAACTTGAAACTGTTAGCGAATGACTCATCAGAGTTAGTGGATGTGACTCTGTACAGACAAATTATTGGGTCATTGATGTATCTGACAAATACAAGGTCGGATATATGCTTTGTTGTGAAACACCTTGAGACGGTATCTAGTGGAACCCAGGCATGTTCACCTGATAGCTGCAAAGCATGTGATGAGGTACCTAAATGGTACGATAGAATTTTATCTATGTTATCTTGGAGATCATGACTTCAGATTATATGGCTACATAGATGTTGATTGGGCAGGAAGTGTATCAGAGAGGAATAGCACATCGAGAGGATGTTATTGTCTGGGATATTCCATGATCTTGTGGTTTAGCAGGAAGAAGTCTAGCACAACTGAAGCGTTATATATAGCTACTTGCTCTGTTAGTTGTGAAGTGATATGGCTTCTGAAGATGTTATCAGGATTGTTTGACTTAGAGATGGACCCCACTGTGATCCTGTGTGACAACCAGAGTTGTATCAAGATGAAAGAGAATCCAGTGTTCCATGATAAGTCAAAGCACATAGAGATCCGATATTTCTATATACAGGATATGGTGCAGAAAGGAGTTATCAAGCTCGAGTATGTGAGTACTAACGAACAAGTTGCTGATGTGTTGACCAAACCTCTGTCTCAAGTAAAGTTTGAGTATTTTCGAGACAAGCTTGGTGTCGTTCAGAAGGACCCTCCTCGAAAGGGGGAGCGATGTGGTCGATGATGAGATTGCCCATATTGATGGTAAGGTCAATGATGAGGATACCTGTGTTTATGTGGATGCTTGTATCGATGATGAGGATACATGTATTGATGATGAGGTTACCTATTCTGACGGTAAGGTCGATGATGAGGTTACATGTGCCAACGATGATTTCGATGAGTGGTACTTAGACTTGGTCTAAGATGATGAGGGGATTGTATCATCCCTGGACTTCGGTCCCAGAATTGATCCGTAGACAGATGTCTCCGAGAATGTGGTCCCTAGTGGACGAGAGGGGATTGTATCATCCTTGGACTTCGGTCCCAGAATTGATCCGTAAACAGATGTCTCCGAGAATGTGGTCCCTACTGGACAAGAGGGGATTGTATCATCCCCGAAATTTGGTCCCAAAATTTATACGTAGACAGATGTCTCCGAGAATGTGGGGATTGTATCATCCCCAGACTTCAGTCCCAGAATTGATCCGTAGACAGATGTCTCCGAGAATGTGGGGATTGTATCATCCCCGGACTTCGGTCCCAGAATTGATCCGTAGACAGATGTCTTCGAGAATGTGGGGATTGTATCATCCCCAGACTTTGGTCCCAGAATTGATCCGTAGACAGATGTCTCCGAGAATGTGGGGATTGTATCATCCCCGGACTTCAGTCCCAGAATTGATCCGTAGACAGATGTCTCCGAGAATGTGGGGATTATATCATCCCCGGGCTTCGATCCCATAATTGATCCATAGACAGATGTCTCTGTGAATGTGGGGATTGTATCTTCCCTGGACTTCGGTCCCAGAATTGATCCATAGACAGATGTCTCTAAGAATGTGGGGATTGTATCATCCCCGGACGATGGTCCCAGAATTGATCCGTAGACAGATGTCTCCGAGAATGTGGGGATTGTATCATCCCTGGACGACAGTCCCATAATTGATCCGTAAGACAAGATGTCTCCATGAATGTGGGGATTGTATCATCCCCAGACTTCGGTCCCAGAATTGATCCGTAGACATCTATCTCCGAGAATTGATGATAGGACTGCATCGTCCCTGGACATTTGGTTCAAAATGTACGTGATAGGATTGCATTGTCCTTGGGCTCATGTCCTAAAGTGATAAGGATTGATCATCCTGGAAGTAGATCCGGATTGCATCGTCCATAGACATGAGACTTGTCTAAAATTGATAAGGATTGATCATCCTGGAAGTAGATCTGGATTGCATCGTCCATAGACATGAGATTTGTCTAAAATTGATAAGGATTGATCATCCTGGAAGTAGATCTGGATTGCATCATCCATAGACATGATACTTGTCTAAAATTGATAAGGATTGATCATCCTGGAATTTGATATGGATTGTATCGTCCATGGACCTATGTCCTAAAGTGAGAGGGATTGATTATCCCGTAATAGGATCTTGTGTATTGCAGAGTATGCTGCTATGACGATGCTGTAGATCGATATGATCCAGATGTTGTAGATCGAGATGATCCAGATGTTGTAGATCGAGATGATCCAGATGTTGTAGATCGATATGATCCAAATGTTGTAGATCGAGATGATCCAGATGATGTAGATCGAGATGATCCAGATGCTGTAGATCGAGATGATCCAGATGCTGTAGATCGAGATGATCCAAATGTTGTAGATCGAGATGATCCAGATGTTGTAGATCGAGTGATCCAGATGATGTTGTTGATCGAGAGGATCCAGTTGATGATGTGATGCTGTTGATCGAGAGGATCTAGTTGATGTTGTTATGATGATGATCAGTAGATCCAGATGATGAGGCTGTTGATCGAGAGGATCTAGCTGATGTTTTTATGATGATGATCAGTAGATCAGAACGATGAGGCCGTTGATCGAGAGATCCAAATGATGATGTTGATCGGTTGATCCAGACGATGAGGTTGTTGATCGAGTGATCCAGATGATGATGTTACTGTAGTTGTTCGAGTGCTGCAGAAGGTGAAGACTCGATATTGATGATGATGATACTCCAATATTGAAGACCTGAAGATATTCCAGTAACTGGTTGAGTTACTGATGATGTTGAGAAAGCTTCCAATGATCTATAGATGTATCATGTATGATGTTGATGACTCCTTGCTCCTGCAGATGTTGTTATAATATCCTTCTCGTTAAGGGGGAGTGTTGAACTATTGTAACTTCTAAGAATATTATATTTGTATTTTATTATTCCGGAGATGTTTCATTCCTCCAATGGGACTTTGTCATGTATCCGGAGATGTTTATTCCTCTGTGGTAACTTGGGCTATTAGACTTCCCTAGTGGGGGTCGGCCCTGTATGTGTTATGTGGGTTAAAGGGTTATTAGACCACCCTAGTGGGGTCGGACCTGTCACATTATGTAAAGTGGTTAAGTTGGGGTTGACCTAGTTAATGTAATTGATAAGTCGGAGTTGTGTATAAATAGAGGAGGTGTGTTCCTCATTTAACACACATTACACTCACTTGTGAATAGCGCATAGGTGAGGGAGAGATCTGCTATGGAGGAGAAGGAGCTCATGTCTAGGGTTTACATCTTTGTATTTGTTGGTCATCTATATTGAGGAAGCTTTGCTTGGTTTTATATCCTGTGAGGGTTTCCCAGGATAAATTTGTGTCTCTTGTGTTTATGTTGTGCTTGTTGTTCTTTCAGTGATCCTGTATATGCTATTGTTGTGAAATGGAATGTAATGCTGATATCTTCTGTCTTAGCATATTGAATCTTAAAATGTGATAATATTGACCAACTCAAACTTTAACCCAAAAAAAATGTCACTGCTGTAAAATTCGAGTCTGTGTATACTAAGCTGATTGTGCAACAATTCAGACTGTGTATAATGCTGACTATGCAAAAATTCGGACTATGTATACTGTTGATCTTCTATTGTTGCCACTGTGTTGATCTCCTACTGCTGCCACTGTACCCCCACGAAAATCAGACCATCCTATGTATGTATTACACCCATAAAAGTGTCATAAAGTTGATCTTCCTTATGATGCCACTATCCTTGACTATGGTTGCCTGAATACCCAAAAATCAAAGCAAAACAAAAAAAATTCCTGTCTACTATAGCTGCTATAATACCCGAATTTCAGACCTCTCATCTCCACAAATTTTAACCCCAAAATGAATCAGGGTGTTGACCCTATTTATACTCGTTTTCCACATTATTTTTTGAGCCGACTTGTCATTTGAATTTTTATTTATTTGTTTTTTTTTGTTTTAATCTGGAGCCGACTTGTCCCTTTTAATTTTTAATTGTCTTTTTTTTCAAATAATTGTTGAGCCGACTTTGCAAGCACCTTTTTAAAGTTATATTTTGGTTCTTTAAAAGCTTTCAAATGAGCTCCAACTCCATCGATATTCCAATAGACCTCTGTCATCATTCCAATAGCCATCTTGCCATACAAGCGACAATTCATAATCATCACCTATTTGCCAAGTGTGTGGGTTCAAAACTTAAGGGTACCACATGAGGGTTTCAAGGACTCTTTCAAGGTATCATTTAGTATTTGATCATCAGCATATGCAACCAAGTGTGTCCAATTGTTTGAGTGCCATCTCCAAGGGTTGCAAAGCTCTTATCAAGAGTTAATTCACCACCATCTTGACCACAATAAGATTACATCTATTTCACCATTTGCGTGGGCTTCTCAAACCATACATTGATTCATCAAAATATCTTCACTTAGCATGTGGGAAACAAGGTCAACTAACAACCAAGTGGGTGGGCTTCATGACCCCATTTAGCCACAAATGACCATAGAATGAGTCATTTGTCCTTCCATTATCCTTTGCCCATTACCAAGTTATCCATTTCAATTTCTTGTCCTCAATTTGTCGTTGTCCATCTTGTCTTCAAGCCATCCAATGTCATCAACATTTAACTTCCTTTGTCATTAATGGTTTGTCATCAATGACAATCATAGACAACCATATTCATCATTATAGGCTGCAACTTCCTCATGAGTGCAAGAAGCACTAAACAAGATGTTCTTGGTGACACCAAGATAAACTGAAATGTCCACTTTAATAGTGGGAAATACGTTAGTCATATTTCACTCCTCAAAGGCATCTGGAGCAAGGATTAAATTTTTGAACCAATAAATATGCCCAAAGGGGATAAAATATTTTGATTCAATGGAAAATTGGTTAGAAAACTCACCCATGCAAGGGCGTTCCCATGGGAGGAAATACGCACAATGGTGCATGTCATCCCATGGGAACTTGGGATCGACGAGTGCTTCGAGGATTTCCTCATCACTTCGAAAGGTAGGGATAGAAAGGTCATCAAGGGGTGCAACACTATTGGTGGTAATACAGATGTGGAAGGGGTTGAAGAGGATGACTCGCTTGATGAAGAAATGTAATAAATATAAGCCATTTTTTCATGTGGTTGTTTAAGTGGAGGAACCTCTTCAATGATGTTGACCTGAGGTTCTACGGATCTACATCGAAGATCATCCCATATTCCACAAAACTTTTAGAGATCCGTACAATGGTGAGAATAGTGGTTCTAGATGCCACACAATGCATACAAGTGGTTAGTATGAAATGCCTTATTTCTTTGTTTCACAATGTGAGGGAGAGTTATTTGAATGGCAAGGGTGTTCATATCAATCATCTTGTCCTATGTGTGGATATGACTACACAAAGAAGGCAACTTTAGACATTGAGGGGTGGCATGACCCAAAAAATTGCAGATGGCACATGGTGTAGGAGTCCTGAGAAGTGTTGTACAAGTGGATTTCATGGCTGTGTCTGGGGTAGATTGATTTGCCACGTTCTTAGTTTTTCCCTAAACCTTCTTTTTGGGAGGAGGTTGGGTGAAAGTTGTATCCTCCTACATAACCATGGGTGGTGGGGCATGAGAAGTACTAACCAGTTGAATAGGAGTGAGAATGACATGAGGGGTGGGATGAGGATTTGGTGGCATTAGTTACCAGGTAGGGAGGCCTAAAGTAAGCCCTGGGAGGTTAAGAGTAACCATCACAAGAGTTCAATAATCTCAAGGGGAAGGAAGAGGAACATAACTTGGTAGATAGGAAATCCTATCCATGGATGTCTTGCTAAAGGACTAGGACTTGTGTAATTTTGTTGTTGATCATCGATTTTCTGAAGGGTAATAGTGAATAACTCTGAGACGTCCTCTTGAATGGTAATAAGTGGAGGTTTTGAAAAGTTTCCAAGCATAGAGGCATCTTGGAATATTCCAGGATTGACTCCAGTAAACGAAGGCGTAAAGAGAGTACCCTCAAATGTCAATAGGACATTATCAAGACTAACCGACCCCTTGGGATCATGGTAAGTAAGTTCATCAAGCACAATGATCTTTCCATTACGAGGGGACATCATGAGTCTAAACATAGTGGAATCAATCGCTTTCATTGCATACATGTAGTTACAGCAAAGGACGAGATTGTAATACAACTAAGTGTCTACAACCTTGATATTAATCAGGAGCATCTTACTGGCTAGTTCAATAGGAATGTTTTAGAGAAGGCCTTGCATTTGGGAAGGTCTAACATCATATGCCCATAACATCACAAGGGACAAGGTCAACTTAGGGGACCCTAACTTCTTCCAGATATGGGTTGACATGACACAAGTGGAAGTGCTTTCATCAATGATACATTAATGAATAATCAATATCTTGATGGTGATATCAACCTAGAAGGCTACTAAAGAAGGTATGCAGGGTTAAACTCGGTCTAAATTTAATGTCATCAGATGAGCATTAGAAGGATCTGTAACACTTAAGGCAATCAAGAGAGACTTGCGTTGCACATGGTAATTCTGGAGAATTTCCAAGGTAGACATGGTTGTAGGGGACTGAGCTAAATCATCTACAACTTTAGCATTTGGGTTTTGGGCAATGCAATGCAAGTGAATCTAAGGGACCTTCAGAGGAGGTTATGCATTATGCCGAAGTATATGTAAGGGTCTTCTGATAGGATTCAATCCTTGGCCTTATCAAAATTAACGTGTTCGATTGGTATGCCATATTGATTATGTTGTGTCCGTTGGTTGACATTAATAAAGGTCATGAAGGTATTATGAAAGGAAGGATATTCAGGATGACTCAACGTAAATAGTTAAATGGGATAACATATCACTACTGTGATGTGACTACCCCTTATTGTGGGAATGGGTTATATAATTGCATCAATTAGATGTAGTAGGGTGAGGAGGTGGAACACCATTTTGACTATGAGATATGTTGTCTACTTCACATTTAATAGCCTCATCCCATAACTGGAAAGATATGGAAAGATGCAGACAATGTTGACTGTAATGTCTATAGACTCCGCAAAAGGAACACTAATGATTAGTTTTTAACTGGGGGTTCTTACCTTGCTTGGCAAGTTTATTAGGATCCTAATTTGTAGGCTTGGGGTTATCTCCAGTATTTCCAAGAGGGTTAGGGTATTGGCCTCCACCTTCCTTGTTCTAGTTCTATATTTTTCCCTTGTTCCTCCCCTTATTCTTCTTCTTATTTGGATTAGGCTGCACATTTTGGTTATTGGGCACATGCATAGCAAACATGTTTTGTTGGGAATAAACCTACCCATGAGGAAAAGGGAGAGGTTGAGGATGTTGTTGTATTGGAGGTCCTGACAAAGGGCCATAAAATGGGAAATAAGGGTTAATGATTGATCAAGCCATATATGTTGTAGAATCACTACCACACATAGCGCCACTACACATCAAGTTGTGGACATGGGGAGCATGAAGAGGAGTCGAGTAAGAGGTACTCATTCTTGCATTAAAAGATGAGTGAAGAGGATAATAAAGAAGGTTTCCTTGAATGAGATTTCTCAACACTAATGGGATCACCACAAGAATAAATGCTCATGGAGGTGGGTAGTTGGTTGCATGTATTCGGTGTTAGTTTTTCAGAAATTTCAATCTGATCTAGGATCTTAACTGAGAGAATAACATGTACAGCATATCTACAGCATATCAATCATGGACACAATAATGTAAGCACACAAGAGACACAGAGTTTCCCCGGGGAAAACCAAGAAGGTGAAAAAACCCCGCAGCATCCTCAAAGATAGATAGAGCAATGATACAACCCAAGTACAAGAGATAGTCCTCCTAGCAGCAGCTTCTCCTCCTCCACTAGTGCGCCACTCTCCAATGAGTGTGAGAGAGAGAAGTGAATGATCAAATAGAGTGTCTCCCGCACTCTATTTATACTTGACTTGACTTGCCTAATAACCTTTACTAGGTCGGCCTCAACTTAACCACATAACATAATGCTGACATGGTCAACCCCCAATAGGGTGGTTTAATAACCCTTTGACCCACATGACTTATACAAGGCCAACCCCATCAAGGTGGTATAATAACCCATCAAGTATAAGTTACGACACTTACAATATAAATGACGACACTTTCGTATAGAGGAATAATAACATCTCTATAGGAATACAATATACATATATGTGAAATACATTCCGAAGTTACAATTACATCAACACTCCCTCTTAACTAGGAAGGTATTTCTCGACATAGATCTGCTAGCACGAGTCTTCTTCTCTAGATCATCATCATTGGATCATCGTCATCGAATCATCGTCACTAATCATTGTCATCGAATCATTGCCATCGTCACTATTGCTTCTATCTCAATCAATCTCCAATCTACTCATCATAGGAAGTTCTACAGAGCCAATCCTTTTTCATACTGGATGTAGGCCCGCCACCTGCAAGTCTTCATCATCTACAGAGCTAGCCCTTTTTCATGCTGGATGTACATCATCAACATCTCTGCAAGCAAGCCATCAAGTAGGTACACCTCAGGACTGATTACATTGCCTCTGCAAAACCTGCAATATCTCCCAGGACTGATTACACTGCCTCTGCAAAACCTGCAAGATCTCCCAGGACTGATTACACTACCTCTGCAAAACCTGCAAGATCTCCCAGGACTGATTATATGCCTCTGCAAAACCTATGTACCATACTGTCACATCATCATCTTCAGATCACATCATCGTCTTCAGATCACCTCATCATCCACGGAGCACAACCCAGATGCACATCACACAACACTTACACTCATCGGCATGGGAAGACACACCTCAACCATCCGTGAAAGGCTCAACCCTTATATCTACGCCATGGGAAGACACACCTCAACCATCCGTGAAAGGCTCAACCCTTATATCTACGCCATGGGAAGACACACCTCAACCATCCGTGAAAGGCTCAACCCTTATATCTACGCCATGGGAAGACACACCTCAACCATGCGAGAATGGCACCACACTTATATCCATAGCCATGGGAAGACACACCTCAACCATGCTAGGAATGGCACAGCACTTATATCGTAGCCATGGGAAGACACACCTCAACCATGCTTGAATGGCCCAACACTTATATTGCAGCCATGGGAAGACACACCTCAACCATGCTTGAAAGGCCCAGCCCTTACATCAACGACCATGGTAAGACAAACTCCAACCATGTCGGAATGGCTCCATCCCTTACATCAACAACCATGGTAAGACAAACTTCAACCATGTCGGAATGGCTCATGTGCATCTGTGTCTCTGGACTCATCACTTCCCCTTGGAAGACATCTCGATCTGAAGTACACCAAGTGTCCCTCTGAAGTATTCAAACTTCACTCTGGCCAGTGGCTTGGTCAACACATCGGCTATTTGCTCGTCCGTCGCAACATACAAGAGCTTCACTGCTCCTCTCTGCACCATATCCCTGATATAGTGATAGTTTATCTCAATGTGCTTCGACTTGTCATGAAACACTGGGTTCTCTGACAACTTCACACAACTCTGGTTGTCACAATATATACAAGTAGCACATAACTGGAGATCAAACAAATCAGACATTAGCTTCCTCACCCATACTACCTCACAACTAGCCGAACAAGCTGCAACGTACTCTGCTTCGGCTGTACTCAGTGCTACGCAGGACTGCTTCCTACTAAACAGGGAGATCACACCTGATCCCATACTAAAGCAGCACCCAAAAGTGCTCTTCCTATCTGCAACACTGCCTGCCCAATCTGAATCAACATAACCCTCCAGGTTAAACTTTTGATTCGCATCATACTTAAGCCCATAATCAATTGTACCCTTCAGGTACCTCAAAATATGCTTTACAGCAACTAGGCAAACACCTCTCAGATCTGTCAAGTACTGGCTCAAGGTGTTCACCACAAAGCAGATATATGGTCTCGTATTCATTAGGTACATCAAGGACCCAATCATCTGACGATACATCGTAGCATCAACCGAATCAGATGAAGCATCACACAGAAGCTTCAGGTTCGATTCCATAGGTGTGGCCATGGCCTTGCAGTCCATCATCCCGAACCTCTTTAGGATCTCTACTGCATACTTCCCTTGTCCAAGGAAGATTCCATCTGCATTCTGCCACACCTCCATGCCTAGAAAGTAGTGAAACATACCCAAGTCCTTTATCTCAAACTCGGTAGCAAGCTTCCTCTTCGTGTCGGCAATCAATCTATCCGTACCTGTTACAAACAGGTCATCCACATACAATAGTAGTATCACTGGATTGCCTTCCTCAAACTTGTAGTAAAGGTTGGAATCCGCTTTACTCTTGGTAAAGCCCAAACTAGATAGGAAGCCATCTATCCTGCCATACCAGGTCCTGGGTGCCTGTTTCAAACCATATAAGGCTTTCTTTAAACTGCACACATGTGACTCCCTGTCATATGTCTTAAAACTGAGTGGTTGCTCCACATACACTTCCTCTTCGACTACACCATTCAAGAAAGCTGTCTTGACATCCATCTGGTGTATCTTCCACTTCATCACTACAGCCAGAGCAAGTACTGATCTGATGGAAGTGTATCTGGCCACATGAGCAAAAGTCTCTTCATAATCAATCCCTTCTTTCTGGGAGAAGCCACGAGCTACAAATCTCACTTTGTATTTCTCCATGCTACCATATGCATTATGTTTGATCTTATAGATCCGCTTGGAAGTCACGACAGACTTCCCTTCTGTTCTAGGACCACATCCCAACCATCATTCTTCACGATCGACGAATCATGGCATTCTTCCATTACTTCATCCTGGATCTTGGGAACTTCAATATCTTCAATAGATATCTTTGTTACTGGAACAAATGTTGTTGTAGTCCTTCTTTTGTAGGTGATGGTATACGATCTTTCCTACAAGACAAGTTAAATTGCATGATTAGAAACATCTCATAGTTTTCAGAACAATTTCTTATACATAAAGGCATATGTCATACAATCATGCAATTATCTTAGCCAATGCTTCAATACAACATTTGTCCATATCTCGTAACTTTCTAGATGCCTTCCAATCTCTACCAGAACATTGTTAAGAGTGTGCACAACTCCCAACATGTCAGCAAAGAGGTTTCATTCTAGATAAGTAGCAATGGAATGTTGTATAGTGCCATAGGCCACTTACCCATCACATGCATATTAGTAGTATACTGTTCATTAATGCAATTATTCTAATATGCATAATACACACCCTAATTCTAGGAACATAAGCATATACATCATTGAGCAATATTATTTAAACAAACATGTATGCAAGAAATGACAATTCAAATGCTTATCTTTGTTTGGTTATAGGGTGAACTCCCTCTCAATATTTGCTTCCTTGCAGGAACTACTAGAGTGTGCTCCCTCTTGATCTTTGCTTCCTGGATTACCTGTCTTTGAACTTATATCCATCCTCGATCACTATGCACACTTACTAGTATCATAATCGTGTTATCCTCGAGATCTCATACATAATCACTATGCACACTTACTAGTATCATCATTGTGTTATCCTCGAGATCTCATACATAATCATACATTCATTAGTATAATCTTAATACTATCAAAACACAATAATATTAAACATGTATGGTCAAGATCATTTCATACACAGATAAATTATCACAATTCTTCTACTTATGCATATTCCTATTTGACCATAGGTTTTTTCTGGTTAGTCATATCAAAGTAAGAATCATAATATGCCTAAACCCATGATTACTAACTTCAATGAATAATCATTATCAATCATGCCATGTATACTTATATAAGAGATCCTAACACAAGGTAGGATTCTAACTTGATATAGGAAAAACATACCTGGATTAGCATGCTAGCTAGTTATGTCTAACATACCTGCATAATGTCTTCTTGTTCTCTTCAATGACTTGTGCTAGTAACCTGCATATCTCATAGGTCAACCATTATAGACCCAAGTTATACATACCTCATAAGTAGATCTTCTATGTGATCCATGACAATGGATGAATCTTTGTCTTCATGTCACCATGGTCATATGTTCTTGAACTAGAACATGATTTGTCTTTCTTGATGTACCTTTCATGTTAGTGGACAACATCAACTTCATACAACACCACAATGCATTAGTACAATCATAAGTGTCAAAACCCTAATCAATGAATATCTTCTATCATGCATTCATATTTTTATTAAGGTGATACGAAAGGTCTAAAATTAATCAAGATTGTACTAATCTTAATGAAGACAAACATAAACTTAATCATGAACAGATTTCGAAACATACCCGTAAGTCGTAGTCGAGTTTGCTTGTAATCTTCTTATGTAAGGTCTTAGCCTCATCTCCCTCTGAAATAGGAACTTCTCCACTTATGTAGGTGACCAATCCATTCTCTTCTAGGATTAACCCAATCCACTTGATTTGCAGAAACTGGATCTGGAGCTAGATTAGGGTTTGTCAGGGAAACCCTAAAAATTCAAACTTTGAATTTCAAACTTCTGAAAGGATATAAAGATGCGCCTTGATGAGCTGATCAACTTGGTATACTCGGAATTTGAAAACTGCGAAGTTTCACCCCTCAAATTTGCTTTTCAATCTTCCGGATTCACTAGGGAGGACCCTGAATTAGGGTTTGAAGTTCCCGGAGCTTCACCCAACTAAATAGTTTTATCCAAAGCTCTAAACTTTGATTTTTCCAAGGAGCTTCTAGCTATGGTCATAGATTTCAAAAATTCCCATTTTTGTAGAAGCCCTAATTTTCTACTTTTCCGATCAAAGTCCTGAACTAGGGTTTGATCAAGCCCGGCCTTCTGCCCAACCAAAAATTCTATCTTGGTCTCTAAATTCTGATTTTGATGAGGAGAATTCAACTGTGGTATCTGATACAACAAAATTTCAACATTCTCCGAAACCCTAAATTCCCAGAGCCATGAATGAAGGTGCTCAAAATACATTTATGTTTTGACAGAAATATGCACCTGATTGTTTCTAGTGTAACTCTGAAATTACGAATCCAAGGGGTATGAAACTATGACCCATGGTATCCTAACCTGTCATCTTTCCAACCCCACATGTCTGACCTCAATTGGATTCTCTAAGAGAGAGTTATGCCAAGTGTCGCAACGTGACCTATTTATGGGATAAAACAGGAGAGCGAACTTGTACGAAGTGCCATGTGTCACTGGTTCACTTTCGGCCTCTGAACCTTTGGCCTATGAAAGTACAGTCCGTGCCCTACCTGTCACTTTTTATGAAATTTCATTTGGAGCTTCCTAGCCCAAGTTGTGACCTTCTTTCCTAGGTCACCTGTTTATGAATGAGATCTGGAAGAGGCAGAAACCCTAGATTGTACAAATCATAAAACACAAAGTACAATGAATTAGAAGTTTTGCTTCAAACACAAGGTACATTGGGATCTTATCTTAGACCTGTAAAAGTTTCATATCCTGAAACTTCGCCAAAATGGATTTATAGCAAAAGTGCTACGAAGACTAGTTTTTGCTATATCAAGCCCTAGCTTCACAAGTGCAACAAGTGTCATAAATGCCATACCATGCCTTCTTTCAGGCTAGCTTTGATACCATGTTAGTTTTTCAAAAATTTCAATCTGATCTAGGATCTTAACTGAGAGAATAATATGTACAGCATATCTATAGCATATCAATCATGGACACAATAATGCAAGCACACAAGAGACAGTTTCCCCGGGGAAAATCAAGAAGGTGAAAAAACCCCGCAACATCCTCAGAGATAGATAGAGCAATGATACAACCCAAGTATAAGAGATAGTCCTCCTAGAAGCAGCCTCTCCTCCTCCACTAGTGCGCCACTCTCCAATGAGTATGTGAGAGAGAAGTGAATGATCAAATAGAGTGTCTCCCGCACTCTATTTATACTTGACTTGACTTGCCTAATAACCTTTACTAGGTCGGCCTCAACTTAACCACATGACATAATGTTGACAGGGCCAACCCCCAATAGGGTGGTCTAATAACCTGTTAGGAACCCGTGTCAACCCTTCTCTTTACTTTGTTAGTATATTGTTGTTGGACGCATATGCTTTGTAAGTCGTCCCGTAGTATTTGTTGATTCATAGTTTATATTAGCCCATGGTATTGACCCATAGTATTGGACGCATATGCTTTGTAATCCGTCCTGTAGTATTATATGTCCCATGGTTTTGACTCATAGTATTGGGCATAGACTTAGTATATAAGTGTGTGTTGAGGTCATTGAAGGCACCGTGAAGTTAATTGTATTGAGCTTGCTCAAAGGAGGTTTCCCCCTCGAAGTGGCCCGTGATCAATATAAAAGTGATTCTGAGTTCTATTATTTCTGATATCTCATGTAATGCATTAATTAATTATTCTAGGTTCATCACATCTGGTATCATAGCACTTTCTTGGGCTCGCTGGGTGAAATTTTTCGCATCTGTTGCAGGTTCGGATTTGGGAATAATCCCTATCCGCTTAACTATGGGAAGTACTTGGGCATAAGCCCTAAAACTCATTGTGTTGGAGTACCACAGGAACCCTGAAGTAGCTGGCCCATTGAGAGGACCTGCCAACGAAAAGGGCAACGACCCCTACCTGATTCACTAGTTCCCACCCGTGAGGTAAACCAAGCACTGTCGTTTGTGGCAAAGCGGTTATCAGTTTTACTTGAGCCGTGGAGTGAGGGGTACTGCCCCAATACGCAAGCCGTTATACAGCATTGGTGGCCGAGTGAAACCCCTGAACTATTAGGAAACCGCACATACTTGGGGTCCATATCTATTTTCAGCTGAACTGTTGTCGATCACTGCTACGCCGTTCCAGATCCAGTCGTTTTTTATCCATTCGGTGTTGTTTCATATGCCTCTTTTTTCGCTCACTTCCGGGCCGTTGCAGATCTATCTATTTCAGATCCCTTCCGAGCCGTAGCCGCTCCATTCTGGGAAAAAAAAAAAAAAAAATCGGCCATATCTCCAAAAAAAAAAAAGAGAGAGTTTTCGGCCATATGTCCAAAAAAAAAAAAAAAAAAAAGTTTTCGGCCATATCTCAAAAAAAAAAAAAAGAAGAAGAAGAAGTTTTCGGCCATATCTCCCTTGTTTCAATGTTTCAACTCTGTTTTCCGTGAAACTTCACTGGCATCCCTGCAATCCCATTCTGCATATTTCATTCCTGAAGACCTTATCCCAAATTCCACTTCCCAAGACCAGAAATCCCACATTTGTCTATTTTTAGGGTTTGCCATAACTCCTTCAATTTTCACCCAAATGTCTTCAAATATTTCCACCGTGTTCCTTTCCTAATTCTGCTTCTTTGTCCCTCTCTACCAAATTTTCTCATTCTTTCACCCCGCTTCTGAAATCCCCATTTTTTGCCTCCCTGTCCATCAGAAAGTGTCCAAATCCTAGTCAAACCCCAATTACCAATCTGAGTTTTTCCCAAATCCAAATTTTCCTTTACTAAATAAGCTTTTGTTTGTGTTTTTCTATCCATTTCCAAAAAAAAAAAACTCCTGGTTGTGGTTGTCACCCGCGCAGGAGCAAAAACCATGGAGGAAGCACTTGCAGCCATCCAAACCAAACTCCAAGATCTAGATGAAAAATTTCTCAGCCTCCATCTTCAGCATTCAGCCATGAACAATAACCGAAGCCAAAATCTTTTGCAGCCACCGGGTTCTCTTCTTCCAACAATTTTTGGGGGCCGAAGCATGATTTTCCTCGCTTCAATGGTACTGATCTGACAGGATGGATATACAGAGTGTTGATGTATGTGTAACTTCGGAATGTATTTCATATATATTTCTTGTACCCTTATTAGAGATGTGTTATTCCTCTATAAGGAAGTGTCGTCATGTGGATTGACAAGTGTCGCAAGTGTGTGTACTTGTCAATGGGTTATTAGACCACCATGTGTGGGGTCGACCCTGAAATATATATATTATATTGTGGATGTACCTAGCTAAACAAGTCGGCCCCATAAGGTCACTGAGCAAACAGGTTAGTATAAATAGAGATCGGGAGATCTCTATTTTGATCATTCGGAAAGTCACACTTCTCTCACTCAGAAAGTGGCTAGTGAGGAGGAGGATCATCTGCTACTAGGAGACTATCTTAGTGTATTTTGGTTGTACTTTGGTTGAGCCATTGCTCTCTCTATCTCTGAGGAAGTTGTGGGGTTTTTCACCTTAGGGTTTTCCCCACGGAAACTCTGTGTCTCTTGTCTCTCATGCTTTTGATTCTTGTGATGCTTATCATGCATCTTGTGATTGTTATGCATTGATATACTGTATATGTTATTCTCTCAGTAAAGATCCAAGAGTATTGTGAATTAATGCTGAAAATTTAACATGCTATCAGAGCTAACCCGAGAAGAAGACATTTTGCAGTGACGGAAACTTGAGTTTCTTGTTTATTGGGTTTCTCTCCACAGTTTTTGGGAAAGCAGTATAGTAGATTGACTCTACTCATCAAGGAGTATCTATGTGTCCAATCAGAATTCAATTCTGAGCATTTTCAGATTTGGCCCTAAAAATTAGGGTTTCCAAAAAAATAGGAATTTCTGAAATCTGAAGACATAGCTGGAAGCTCCTTGCAAAAATCAAAGTTTAGAGCTTTGGATCGACATTTTTGGCTGGGTAGATCTCCGGGCAACTCAAACCCTAATTTAGGGCTCTCCCTAATGAACCCAGGAGGACAAAAGGGCAAATCTGAAGGGTAAATCTTTGCTGATCTCAAATTCTGAATACACCTGGATGATCATCTCATCAAGGCGCATCTTTCTATCTTTTCAGAAAGTTGAAATTCACATTTTGAATTTTTAGGGTTTTTTCGACAAACCCTAATCCGGGACCAGATCCAGTTTTCAGCATTTCAAGTGGTAAGACCTAAATCTTTTCTATTTCCATTTGAAGTACTCTTTAAGATGTCTCACCACACCAAGCTTGAGGATAAGCTTGAAGGGGCTGATAACTTCCGAGCTTGGAAGTATAGGATTGGGTTAATCCTGGAAGAGAATGAGTTGGACTCATATATAAAAGAAGACATCCCTATCCCAGAGGATGAAGAGGCTAAAGTATTGCACAAGAAGAACTTGGTCAAGGCAAAGAGAATCATTGTTGATTCTATCAAAGACCATTTCATACCCCATGTGTCTTCTCTAAAGACACCCAAGAAGATGTTTGACTCTTTGACCAAGCTATTTGAAGGGAAGAACATAAATCGGAAGATGACCCTGTGGAACCAATTGAAAGGAGTAAAGTTTCAGAATGGAGAAACCATTCAATCTTATTTTTCAAGGGTCTCCCAGATCAAGGAACAACTAAAAGCAGTGGATGAAATGGTGGAGAATGGTGAAGTTGTCATGACCACTCTGAATGGCTTACCTAGGTCATGGGACTCCTTCATTCAAAGAATCTGTGCAAGAAAGAAGTTGATTTCCTTCAGCAGACTACGGGAAGAATGCTCACAAGAAGAAGCAAGGCTTGTGGCACGAGAAGAAAATATGGGGAATGAAGATCAAGCTCTCACATCTCACACCAAGAAAGGGAAGTCCAAGAGAGAGCCATCTCACTCCAAGAAATCTTCACATCACTTCAAAGAAAGAAGAATATGCTTCACCTGTAATGAAAAAGGACATATTGCCATAAATTGTCCCAAGAACAAGAAGGACAACAACAACTTCAACAAGAAGAAGAAGGGCAGCAAAAGAAGGTTTCATGCTCATGCTGCCGAGGATGATGAACCTCCCAAGAAGAAGGCTAGAGCAGAAAGTGATGATGATAACCCATCAAGCGAAGAAGAGTATGTTCTAATCTCTGCTCTCACAGGTACTATCTCCCATGGTTGTAATGATTGGTTAATTGACAGTGGGGCTTCAAAACACATGACTGGGTTTAAAGAATCCTTTGCTAACCTATCTGAACATGAGTCACCCCATAAGGTGAAACTTGGGGATGACTACCAATACCCTATCAAAGGAAGTGGTGAGGGCTCCTACAATCTAGACTCTGGGAAGTCTTCGAAGATGAAAGATGTTTTGTATGTACCTGGGCTCAAGAAGAACTTACTCTCCATCTCTGCATTGGATGCAAAAGGTATGAGGGTTGCATTTGTGGATGGCCAAGTCCTAATGTGGCCAAAGGGAAAGACCTTAGATGATGCAGTAGTGATTGGAGAGCAAGAGGGAGGTTTGTACAAATTGAAGGGACAACTTGAACTTGCTATGGTAACATGAAGACAAAGATTCATCCATAGTCATGGATCACATGGAGGTATGTATGATTTGGTTTTGAAAAGGTTAACTTATGAGTTATGCAGGTCATTGAAGAGAACAAAAAAACATTGCTAGACATAACTAGCAAATATGGTGAACGGGTATGTTTTCCTTATATCATAGGATCTCTTATATAAGTATGCATGGCATGATTGATGATGATTATTAATGAAGTCATAGGTTTGAATAATCATGGGTATATACATATTATGTGTCTTACCTTAATTAATGATATGACTAACCAAAAGAGTCATAGGTTTGAGTAATCACAGGTTTAGACATGTTATGTTTCTTATGATATGACTAACCATAAGAGTCCTATATAAACCTTGAATGCTAATGCTTATTATTTCTGTTTGAAATGATCATGACTATACATGCTTGAGATTATTGTGTTTTGATAGTATTGAGAATATACTAATGAATGTATGATTTTGTATGAGATCACAAGGATAACACAATCATGATACTAATAAGCATGCATAGGGACCAAGGATGAATATGAGTTCAAGGACAGGTAATCCAGGAAGCAAAGATCAAGAGGGAGCACTCTCCAGTTGCCCCTGCAAGGAAGCAAAGATCAAGAAGAAGCACACTCCAGTAGTTTCTGCAAGGATGCAGATATTCAGAGGGAGTTGACCATCTTTCTGCATTCCACAACAGAAAGGTGTAGAAGAAGCTACTTCAGCAGCTCCTGCAAGTAAACAAAGACTCAGAGGGAGTCCACCCAATAACCAAACAAATATAAGTATTTGAATTATCATTTCTTGTATATTTGATTGTTTAAATAATATTGTTCAATGATGTATATGCTTATGTTCCTAGATTTAGGATGTGTATTATGCATATTAGAATAGTTGCATTGATGAATAGTATACTACTAATATACATGGGTAAGTGGCCTATGGCACTGTACAACATTCCATTGCTACTTATCTAGAATGAAACCTCTTTGCTGACATGTTGGGAGTTGTGCACACTCTTAACAATGTTCTGGTAGAGATTCGAAGGCATCTAGAAAGTTACGGGATATGGATAAATGTTGTATTGAAGCACTGGCTAAGATAATTGCATGACTGTATGACATATTTCCTTATGTGTAAGAATTTGTTCTGAAAATTATGAGATGTTTCTAATCATGCAATTTAACTTGTTTTGTAGGAAAGACCGTATACCTTCACCTACAAAAGAAGGACTACAACATTTGTTCCAGCAACAAAGATATCTATTGAAGATATTGAATATATTGAAGTTCCCAGGATCTGGGATGAAGAAATGGAAGAATGCCATGATCCGTCGATCATGAAGAATGATGTTTGGGATTCAGTACCAAGACCTGAAGCGGAGTCTGTAATGACTTCCATATGGATCTATCAGATCAAGCATGTTGCAGATGGCAGCATGGAGAAATATAAAAGTGATGAAATAGAAGATACACCAGATGGATTTCAAGACAGTTTTCTTGAATGGTGTAGTTGAAGAGGAAGTATATGTGGAGTAGCCAATTGGTTTCAAAACACATGACAGGAAGTCATATGTGTGCAGATTGAAGAAATCCTTGTATGGCTTGAAGCAAGCTCCCAGAACTTGGTATGGTAGGATGGACAGTTTCCTATCTACTTTGGGCTTTACCAGGAGTAAAGCGGATTCCAACCTTTACTACAAGGTTGAGGAAGGGAATCTTGTGATTCTACTTCTGTACGTGCATGACTTATTTGTAACAGGAGATGACAGATTGATTGTAGATACTAAGAGGAAGCTTGCTGCCAAGTTTGATATGAAAGATTTGGGAATGATGCATTATTTCCTAGGTATGGAGGTGTGGCAGAGTGCAGGTGGAATCTTCCTTGGTCAAGGGAAGTACACAGTAGATATCCTGAAGAGATTCGGGATGATGGATTGCAAGGCCATGGCCACACCTATGGCATCGAATCTGAAGCTTCTATGTGATGCCTCATCTGAGCCAGTTGATGTCTCTATGTATCGTCAGATGATTGGGTCCTTGATGTACCTGAAAAACATGAGACCAGATATTTGCTTTGCTGTGAACACATTGAGTCAGTTCCTGACAGATCCTAGGAGTGTTCATTTGGTTGATGTAAAGCATGTACTAAAGTACCTGAAGGGTACAGTGGATTATGGGCTCAAGTATGAAGCGAATCAAAAGTTGAACCTGCAGGGTTATGTTGATTCAGATTGAGCTGGCGGTGCTACAGATAGGAAGAGCACATCTAGGTGTTGCTTCAGTATGGGATCAGGTGTGATCTCTTGGTTTAGCAGGAAACAGTCCTGCGTAGCACTGAGTACAGCTGAGGCAGAGTATGTTGCAACTTGTTCAGCTAGTTGTGAGGCAATATGGCTACGGAAGCTACTATCTGAGTTATTTGATCTCCCATTGGATGCTACTGGTATCTTCTACGATAACCAGAGTTGTGTGAAGCTGTCTAAGAACCCAGTGTTTCATGACAGGTCGAAACACATAGAGATCAAATATCACTATATCAAGGATATGGTGCAGAGAGGAGCTATGAAGCTTCTGTATGTTGCGACGGACGAGCAAATTGCAGATGTGCTGACGAAGCCACTAGCCAGGGTGAAGTTCGAGTACTTCAGGGAGAGGCTTGGTGTTCTTCAGATCAAGGACACTTCGAGGAAGAAGTGATGGACACATTTGCTGAAGCCATTCCAAGCATGTTGGAAGGAGGATCCTCCACATGGCTGTGGATGTAAGCGTTGGATGATGAGCATCAGGATGATGTTCTAGTTTATGCTTTGTATGATCAGTTGGATCATTTATATGTATATGTATGTACGCATCATGTTGGATGTTGGATATGATCAGTTGGATCATTTATATATGCATCATGTTGGATGCTGGATATGATCAGTTGGATCATTCATATGTATGTACGAATCATGTTGGATGCTGGATATGATCGGTTGGATCATTTGTATGTATTTTGTATATGCATCATGTTGGATGCTTGGACCATGTATCTGTATATGTATCAGGTGGAGACATTGTATGATCAGGTAGATCATGTATGTTGATGGATACATTGTGTGGATCATGTATGTTGATGGATACATTGTGTGGATCATGTATCTATGTATCAGGTGGATACACTGTGTATGATGATATGTATCAGGTAGATACTTGGTGTGCATCAAGTGGATGCAATGTATGATCAGGGTGATCGTGGATGACAAGCTTCTCCAAATGACATGCAACAAGATGTTGCAATGATGATGATCAGGATGATCATGTGTACATCAGGATGATGAGTATCAGATGATACTTTGTGGCCATGGATCAGGTTGTGCAGATGAGCATGTCTGGGAGATCCTATAGGTCGGAGTTGCGTACCCATAACAACCTGGGATGCTCTTTCGAGACATTGCTCTGGGAGGACATGTAATTTGTGCCCTGGGAGATCTTCAGGTCGGAGTTGTGTACCTGTAACATCCTGAGATGCTCTTGCGAGGTTTTGTCCTATGGCATGTAATTTGCTCCTGGGAGATCTGGACAGTATGAAAAAGGCCTCAGATGCTTCAGCCAGGTTTTTCCATGACCACATGTAATTTGCTCCTGGGAGATCTGGACAGGATGAAAAAGGCCTCAAATGCTTCATCCAGGTTTTGTGGTGAGATCACATGTAATGTGATCCTGGGAGATCCGACAGGTAGAGCTGTGTGCTCATAACAGCCTAGGATGCTTCAGCCAGGTTTTGTGATGGGCCACATGTAATGTGCTCCTGAGAGATCCGACAGGTAGAGCTGTGTGCTCGTAATAGCCTGGGATGTTGCAACCAGGTTTTGTGACGCACGTAATAAGTCCTGAGGATTCCACAGTATGGCCAGTGATGATAAATACCTGCAGGTGGTGGGCCTACATCCAGTATGAAAAAGGACTGGCTCTGTAGAACTTCCTATGACGAGTAGAGTCAGAGATTGGTTGAGATAGCAGCAGCAGTGACGATGATGATGACGATGATCCCAAGAAGAAGACTTGTCTAGCAGAACTGTGTCGAGAAATACCTTCCTAGTTAAGAGGGAGTGTTGATGTATGTGTAACTTCGGAATGTATTTCATATATATTTATTGTACCCTTATTAGAGATGTGTTATTCCTCTATAAGGAAGTGTCGTCATGTGGATTGACAAGTGTCGCAAGTGTGTGTACTTGCCGATGGGTTATTAGAACACCATGTGTGGGGTCGGCCCTGAAATAGATATATTATATTATGGATGTACCTAGCTAGACAAGTCGGCCCCATAAGGTCACTGGGAAAACAGGTTAGTATAAATAGAGATCGGGAGATCTCTATTTTGATCATTCGAAAAGTCACAATTCTCTCACTCAAAAAGTGGCACACTAGTGAGGAGGAGGATCATCTGCTACTAGGAGACTATCTCAGTGTATTTTGGTTGTACTTTGGTTCAGCCATTGCTCTCTCTATCTCTGAGGAAGTTGTGGGGTTTTTCACCTTAGGGTTTTCCCCACAGAAACTCTGTCTCTTGTCTCTCATGCTTTTGATTCTTGTGATGCTTGTCATGCCTCTTATGATTGTTATGCATTAATATACTGTATATGTTATTCTCTCAGTAAAGATCCAAGAGTATTTTGAATTAATGCTCAAAATTTAACACCGAGCAGAACAATATTTCAGTCTGCATAATACTTTTGATGTCCAGAAAGTTCCACTTGCATCCTTTCATTTGGAACAGGAAGCCCTTCAATGGTACCGTTGGTACATCAAAGCTCATCCTGAGCCAAACTGGATAGATTTTTGCCAACTCCTTTTGCCACAATTTGGTCCTAGTGCTTTTGATGACTTCGCAGGAGCACTCACTAAACTTCACCAAACTGGTACAGTGAGAGAGTATCAGACGGAATTTGAGAAACTAGCCAATCACACAGAAGGATTGTCTGATGAATTCTACAGGAGTTGTTTTATCAGTGGTCTCAAGGATGAAATCCGCTCAGAGGTCAAAATGTTCTGTCCCAACACAATTATGGAAGTCCTAGGGTTGGCTAAGTTGGCCGAGGACAAGATCGTAGCTCAACAATGCTCCAAACCACCTTTGTTCCCTTCAGAAATATGGGTTCCCAACGACCTCCCATCACGCCTGATCCTCGACCAACTCCTATCAAGCATTTGTCTGAAACAGAGATGCAGGCACGCCGAGAAAAAGGGATTTGTTATAATTGTGATGAGAAATTCACTCGGGGACATAGATGTGTTCAACAAAAGCTTTATCTCTTGGATGTGGATTCTCCACCTGCCTCTGAACTTGGTGAAGAAGCTCTAGATACAGTAGATGATTAGGTTGACATTCATCACTCGCCTGTTGACACCCCATCTCAAGACGACCCACCTGAGATCTCTCTCGATGTTGTAATCAGCGTCACCACCCCACAAACAATGCGGGTCAGGGGATACTTCAAGAAGCTCCCTCTTACCATACTCATTGATTCTAGTAGCACTCATAACGTCATTGACCCTCGGATTGCCAAACAAGCTGATTGTTTTGTCCATCCTTTCTCCCACTTTGAAGTCATGGTTGCCAATGGGGGCACCTTACCTTGCAAGGGGAAGTGTCACAATGTGCATATCTCTATGGAAGATTATAACCTGCGCTCTGACATGTTTGCCTTGTCCTTAGGCGGATGTGATGTGGTTTTGGGCATTCAACAGTTACGCACACTTGGCCCCATCTTATGGGATTTTGCTGAACTTTGGATGCAGTTTTCAGTCAATGGGACACAAAACAAATTTATGGGCTTACAACCAGGGTCTCTCTACATCATCAGTTCACATCGCCTGAAAAAAAATCCTTAAGAAGAATTCACATGGTGTCATCCCTCAGCTCCATTCCATTCAGATGCACCCATCAACAGTCTCCACTACTTCCTTGGATAGATATCCAGGTGTCTTTGCTAAACCAATGAACTTGCTGCCTTCAAGAGACCTTTCCGGTAAGAATTTAGCCACATCTACCTCTCAGCAGGAAATGATGGCTATTTTGCATGCAGTACAGAAGTGGCAGCCATACCTATTAGGGAATTATTTCTGCATCAAGACTGATCTCCAGGGTCTGGAAAATTTCCTGGAACAATGGGTCTCCTCCCCAACACACCTGAAATGGGTTATCCCTATGCGATCACTTACAATAAGGGTAAGGACAATATGGTGGCAGATGCTCCTTCTCGCACAATTGATGAGCCAGTTTCTCTTACAGCTATTTCTCTGCTTGTTCCAAATTGGTTGCAATATGTTCAACAGGGCTATATCTTCTATGAACTCCATGCTTCTTCATCAACAGGGCACTCTGGGTTCTTCAAAATGTATGACCGGGAACAATGTAACTTCTTTTGGCAGGGACTGAAAATGACAATTCAACAGATGGTGGCTGATTGTGATACTTTCCAGGTCAACAAGGGTGAAACAACACTCCTTTTGGGACTGCTCAAACCCTTTCCCATCCCTACACAGATTTGGCCAACTATTTCTATGGATTTCTTAGAAGCGCTCGGGCGGTACAATACCACATCTACAAGGACACCATATGAAGCAGTCTCTGGACAGACACCGCCAGTTCTTCTTCCATACACCCTTAGCAGCTCCCCAGTTCAAGCAATTGAATCAGTTCTTCGAAACCGTGATCAAATTCTTCTCATTTTGCAGGACAATCTTCACATGGCAAGAATTCGATTGCAACAATAATCCGATCAGCACCATTCTGAGCGCACTTTTCACGCAGTTGATATGGTTCTTCTTCGTCTACAACCTTCCAAGCAATCCTCCCTGAAACTCCAAAGGCGTCAGTGGCCCGAAATGCAACCCGAGGATGCTATTGGGGAACCACTCATTCATATTCTGCATCAATTTCCCCAACCAAAGCTTTGAGGACAAAGATTTTTCTAAGGGAGAGGGGATGTTAGGAACCCGTGTCAACCCTTCTCTTTACTTTGTTAGTATATTGTTGTTGGACGCATATGCTTTGTAAGTCATCTTGTAGTATTTGTTGATCCATAGTTTATATTAGCCCATGGTATTGACCCATAGTATTGGACGCATATGCTTTGTAAGTCGTCCCGTAGTATTATATGTCCCATGGTGTTGACTCATAGTATTGGGCATAGACTTAGTATATAAGTGTGTGTTGAGGTCATTGAAGGCACCGTGAAGTTAATTGTATTGAGCTTGCTCAAAGGAGGTTGCCCCCTCGAAGTGGCCCGTGATCAATATAAAAGTGATTCTGAGTTCTATTATTTTTGATATCTCGTGTAATTGTATTAATTAATTATTGCAGGTTCATCACATAACCCATTGACCCACATGACTTATACAGGGCCGACCCCATCAAGGTGGTCTAATAACCCATCAAGTATAAGTTACGACACTTACAATATAAATGACGACACTTTCGTATAGAGGAATAATAACATCTCTATAGGAATACAATATACATATATGTGAAATACATTCCAAAGTTACAATTACATCAACATTCAAGGTGGATTCTATGGAACCAATCACACCATCCGCAAAATGGGATGCCCCCGACAAATCCCTATGTGAGGAGTCACTATGGGGTGCAACATGGATGATAAAATATAGGTAACTGGACTAAGCATAAATGAGATCATATTGCTAAGCCTTCAAGATGGCCTCGTCTTTTGATTGTTATCAATTAAAATCGACATCCTTGGTTATGGCTGACAATAATGAATTCAAGAATCAGTCACGGAATATACGGTCATCCAACTGGATCTTGCAAAGACTCCTTCATCTTTGCCACTCATGGATATGGTTTGTGATATGGATAATCGTTCTCTGATGACACATTAAATGGATCTTGATGCACTCTTTGCAACAGATAGGTAAATGGGAAAAAGGTGAGAGATGTGGAAGCTAAGGACACAAAATTGGGATATATCATAGAGGGTTGCACAATATACCACTTTGTTGCTACTCTAGTAAGGGTTCTTCGGAATAAACGCAAATGGATGGAATCATCCACGATACTATTATAAGAACACCATAAATGGAAGGACATGATATAGTTGGAAGGATCTTATCCTACTTTACCTTCAAACTTGAGGATGTTTGAAGGCAATTTTCTAGGCATTTGAGTCCACATATGGTCATTTCTAATGAGGCCAAATCAAATATTTTGGTTGGTGTTTCCACCAGATGGATTACCTCTAGGGTTTCCACCACCACTAGGACCTCCACCAGAGGCTGGGGCTAGGATAGCACCAAACATGTTAATTGTTGGGTTCCTAAGAGGGTGAGTGGCACTTAGTGAAGGTGGTGATCTGGGCTATGAGGACCCCAAATACAATGATTTTGAAGGGGAACTGTAATACCCCTGGCTCAGAAATTATAACTGATACTCCATTCTAAACATTTTTTCTATGAAGTATGTACATAGCATGTTTATTATTTTAATATAAAATTTCTAGTTGGATGCGTGGTGATCGAAACGCTAAAGAGAAGATCCAGATATTAACCGAGGTTGGTGAGGGGGTAAGGTTTACCCGTGTACCTTGTCTTCTTGATCATTTGTTTTCTAAACCTTATGTTAAAATCCCAAAACCCATGTTCCTAATCCAAACTCAAATGGGGGAGTGTTTAATAATTAAATATTATTAATTAAAACTTTGGGAGAACTTAATTAATTTTGATTAAGTGTTAATTGAAATTATGAGAGAGGGTAACGTGGTTCCTTTGGGATAGCCATGTGGGAACCCAAAAAGGAGAGCGTTGGGGAAAGGGAAAGAGCACTGAGAAAGGAAGGGAATGAAATATTTGAACGGGGGAGGAAAAATGTAAGTGATTCCAAATTCGCTTGCTGATACAGTTACCTGGGAAATCCTTGAGTGAAATTCATACATTTGCAGTGAAGAGTATCATTGTGTGTCTTTGAATTCACAGAAGTGAAAGAAAACTCTATTTTACAACCTGTACTGACATTGTATCCCCTTGGTTGAATTGACCATTCATTTGGAAATTTGTGCATGAAACCCCGAGTGGAATTCCTACGCTTACAGTGAAGTGTATCACTATGTGTCTGTGAAGGAGCTCTGGTGGGTTAATTGCAAAATTTGCATGGAATTGGTTTAAAAATTGTTGTTTTGTTTGTGCTCCCCAGTTATTCCTATTTTGTCCCTATGAGTGAGCTGAGGGCATTAGTGAATTACCTCTGGTTAATGTCTGGATCTTGG
Source organism: Larix kaempferi (assembly GCA_027924585.1). Lineage (NCBI taxonomy): Eukaryota > Viridiplantae > Streptophyta > Pinopsida > Pinales > Pinaceae > Larix > Larix kaempferi. The sequence goes on along the minus strand of BSBM01000882.1, from coordinate 1,317,168 downwards.
CTCGAGGGTGGATATGGGAGCTGAAATAATACATGTTGGACAAGTCCTATGGTTGGGTGGAGCATGGCTCACACTCAGTCAGTTGTCTGTTTCAGGACAGAATCTCAGATAAGTATATGCAGAATTCTAATTTTCTACAATTTCTTTGTTAAATGATAATTTAAGAGAATTTAATGGTGAGAATTCATGGTTTTTAATTTGTATTTTGTTATACATTAATTCTCTGCAAATATGCTTTGAAAATTATGTTTGCGACATTTATGTGCATAATAATTATATTTCGGGTGCAAATGAAATTTAAATGGATTTATATTTATGGGTAAGTCTAATTCACCCTGAATAATAATTTCTTCAACCCAGCTGCTGTAAACTCCATTGTTAAGCTTATTATCAAATTAACCAGATGTTGAAATTTACCTGAGAGTAAATATTAACCAGCTATTAAAATTTTATATTATGCATCTTACTGGAGTTGATGCGTTTAAAAGGTTAGGAAATTTATATTTTGGGGAAATCATATTTTCTGGGTTGAAATAACGAATCCCTTATTTTAATTTAATCCCTGAGAATTTAATAACCACTATTGTTGTAATTTGTTTATTTAAGAATGTGATTTTGTAGTTAGAATAGTGAAAGAATATGATAACGTGGAAGGATGTTTTCCATTTCCAAAAACAAATTTATTCTAAAGAGAAAATTTATGAAGTTTAAGTCTTCATGATATAATGAAAATCTATAGTACCATCGAAAGTGTTATTCACTAAGCCTTGTCATTTAATGATACAATTTCATATTGTTAATCTCTAAGTTTAAGCCAAAATTGGAACTATTTTAGTTTATCAAATTTAAAGTTTGTTAAGTAAGTTAGCAAGCTTGTTTCAAATTGAGTTTTAGATTAAGTAAAAGTTTTGAAACTAAATAATGGACTCCTGAAACTCCTGTAGCATGTTGTTGAAACTCACTAGCAGTTGCTGAAACTCTCGTAGCATGTTGCTGAAACTCCTATAGCATGTAGTTGAAACTTGCCAGTAGTTGAAACTCACTAGTAGTTCCTGAAACTAACACTGACATGTTAAATACATGTTATAGTTATGTTATGGGTCTCATAATAGACTTATGCTTCCGCAAAAGTGTGCATAATTTATTTATGCACGTGATTAATTTATAAATATGTTTTTCTTAGAAAAAAAATGATGTGTGTTTAGTTTAGTCAATGTAACGCAAGAGGGCGTTACAGGAACTAAAGGATGGGGGAATTTGTTTAGTCCTCACATGCTAAGTTGGACTAATAGTCTGGCTAAGAATCCTATAGAGGGGGTATAAACCTCGAAGTGGCATAGAGTACCGTAGAGGAGCAATCTTGACACAGAGGAATAATCACTACCTTGACAACTCTATGTAGGACTAATAAAAGGGAGCTTAAATCAACCACATTAATTATAAATGATTACTTAATTAAACAACAAGTGCCAAGTCGGTGTAACAAGTGATCTAACTAAGCAAGTAACTAATATAAAAAATGAATTCCCTGGAAAGCAAAACATCCACTAGTCCTAGAAGGAGAGCTATAAAAAAAACATAAAAAAATAAAAATGCTTTCTCAAATCTTCGCCAACAAGTGGCAGTGACATCCATTGTTGATAAAGAAGTAGAAATCCAAATAAGGGAGAAAGCCAAATAAGGGCCTTCCAAACACTTAAGTTGATTGGGATGTAAACTCCACCAGGTGAGTGAAGGCGCGGATGAGATAATCGTAGAGTATGATGTTAGGAGCAACTCTAGTTGGCGTACCGCTATTTGCGTCAATTCCCTCCCTCGTGTGAGAGACACACAAGTAGGTACCTAAATGATTAGCCACTAAGCTACCTTCCTTTGAGTGCATGCAACATGTTTCCTTAGCTTTAAGTTGAAATCAAACAGTCAGGGGATCTTCAGTATTAAAAGGGATAGGAATCCCAATCAAACCTTTGGTTCCAACCTTGGCATTATTCACTCTAAAGGGCATGCTTGTTGTCAAGCTAGTCATAAACCACACTAAAATAAAGGATTTTAGTTCCTTAAAAGGTCAAACTCTATGTCTCAAAGGTAAGTGACTAACACAAATTATTTGGATGCCTATCCCCATAGTCCTAACCTAACTAAAAGGTTATTTTAGCCATCAAGTGGGATATTTTAATGAGTTTAAATTAGACGTTAATTTTTAGGCTCCACTTGGGATCATGAACCAAGTGATGTTGAACTTAAGGTGTGAAGTTGTGTGCATGAGTGGTGTGTATAGTAAGAAATGAAATTGCAACGAAATGTAAATGCTTGAAAGTAAAGAGTGTAAAGAAAGATAGTTAAAATGAATACTAAAATCAGAATATGTTCTTTCTTGAAACAAAAACTATTTCTTTCTTAAATGAGCAATGGACCGCTTCTAAATTATCAAGTGAACAACAATTCCGGACAAGGACTAGCAATGGACTAGTGCCTTGCAAGAAATACTAGCAATTGATACTAATATATCTAAAATATATTATTTTCTCAATTATTTTCTTTCTAGCGAAAGGTAAAAATGATTAGCTAATTTCAAACAATTTTTCAAAGAAGTGAAAAATGAGGCTCTCAACCAACCACACAAGTAGCTTTAAGCAAATCCCATAAATAAGCTAAGGGTTAATTCAAAAAATGGATTTTATTGAAACTAAAATATAAGCTAAAGAACTCCAAAATGGACCCTAAAAGCGATACATACTAAGAGTTCACAATCTTTTATCTACCCACATCGTCCAAATGAAAGCACTAATCAACCAATACAACAAAAAGAAGGTTGCAAATAGAAAACTGAAATGGAATGACGATTTGTAATAGGAATATGAATCGAGCCAAAAGAGAGCAAAGGAATAATCGATTGAATTGCAATAAAAAACTGTGTTTTTTTACATAGTTGCGGTTTTTTAAGGAAAAATCATGACTAGGAATTGTGCTTTTACTGGTGAAAAATGTGACTCGAAAACGAAACTAGAAAAAAAATGTAACTCATGGCTACAGTGAAAAGCTATGGGTTTTCACCTAGGTGACCTATATGTAAACAAATAATAGCAAGCAACAAGCATCAATAGAAGCTTTTTGCCCACGTTACATATATGCAAACAGATAGTCACAAGCAGCATTAAACAACAACAATAAAACTACCCTAATCACCTATGGAAGGGGCTAAAAAAATGGTCTCAACACAACCATAGATGAATGAAAGGATTCATCCCTAGTGGAGTCCCCAAAAATGTTGTGTGTGATTTCTTATTCACATTTGCCAAAAGCACATACTTGAGTGTTGTGCAATATCAAGTAGCAAATCAAATTAATGAAAAGGAAACTAAACTGAATGAATTAAATGTTTAATCATGCATGCATCAATCATAAGAAATCTAGCTAAAGAAAGTAAATGCAACACATGTAAATAATGGTTTTGTTTTATTACACAGAGTATACGAGAGTACACTAGCACCTTCGTAACAGTTGTGGATGGTAGGGGACCTTCATAGCTAATCCAGGGGGGTTCTTCTAAGTCCTTTGTGCCCAAATCTCTAGCCAAATGATTATATTGTTGATTCCACAATGGTGATGGATATTTCTCTTTATTTGGGATGGAATTTCAACAACATAACCTTACTGTGAATAGTGATATTATTTTTGGAATGACCTTAAGGGTTGTATCTACAGGAAATACTGTGGACCTTTCATAGATATGACTCCAATGTGAATGATCCCTTTTGCATTGATAACTTAGTGGGGAGGTCAGGCATTGAAGACCACATCAACAACTATTTTTGGCAATAACGTTTAGGGAATGCCCACTTTTAGCCACTACTTCTTTTTGGGAAGTGCATATCGATAATGAATAACTAAATTTTATTGTTGGTGTTATCGGTCAAATTAGCACTTCTCCGTCTGTGATAACATCGCCTTTTAGATCACACAAAAGGACACTATGGATGGAAGACCTCACTTGACCTTGGATGATTTGGAGCTGAATCCTTACTCCTTTAGCTTAAAACCTTATTTTTCTGACTCATTCACCATAAAGCCACAACTCCTATACTTGACACCTCGCGAGTCACTTGCGGGTCTCTATACTGATAACCCGTAGGTATCAATTAAAAGCTACACCCACGAGTTGCTAAGCCCACATGTTGCAAGTCACTCACTAGTTGATAGTTGTCATAGTCGCGCGTGTCTTAAGGAAAGTTTGAACAAATATATTAAAACGTGAATTGGGATTAGTTGAGTTAGGTATTCTAACTCCCCCAACTTCCCAATTCAACCTCCTTTCGAAACCAACCCTCCTTGTCTTACGATAAATGCAAGAGGAGGCCATGAGAAAGGGACCAAATCATTGAGAACTATTGTTATGCTGAAGAAATTCCAAGTCTAGAGAGGAGCAGGAGCCTAGGGCTGGTTACGAAGGTGCTTGATGCAGAGTTAGGTATAATACTTGTATTTACTGCATTATTTGACAATAAAGATTGAGATACTCTTCCTTTCCCAATAAAGTGTTATTCTTTGTTGTATTTTGATTATGATTTGAAGTTATTGCATCCATTAATATCAATATTTATTTATAGTCAAATTGGTTTGAGGAAGGTATGTGTGTTTTGCGGGTTTGTTGTTGTGGAGATCTAGAGAAAAGCTTGGACCAACCACCATAAACAAGGTACACTTTCTCTAAACTTGATCTCATTTACTTACAGTAATGTATGCAGAACCTTATGTATCTATATGTCTACCCCTTGTATGTTGGTAGCATTTATCCCCTACTATAAGGTAAAATCCCTAACAACAGAATTGGCGACTCCGCTGGGGATCACCTTTCTTGTTTTCTGCTTTGGGGATCTATGGTTTCTTCAGTTTCATAACTTTTCCAGTCTCTTTTGAGATCTTTAGGGTTTCTTTTTAATATCCCTTTGTGTTGGCTCAGTCTAGTTTGATTTGCAAAGTTCTTTTCTTCTTTTATCAGTACCTACCCGTGTGTTTCCTGTATACACAGGCGCGCACTTTCTGTTGTACCCGCAAGTTGCAGGCTTTGCTACCCACGCACATTCAGTTGCACCCGCGAGCTGTTTGCTTATACAGTCATGAGTTTGCTTTATAAGACTTGAACCTTTGCTTTAGGGTTTGATCTTAGGTTTTTGGGTCTGATATTTAATTTTACTTTGCTTCCTGACATTTGCTAAACACTCGTGTGTCTCTGTTGGTTCTGTTCACAGCCTTTGTAGAGGCCCCTTGAAGTTCTTGGATTGATTTAGTTTGCTTTTGGGTTCCTTTCTTTCTTTTTTAATACTTTTTGAAGCCCACCCGCAACTTGTCAATACATACAGTCGCGCACTTTTTACCCTAGCCGCAATTTTCTCTTATACATACCCGCGGGTTCACCGCGAGCTGTTCAACATAGCGGTCGTGAGTATTTCCTGAGTTTTTCCTTTTCAATTAGAGTTTGACTTCAGTAGGGTTTCCTTGTGGTTTTGAAAGTGCTTGTCAGTTTGGATACCTCCTAGACATTGTTTAGGCTGCTCTTAATCTGTTTTTGAACTTCTTTTATCACTTCTCTTTGAGTCATTATGTTTGTAGAGTTTGCCCTAGCTTGCTAGCCCATCTTTTGTTTCGCGGGTGCTTCTTTCTTTTTCTGATGTTCAGGAACAATCTGGCTTTTTCATAAATATCCTTTTGTTTTCCATCTTACACATCATTTTTTTCTTTTTAGCATCTTGTTCCAAAAAATTTAGTTACTTCTGTGAAGCAAATTTCTTGGGTTAAGTCTTTGTCGATCTTGCTTTAGGTCTATTTGTTTTAAGCCTTGGACCATCTTTCTTTACTTACACAGATTGATCAGTCTTGTTAGTTCATTATTTTCATTTGCATTTCTTTCATAGATAGAGAAAAAGATCAAATTGGAAAAACAAAAGAACTTCTTTTACAAGGTTTGTCATTTTTATTTTTCGAAGTAGGGTAGTTGCATTGCTATTAACTTTATAAAATAAAAAAAAAGGAGAAGAATTCCTTTTTTTATGCTTAGATTTGTTTAGATTTTATGTTTTGAAAGAACAAACAAAAGAAGAAATTGTGAAGTTTCGTTTTTTGATATGCACTTTGCTTACAGTTGTAACCATGCCACACACTACACTACACCTTGAGTAAGTAACAGCCCATAAAAATAACTTAATTTAAAATTTACTAGTAACATTTCTTTTTTAGGGTTACACGACATCAACTAGCTTAGGCTAGGATTTCGGAATAGATCACACTTAAACTTTCTGAAATCAGTTAAACTCTCAACTCGTAGTGCAAACTATCTTCTAGTAAATCCATTCTTGTGGTTGTGTTCCAGGAAGCTCCACTTAAACCAGAGTTAAGAACGAGGTCGTGTGAGACTAGAACTATTGGGGATACCCCCCACTTTCCTTTCGAGCATACACCAGGGCTGATTCGCGTACGGGGATCCATTAGTGCCTTCTGCATTTTTGGATTTCGGGCTTAGCTACCCTGCCCATGTGTTTTGGCTAGACCTGCAACTGTCTCCCCGGGCATTTTCTGCATTTGTGGTATCCTTAGAATCTTGACTTTAGGGCTCTACACAGGTATAATGGAAGGCTATTTCCACTACACCTAGGATAGACATGGAAGGTAACCCTTTACAGTAATCCAGGGAGGGCGGTTTGGTGATTCAAATGCTTGCACCCATAGGACCTGTATTGGACGTTGTGTAACTGACCTTCGATATTCTACTAGTTTGTTCTGGGCCCTCATCATCCCAGACTGACTATTGAGAGTATTATATTTGTTTTCCTGGTCTTGATTACTATCGGACAATTTTTTAGTGGTATGTTGTTTGCTCCTTAGTTGTTGGTGGCCACTAGGTTTCTACACTTAGTTTATTTTTTATAATTGTGGAGGACCAACCTCTTCGTAAGTCACGAAGGTTGAAAAACCTTCCCCCACACACAGTGGAACCTCCACCGCCACCTCGACGTCGGAGGACTGATTCCCATGGTTCATACGAACTTACGGGTACAACGGAACCACCTAGAGAACCACACCTCATAACTGATTATCAACAGGTTCAGGATACTGTTGAGGTTGAATACATAACCACTCAAGAGTTTAACACACCCTTCAACCCTCCTTTGACAGGACCTAATGATCCTATACTTGAAAGTGTAGTTTATCTAGGTCAATCAGAGTTTAGTTCATATTGGTTTACACCTGGTTCTTCATGGCTAGTTCAGGAGACAAGTCAGGAGTTCCCCATACTCCTACTTCATCTATTGTATCGAGAGGTTTCTCTATTTCATTCCCACACACAGCGGTACCTAGCTCTTTGCAGGCTACTTCTACTTCGAGCCCCTCGTTCAGTTTCAGTATTGGTTCCTTAGGTATGTCCAGCTCTGCAGCTTCGACATCATCTATTCCTTTTCATTCCACTGTTGGACCGTCCAATATCTCTTTTTCAGGTATACCTTCAGTACCATTTACATCGTCTCCCTTTATACAACAGTCTCAGGTTAATCCGCAGTTTGCTCCTTTCAATCATGGTTTTCCTTGGTTTGGAGGACACATAGCTCCTTCCACACCTTTTGTGGGCTCGATGCTCGTTTCGTCTGTTACGTCTCCACCTGGGTTTAAACCCTTCACAGGTTTTACTATGCATTCATCGAATGTACAAACATCCAATGTACCTGTAGGGAGTACCCCCTTTTTGTTGTTTGGTGGAGGGGGTGATAACATTTTTAACCCACATTACGAGGGGCTAACACCCAACCGCAATGGATGGACACCTAAGGAATAATCCCTCTAGCATTTGGCTGGAGAAACTTTAATAATGCTTACACTTCACAACCGATGGTTGGGGGCATCCCCAACCAACAGTATAGGAACCGGGTTTCGGGAGGTTCCCCCCACCAGGATCCTATTAATCAAATGCCATCGTTTTGACCTCATTTTCCCTTTCTGGCAACTCTTAACTTGCCAAATATTTCAAAACTGACTAATGATCCAGTGCGCCATAATCTGTCATGGCCACTAGTTCCAACCAAGTTGCCTTCCGACATCCCAAAGTTTGAAGGCAAGGATGGAGAAGATCCTAGTGATCACATCACTACCTTTCATCTCTGGTGTTCTTTCAACTCCTTGAATGACGATTCCATTAGGTTGAGGATTTTTGAAAGGACCTTGACTAGTGTCGCGGCTAAGTGGTACATAGAACTACCTGCCACAGCTGATGACAACTTTTGGGATTTAGAAATAGTCTTTTTGAACCACTTTCAACTTCTTGTCTGGTATGATGCTGGCACAGACCTTCTGTCAACTTTCAGGAAGAATAATGCCACTCACTTATCTGATCACATTCAGGAGTGGCGAAGGCAAAAGAGGCTCATCAAAGCTGAAATTCCCCCAGAGTTTCTATTAGAGTGGTACTTGAAATCACTCCTTCCTTATATCTCTAAGGATGTAGCAACTTCTCGGGTGTCTTCTGAGGAGGAAGCCATCCTTAGGACCCAGCAACTTGACTTGGTATATGCTCAATTTGGGATGTTGTACAAGATCATACCGGACGCACCGATATCTAATATTGATTTGGGTAAACCTAAGCCTGGACCGCATGCTGATGGCATCGTCGGTTCAGTAGACTCGGCAGCACTCGAAGCTTTGAGCAAGCAAGTTCATGCTTTATCTGTAAAGCAGTATGTTGTAGATTCAACTACTGTTGCAGCCTCCCCTTCTACAACTGAATCTGTACAACAAGTGCAGACTAATCAAAAGGGTCCTTGACAACCCAACAATAAAAAGAAGGGCAAGAAAAGGGAGGGAAACCATCCAAAGCCCAAAAACATTGAAAATGTCGAGGAGGGAAAGAAGGATAAAAATAAAGTCAAGTTTCCTTGCAAGTTATGTAAGGATGACCACCACCAGTGCCCTCTAATGGAAGAAGCCCATAAGCTCCTCTGTGAGAAGAAACCAGTAGTTCTGAAGGACCCATTCCCTCACGGACAAGGTTCAGCTTTCAGAAACTCTAGTGCTAGGGTAACATCTGATGTCTCGTCAGTTGATCAATCGTTTATAAACATGGTTAACTCATATATGCTTTTGCAAACCTAAGCCAAGAATTATTCCCTAGGCTCGCAGCAGAAAGATAAGGACGTTCCTAAAACATCTACGTCTCTTCACATTGAGAGACCAGTAGATCCTTTGCCGAAGATTCTGAAAGGCGTCTTCAAACGGGCTATGCACAACCGTAATGCGCGGTCTGCTCCTAACTACAATGTCATAGAGGATTTGGCCCAAACACCCTGTGCTATTTCCACACTAGAATTCTTGCAAAGCTGTCCATTACAGCGGAATGCACTTCTAGCGGTGATAGGGAGCATGGACTCATCTAGTATGCTTTCTCAGTTTGATATGTCTAATCTCAAACCTCGGTTACAGTATCACGTAGCCCTCCAAATTGAAGTAGTCCATGGTCCTAAAACCATAGGATGAACAATTGTGGATGAGGGCGCATCTATGTGTGTAATGTCAATATCCTATTGGAAAGCCCTCGGCTCGCCTGAGTTAGCCCCTTCCAACACTATACTTGCGTCTTTTGATGGGAGATCATTCCTCCCACATGGAGTCTTTCCCGCATTTGAAGTTGAACTTGCTAGTAAGTTAGTGTCTGTGGAGGTTGAAGTGTTAGATGCTCCTCTTGACTACAATTTTTTGTTAGGAAGGAGCTGGACATATGCGATGCAAGCTGTTTTTTCAAAATGCCCTCTCATTGCCTCGGTTTGCGTGCCACAACAGCCGCAGCCCCCCTTTTGGACAATCTTTATGTCACCGGATCCAATATCCCACACACATGATGACAGTTGAGACCTTTTCTCGCTCCCATCTATCCATTTTTGTTCGGTATAATTTTATCCCTTTTTACGAAAAAGGCACTTATGGAGTTTCTGTTAAGCTCTTTTCTGACTCTTAAAACAATGAAAAGATCGCCGAGAAATCTTGCTTCCTTTCATGCTCGCTAAACGTATTTGAAAGGGCGTCTACCTGGTATAAGTTTACCCCTTTTCCGGACCTCGTAGACTAATTACGAAAAAGGTATACTCTAGTCACATCGGCTAGAAGAGTTCTCCATCTGCATCATTTTATGCTTTTTCGGGCCTTGGAGACTAACTTACGAAAAAGAACACCAATGGAGTCCACTTACCGCTTTCAGACTCTCTAAACATGAAAGCGACCACGAGCAATCACCATCCTGGGCTCGTAAAACCAACAGGACAGTAGTCATAACCACTGCAGAGTCTTCTTATCGCTTTCAGACTCCTTAAAAAGGAAAGCACCAATGAACACGAACAGTCCTGGGCTCACAAAATCCACAGGACAGTACCATTTCAGAGCACACTTTTATCCCTTCTTGGAGCTCATTAAAACTACGAAGAAGGACCCAATGGTGCTTCTCGGTGCCACAACAGATCATGTCTACTCATATGGCAGCTTCCCCATTTTAGTCGCCTTTGTTCAGGGTATTCTGCAAGTATGTCACCCTGAGAAACCCTAGACAGCACCCATCAGCTTGATTCCCCACCAGAGTCATACATACCTTTCAGTCCTTAAAAGCAATGATTCCCACACCTACAAGTCAATTCCCTACGCTGCCAGGTCAACCATGTCATCATGCTCTGAACAAAGGAAGTTTGAGTCTACCCACTATATGACCCCAGTTACTTCCCATCCCCACAAGTATGTCAGTCCTACCATTAGTACTACAATACTTCAGTTCTACACCTCGCGCTCCTATCAAGGAAACATCATTGCCTTGTTAGTTGCCGGTCTCCCTCTGTCGATGACAACCAAATTTATTCCAGAGGATAGACCTAGAGATCCCTGTGTCTTGGACCCATCACCATTTATGATGAGTGCCTACGAATCATTTTGAGAAGAGTCCTCAGTGCCTCTCCAAATGGTTGTTTCTCACATGCTCGACTTCAACACCTTGATCGCATCGTTGAGACTCGCACGGGGCATCGGTCCGTTCAGTTATTAGTCGAAGACCCCGGATACCATCTGACTCCTCCACATTTCAGAGTCTACCTATGGATACTACCAGTTACACTGTTCCTATAGATATTCGGGTTGCGTATGGCGACAGTATTCAGATGTACCCCAGTTTTATACTCCCTCGAGTATACGGTTACAGATACTTCCCAGTGATGGCTCACAGTCATTACGTCCCTACAGATGTTGGACACCTTCAGTTCCAACAGTTCATCAGTTATTCCAGTGTATCAGTTATTGAGATCAGTCATGTCATGATCATGAGTACATCCCAAAATAATGTACCCCCTGAACCATTATGATGTACCAGTATATTTTTTATGTATTAGATCCCCCTTCTTGGGACTAATTGTTATGTATATGTCTTGATACGAGCATGGGTATGCCCGCCTCATCCATTATCAGAGATTATCCCTCATTCATATTGAGGCAATGTAATATTTGTTTATTTTTTGCAGCTTCCATGGGACGCGGATCTAGTCTCCAATTGGTCTCTTCTCCCTACAACCCCAGAAAAAAGACAAAAGAACTATGATGTCTATCGGCCATACGATGAGCTCCTGCCCTCACACATCAGGGGGCAATCTGTTAACACCCAAAAAGTGCTCACTAGCTCATTCCCTTATTCACATGACCCATTTGTCCACTTTTCCACCATCTGAGCCTCTGAAGCCAACAAAAGGTCACCAAAAGACCTTGGTACACCCCTTTTTCCCACTCAAAAAGATTATTTTTCCTAAAAAGCATAAAAAACCCTCAAAAAGGGTCCAAAATTCCCAAAATATTAAAAAGGGAATAAAAATATTAATTTTATTCAAAAAAGGAAAAAGGAGGGAAAAGTACCTAAACCATGTTGGTCAATACCATTTGGTTTCCACAAAACCACAAATGGTATTCCCCACCACCAAAACCTATAAAAAGGTGGTAGGGGCTCCTCATTTCACATCCATCCATTATCTCATCCTCATGCTGCCGAAATCTCCCTTGAGTATTTTGGCCATTATAAGCAACCTTGGAGAAGGAGACCTCTTGGAACTTGGAGCTACTTATCTTGGGAGTTGCTCTACATCAACCTTCACCATTGGAGGTATTACTATTGCAAGCATTAGCTTGCCCCATTTTCAATACAAATTTATTCTTTCATATTTTCTTGTTCTTGTTTTTAAAATATTTGCTTATATTCTTGCATAGATCCATGATTAGTTTTGTTTAGATTAGTTTCTTGTTTAATTCTATTGAAACTGCTGCTACTAGTTAGCAGGTGCCCATAGCACTAAGCTTGGTTGCAAAACCAAGCCAACAGGACCTTCCCTCAATCCTGTTGAAAGTACTCAGGATGACCTTCAACGGGAAGCTCTAGATCGAAGCAATCGGAACTTGACTGCCACTTTTCTCAGTGCCAGACAGACAATGAGCATTGATGTAATCCTGTACAGATAAGGCACCCACTCCTCGGAATGTACCTTTCAGGTTTTACCATTTCCCCTCTTCAGGATAAACCTGTTAGGAAGTATATGTCGTCAAGTCTGAGTTCAAGGATCTCTCCCTGGATATCAAATACCCCTTGATCGGCATCCCAATAGTTTACAAGCATTCCCAACAGTTGTGTTTGTGCCATCATGCTGGTGGTTCGGAAAAACTTGAGTAAACCACACCTTCTTAATGCACCCAGTGTTAATGGATCTCCTATGGCATGTATGTCCATGTCCTCGTGTTCCCTCTCCCTCCATGTGAGTACCATCCCTGCATTTTATCCAACCATTTTTTGCTTTAGTTTTTTGTTTTTTCACTTCTAATATGCAGTACCCACGACTGTCCTTACTAGACAGTAGCGCGTACCCGCGAGTTCACTTATGGCAAACCCACGCACTTTTCTCATGCCCGCGAGTTTGCTATAGGGCAACCCGCGGGTATGGTGCCCTAAATTTTAAAGCACAATAAAAAACAAAATTAACCATTAAAAATAAAAAAAAATTATGCATTGAACTGGAAGTAGAGGGAGAGTATACTTACTTGCAAGTGACAAAAACCGAATCAATGGCCTGGTGTGATCTCAATGAGCGGGTGAAACAAGAGGATGTTTTCACCTTTTTGGTTCAACAAATGATTTGTGAGTTTTGTTTTTAGTTTTGGGACTATTTATAAAAATCAGTTTTGATTTTTACACACTTTTTAAAAGTTCTTTATAGTTTCAATTTTGTTTTAAATTTTTTATTTAATCAACTAATGTACTTTCCAAGTCTTGGTGATTAGGTAAAGAACATGCGATGATCCTCACTATTTTTTGCAACCATGGTCTACACAAGGTTTGTCTTTCTTTATGACATGACAATTAGGTATAATGCTTCCTATCATTTCACGTCATTTTGAAATTTTATTAGATCATGTTATATATCATTTGTCATTAATCTGGTTGTCCCTATGATATCGGCAGTATTTCGTCATTTGACAAGATCGCGTAACTTAGTTTCCCTGATTCCTATAAAGTCTTTTTAAGCCCTTGTTAGACTTTTCAAAAGCAAACAAGATTGTCAAGCATATTTGTCCACTTTAAACTCGTTAAAGGAATTGAAGGTACATCCACTTAGGTATAAGTTTACCCCTTTTCCAGACCTTCGTGGATTAATTACGAAAAAGGTATACTCTAGTCATACGTGGCTAGAAGAGTTCTTCTCTCATTGTTTTACACTTTTTCGGTTGAGGAGACTATCTGTACGAAAAAAGGACCTTTTGGAGTCTCCTTTAGGGTTTTCAGACTCTCGAAATATGAAAACACCAAGCGAGCATGTACTAACTCAAGCTTGATGTGAAATCCACGAGTGAGTATATGGAGTTCTTGTTTAAGTTTTTCAGACTCCTTAAATATGAAAACATCGGCGAGGACAAACCAACTCGGGCTCGATATTAAAATCCACGAGTAGGTGTATGGAGTTATTGTTTAAGTTTTTCAGACTCCTCAAAAAAGAAAACGTCGGCGAGCATGAACCAATCCAGGCTCGATATTAAAATCCATGGATCAATGTATCGAGTATTCGTCTATCTCTTCTTCAAACTCGTTAAAACATGAAGAAGGTCTTGAGTTTTCCTCCCATGGACTCGTTAAATTACAGATGGTTGGACTTCTATCAAGCAGTCTTCTCCCTCTTTCTTCGAGCTTGATTAAAAAATGAAGAAAGACTATTGAGTTTGCTTTCTTGGAATCATTAAAACTGACAAGAAGGATATTGTTTAATAAAAAGAGAAAAGGGAAGGGAAGGGTGTCCAATATCTTTTCAGTTTCAAAGGCAGCAAGTTAGTCATATCCTTGAACAAAGCACCTTTTTGAGTCTATCAAACAATTGGGTTGTAGTTTTTGACTTTAGGATGAACCTGATCTCAGAGTGTTTTACTCCTCCGATCGGTTACTCTTTCGATCATATGGAGAATCTGTTGATGTCTCCTACATTACAGATTTATATCATGTTCTTATTGTGTCAAAGCTGCCTAAGTCACTCTCATGTCGTGCTCATTGTTCAAGGATACTACTTGTGCCGGCCATTCTGAAATTACCTTGACCTCATGTGTCGGCCATTCCCTGGTGTCAGTTTTGTTTCATCTTGTATTTAGTCCATTCCAGATCAACTCAATCTTTTGAGTGTTCCTCGTGTTGGATGATGGAGGATGCCTTAAGGCCTCCCGTCCAACAGAATTCTTCCCATCGACCTCAACTCATTTTGCTCTGGGAATGAAGTTTAGAGTTTCGGATAGTACCTTGGGGATTGCAGTCATCAGTGGCAATTTCCCTTGCTATTGAATAGTGGGAATACATCAATGTCTCCTATTCGATAAATTCTTCAAGTGTTCGACTTCAAGACTCCTTATTCACACTTGTTAGAATGTACTAGGTACCTTGGGTCCCATTTTCATTATCGGTGGGAACCCTCGCGTTTGTTAACGGTATACATTAATGACCGGTAATCAAATGGTATCCCTCATGTTCTACTTCAGCTCATTTATTCACATGGTTAGGATTCGTACCTTGAGATGTTTTGGATGAAGACCTTGGGCCTATGATAGCATTACTACATTTTTTTATTGCCCAAGTTGCGGTAGACTGAGCCACACTCATTTTTTGCTCTTAATGAGACATAGATCCAGCTTGTTGTTATGGCCATGATCTCCTATTTTGACATGGATCCACGCTTGTATTTCAGTGGCCATGCTATATACATCTTTCAGTTATGTATTGGAGATTATGTTCTATCATCATGAACATCTCCTGATGTCAAGATTGTAATTGCTAGTTGACCTGGTCTTTTGTTTTCAGGTACTTTTGTGAATTCGTCCTATGGTTTCCTCATTCCTCCTCTGACTTTGGATTGTAATGTATTTCGGCCATCGTTTCCCTCTGACCTCATACATTAGGGAGCATCTGTTGTCGGTCAAATTAGCACTTCTCCGTTCGTGATCACATCGCCTTGTCAGTCACACAAAAGGACACTATGGTTGGAAGAGCTCACTTGAACTTGGATGCTTTGGAGTTGAATCCTTACTGCTTCAGCTTACAACCTTATTTTTCTGACTCCTTCACCATAAATCCGCGACTCCTATACTTGACACCTCGCGAGTCACTCGCGGGTCTCTATACTGACAACCCGCGGGTATCAATTACAAGCTGCACCCGCGAGTTGTTGAGTCCACATGCTGCAAGTCACACGTTAGTTGATAGTTGTCATAGTCGCGGGTATCTTAAGGAAATTTTGAATAAATATATTAAAACACGAATTGGGATTAGTTGAGTTAGGTATTCTAAATCCCCCAACTTCCCAATTCAACCTCCTTTCGAAACCAACCCTCCTTGTCTTGCCATAAATGCAAGAGGAGGCCATGAGAAAGGGACCAATTCATTGAGAGCTATTGTTATGCTGAAGAAATTCCAAGTCTAGAGAGGAGCAGGAGCCTAGGGCTTGGTTACGAAGGTGCTTGATGCGAAGTCAGGTATAATACTTGTATTTACTGCATTATTTGACAATAAAGATCGAGATACTCTTCCTTTCCCAATAAAGTGTTATGATTTGTTGTATTTTGATTATAATTTGATGTTATTGCATCCATTAATATCAATATTTATTTATAGTCAAATTGGTTTGAGGAAGGTTTGTGTGTTTTGCAGGTTTTTTGTTGTGGAGATCTAGAGAAAAGCTTGAACCAACCGCCATAAACAAGGTACACTTTCTCTAAACTTGATCTTATTTACTTACAGTAATGCATGCAAAACCTTATGTATCTATTTGTCTAACCCTCGTATGTTGGTAGTATCTATCCCCTACTATAAGGTAAAATCCCTAACAACAGTTGGGACTAGGTCACGTTTTTTGAAGGAAAACGTAGGATGCAGTCCCAAAAAACTAGGGAAAAACTATGACACAATTGAAAGGGTCAATTTGTTTGCTTTTCTATCGATTTTTGTTACATTGCTGAGGTTATATGGAGATGAATGAAATGGAAATGGGATTAATACTACCAATAGTGACATATAATGGTGATGGAACTTATGACAAAGTAGGTGACCAAAATTAGGTTGTTAACAAATTTTGAACTTCCTCTTATATCTGCCTATTGAAGTCCCTTAGCTCTTCTAACTTCTCTCTTTTCAAGGCCTTTCCCATGGTGAGTCTATGTTTTCTTCAATGTTTTGGCAGCAACATCATAGTCAAGGAATGGATTGCTTTTATACCATATGATTTGTAAACGAGGGTCTTATATCCCACTTTCTTCACCAACACATATACCTCTGCATAATTTATATCTAGTCAATTTTTCTAGTCTTGTACAGAAATCTTTGTCCTTTTGATGGTTGTACGACCTTTTATAACACTCTACTATCAAGTACAAACTTCATTTATATGTGTCCTCTGAGATGCATGTAAGGCTGCTAATATGCCAATCAACTACCCATTATTGCTTAGTGTAACATGCACACGTGGTAACCAAATAACAAGCAATAATAATAAGGACAACCATTCCCAAGACTTTGTAACTACTATATCATTTAGAACTTTATTCTAGGTGGAATTGTGAGTGCCACTACTTTGCATTGTTATTCAGGATTGATG